>OZ030009.1:146295113-146997613 GCA_964023405.1 Apodemus agrarius | reverse complement strand
TTTGTGAAATTACTCATAATTTTAAAATTAATTCTCAAATGTTTATAAAGTTATTGAAATAAATTTGAAATGATTGCCAAGAAAAGACCACAGTATAATAAATAATTCAGGAAATGTTCTAAGAGTAAGATCATATCATCATAGTCATTCAGCAATTCATAAAGATTTCACTAGAATTATATTCTATAGAATCAAGCTAAGTAAGTTCATAACCCTTTAATCTCTCTATAGAAGTGATTGAAGTCAACCGAATATTACCCTTACAGGAAGGACCACAAATAGTCACTAAAAATTACTAATGATTTTAGAATACATAGCCAATGTCAGGCAGGAGTAAACCTTGAATACTTTACCAGATTGTCTCTTTAGCCCATAGGAAGCATTAATGTAGATTTTATTTCCAATTTGTTCTCCAGCCTGTAAAGAAAATTGGCTAACTTACTCGAAATATCATAGCAAAATTGTGAAAATAAATTTGACTTTAAATATTTCTCATTTAAAATCTTAGGTCCTTAATCATTCTCTGTACTGTTTGGTTGCTGTGAATAGGCACACTGACTAAGACAACTTTTACAACAAAAAAGAATTTAATTGGGCGGGCTGCTTATAGTTTTGCATGTCCAGTCTATTATCATCATGGAAGGGAACATGATGGCATGCAGGGACGTGCTAGAGCTGTAGCTGAGAGCTATATCCTGGTCAAGGAGTTAGAAAGGGAAGTCAAAGGATGGGAGAAGAGAAAGAAACATGGGGGCTGGGTCAAACATGGGATTTCAAAACTTCAAAATCCACCCCTAGTTACACACTTCCTCTAATAAGGGCATTACTACTCTAACAAAACCAAACCTCTTAACATCATAGTACTTCTCAAATAGTACCACTCTCTGGTGACTAAGCACTCAAATACATTCACCTACGGTGACCTTCTTGTTCCAATGATCACAAACATCATGGCAAATTTTTCTCTTCAATCTGTTGTCTTAGTTTCATTTCTGTCTCTGTGACATTCTCTGGAGATAAAAAGCAACAAAGGGAGGAAAGCTTTATTTGGCTTATAGTTCCAAATTATAGTCTTCAATTCATGATAGACATATCAGGTACTCATTCATATCGCATTCATAGTCAAGAGCAAGGAGAGAATAAATTAATCTTGGCTAGCTTGCTTACCTACCTGGTTTACAACTAGTTTCTTCCCATTTGTACTCTTCAAGACCCCTTTCCTAGGGAATGGTACAACCCTCAATAGGCCATTAGTTATACCAAATAATAATATATTATAATTATATAATTATAAAAAATAATATATTATTATTATATAGTCAAGATAATCCCCCATCAACATGTTCATAAATCAACCTGATCCAGATAGTTTCTCATTAAGACTCCCTTCCACTGAATTGAAATATGTCACATTAGTAGTTAAAACTAGGCAGCAGAGTGTTCTAGCCATTTCACATTTGATCTCTTTTGATTTATCTAGAAGTCTAATGAAGTAGTTATTAGTAGTAGTTACTAGTAGGTCTAATATTATACACAATACATAGCATCTGGTAAATCAGTTCAACATTAATTTTTTAACTTGCAAATGAACCAGTTGAAAAGCCAAGCTCAAGGACACATAGTTGTTAAGTGATAGGGTTGAATTTTATTAAAGCAAAAACCCTGTTTTCATTATTGCAAAAATTGAACAAATATACAAAATAGTAGGTATTATAGCGTGCCAGGTGCTCAGAACCATCCGGCGGCCAGGTGCTCAGAACCATCCGGCGGCAGCGGAACCAGGTACCCGACACAGCCCGAGCTTAAGACCTTCGGGGACTCAGGCCTGGAGTGGGAGTTGGGCACAGAATAGCAGGTGCACTCTGCACTCGCGGGGCGGACCCCGAGCTCCCTGCAGGCAGCTGCCATACTGCCTGCAGCTTCCCGCCCAGCTGGTGGTGGGGAAGCCTGAGTGTCACCCAGCGTGCCAGGTGCTCAGAACCATCCGGCGGCGGCGGAACCAGGTACCCGACACAGCCCGAGCTTAAGACCTTCGGGGACTCAGGCCTGGAGTGGGAGTTGGGCACAGAATAGCGGGTGCACTCTGCACTCGCAGGGCAGACACCGAGCTCCCTGCAGGCAGCTGCCATATTGCCTGCAGCTTCCCGCCCAGCTGGTGGTGGGGAAGCCAGAGTCAGCCAGTGTGCCAGGTGCCCAGACCCAGCCAGAGGCCGAACCAGCCTCCCATCCAGCCAGTGGCAGGGAAGCTGGAAACCGGACCCAGCCAGCTTCCCAGAAGCTTGGGACCAGCAGGCGGAACCAGATAACTGAGATATCCCAACTTTAAGACCCCTGGGGAAACAGGATATCAGACAGCAAACCCTGAGCAGGAGCAGTGCAGAGCAGCCGCCCAACAGGCGGAACCAAATACCTGGGATATCCTGAGTTTAAGACCTTGGGGGACTCAGGCCACCTGTCAGCCATCTGTGAGCAAGAACCCCGCAGGACAGTGATTCTGGTATCCCAGTCGCTGGGAAATAGCCTTACAACCCCACAGGAGGGTAAAGCACCAGCTAGTATCTACAGGACCAACTAACACCAGAGTTAACCAGATGGCAAAAGGCAAACGTAAGATCGCTACTAACAAAAATCAAGGCAATATGGTGGCATCCGAACCCAGTTCCCCAACAGCAATAAATATTGGATACCCCGAAACACCAGAAAAACAAGACTCAGATCTAAAATCACTGGTCAGGATGCTGATAGAGGAACACTTAGATAAATCTCTTAAAGTAATACATGAGAAAATAGGTCAAAAGCTAGAAGCCATTGCAAGACAAACACAATTAAATCCCACATATCTCAACACACCAGAAAAACAAGACTCAGATCTAAAATCACTGGTAAAGATGCAGATTGAGGATCACTTAGATAAATTTCTTAAAGTAATAGAGGAGAAAATAGATCAAAAGCTAGAAGCCCATACAAGGCAGACACAAAAATCACTTAAAGAAATCCAGGAGAATATAGAGCAAAAAATGAATCCCAATAAGGGGGAGAAACAAAAATCACCTAAAGAAATACAAGAGAACATGGGTCAACGAGTAGAAGTCATAAAGGAGGAAACACAAAAATCCCTTAAAGAATTACAGGAAAACACAAACAAGCAACTGAAAGATCTGAGCAAAACCATACAAAATCTAAAAACAGAAGTAGAAACAACTAAGCAATCGCAAAGGGAGACAATGTTGGAGATAGAAAACCTTGGGAAGAAATCAGGAGTCATAGATGCAAATATCAACAATAGAATACAAGAGATAGAAGACAGAATCTCAGATGCTGAAGATACCATAGGAACCATGGATTCAACAATTAAAGAAAATGCAAAATGCAAAAAGCTGGTAACCCAAAACATTCAGGAAATCCAGGACACAATGAGAAGACCAAACCTAAGGATTATAGGGATAGATGAGAATGAAGATCTACAACTTAAAGGGCCAGCAAATATCTTCTACAAAATTATGGAAGAAAATTTCCCCAACCTAAAGAGAGAGATGCCCATGAATATACAAGAAGCCTATAGAACACCAAATAGACTGGATCAGAACAGAAATACTTCCCGTCACATAATAATCAAAACCCCAAATGTACTAAACAAAGAAAGAATATTAAAGGCAGTAAGAGAAAAAGGACAAGTAACATATAAAGGAAGACCTATCAGAATTACACCAGACTTCTCACCTGAGACCATGAAAGCTAGAAGATCCTGGGCAGACCTCATGCAGACCCTAAGAGAACACAAACTTCAGCCAAGACTACTATACCCAGCAAAACTCTCAATTGCCATAGATGGGGAAACCAAGATATTCCACGACAAAAACAAATTTGCAAGATACTTATCTACAAACCCAGCCCTACAAAGGATAATAGGGGAAAAATACCAACACAAGGGGGGAAACAACACCCCAGAAGAAACAAGATAGAAACCCCATCTCATCCAACCCAAAAGAAGAGAACCACTCAAATACAAATAATAATAATTCCCAAAATGTCAGGAAGTAATAATTACTATTCCTTAATATCTCTTAATATCAATGGACTCAATTCCCCAATCAAAAGACACAGACTAACAGACTGGATACGGAAACAGGACCCTACATTTTGCTGCATACAGGAAACACATCTCAGTGTCAAAGACAAACACCACCTTAGAGTAAAAGGCTGGAAGACAGTTCTACA
Source organism: Apodemus agrarius (assembly GCA_964023405.1). NCBI lineage: Eukaryota > Metazoa > Chordata > Mammalia > Rodentia > Muridae > Apodemus > Apodemus agrarius. The sequence goes on along the minus strand of OZ030009.1, from coordinate 146,993,395 downwards.
AGCAAATGGTCCCAGGAAACAAGCTGGAGTAGCCATTCTAATATCAGATAAAATCGACTTTCAACCTAAAGTCATCAAAAGAGACACAGAAGGTCACTTCCTGCTTGTCAAAGGGAAAATCCACCAAGAAGAATTCTCAATACTGAACATCTATGCGCCAAATGCAAGGGCAGCCTCATTCGTAAAAGAAACTTTACTAAAGCTTAAAGCACACATCACACCTAACACAATGATTGTAGGTAACTTCAACACTCCACTCTCCTCAATGGACCGATCAGGAAAGCAGAAACTAAACAGGGACACAGTGAAACTAATTGAAGCTTTGGACCAATTGGATTTAACAGATATATATAGAACATTCCATCCTAAAACAAAAGAGTATACCTTTTTCTCAGCACCGCACGGTACCTTCTCAAAAATTGATCATATAATTGGTCACAAGACAGACCTCAACAAATACAAGAAGACCGAACTAATCCCATGTCTCCTATCGGATCACTATGGAGTAAAAGTGGTCTTCAATAGCAAGAAGAACAACAGAAAGCCCACATACACATGGAAACTGAACAATACTCTACTCAATGACACCCTGGTCAAGGAAGAAATAAAGAAAGAAATCAAAGACTTTTTAGACTTCAATGAAAATGAAGGTACGACCTACCCAAATCTCTGGGATACAATGAAAGCAGTGCTAAGAGGAAAACTCATAGCCCTGAGTGCCTCCAAAAAGAAACTGGAAAGAGCATACACTAGCAACTTAACAGCACACCTGAAGGCCCTGGAACAAAAAGAAGCTAACTCACCCAGGAGGAGTAGAAGAGAGGAAATCATCAAACTAAGGGCTGAAATCAATCAAGCAGAAACAAAGAGAACCATACAAAGAATCAACCAAACCAAGAGCTGGTTCTTCGAGAAAATCAACAAGATAGATAAACCCTTAGCTAGACTAACCAAAGGGCACAGAGATAGTATCCAAATTAACAAAATTAAAAATGAAAAGGGGGATATAACAACAGAAACAGAGGAAATTCAAAAGATCATCAGATCCTACTACAAAGGCCTATACTCAAAACAACTAGAGAATCTGGAGGAAATGGACAATTTCCTAGACAGATACCAAATACCAAAATTAAATCAGCATCAAGTAGACCAGCTAAACAGTCCCATAACCCTTAAAGAAATAGAAGGGGTTATAGAAAGCCTCCCAACCAAAAAAAGTACGGGACCAGATGGTTTTAGTGCAGAATTCTACCAGACCTTCAAAGAAGACTTAACACCAATACTCTCCAAACTATTCCACAAAATAGAGACAGAAGGGACACTGCCCAACTCGTTCTTCGAAACCACAATTACGCTGATACCTAAACCACAAAAAGATCCAACAAAGAAAGAGAACTACAGGCCAATTTCTCTTATGAATATAGATGCAAAAATACTAAATAAAATTCTTGCCAACTGAATCCAAGAGCATATCAAAACGATCATTCACCATGATCAAGTAGGCTTCATTCCAGGAATGCAGGGATGGTTCAATATACGGAAATCCATCAATGTAATCCACTACATAAACAAACTAAAAGAAAAAAACCACATGGTCATCTCATTAGATGCTGAAAAAGCATTTGACAAAATTCAGCATCCTTTCATGCTAAAAGTCTTGGAAAGAGCAGGAATTCAAGGCCCATACCTAAACATAGTAAAAGCAATCTACAGCAAACCAGTAGCCAACATCAAAATAAATGGAGAGAAACTTGAAGCAATTCCACTAAAATCAGGGACTAGACAAGGCTGTCCTCTCTCTCCATATCTTTTCAATATAGTACTTGAAGTTCTAGCGAGAGCAATCAGACAACATAAGGAAGTCAAAGGGATACAAATTGGAAAGGAAGAAGTCAAAGTATCATTATTTGCAGATGATATGATAGTCTACTTAAGCGATCCAAAAAACTCCACCAGAGAACTTCTACAGCTGATAAACAACTTCAGCAACGTGGCTGGTTATAAAATTAACTCAAGCAAATCAGTAGCCTTCTTGTACTCAAAGGACAAGCAGGCTGAGAAAGAAGTTAGGGAAATAACACCCTTCACCATAGCCACAAACAACATAAAGTACCTTGGCGTAACTCTAACCAAACAAGTGAAAGATCTGTATGACAGGAACTTCAAGTCCCTGAAGAAAGAAATCGAAGAAGACCTCAGAAGATGGAAAAATATTTCTTGCTCCTGGATTGGCAGGATCAATATAGTAAAAATGGCCATCTTGCCAAAAGCAATATACAGATTCAATGCAATCCCCATCAAAATCCCAAATCAATTCTTCATAGATCTAGAAAGAGCAATTCTCAAATTCATCTGGAGCAACAAAAAACCCAGGATAGCTAAAACTATTCTCAACAATAAAAGGACTTCTGGGGGAATCAATATCCCTGACCTCAAGCAGTACTACAGAGCAATTGTGTTGATAAAATTGACTTCCAACCTAAAATCATCAAAAGAGACTCAGAAGGTCACTTCTTGCTGGCCAAAGGAAAAATCCACCAAGAAGAGCTCTCAATACTGAACATCTATGCTCCAAATGCAAGGGCAGCCTCATTCGTAAAAGAAACCTTACTAAAGCTTAAAGCACACATTACACCTAACACAATAATTGTGGGTGAATTCAACACTCCACTCTCCTCAATGGACCGATCAGGAAAGCAGAAACTAAACAGGGACACAGCGAAACTAATTGAAACGCTGGACCAATTGGATTTAACAGATATATATAGGACATTTCATCCTAAAGCTAAAGAATATACCTTTTTCTCAGCTCCACATGGGACCTTCTCCAAAATAGACCATATAATTGGTCACAAGACAAATGTCAACAAATACAAGAAGATCGAGCTAATCCCATGCCTTCTATCAGATCACCATGGAGTAAGAGTGGTCTTCAATAACAACAAAAACAACAGAAAGCCCACATAGACATGGAAACTGAACAATACTCTACTCAATGACACCTTGGTCAAGGAAGAAATAAAAAAAGAAATCAAAGACTTTTTAGAATTCAATGAAAATGAAGGTACAACCTACCCAAATCTATGGGACACAATGAAAGCGGTGCTAAGAGGAAAACTCATAGCTCTAAGGGCATCCAAAAAGAAACTGGAGAGAGCATATACTAGCAGCTTAATGGCACACCTTAAAGCCCTGGAAGAAAAACAAGTTAATTCACCCAGGAGGAGTAGAAGACAAGAAATCATCAAACTCAGGGCTGAAATCAATCAAATAGAAACAAAGAGAACCATACAAAGAATCAACAAGACCAGGAGCTGGTTCTTTGAGAAAATCAACAAGATAGATAAACCCTTAGCCAGACTAACCAAAGGACACAGAGACAGTATACAAATTAACAAAATTAGAAATGAAAAGGGAGACATAACAACAGAAACTGAGGAAATTCAAAACATCATCAGATCCTACTACAAAGGTCTATACTCAAAACAACTGGAGAACCTGGAGGAAATGGACAATTTCCTAGACAGATATCAAATACCAAAATTAAATCAGCATCAAGTAGATCAGCTAAATAGTCCCATAACCCCTAAAGAAATAGAAGGGGTTATAGAAAGCCTCCCAACCAAAAAAAGTACGGGACCAGATGGTTTTAGTGCAGAATTCTACCAGACCTTCAAAGAAGACTTAACACCAATACTCTCCAAACTATTCCACAAAATAGAGACAGAAGGGACACTGCCCAACTCATTCTTCGAAGCCACAATTACGCTAATACCTAAACCACAAAAAGATCCAACAAAGAAAGAGAACTTCAGGCCAATTTCTCTGATGAATATAGATGCAAAAATACTAAATAAAATTCTTGCTAACCGAATCCAAGAGCACATCAAAACGATCATCCACCATGATCAAGTAGGCTTCATCCCAGGGATGCAGGGATGGTTCAATATACGGAAATCCATCAATGTAATCCACTACATAAACAAACTGAAAGAAAAAAACCACATGGTCATCTCATTAGATGCTGAAAAAGCATTCGACAAAATTCAGCATCCTTTCATGCTAAAAGTCTTGGAAAGAGCAGGAATTCAAGGCCCATACCTAAACATAGTAAAAGCAATCTACAGCAAACAAGTAGCCAACATCAAAATAAATGGAGAGAAACTTGAAGCATTCCCACTAAAATCAGGGACTAGACAAGGCTGCCCTCTCTCTCCATATCTTTTCAATATAGTACTTGAAGTTCTAGCAAGAGCAATTAGACAACATAAGGAAGTCAAAGGGATACAAATTGGAAAGGAAGAAGTGAAACTATCATTATTTGCAGACGATATGATAGTTTACCTAAGCGACCCAAAAAACTCCACCAGAGAACTTCTACAGCTGATAAACAACTTCAGCAAAGTGGCAGGTTATAAAATTAACTCAAGCAAGTCAGTGGCCTTCTTGTACTCAAAGGACAAGCAGGCAGAGAAAGAAATTAGGGAAATAACACCCTTCACAATAGCCACAAACAACATAAAGTATCTTGGCGTAACTCTAACCAAACAAGTGAAAGATCTGTACAACAGGAACTTCAAGTCCTTGAAGAAAGAAATCGAAGAAGACCTCAGGAGATGGAAAAATATTTCTTGCTCCTGGATTGGCAGGATCAATATAGTAAAAATGGCCATCTTGCCAAAAGCAATATACAGATTCAATGCGATCCCCATCAAAATCCCAACTCAATTCTTCATAGCTCTAGAAAGAGCAATTCTCAAATTCATCTGGAGCAACAAAAAACCCAGGATAGCTAAAACTATTCTCAACAATAAAAGGACTTCTGGGGGAATCAATATCCCTGACCTCAAGCAGTACTACAGAGCAATTGTGTTAAAAACTGCATGGTATTGGTATAGCAACAGGCAAGCAGATCAATGGAACAGGATTGAAGACCCAGAGGTTAACCCACAGACTTATGGTCACTTGATCTTTGATAAAGGAGCCACAACCATCCGGTGGAATAAAGATAGCCTTTTTAACAAATGGTGCTGGTTCAACTGGAAGTCAACATGCAGAAGAATGCGAATTGATCCAATCTTATCTCTTTGCACTAAGATCAACTCCAAGTGGATCAAGGACCTCCACATAAAACCAGACACACTGAAACTATTAGAAAAGAAACTTGGGAAGACCCTGGAGGACTTGGGCACAGGGGAAAAGTTCCTGAACAGAACACCAATAGCTTATGCTCTAAGATCAAGAATCGACAAATGGGACCTCATAAAATTACAAAGTTTCTGTAAGGCAAAGGACACTGTCAGAAGGACAAAACGGCAACCAACAACATGGGAAATGATCTTTACCAACCCCACATCCGACAGAGGGCTAATATCCAATATATACAAAGAACTCAAGAAGTTAGACCCCAAAGAACCAAATAACCCTATCAAAAAATGGGGTACAGAGCTAAACAAAGAATTTTCACCAGAAGAAATTCGGATGGCCGAGAAACACCTTAAGAGATGTTCAACATCATTAGTCATCAGGGAAATGCAAATCAAAACAACCCTGAGATTCCACCTCACTCCAGTCAGAATGGCTAAGATTAAAAACTCGAGAGACAACAAGTGCTGGCGAGGATGTGGAGAAAGAGGAACACTCCTCCACTGTTGGTGGGATTGCAAAATGGTAAAACCACTCTGGAAATCAGTGTGGCGGTTCCTCAGAAAATTGGGCATGCCACTCCTAGAGGACCCTGGCATACCACTCCTGGGCATATACCCAGAGGATTCCTCTGCATACAACAAAGACACATGCTCCTCTATGTTTATAGCAGCCTTGTTTATAATAGCCAGAACTTGGAAGGAGCCCAGATATCCCTCAAAGGAGGAATGGATACAGAAAATGTGGTATATTTATACAATGGAGTACTACTCAGCAATTAAAAATAATGAATTCATGCAATTTGTAGGTAAATGGTTAGATCTGGAAACTATCATCCTAAGTGAGCTAACCCAATCACAAAAGAATACACACGAAATGCAATCACTGTTAAGTGGATATTAATGAGCCCAGAAGCCCTAAATACTCAAGGCACAATTAGCAAGTCAAATGACTCTCAAGAAGAAAAAAAGGAGAGGACCCTGGGCCTGTAAAGATTGGATCCAGTATTGTAGACCCAGAACAGAGAAATCGTGGGGAGGAGGGAAGAGTGGGGAATAGCATGGGGGGAGAGGAATTATGGGACATATGGTGGGGGGTAACTGGGAAAGGGGAAAGCCTTTGGAATGTAAACAAAGAATATAGAAAATAAAAAAAAAATTTAAAAAAAAAAAAGATCACATGACTTGCTCTCTTCTTGCCCTGAATCTGCCTTGAAGGAGCACCAAGGCTGCTCACAAGGTGGAAGTTGATGAGAAGTGGATGAAGTGTCCATATTTTGGGGTCAGGGTCTTCTCTACACAGAAGCAACACATGACCCAACACCTCATGGGACATTTTTCTGAATACTTTTTTTTAACAGAATACTTTCCTTCTCCACAACCATATCATGAATCAATGGTTACAGGAAATTCAAAATGCAAAAAGTAATACTCTAGATGTATTAACACTCTATCAAGAGTTATAAAATTAGTTTACCAGATACAGCATAAATTTAAAATAGGCATAAATGACTGTTTACAGGAATGTTAAACCCTATTTGGCCTTGGTTTGGGCCTGGAGGACAAACATGAGCCTGGCTCAATTTTTGAGACCTGCCATTTGCTTCTGTTTGAAAATGACTCAACACGACCTACCAACCTGATCGAGACTGCCTCTGCTTAGCTACCACTGAAGTATAAATTTCTTACAGGCCCTGTGAGATTACCTCACACCTCTTGTCATCTCACACCACCACATACATCATCTCATCCCATACTTCTATCCCCACTTCCTTCCCTGTTTATATGAACAAATTGTTGCCACATTAAAGCGAGTTCCTGCATTGACAAGACTCCCGGTCTGGTGTGTTTCTTTTGGGATGTCGACACTAGGTTGGACCGGGTTCTCTTCTCTGGCCTGGACCTGCCTGCAAAGAGCCAACACAGGAATAGAAGGAAGGTCTTAATTACTGTTCTATCACTGTGAAGAGATATCATGGTCAAAGAAATGCTTAGAAAAGGCATCATTTAACTGGGTGTTTGACTCCCTACACACAACTATTCCAATAAGACCACCTTTTGTGATGCTTCCCACACAGTTACACTAACTGGTGAATAAGCATTCAAATATGAGGTGGTCCTCACAGGTGTCATAGAAGCAGGAAATGAACAACAAGGTGAGAATGAACACTTGGTTCAGCCTGACTTAAGTTGGGTCTGACTTTGAGAGTCTGATGCCAGGCAGTTTATTGCCAGCATATTTAAAAGAGTGCAATTTGAAAAATATACTGACCTAAGACTGTATAAGCGTATGGTTTGTATATTGGACAAAAGTTTATTAAATATGCAATACAAAGATAGAGGATGGAAGAATAATAAAGCATGAAAAAGCCAGGAGAGTACATTAAGAAACATGGCAAGCTTCTACTACGTGTATCAATCAATTCTGTGACCCTGCGATACAAACGTAGTTAGGGTAGAGTCGCTTAGTATTAAAATCTTATCCAGTTTAGTAAAGAAACCGAGGGGGGAGGGGGAATGATTGGGGAACAGTTGGGGGGGGGAGGAACTATGGGAACTATGGTGGGTGGGAACTGGGAAAGGGAAAAGCCTTTGGAATGTAAACATAGAATATAGAAAGTAAAAAAAAAATTCTTTGCAACTTGAGTAGGTAAACAGCATTTCCCAGAGAAGCAGGCAAGAGAAGGACATCAAGGGAGGAAGCAAGGGAGAAGATGCAGACATAGGGGCCCTCAGAGCAAGACGCAAGACTCCTCTTCATGAAGTATAAAGTCCAAATGCCTTGTATAAAAAAAGCTAGCATTTTAGAGTTTTTATCTCCTTTACGATTGCAGTGTTGTAAAACAGGGAAACATATTTCCAAAGACAATAACTCAAAGAGAGGGAAAAAAAACCTTTGTTTTGTATCCAGGTTGGCTGGGATCAAAGAACTGTTGTGCTAGGGAGACTTTGTGCAGATTTCCTTCTGATTCATTAGTCCATTCCATCATCTGTAAAGAGAGAGATGGTAATCGGACAAGGCTATCATAACTACCAAATAAGCTCATGTCCTAAAGCACTTAAAACAATATCTGCAACGTCTTACAATTTAGATGCAAAATGTCTCCCACAGACTCATAAGCTTGAACACTTGAGGTTAGGTACCTAAAGGAAGGAAGTGAAAGACTGGATTGTACCCTGTCTCTGTTTCCTGTCCTGTCCCTATTTTCTATTCCACTGAAATGGGATGAGGTGTGACCGTCCATCCACATAGACCATTTCCATAGAACTACTTGACCCCATTTGTTTCCTGCAATGATAGACTGTATTCTTTGAAATCATGTAAGATAATAAAGCCTCCCACCTTTCAGTTGCTTCTTGCCATGTTTTTTGTCACAACAATGAGAAATAAACTAGTATAGAAAATTAGCAGCAGGGCCATTGCTAGAATATATCTGACCATGTGGTTATAGGCCTTTGAAACTGGCTGTGGTCTAAAGAAACACTACAGTATTATAACCAGAGCCTAGCTGTGTTCAGAGTTCAGCTAATCAAAATCTGAATAGACATGCAGAGCTTGAAGACTGCTCATAAGAAGGAGACTACCAGGAATCAAGCCAGAGACCATTTAGTTATATTCTAGAAAATAATATTTCATGTTCTGGAAATGGGAGAGGCTGGAATAAAAATGAGTAGGGAGCATATGATAGTATAATGTTCAGGTGGTTACCAGACATTGCTCTTTACGTTCATTCAAATTTGCTGGGAGAAAGAACAAGGATTGGAGCTTTGAAAGGTATGTAGTACAGCTAGCGAAGAGTGCAATCCTGATTAAAGCTGAGGGAAGCATGGTGTGGGAAAGTATCGACAATCATACTTAAAGGAACTGGAGCCATTAAGGAAAAGTTTAGGGCTTCGTACTGGAACAATAGGAAAGGTTCTTGAAGGCAAGACTTCCTCTATCCAGAGCTCCACTATGTAATGTGCCATTTAATTTGAAAGGAGAGTGAGTGTCTGAAAGGATGTGTAGTCTGCAGAGTACTCTGTTGATAAGTAGTTACTTAGCCAGTGCTTTTCCACCTTGGCCCATGTAGGTACCCAGAGCTACAGCTGTGGTCCAAGGGAACCATAATAGATTTCAAGCAGGCATCAGAAATTGAAGCCATCTGTGGTAACTCTGCAGGTATGCAGAATGGAAGAGTTGAGAGATCATAGAGATTTCCTCAAAGAATACCGAAAGTGACTGAAGCCATGCATTGTATAGTATAATCAGAGTTCCTGTAAGGATACCCTGAGAAGCCATTGTGTGAGATCTTGAAGTTAGAGGCTCAGCACTCATGGATACTCCAGGGTACCAGAGGTACCAGTGTTACTTGGGGAAATGAGGATCCTTTTGGTTCTTTGTCTTGTTGATAGAAGAATTTATAAATGGACTTGAAGCTTGAAAATAATTGTATTAGAACATGGAAGGAAAATACTATGGCAGGTAAGAAAATACCTGTTCCTGCCAGGAAGAGTGAATGGAGAGAAAGCCATGCATTTTAAAATAGCTATGGAGGTTGAAGAAACAGTGGGAAACTTAAAAGTGCCAGGGAAAGCATGCTTTTTGCTAGTATACATAAAAATGACTTTTGTTCACCGTCCATAAAAGAGATACAGAGAAGGAGAAGGAAAAACATGCTCAGGGCAGCCATGTATCTGAGTTTAGCAGGCTCCTGATTTAAAGCCCTGGTTGTAGGCTAAGACAAAGGGTTGCACCAAATACAAATGGTCAGACACAGAAGTGGAGACAGCTAATTAACAAGAAGAAAACACTCTCTGTAACAGGAATGGGCTACTGAGATGAGGAGAAAAGCCCAAAAGATCCATGGGCTATGAAATCCATGACCCTTTCTAGATGCTTAAAAAGCACCCAACTCCTTCACACTTTTCTACCAAGGGCTTTTCTTGAACAATTCCTGTTTCATTGAGTCCAATTGGAAAGGGCTTCTACTATTTCCAATTAGGAGTTTTTTGTTTGTTTGTTTGTTTGTTTGTTTATTGTTGCCATTTTCTGTTAATCTTCCTGTGTTCCTGTTCTGGTTCCTAATCTCACAAAACAATGATATAGTTGATAAGACAAGCTATATGCATTATAGAGATCTAGTTCAAGAGACCCTAACATATCCTGAAAGAGGCAATATTTGAAAGGAAAAGCTAAGGGTGAGGTTGCCTGAGTTTCACAGTAGGCTCAGCACTGACACTATTAAGTGGAGTTGCAATTATTGAAGATGTTGGGGAATCTTGACAAACTGAATGTATTTTACATTATGAGATATCTGTAATTCTGTGAGGACAAAGAGTGGAAAGTTGTGGTTTAAAAGTGATGTACTTGGGTATCAAGTTGACAAAGGCTCTGCCTGTGATGCTTAATACCATTCGCCAATTTGAGAAGATCTGGAATAATCTGAGACCAGCCTCTGAGCATTCCTGTGAGGGAGTCTATAGATTAGGCAACATAAATTCATAGGAAGTCATACCCTTACTGTAGGTGGGTTGGAATCCTGAACCAAATAAAAAGGATAAATCAAGGTGGGCAACATCATAATTACCTCTTGGTCTCCTGACCATTGATGCCATATGACTAGCTGTCTCAAACTCTTGAAGTCATAATGTCCTCACACTAATCGAAAATTCCTTCAAACTGAGCAAAAGTAAACCCTTGCTTACTTGTTACTTTTGTTACAAATTCTGTCACAGCAATAAGAAAACTAATGAAAACATGGCCAAAATGTCTTTAATTTATTATCGTTAATTTTTATAACAATAATACTTTGGAAATATCAATATCTAAAATGGAGAGGAAGACATCAAGCATCAGAAAAACTAATCCTCTTAGTCTGGAGCAATCTCGGTGATTGAGTGTTTCCCCCATCATGTCCAAAGCTCCAATTCCAAATCCTAGTACCATGTTAAAAACAAAACAAAACAAAACAAAACAAAACAAAAAACAGACGTGGTAGTACTATAATCCTAGCACTTGTGATGTGGAGGCAGAAAGATCAAACATCCAAGCTTCATCTCATCTGAACAGTGATTTTAAGGCAATCCTGGCATACATGAGCCCCTGTCTTGATGACTGAAAGGAAACAAAATGGAAAGAGTAGAGGAAGTGAGGGGGAAAGGGAATGAAAGGGAATGAAGGCAAGGCAAAAAGAGAAGAGGGAGGGCAGGCATTGGGTGATAAGGATATGGAGTAGAAAGAAGAAGAGGAGGAGATATATATGAGGGAAGAAAACAGAGAGAGAGAGAGAGAGAGAGAGAGAGAGAGAGAGAGAGAGAGAGAGAGAGAGAGAACGCAATTATACAACAGGGAAAAGCCCATTACTAGCTTGCAGATTCTTACCCATCTCTGTCCCCTCTGACAGGATAAAGAGAAGTGTGACAAGGCTCCATTTGTTCCTGGCATCTCCAGAACTCTCAGCATCTAGCTCTCTATGGCTAAACCTCTTGGCTTTTACAGAAGAAGGTTGCAATCTCTAGATCATATCTCTCAAAACCTCAGTAAGTTATACCCTCATTTCAAGGGTAAGGCAGTTCTACATGGGAAAAATTGTAAAGGCCACAATGGGGCCCTGAACCCATAACTTCTCTTCTGGTGTGGATCCCTGGATTTCACCTTATAATTTATACTTAAATTTTCCTACACTCATCAGTGAACTTGACCCTGTCTTCATGTTTCTTGTTGACCCTGGCTCTATCTGAGCTTAACTTCTTCCATTCCAACTGACTTTCCTTTGCTGTCCTCATCTGTAATCACCCATTCCTGGTGCTCATGACTCCTAGTTCCATCAGGCATCACAGACTATGATGTCGGTCATTGCTTTCTCTGCCTTTGCATTGCTTGTCTGTTTCTTTCCTTACAGAGAATCTGTAACGAGAGCAATAGGAGCCACTACATCTAATTCTTCATCATATTTTTTCAAATGCTTTCTGCTGTTGTAGTTTGAATGTGAAATGTTCCCTGCAGGCTCATGTATTTGATCACTTGCTCCCTAGCTTGTAGCACTGTTGGGAAGAATGTGAACCCCTAAGGAGGTAGAACATTATTGGAGGAAGTAGGTCCCTGGGAGGGGATTGGGTCATTTTGAGACTTTATAGACAAAGAGACAAAGTCCAGTTTCTATTCACTCTGCTTTCTGAGTGTGGATGCAATGTGACCTGCCAGATTGGTGTTCCTAACAGCAGGCCTTTTCTCCCTGATACCTTCCCTAACCAAGATGTATTGTATCCATCTGGACTTGAAAGGCAAAACAAACTGTTTATCCTTTAAGTTGACTTTTTCAAGTATTTGATCACTGCAATAATAAAGTAGCTTAAGAGACAGCTCTACTCCAATGAAGAACTCTTGAAATCTCACGTTGCATATTCACACATATGATATTCAGACACTTTAGAAAAGAAACTCATAGTGTTTTTCAAAAGTCTTAAATTAAGAAAGTGTTCTACCATTGTACAAGTCATAAATGCAAAGTTAGAAACCCTAATATAAAACAATTTTTGAGCATTGTGAGAAGGCTGTTGGCAGTTCAGCTTAATAAAACAAAAAACATTTTGTTTTTTGTTTTATTAATCATTTTATTCATTTACATTTCAAGTGATATTCCCCTTCTCTGTTACCTCCCCACCAACCCCTCATCACATCTCCACTCACCCCTTCCCGTTTGCTTCCATAAGGGTGTTCTTCTACCCACCCACTCACTCTCACCTCATTGTTATAGCACCGCCCCCCAAGCTGGGGCACCAAACCTCCCTCCCTCCCCACTGATCTCAGAGAAACCCATCCTCTGCTACGTATGTATCTGGAGTCCTGGCTTCTTCCATGGATACTCTTTGGTTGGTGGTTTAGTTCCTGGTAGCTCTGGGTGGTCCAGGTAGCTGATATTATTCTTTTTATAGGGTTGCAATCCTCTTCACCTCTAAAAATTTTGAACACTTTCAGAACCCTTACTCTGAAGCTTAGCTATACATCCCACATGGACATGTATAATAGTGACAGCCTCAAGGAAAATGGCAAATTTTCAGTACCTATAGTTCAGACTTTTAGGGAGTACTCAGAATCTGTTTTTCAACATGATCCAAAGGTGGTCTGTGTTTATATTAATATTTAAGACATATTCCTTACCAACCAGCTGGACCAAGCAAGAAAGAACAGTGTTATGCTGCTCATGGCATGTGAAGGGAAGACCATCAGAACAGAGTCTGACCTGAGAGAGAGATGAAGGCACATAGAGCCAGAGTTCTGGGTCTGGGCATGGTTACTAGGAACCAGGTTAAAGGGTTGCATTAAAGACACCCATATTTGACCTCTTAACACTTTGGGCATAACAGAAATGAAACTGTGAGGGGCAGGAGTTTGTGCCAATAATAAAGTAGTAGTAGTAGTAGTAGTAGTAGTAGTAATAATAATAATAATAATAATAATAATGTATCTAGAAGAAACTCTAAATTGTCTCAGAGGGTCAAATCAATGTTAAAGAAATTGCATTTTAATGTTGTAATTTTAATGTTTCTGTTACTTCCATCTAGAGGTAATTTAGGTACAGTTAGAAGACAAGGATGGTTTGGAACTGGTCACTGTAAAGTGGGCTAATATACAGTAAATCTTATAATACCTATAGAGTGTGCATGTGTTCGTGAAATACTGCAATACTTTTACTACATATATACACATGTATTTAAATATATGTATATATAATATTAATATACATGTGCTTATTACATGTAATCAATATATAGCATGCTCATGTATATCATATATAAGTGTAAGCATATATATATAATATCTTTCTCTGTATATTTATTATATGTGTTGTGGATGGCCATGGTGCTGTTTGTATTTTGATGTTAACACTGATTTCCCAGGAGGAGATGCCTGGAATGAGGAATGAGTCATGTACTCAGGTGACTTCTAGTGAACCTTCCTCTAATGAAGAAAGGAGCCAATCACTGGGCGAATAGGCAGGACTTCTGTGTTGGTGGGAGGAAGAGAAGAGATGGGAGAGAGATAGGGGCCTTTGGACTGGGGCAATGGGAGGACAAGATAGAAGTAACTACTAATGATTCCCTGTTTAGAAAGTGATCTCACCAAGATTTGCCACCAGAAGATATAATATGGCTTACAAGATTAGGATTCTAGCTGATGTGCCCAGCAATTGAGTTAGCATTAATTCTGAACTATGTTTGTGTGGTGTTTTCTTTCACTCTGTGGTTCAACTGAGTTCCCAAGAGAAAGGTATGGCAAAGCATGGGTTTGCAAGAAGTGTACCTCAAAGGGCCATGGGACTTTTGAAGCATGGGGTTGGCATGGTAGCAACCAGCCAGTGGGAACTTAGTAAGCTGGGTGAAGAGATTTCGGAGCTCTGAGTAAGATTCTCCACAAGATGAGAACAAGCAAGACAACCCTGCCAGTGCATGGGCAGCAAGCCTGCCAGGGCCTGCTGGCATATTGTGAATAGCATATTTTTTTAATATTTTCAGCAACATATATGGATGTGTTTTTTTTTTAATTTTATCACATTTCCCACAAGAATCCTCAGAATTTGTAAGATTTCAGGCCTATTTCACAGACTACCTTGCCCTATAATAGGCTTAAATTATAGTGAGAGTCCTTTGTAGGCTCTAGACTTAGTTATAGGACTTATATAGTCAAGAAATACTGTGTAGAATCATAGTTGAGACAGTAACATTTTAGTGCCCCTTAATTTGCTTTAACTGTGAGATATCAGGCTAAATTCCAAATGACTTTGTGCTTAAATTATGAGCATTCTGCCCTTGAACAGAGAAGAGAATGGTGTATAAACCACTCTGCCTTGTGATAAATCCCAATTTCAGTCCAGTTCTCAGATGGTTATTTTTCATTACTGAAGAAAACACCATATCTTCTCTCAGGTCTTTGGGCTACTACTGCAGATTTACAGGCATTTAGATGAGCATGTGGTTGCTAGGGGCAATTACTGGTATTTGCTGCTTAATGCTGAGTAGATATTACAGTTTTTTTAAATGTTTACAGAATTTTCTAAAATTGCAGCTTGTCAGCCTGATCTTTCCCTTTACACCAAACAAGAATCGTTTGTAATGCAGTCTATAAAAACACCTTCCCAATACTTTCCCTCTTGCCATACTGTTCAGAATTCTTTTCAAGTGAGTAAAGAAATGAATCCATCACTTCTTAGAGTCTTGCTTTACCCATTCTTACAGGATCTGGCATTATACACACACACACACACACACACACACACACACACACACACACATGATTTTTGTCATTAATCTGTAGCAGTCAATACTTGGCTCCTATATTGCAGTAAATTTATGTAACCTTTGTGAATGATATACTATACCAACAGTTAATTCCTCCCCCAAAGGTAAAGTGGACAGTGTTTCACTTTATTACCTCCTGTGATCTGATATGTGGGCTCTTTACTTCCACAGTGTGACATTTGCATTTAACATTCATTTCCTGGGGGGGGTAATTTTATTTTACAGCTTACATACAGTCCATCATGAAAGGAAGTCAGGATTGCAACTCAATGAAAGAATCTGAAGACAGGAGTTGAAGCAGCGCTCTGGGGGTGGGAGCTGCTTGTAGGTTTGCTCTCCCTGTGCTTAGCCTCTTTTCTTATCACACCCAGTACTCCTGCCACCTGTGTTTTCTTTCTCCCATATAATCCTTGAGCCAGTCATCAGCTGTCTGTCCTGGCTTCACACTGCTTGATCCTTCTCAGAGTAGAAGCAGATTGGAGAAATAGCCCCTGGGGTTAACACCTCTATTTTATTTGTGCATTACAAGGACATCTAGAGTTCTCTTTTTCACAGTTTTTTTCCCATGAACATCAATTGTCTTCTTCATTGGACTGCTGCTCTTGACCATCTACTGACTCAGAACATACTGTGGAGAAGATCCTACTGGGTATGAGGAGAATCTGTGTTTTCACCAGAAAGCTCCTGGAAACATATTATGGTTTGAACCTTAAATGTCTCTCAGAGGCTCAAATGTGAAAGGCTTGTTTTACAACCTGTGATATGATTAAGAGATGAACAATTTTTAGGATACTGATCCTATGGAAGGAAGTCAGTTTCCTGCTACTTTGACCTTTAAGGAGATATCAAACCTTGGTCCCTCATGGGTATCTCTCTTTGTTTCTTGCCACTAAGAAGAGAGCCGTCTCTTGGCACCTTGTGCTTTGCCATGACATTCTGCCTCAGCAATTTCAAATCAATGGAGTCAACTGGCCACAGGCCCAAACCTCTGGAACAACAAGCCACTTGAAGCTCATTTCCTTTTCAGTCTCTGGAGCAGAAATTTCTTTCACCCCATTGTAGCTGACCAGCAACCATGGGGAACTGGGTTACCTGAAAGGAGCTCTGGAAATGAAAAAGGATGGTGCAAAAGAAGGATGAAGCCAAGACAAACGTTCTGATCAAGGCTCGAAGTTTACTATTCAGCACTGTGTTTGTATAGGAAGAGCCCACAGACCCCATTCTTTGTTTCAGCCGGATTGAGTTGCAAAGCAAGCTCAGGGGGCAGTCTACAACTCAAAGGTCCTGTGGGAAATGGCAGATGCAGGTAGACAGGATGACTCCCACCTAGGCTGTAAAACCCATTGTGGCAAGCACTCAAGGTCTGTTTGGCCTGCTCAAGGCTAGGGGAAGGGCACACTCCACCACATGGAGTTCATTCTGCTTAAAAACAATAATGTTTCACTGATGGCTTTAAAGGAGACAAAAGAGTTCATCTGAAATACACAGTTTGCTGCACACCGCAAGCTATCAATCAAAGAGACACATTCCCATAGCTTCCTGAGTTCTCTATGCTAAGTGTCTCATGGTCTCTTTCTATTTCACAACACCAAGCAGCAGGTTTCCCACACTCTTTCCTCTTCTGCACGCATGCATGCAACAGTGTCACTGTCTCTAGTTACTCTGTGCCCAGAGGAAGGGTGTGGAATGGATGCTCAGCATCCCCTTTAGTTCTGAACCAACCGGGAAGTATTATGGAAAATCATGGCCCGTTGTAAGTGCCTTCTTCATTTCTTGTGAGGTAAGAAAATCATCTGTTTTTAAGAAGCCAAGTTAATACAGAGCTCCTTCTTGGAGCTCCAAGGAGAAGTTGAGAAAAAGAATAAGAAAAGTTACTGTATGCCTGGAACATGGCATCAGAGAAAATCCTACAAAAAGAACATTCGACACATGAGTAGCATCCTAAAGGACAAAATCAGAATCCTGAGACGCCACTAAAGAAACAAAGACAACTGGAGGATGGCAAAAAGCCTTTCTGGGTCTGGACTGGTTCCATGGAGCAAGAAATACAGAGCTGCTTAATTAATGGCAGAGGACGTATTTTTCAATAAGTGCCCTTTCATTCCAGAGGATATTTAACAAATATCACACCTTTCATACAGGAAACTTCCCAAAATGGTAGCCCCAGAACACTAAAGGCACATGTTGACTAACACTAAAAGGAACTCTTGGGCAAAAATGGTACCACAGTGCAAAAAGAAAAACAGAAAATTTGTAATTGTTGAAAAATATTCTCAAAAACTTGTCCATAACAACATAAAAATGTTCAGATATATTTTCCATGAACTTAAAGTACAGAAATCAGAAGACCACAAAGCAGGGATGTATGGGCTCAAGAATGAAACGTGGAGATTCAGGGACTGGATGAATGTGAACTTACAGAGCTTAGATAAGTAAAAGAATATGTAAACAGTGGAAGGGAATGTAGGGAAAATGGCAAACAGACTCTTCATACAAACATACATGGAGAATACAAACCAGAGAGGTGAAAACATAAATTACATTATACATATACATATGGCAATGAAAAATAAACGATCCATAGCATCTGGACAATTGTACTCTGGGGAGAAAAATATCTCAAAGGAAAAATATGAGAACTAACAGATTTTGTGATTCATAAAATTTCCTGGAGATATAAAGAAACAGTGCTCTACAAATTAAAGTACAGCAACAGTGTATGTGAATCACAAAGTACCCCAGGAAGATGAGGCTGAGAGGTGAGGCTGAATGAAGCACTGAGCTCAAAGCAGACGGAGAACAGTTTTGAGCACTCAAAATGAGGAATAAGGTACGAATCTTAGCAAGGGCTAAAGCTATGCCAGAAAGCTTTGGATACCCAGGAGCCAAACTACACAAAGGGGACCTGGTAGGATATGCTTTATACTTTGACACTATAAAAAAATAACAAAATTTATGAAAGAAGCTTAGAAGTTAAAAGGATATTTGTGTTAATTCTGCCACCTGTAAAGTCCAAACTTCAAATCCTATATATCGGGCAAGAAACAATGAGACTGTACCAGTAGATCAAGAATGCTGAAAGGATCCTGGAACAATGAGGTAAAGCATTGCGGGGTGACTTTACTACAAAAACTCAAGCAGTTGGGAAAGACAGGAAGAAAAATGTGAATGTGAGAAACTGTGAGTAACTAGGATCCGGGAAACACAGGACCCTGAAACATGCCCAAGGAGGCTTGATCTGTCCTGGAATGTGCTGGCTCCAGAGTATTAGGTAAGAAGCAATCAGAAAAGGAAAGAGCAGGCTGGAGGAAGAGAGGCTTGACAG
This sequence comes from Apodemus agrarius, assembly GCA_964023405.1. Taxonomy (NCBI): domain Eukaryota; kingdom Metazoa; phylum Chordata; class Mammalia; order Rodentia; family Muridae; genus Apodemus; species Apodemus agrarius. Next base: position 146,974,645 of record OZ030009.1, on the reverse strand, counting down.
AGCCACTGACAATTTATAGATGTGATGAACAAAAAGTTGGACCATATAATTAAGTGCCTGGTCAGAAGAAAAATCCTTAAGAATACAGTAGGACCTCAGCTAAGCCACACAGAGCCTCCCTCCCCCATACACACACACACACACACACACACACACACACACACACACAGAGGAGTTCAAAGGAATGGACTTGGAAAATATGAAGACGATTCCTTGAGAACACTGAAGCCCTGATAAAGTGATTGACATCTGACTCAGCATAATTGATATTTTTAAGACAAAATAGAGACGGTTATAGAAAACTTTTATGCTGTGGTGAGTGGGAGAGAAGAGCTAGGAAGAAACCCTCTCCTCTCTTCATTCAACCCAAGCAGCAGTGGGCACTGCTCTAAAGAAAACCCTGTTGGGTCATCAGCTTAGTGGCCCAGATCTTCCATGAACTGCATGCTTAGGAAGTTCAGACCAATTATCAGGAACTACATGATGAAACCCGACCCATAAAATGCTTGTAGACTGAGGGAAGGAAAGATTGCATCAAAATCACGAGCACTACTCAAGCAGGAGGAAACCTGGTTATAAGAAGACATCAAGGGATCACTGACACAGCTTCCCAGCAAGTGTGTCAGACATCTGCAAAGATAGCCATTTATTTGATCCCAATGTCAGTTAGCCAGCAAGCACTGTCCTGATGCCCTGTTCTTACTCACACTCACTTTTCTTACTCTGTCTATCCATCCATCTGTCTGTCTGTCTGTCTGTCTGTCTGTCTATCTGTCTTATTTATTTTCTTCTTTTCTCTTTGCATTTTGGTTTTCTCTTCATGGGCTTTTCCAGAGAATGTTGGCTGACTTGTTTTGTGGACTCAGCATCTTGAGATCTTGGACAGTGTCTCTGACAAGCAGAGAGACAGAAAGTAAAAGTAAAGGATCCCTGTGGCTGGTTGGTCAGCCAATCTATTTGAATCAATGAATTCCAAGTTCAGTGAGACATGCTAAGTGAGGAAACAAGATAGGCTGAAAGAGGAAGACATCCATTGCCAACTATGGCTTCTACACACTACATTCTTGCACATTTATGCACAGCTTCCCACTCCACACACAAACAGTTAAACACATGCACATATATATATATATATATATATATATATATATATATACACAGAAACCACACTCTACAAACACACACTCCATATACACTCAGTCAATGTAACTAAACATCAAAGTCAAGATGCACCAGTCCCAACATAAACACACACACACACACACACACACACACAAACCACAACAAACATAAACAACTTAGGACATACAACCTCCAAGATTGTATAACCTCCCACAGTTATGCCTCCAATAAAACTGAGTTGGAAAAATTCCTACCAATAATTCAAAATAAGTATGCCCACAGAAATAAAAAAGGACACAAACTCCTGAATGAATTCTAACAAGCAACAAAATGAAATAAAGAAATGAAAGAATAATTCAACAAAGAGATAAAAATGCAGGGAGATGGATACTAAACTAAGTAACTACTAAACTAAGACTGAAATGAAAAAATGCAATAAGCAAATATATAGCTTTAAGGAAAGCCTCACCAACAAAATAGATCAAGCAAAGGACAGAAGACTAGGAGTTGAAGACAAGATAGAGGCAATGGATAATTCAGACAGTAACAAAGAAACAAGGAGCAATGAGGAAAAACTTCATCTTTTATGCTATATTTTGTGTATTTCATCTGAATCCTGCTGCTGAAAACACAAAGACAGAGTAGCTGTAGAGGATCAAAAATAAGAGCATGGTGACAATATCACACATCTGAATACAACGAAATGGCTTGAGCTAAGGGGAAATGAGTGTTCCCACACATTGTAGTGGGTGTTTCTATGATATAAGAGTTGTGAAGTACAAGTTAACAGTTTCTTTCAAGTCATAAAAATTAATTAAATCAATATTAATATTTTCTAATATTTGTAGAATCTATTCTACAATTAGTTTAACATGTGAAAGCAAAACAAAGATTATTCATGTGAACATATTTGATAAACCCAAGTTGTAGAAAACCATTCATTTTTAGGTAAATGCTTAAATCAAGAGAACACAATCATAACCCACAATCCCAGCCAGATATTAAAATGAGATAAGTGAACTCTATAAACTATAATAATGATCATCTGGCAAAATATGAACATTGAGGCAACAGTGGCATGGTATCAGGTAACCACATGTTTTTGGATTATACTTAATGCCTGTTCCACAGGTATAAATACATGTGTGGTGCTGTAAATCTGGCAAAGAACCCATGGTCATATATCTCACAGGTCCCAGAGGGCCTATTTACTATTTTTCTGGATAAAAGAACATACTATCAAACTACTCTCTAAATTTATAATATCCTTCTATCCACAAATTATTGAAACTCTCAGACCTTATCAGACAATGTTCTTGTAGAAGTGAATGGCGGTTAATGCATAAATTCACAACTGGTCAAACAGCAGAAAAATAATTGTGAGTAGAGTGATCAGCCACAAATGGCACAGCCATATCACACTTCCCCACAAAACATACGGACTATTATAGAAGAGGGAAAAAGAAGATCGGAAGAGCCAGAGATCTATGAGGACCAGGGTGAAACGGTGCCGTCTGGACATGACAAGACAATTGCACACAGGTCTCAAAGCTGCTGTGGATCTTTGATATGATGATATTGACCTTCACACTCCAGTCACTTAACTTTCAAGCATGGGATGGAAGGCAATCTTAGGCCCCCACCTATAAATGAGGAGCCATGGAAGCACACTGGAGGCTTGGAGAAAGAGAGTTATCGCAAATTGGAGATAATAAATTAAAATGAAATATAGAGTAAAAAATTGGAAGAGGAGGAAGATGTAGGGTAAGATCAGGGAAGAGTTAGAGGGAGGAGCTAGGATACATATGGTCAAAATACACTGTATGACATTCTCAAAGAATTAATAAAAACGAAGGAAGAAATAAGGGAAGAAGCCCCAGGGCATTCTGCTCAGTTATAAAATACAATGGCTGGATATTGTGTATAGTGATCTGTTTACACAAAATGAGAGAGAGAGAGCAGGGAATGTAGGTGGTTGTGAGGGTCCCTACGTGTGTCACACTGGGAGGGTGATGATCTGGGTGAGGTAAGAATGAAACTCAGGCTCATCTCAACTTAATTAGCTGTTACTGGGCCTTGGAGTCTGATGCCAAGAGGCTTAATTTTTACACATTTAAACACAGGAAAACGTTGCAAAAAACAGTTTCCATGTGACAATTCTCACAACAAGGCTTTAGGTGTGGTTACATCAAAACTTCTTTGTAAAGTACATCTCTTTAGCAGAGCACCTATGTGACCTTTACCAAACAAAGAATTCAATTGATTAGGAAACAGTGTTCAGGATAAGCATTTAGGAAGGAAAGGTTTTAATAAGTCTAAGGATGGGTTCTATTGACTGGGAAACCGTCCTCTGGATTCTGGAGAACTTAGTGAGGTCTGGCTTTACAGTATAGCAAAGATTACCACGTATTGACTCATCCATTTCCAGATTTCTGGATGGAAAGCAGGTGTCAATTTCCTCTGCTGGGGGGATGGGGAGCCTGTGTGTTAAACAGTTCTGGATTCTCTATTGATTATCTGTGAGCTTGTGCCCTTTAGACACAGTAACTTTTGTATGAATGAAATATAACAGAAGAAATTAAAAGAAAAATAGATGGGAAGAAAGACAAAAAATATACTGTTAGAAATTAAAAATTTTTCAGGTACATGTAAAGCTTTTTGAGAAGTTGAACACCTCCTTACAATATGTAGAAGATGTTTCTGGCTTTCAATGTGCTAAATTCTATCAAAAGGCCTTGAAGTCCTAAATGTCATATTCTCATGGTACTCACTCCTCCATAAGATGTACACACACGCACACATACACACATACACATATGCACACATCTTATTGGTCCATGTGTTATTTTCTCATTTCCCACTGAAAACTGTCAGTCCAATTTACCATGCTTTAAGAAGATACATTTTCCAGTATCCATCTGCACTCAAACCTGACCCTGTGCCACAGTGCTCCATACCCAAATAGCACAAAGAGATCTAGTCTCTCAGGAGTATGAAAAAACCTGTGAGCACAGGTAAGATCAACACTTATGTTCAAATTCCTGGCCCAAGAGGGATCTACTTAGAGCCATCAGGACACAGGAACCAAGGAAAAGCCATGGACAGGATTCTTCCAGTTTCTATCTGCACCACCGAGCTGGCCCTGTGCCACAACTCTGCATATCCAAATTCTTCCTGGAGAGAACTGGTCTCCTAGGAGTACTGATTCACAGTCTTGCAGAAGGGACAAGCCACAGTCAGAGACAGCAAGATCAACTAACAACAGAGATAACCAAATGGCAAGAGGCAAGGGCAAGAACATAAGCAACAGAAACCAAGGATTCTTGGCATCATCAGAACCCAGTTCTCCTACCACAGTAAGCCCTGGGTATGCTAACACACCAGAAAAGTAAGAATCTGATTTAAAATCACATCTCATGATGATGATAGAGGACTTTAAGAAGGATATAAATAACTCCCTTAAAGAAATACAGGAGAACACAGGTAAACAGCTAGAAGCACTTAAAGAGGAAAGACAAAAAATGCCTAAAAGAATTACAGGAAAACATAAACAAACAGGAAGGAAATGAACAAAACCATCCAGGATCTAAAAATAGATATAGAAACAATAAAGAAATGACAAAGGGACACAACCCTAGAGATAGAAAACCTAGGAAAGAGATCAGGAGTCACCAACAGATTACAAGAAAGAGAAGAAAGAATCTCAGGTGCAGAAGATACCATGGAAAACATTGACAAAATAGTCAAAGAAAATGCAAAATGCAAAAATCTCCTAACCCAAAGCAGCCAGGAAATCCAGGAAACAATGAGATGACCAAACCTAAGGATAATAGGTATAGAAGAGAGTAAAGATTATGCCCAACTTAAAGGGCCAGTAAATATTTTCAACAAAATTATAGAAGAAAACCTCCCTAAATTAAAGAAAGAGATGTCCATAAATACACCAGAAGCCTACAAAACTTCAAATAGTGTAGAACAGAAAAGAAACTCCTCCTGTCATATAATAGTTAAAACACCAAATACACAAACCAGAGGACCCTGTCATACCACTCCTGGGCATATACCCAGAGGATTCCCCTGCATACAATAAAGACACATGCTCCACTATGTTTATAGCAGCCTTGTTTATAATAGCCAGAAATTGGAAGGAGCCCAAATATCCCTCTAAGAAGGAATGGATACAGAAAATGTGGTATATTTATACAATGGAGTACTACTCAGCAATTAAAAATAATGAATTCATGCAATTTGTAGGTAAATGGTTAGACCTGGAAAATATCATCCTGAGTGAGTTAACCCAATCACAAAAGAATACACATGAAATGCAATCACTGATAAGTGGATATTAATGAGCCCAGAAGCCCTAAATACTCAAGGCACAATTAGCAAGTCAAATGATTCCCAAGAAGAAGAAAGGAGAGGACCCTGGGCCTGTAAAGATTGGATCCAGTTTTGTAGAGAAACCATGGGGAGAGGGGGAATGATTGGGGAATAGTTGGGGGAGAGGAATTATGGGACGTATGGTGGGGGGGGGACTGGGAAAGGGGAAAGCCTTTGGAATGTAAACATAGAATATAGAAAATAAAAATTAAAAAAAAAGAAAAACAATGTAGTTAAAGCCCAAGTGACTCATTTTATACTTTTCTTTAATGTGGTTCCCTTGTTTTTGAAATGTAAAGTGTATTGATTGAAGAAAGACATTATATTCATTTTGTGTTCCTTTTTCCCCATAGCAAAATGAAATTCTTATAATAAAAGAAATGAGAAAAAAAGAATAGTAAAAGCAATAAGAGAAAAGGGTCAAGGCAGATCTATCAGAATTACACCAGAATTCTCAACAGAAACTATGAAAGCCAGAAGATCCTGGGCAGATGTCATATAGACCCTAAGATTACACAAATGACAGCCCAAGCTACTACACCCAGCAAAACTCTCAATTACCATAAATGGAGAAACCAAGATGTTCCATGACAAAAGAAAATTTACCCAACATCTTTCCACAAATCCAGCCCTAAAAAGGATAAAAGATGGAAAACACCCACACAAGGAGGGAAGCTGTATCCTAGGAAAGGCAAGAAAGTATTTCTTCTTTCAACAAACCTAAAAAAAGATAGCCACACAAACATAAAAATAACAGGAAGCAACAATCACTATTCCTTAATATATCTTAACATCAATGGACTCCCCAATAAATTCCCCAATAAAAAGACATAAAATAACAGACCCAGCATTTTGCTACATACAGAAAACAAACCTTCAGTGTCAAAGACAGATACTATTTCAGAGTAAAAGGCTGGAAAACAATTTTCCAAGCAAATGGTCCCAAGAAACAAGCTGGAGTAGCCATTCTAATATTTAATAAAATAAACTTTCAGCCAAAAGTTATCAAAAAGGATATTTCATTCTCATCAAAAGAAAATTCTACCAAGAAGGACTCTCAATTCTGAACATTCATGTTCTAAATGCAAGGGCACCCACATTCATAAAAGAAACTTAACTAAAGCTCAAAACACACATTGTACCTCACACAATAACAGTGGGAGATTTCAACACCCCACTGTCAGCAATGGACAGATCATGGAAACACAAACTAAACAGAGACACATTGAAATTCACAAAAGTTTTGGATCAAATGGATTTAACAAATATCTATAGAACATTTTATCCTTAAACAAAAGAATATACCTTCTTCTCAGCACCTTCTGGTACCTCCACCAAAATTGACCATATAATCAGTCATAAAACAGGCCTCAATAGATTTTAGAAGATTGAAATAATCCCATGCATCCAATCAGATCACTATGGACTAAGGCTGGTCCTCAATAGAAATAAAAACAACAGAAAGTCCACATACACATGGGAGCTGAACACCCCACTCAACGTTAACTTGGAAAAGGGCATGTGGGACCTTATGGGGGTGGGGAAACAAAAAAGGGAAATGAAATGTAAATATAGAATATATCCAATAAAAAATAAAACAAAATGAATGTATGTATATAAAAAAAGGACAGAGAAAGCACATGAAGTTGGGAGGGGAAAATGTGGAGGCACAGGATAGGAACTGGTAGAGGAGGGAATGGGGTATATATTTGATGCAAACACATGGCATGCATGTATGAATAGTAAATAAAACATTTTTTAAAATAAAAAAAAGAAATAAAGAAATTAAAGACTTTAGAATTTAATGAAAATGAATGCACAACATACTCAATCTTATGAGACACAATGGAAGCTGTGCCAAGAGGAAAACTCATAGCCCTGAGTGCCTCCAAAATAAATAAATAAATAAATAAATAAATAAATAAATAAAAACCTGGAAAGAGCATACACTAGCAGCTTAATGGCACAGCTGAAAGCTCAGAACAAAATGAAGCAGATACACCCAAGAGAAGTAGATGGCAGGAAATAATCAAACTCTGGGCTGAAATCAACCAAGTAGAAACAAAAAGAGCTGTGCAGAGAATCAACAAAACCAGGAGCTGGTTCTTTGAGAAAATCAACAAGATAGATTAGCCCTAAGCCAAACTAACCAGAGGACACAGAGACAGTATCCAAATCAGCAAAATCAGAGATGAAAAGAAAGATATAACTACAGAAAGAGAAAATTCAAAAAATCAACAGATCCTACTGCAAAAGCCTATATTCAAGAAAACTGGAAAATCTGGATGAAATAGACAATTTTCTAGACAAATACCAAAGTTAAATCAGGATCAGATAAATGATCTAAACAGTCCCATAACCCCTAAAGATATAGAAACAGTCAAAAAACCATATGCTAAATTAATAATAACAATGCTATTTTGTTGTTTATATTGTATTCCATATATATTTAAATTTATTTTCTTAGAAAGAATTTTGTCCTTGTATTATGTGAATCCTTGAAAACAAGGACAAAGTAAAAGTTGGGAGGTGAGCTGTGTACAGGCAGCCTGGTCCTAGGTTGAGCACCGACTTTGAACCCCAGAGACCTAGTAAACAGGGCTTCCACCTGCATGGGATGGAAGGAGTTTGGGCATGCCCCCTGCCCGCCCCCCCTTCCCCGCCAGCCCCACAACCATGCACACACACACACACACACACACACACACACATACACACACACACACACACACACACCCCGCAGGAGAGGTCTGTGGCTATCAGTCACATAGGAGCAGTACCAACCCTTCCCACATGTAAATAAAGTTTCCCCAAGCTCTCAGTCCAAGCCAATTAGAAGTTCCTACTGTCAAACTCTGAATTACCCCAAAACTGTATATAAATTCTATGTAGGGAAGTAAAGGTATTGCCATCATCTGAGAGCTTCTGTCATAGGAGCTGTGACATTAGGGAAGAGGTATGCTCTCTGGAAACACCACCAGCAGCTCCCACTCCTCCCTGGCTAGGCGGCCCTTTGTTGACCCACCATACCAGACTCAGCACAGGGCGACACAACACAGGTAACCAAGATGGTAGCCAGGCAAAGACTGAGGTGGAACTAGCTGCAGCAGCAGTGGAAGAAGCGACTTCCCCACCTCCTTACCACTCTCTGCCAGAACTCTCTCGCACCGGGCTGGGCCACTGGTCCACAGGCCCACAAATAAACACTAAGAAATTATAATTTTCGTACACTAACCTTAGAGTAGTATCTGAGTTACAAGGGATTTTAGGCTTTATTTTTCCCAACAGGAGTCTTCTATTCCATATAGTGTTGAGTAAGTGGATATGAACATTTCAAAATATTTGACAGTAGTAAAAGTTTTCTGCAGGAAATAAATTAAAATTAAATTCATAATGTATAAAAAACAAGATACATAAACATAGAGGCAAGGAAATGGATTAAGGAAATGGCTGGAAAATATGTTTGATGAGCAGGAGATATGATTGTAATGCAGACAGCAAATAGTTCTTTCACCATGTCTATATTCTGCGAGGAACATAAACACACTGTCAGTTAAGTAGAGAGTTCCATTTGGAGCCTGCAAATGGCCCTTAATCACTAAGTCCTGCTGTGAGGTATTCAGCTGTTTTCCTGCTGCCTTGTCTGCTGACAATGAAGTCTTTTGTATCTTCCCTAGAGGGGAAGACACACCAAGCTAACTTTTCTTGGCCCACCCTCAGAAAAGACCTACTCATCTGTAATGGAATCTTGCAAGTGTCACCTCTTTTGAGACCATGCAGAGTTCTAAGTATGTCTGTATGTCCTTTGGGGTTTCACTTTTTCCTTTCTATTAATGTATTTATTTATTCACTTTCAATCAAGACCAGCCCTCCCACCATGCTCCATTCTCTCTCCATTACTCTGAGAAGGGGAAGGCCCCTACGGGTACCAGCCCACCCTGGCACATTACTTCACTGCAGGACTAGGCACATCCTCTCCCACTAAGATTGGACAAGGCAGCCCAGTTAGGTGAACAGGATCCACAAGGCAGGCAAAAGAGTCAGGGATAAACCCCCGCCCCCACTCCAATATTTTGGGGAACCTGCATGAAGACCTAGCAGTATATTTAATAATCTGGTATAACAGAGAGGGAAGTAATGGTTGGATAGTGCTAACTCACAAAAAAAATCTTGCAAATTTTCAGTCTTGGAAGTATGGACATCCCTATCTATGCTTTTGGAAATGGCTGATTCAGACATCTGTCAAGAATCTGTCCATGTACTGGTGAGAGACTGCTCAGCAGCTAAGAGAACCCACATGGCTTAACCATCTATAACACTGTGGCACATAGGCATTCACGCACATAAAGTGAAGTTTTAGAAAATATATCTACTGAGATCTTAGCTTCATGCTAAATCCTAACAGTGACAAGATACTGACCACAGTCTCAGATACAGGTCTTGAAACCTGGCCCAGCTGAACTTTGACACCTCCCTGTGCTGGCACCAGGCTGAACACAAGATCTTAGAAGAAACTCTTTACTTTGCAGAGGTCATCACCCCAGCAGAGTCCTGGGCCACATATCCAGATGTGGGTACTGTCTCTGTGAGCCACAGGCCCTGGGACACACAGCTTTCCATCCCATCACATTCAGAGGAACCTTTTCATCAATTGTGTCATTGGTTCTGGGGGTCTGAATTAAATATTTCTCAGGCATGTATACTGACTCTCTGTGTGATATTCCCAAGATACCTAACATATCCCATGTGACAAGTAAGAACAATGGCATTGCATGACTCAAGGAGGTGACAGAAGCCTGAAAGAAGACAAATAAAGTAAACTATGGATAGTCTGCATCCAGTTGCTAATGAATAGTCTACAATAAGAATATTCATCATCAGCTTCTTATAAATATTACAAACATAATAAAACCAAAGAAAAAAATTAAATCTATACCAGTTCCTGAGATAACAAATATGCCCTTTGATGCCCAGACAAGCTTTTGTATAGAAGTGGACCAAGAATTCTTCAGCTTTGGTAATGTCTGGAAGCTTTGCCCATACCAAAAATGGGTAGGCATCTTTACCCTTGATCTTGGGATTGACTTTGCAGCAACTGAATGAGGAAAACCTAAATGCATGTTGGAACCAGATGCAAATATTTCCACAGACATTTTTTTACCACATCTTTATTGGATATATTTTATTTACATTTCAAATGTTATCCCCTTTCCCAATCCCCCCAGAAACCCCCTATGCCATTCCACATCCTCCTGCTTCTATGAGGGTATACCCCCAACCACCCACGCACTTCTGCTTCCTGCCCTGGCATTCCCCCTACATGGGGGTATCGAGCCTTCACAGGACCAAGGGCTTCTTCTCACATTGATGCCCAATAAGGCCATCCTCTGCTACATATAGGGCTGGAGCCATGGGTCCCTCCATGTGTATTATTTGGTTTGTGGTTTAAACCCTGGGAGCTCTGGTTGGTAGATTTTGTTGTTCTTCCTATGGGGTTGCAAACCTCTTCAGCTCCTTCAGTCCTTTCTCTACCTCCTCCACTGGGGATCCCATGATCAGTTCAATGGTTAGCTGTGAGTATCTCCCTATATATATGTCAGGCTCTGGTAAAGCCTCTCAGGAGAAAGCCATATAAGGCTCCTGTCAGCAAGCACTCCTTGTTATCCACAATAGTGTCTGAGTTTGGTGACTGTATTTGGGATGGTTCCCCTGGTGGGGTAGTCTCTGGATGGCCTTTCCTTCAGCTTCTACTCCACACCTTTTCTCTATATTTGCTCCCCTGAATATTTTCTTCTCCCTTCTAAGAAGGACTGACATATCCACACTTTGGCCTTCCTTCTTCTTGAGCTTCATGTGGTCTGTGAATTGTATCTTGGGTCTTCAGAGCCTTTGGGCTAATATCCACTTCTCAGTGAGTGTATACCATGTGTGTTCTTTTGTGACTGGGTTACCTCACTCAAGATGATATTTTCTTATTCCATCTATTTGCCTAAGAATTTCATGACTTCATTGTTTTTTATAGCTGAGTATAGTATTCCATTGCGTAAATGTACCACATTTTCTGTATCCATTCTTCTGTTGAAGGACATCTGGGTTCTTTCCCACTTCTGGCTATTATAAATAGGACTTTTTTGTTAGAGAAATACCAGCCCAAGTATGTATTGGTGGGGAAACATTACATCTGATGTTCATAATAAAGGAAGGTTTATCTTGGATTTCAGATAGGCTATTCTTGTTAGACTTTATCTCTCAACTTAAATATTTAGTAGTATAAACAAACAGAACAACTGCTGGATCTCCAGTATCTATGAACAGAGATGGTCCCAGAGCCATCCTTGCATAGGCAGCAAAGGACTGATTCCTCCATGGCCTTTAGCTGGCAAAAAAATACTCGTCAGCAACTTCTTACTCAAGGACTCCACAGACCAGGGGACACATGAGCAATACAGTGAGTGGCTTTATTAGAAAGTGTTCATTTTACTAAGTTCTATGAATTATGGGCTTATTCTTATTTTATCCTCTTCCCTCTCATTCTCTACTAATAAAAAGCTCTCATCTCTAAATGAGAGCCTATTACTGCTGTGAATTGCCACTATGTTAAAAAGTTTGATGCTTAGAAGAGGGCAAGAAACAAAGGCTACTGGTTTTGCTTGTTTGGTTGGTTGGTTGGTTGGTTGGTTGGTTGGTTGGTTAATTTTATATCCTGCCACTTTAATGAAGGTGTTTATCAGCTTTCAGAGTTATTTGGTACAGTTTTTAGGCTCACTTATATATAGTATCATATCATCTTTGAATAGGGATACTTTGACTTCTTCATTTCCAAATTGTATTCCCTTGGTCTCCTTTATTTGTCTTATTGCTCTAGCTAGAACATCAAGTACACGATTGAAGAGATGTGGACAGAGAAGACAGCCCTATTTTGTCCTTGATTTTGCTGGAATTACTATAAGTTTTTCTCCATTTAATTTGATGCTGGCTTAGACTTGCTGTGTATTGCCTTTATTGTGTTTAAATATATTCCTTGTATCCCTGATTTCTCTGAGACTTTTAATATACAGTGACATTAGTATTATTTTGAAACTACTATATATAATGACTATAATATATCATATCTTTTATTTTATAGAGCAAATAAACATATTAATTCTGGCTGGAGAAATGGCTCGGTGGTTAAGATCAGTGACTGATCTTCCAAAGGTCATGAGTTCAATTCCCAGCAAATACATGGTAGTTCACAAGCATCTGCAATCTAATCTGATGCCTTCTTCTGGTGTGTCTGAAGAGAGCTACACATGTATATATATTAAATCCAAAAAAGAAATATTAAAAAAAGAAACACCATGACCAAAAGCAACTTGATACATGCTGGTGTGGTTATGGTGTGGTACTTTCACTATCAATTCTGCTTTATGTGTATGGCTATTTGGCTAAAAAAAATACAAAAATATTAGTATAAAAATGAAGGAAGAGATACTAAATAATATTTAATTTGCTTTTAAGATGTAAATTAATTAAAATTCTTCTTTAAATAAAATAATTATTTAAAATTGAGAACCAGACCTAAATTGACTTTCATCTTTAAATTTTTTAGATTTTTTTTATATGTATGGGTGTTTTGCCTGTGTGTATGTTTGTGTCACTGCCCATGGAGGGCAGAGATGGTATTAGATACCCAGGCATTGGACTGATGTAATCTACTATATGTGTGCTCAGACTCAAACCCTCGACCTCTGAAAAGGAGGCTGATGCTTGTAATTGGTGAGCCTTCTCTCCAGCCACAGTTATTTCCTTTTAAAATGATCAAAGAAATACTATCCTATCTTTTTAGTCTAGTTTTTTTTCTTTTTTTTATATTATTTTATTTTCTATATTCTATGTTTACATTCCAAAGGCTTTCCCCTTTCCCAGTTCCCACCCACCATAGTTCCCATAGTTCCTTTAGTCTAGTTTTAATTATATATGCATTCCTTTTTTCTATTAGAGATTTAAAATATCTTATGTCCAACTTATCACTACTTCAGTATGTCATCTTTTAATTTAGAAACATAGATTCTTGCTCCCAGGTGGGTAGACCATGCCTGAGATGACCCCCAACCTGTGTAATGCAGCCTGGGTAGGGAGCACACCTGAGACAACCTCAGACACCCAGACGCCCTGGGTGCCACTAATATGAGCAGGCGAGTGGTATAGAGATGGAAGCGAAAGAGAAGCAGAAGGATGTGTACACAACACAGAGAGGCAGAACTGGAGACTCAAGTATAGTAAGAACAGCTTGATGTGAGTAGCTGGTGATACCACCTGAGGCCACAGTGAAAGTCCAGGCCTGTGCTGTCACTGAGAACCATGTCTGGGTTGGTAGCCCTGAAATAGTGTGCTGGGGTTGGGTTGGGTTGGGTTGGGTAAGCAGTGAAGATAGGTGTGAAGGGGGAAGTCCCTTATCACCAAAAGCCAGATGGATATCTCTTTTCTCAGCTGCCACCTGAGGCCATGTTGATATCTGAGGGCTGTGCAGAACTAGCCCCACCTCTTGCCTGGTATCTTGGGTAGCTGGCCCTGACCATGTGAGAGGAGGAGAGCTGGCCCTACCCCCTCATTAGCTGCAGTACTTGGAAAAACAGGCTCTACCTATTCCAAGAAGCACAGTAGAGCTGGCCTTAGTGAGAATTGTGGGTAGGTAGGCCCTGAGGGTGTGAGCATGGGAAAGCTGGGCCTGCTGCTGGTCTGTCAAGTGGTAGCATGGATAAGGGAGAGATGGCCTAATGTCCCCCAACCCCATCCCTCACCACCTGATGTAAATGTGAGGGCTGGCCATGGGTAATGAGAGCAGGAGAATCTGCCTTTCTCCTCACCAGCTGCAGCACTCAAGAGAGCTGGCCCTGTAACTTACCTGGGCAGTGCAGCAGTGCCCTGCTGTCATGGGCATGAGCCAGCCAGGACATGAAAGCAGGAGATCTGTTTCTGCTCCTTGTTGGCTGCAGCATTGGACAAGCTAGCCAACGTAGTGCTGGATAGCTGTCCCTGGTTGTTTGGTTGCAGAAGAGCTGGAGTGCTGATCAACTCAGCTACCACCCACTTTCAGATCCAGGGCTTTGAGTTATCCCACATCAACATCAATCCCATAGCTAAACTGCTACAACTCATGAAAGGTCCAGTCCTAAAGATCCAACGCTGCAAGATCAACATGACACAGGGCAACAAGAGGATGTCAGAAAGGAGACCCAGTGAGGTTCCAGTATTGATAGTATAGCCAAAGTTAGAGTTCTCAAACCAGACTGATAGCTCATTGCAATGAACATTTGCAACCAAAGCAGTGTGGGCAGAAAGGTATACTATGTGACACACTACGACTTCCACTATGAGGTTTTGTTTTGTTTCTTTGGTAAGCTTACAAAGGAGGATGGTGGGTGTGAGGGGGCAGGAAGATGACGGGGATTGGGGTATATAATGTAAAATTTAAAAAGAAGCAATAAAAATAAAATAAAAAGGAAACATGCTCATTGACATCCATTTTTAAATATCGTTCTTGACATATTTTAGATCATAGCAAATATTTGAGAAATGGCTGAATGCATGAAAAATTTGTTAGATGGCCATATCTATTTAGAGGCAAAGAGAAGAAAATATTCAAAAGAGAAAAAAATCAAATTCATTTGTATGAAAAAATGAGTAAGCAATATGTACATGGATGACAGGAGGAACAAATTTAATCTTTTTTAAGTTCTATTAATCTATAAAGAAACAAAAAAACAAATACATTGAGCTTAGAGGAGGTGTTTATTCTGTCATCTTGAATAATATTAATGAGAAGTGTCTCCATGTCTAAATCATAACACAAGGACAGCAAGTAAGTCAAGATGAAAGGTGTCTTAAAGAGAAAGTTCTGAAATATTGGGCTGATGGAATGCATGTTTCCCAAGACAAAGGCAAATTGCTCTTTATCTACACCAGGGATTAAAGCTGAGCTTCTATTCAGGTAATTTAGTTCTGGCCAGTGAATAGAATGTACTGTCCCTAAAGCAATCTCAATCAATCTGTTCTCTGTTCAGTATGAACAGCAGCTAGCCTGGGGCCAATTCCCTGAAGCTCATTTTAGAACACAGTACCACATGCATCTTGACTCATAAATTACTTGCTAGGCACTTCTAAGAATGGGAGAGGCACAGAACTGTACTTCAGATCCAGAGCTTTCTGAGTCAGCTTCTCAGAGTGTCTCCACTTCTACCTGTCAGTCCCTGTCACCACTATCAGCCATCAGCCTGGCTCTGCCCACTGCAACCCTGCTAGAAGGAAATAAAACATCCTCATCTTGGTTGTGGTGAAGTCCTAATGGCCTTTGTGTATGAAACAGTTCTCATAGCCTTAAATTAAGGACACTGACAGAAACCTGAGACATGGAATTCCTGGATTCTGATGAGAACAGGTGCTGATATTAACTGGTTAAGTCCTGGCTCAGAAAACCCAGCCTCAATGTAAACCATTGCAATTCGACTGCCACAGCTTTCTGTGCAGAACTGTCTAGTCTCTCAGAATGTAGGACCTCCATGCCCACCTCTACTGTCAAATGTCAGCTTATCTGAGTCTCTGTTTTCTGCTGGGGAAGTCTTACATATGTGTTCTTATTCATGTAAACATCTGATGTTAACATTAAGCCAGGGTCGCTATAATCTTTTATGCTGTTTCAATGGGTGGTTTTAAGGCCAGAGGAGCTGTGTTTTATTGCAGGAAAGCTTTCAGGGCCATTCCAAAAATACTGCATGGGCATCTTCCTGTGTTTCTTCCTGCAAGGATTGGTCCTGACTCAAAGGTAATTTTGTTGTGGCTCATCTGCTGAAATGCTTTAAATGATTTCTGGAAATCCATAGCTCTTATCTGTGACATTTGTTGTTGTTGTTGTTGTTGTTGTTGTTGTTCCTCTTAATTTTCTTCTTCCTGCCCCCTTCTCCTCCTTCTCCTCCTCCTCCTCCTCCTCCTCCTCCTCCTCCTCCTCCTCCTCCTCCTCCTCCTCCTCCTCTTCTTCTTCTTCTTCTTCTTCTTCTTCTTCTTCTTCTTCTTCTTCCTCAATTGATTTTATATAAAACTACTCAAGAATATTAGAAAGAAGTCCTTAGAAGTCATTGCTACAATGATGAAGTAGAAGGCTTATCTAGAAGGGTAAATGCCATGTCAAAAAAAATGCCAAACTCATGGCAGAAAATAGATGATGACACCAGGAGGATATCTTCAATAGGACATTTGATCAACTACATCAATTGGATCATTTATTCTCAGATTAAAACAACCTCTTGCGAATGGACTGGAAGCAACATCTTTGAATAATTTGCTTAGGAAACACATGAACAGAGAACCAGAAGGTCACAAAACAGTAGAATGAGAATGACAGGTTTTATAGTTCCTGCTGTAACTAAATGTTTTATGCTGACTCTTAAGAAATACATAATATTCTCCATATTTTTCACTTCAAAGTTGTGCTAGCTGTCCCCCCTAGTTAGAGGATTGATAAAGACCTTAGCAGGTATGTGAACCCTCTCAAGGCCCATCTGTAAACCTCTTTGTAAAACACAAGCAAAGAGATCTTCTGAGTCAGATTCAGAAGAACTATGTATTCTGGTATTCAACCAGGTTCCTCATTGGACACCCTTCCTCAGCTGGTGACTGTCTTCCACATGTATCCACCCCAAGTCCTGCTGGTCATTTAAACAGTATCCACCTTACTACTGAGGTTGACTTATAGCAATATTGTTCCTAGTGACACTATCCTACTCTCTAGCTCTAAGGCCTACATAGAGGAATTTTAATTCAGAAGCATGGCTGCTCTGGCCATAGGTCATGTCCAAAGACCTTCTGGGTCTATGTGACCCTACTGGAGTGCAGATGTGCTCTGGATTACAGTATGACCTAGATGTAATACAGGTACATCCCTTGTACATACCTTTAATCCCTAACATTAAAGATAATATTAGTTTGCTGAAGGAAGTGATCTTGTTTGAAAGTGATCTCTAATTGAAAGAGAAAGTGTGACAAATCGGAAAAGGATTTGACAAAATGAGTCAGAGATAGAATACACCCCACTCACATGAGAATAGTCCAGGAAAGACAGGCTACTAAAGTAGCCTTTTCCTTTACTGTCTAAAGAGCAGTACAGGAAAAGAGGTGGGTATGTGACAGTGTTAGTGGAACAGTTTTACAAATACAGGTGGCAGAGAGAACAAGCCAGACACAGGTGAAGACATAAGGAGCCAGAGAATAAGAAGGATCCAGAAGATTAGAACGAAGTTAGTATGAGGTCAGGCAGAGCAATGCAGTTAAAAGCAGAGAGAAGCCAGATTGAATCAGTCAGCTCGGAAGATTAGATTGTATTGAGGCTAGAAACTTCCAGGCCTAGGCTTAGCAATAGTTAGAACAAAGAAAGAAATGCTCTGTACTCCCCCCCCAAGCTTTGCATTTACCACAACTTGGGTTCAGCCTGTATCTCATCTCTCCATCTGAGAAAATAGAAGCAAAATTTGCAGCTCTACCTTCCCCCGGGTTGTTTTCTGAGTTTAACCTGACACCTCTCCTCTAGTGCAAAACTCTTTTTTTTTCCCACCTGGGTTAACTTACACATATGCATTCCTCTTCATAGAAACAGATCTAATTTTAAAATGAAACCAAAGGGGGAGAGAGAGAGAGAGAGAGAGAGAGAGAGAGAGAGAGAGAGAGACTATTTGAACATTCTCTAAGACATGCTGTTTCAATAAGCTCCCTTAACTCTTGCTCAGAAGAACTATGTTTTATAATTAAAAAAATGTGCTTATTATACCTCCAATAATACTATGTGAATATTATACTACTTTTCCCTCTAGAAAGGCTGGTTCCTATACTTGTTCTTAGTTCTTACTGTGCCTTGACAAGTATCTCTGAATAATTTATTTAGCATAACAAAATACATACAAATTTTCATTCATTCACTTCATTATAGGGGAATTTGCAGTGAGATGAACAATAGGTTCCATCTTGGTTTGTTGTCCCTGAACACTTCCTGGAAAACTCCATTGAGACTCTAAGGCAGGTTTCAGATAAATTAAAAAAAAAAAATTCTCATCTAAGGGTTCGCTGTATTTCTCTGACAATCACAGGACTTCAAGGGAGAAATGTTCCTGACTTAGGGAAGATTCATCTTTATGTTGAACACTATACAGCAAGAATGTTCTGTCCCTTCCAGAGGACCCTGGCATACCACTCCTGGGCATATACCCAGAGGATTCCCCTGCATACAATAAAGACACATGCTCCACTATGTTTATAGCAGCCTTGTTTATAATAGCCAGAAATTGGAAGGAGCCCAAATATCCCTCAAAGGAGGAATGGATACAGAAAATGTGGTATATTTATACAATGGAATACTACTCAGCAATTAAAAATAATGAATTCATGCAATTTGTAGGTAAATGGTTAGACCTGGAAACTATCATCCTGAGTGAGCTAACCCAATCACAAAAGAATACACATGAAATGCAATCACTGATAAGTGGATATTAATGAGCCCAGAAGCCCTAAATACTCAAGGCACAATTAGCAAGTCAAATGATTCCCAAGAAGAAAGGAGAGGACCCTGGGCCTGGAAAGATTGGATCCAGTTTTGTAGAGAAACTGTGGGGGGAGGGGGAATGATTGGGGAATAGTTGGGGGAGAGGACCTATGGGACATAGGGAGGGGGGAACTGGGAAAGGGGAAAGCCTTTGGAATGCAAACATTGAATATAGAAAATAAAAATTAAAAAAAAAAAGAAAGAAAAAAGAAAGCCCGTGGGACATTTTACATTAGAAACCATATGTATGAAGTTCATTAGCTGTGTTTGCAATCATTCATATATTGAGTTTTAAGTCCTTCAAACTGGTAGGAAGTTATGTGTTTTCTCTCTAGACAACCATATCCTTGGTAAGACACTATATCAAGATAATGTAAGTTAAAATAAATATTATGTTTTCAAATCCATGTTCTTTGGCAGTTTTCCTGGAATTTTTCTTATGAATGGCAATTTAATTTCTGTGTCCAAGGGATACCCTTGAAAATCAGTCACGCCCTTCTCTATTCTGTTCTTGAGTAACTTCCATTGGATACAATACTAAATATGCATCTTCCGTAGCAGCCTCTAAAATGTATATTCTCTCCATGCACAGATGATTTCTACGTGAATATATTGTCCTCTTTCTTCTCTTTTATTGAGAAATTGATACTTAAGCCGGAGTATTCTAGCAGACAGAACAATACCCTTTCATATTTTGTTTCCTTAGCAGCTGGTATCTATAGTTATTTGTAAATGTTTACTACATTTTTAAATTTAGAAACAAACACAGTTAGATTTTTGAAAGCGATGACAAATTTTTAAACAACTAATTCTAGAATTCTTGAATTTATGTTTTAGGTTCAATGGCCATTTCAGTACATTTTCATTTTTTGTTCTGTCCTTTCTTGAGGAAAACAATACTTGTGTTGCAGCTCTATTGTGTAGGTCAATTCAGTATTCTTATCAGCTGGGCTTGGTGTGATGGAACATGTCCATAGCCATGCTTTGTCCTGAAAGTCTCAACTCTCTTTAACTTGTTCTTCAACTATACAATTAGACATTAAGTACTGAATGTCATTCCACTTAAAATGGCCAGAAAACTTTTGACTAGGCTATGCATGCCCTTGATAAATGGTACTAAATTAAACAAAAGAACATTGTTAACATTTGTCTAATTACATAAAGCCATTGGCTAAGGTAGCTTTTTGATGTAAGGAATGTTCTTGGAAAAATCATTTTGGTGTGGTGTATGTGAATAAATGATTTGAACGTAGATTTCCTCAGACATTCCTCTGGGAAAGTGGGCTAATATCAAAGATCTTCAGCTGTTATAAGAGCTGACAGGAGCTTTGAATTTAATCCCATAGCTAAGAGGCTGGTGGAGATCACAGGACATCCCAACAAAGCAGTAAATTAGTCACACAATCCTCTTTGTATGCTACAATAAGCCATGGATTCTCTAGAGTACTTCCATGAGACCACTAAAAATCAACGTGTGTAAAGTGCTATCTAATAAAGACAAAGAATGTCTAATTTGTTCAGAATAGATTTGACAAGAGCAATGATCTTTCACACTTCTTTTTCCAGAGCTATAGTAAAAGCCACTTTGATCCAGAGTTAGGTAGAATCGGCATATACAAACAAAGGAGTGAATTATTTCCTCCATAGAAATGCTCTCAAACATTTAAGACATTTTCCAGCCCCACCTTCAAGGTGTCAATTTGGAATATCGATGTCAACATATTATTATGAAGAATATTCAGCCAAATTTGAATTTTGCCTAGAAACAATCTTGCTCTCTTGTGGAGGTTTGAGCTGGGTTTAGTTACACAGGATGGTCAATGTTTGTGCACAGTTTAGTTGTAAGCCTTTGATCCCACAGTTTGTATGGTCCTTGGAGAGGATGGACCCTGCTCCTGCCATTACTTCTGATGGACCATGCCAAGCTTTAATTAAACAAATACATTTGTGTTTAAAATTAAGGTTTCCTCCTTTCACCTAAGATGAGAAACAGAATATACTATGTTGGCCTGTACTTTGCAACCCAAATTCAACATGATGTCTGAGACAGCGAGGCACTTCATGACTTCCTCAAATGATCAAAACACACCTCAGACAATATCCACCAAACTCTAGAGTAGCATAATCAGCCATTGGAAGGATTCTGTCCTGAGGATGAGAATCAGAGCCAGAAAGGACCAGTAGGAATCATCTTTATGTGGCTGCAGCATGAGAAGGGAACCAAGTTCTTTTCACTCCTAAAATGCATGATGGGAAGGAATTGCAAATGCTGCACACTGTAGTTCCATTTCCTTTGAGAGTCGTACTTGTTAACTAAAACAGAGATGAACTGTGGTGTTATTGACTGCTTTCCATACCGTTGTTTTATGTTCTCATGTTTATGTAGCTATAGTGGCATCACTTACTGCACATAAAAAGGCATTCTATGTGTGCCACATCAGGAGCCCTTACCACCAATAAGTTTCTTTGAAAGCATCCTTGCCATTAAGTCAGCACAGTCCCCTCATTGCCAAGACGATGGTCTTTTTACAAATTCCTGAGCCCACACATATCTTGGAAATATTGCTCAAAGCCCAGCTACAAAGGTAAAGTATTTGTATTGGCTAAGAAAAATATACTTTACAAGACTTCATAAGAAAGGATTAAGAAACTATGACATATATTCCAGGCAAAGTGCTTTCTGTTTATAAGTGTTAATGTGTCTTAGATTTAACTGGGCCTAAATTCCTGTCAGACATCATAAGTACTAAAAATTTGAGCCATGAGACATTTATAACCTTCACATTCTTTTTATCTAATAAAAAACTTGAGTATGTTACTTATTTTTAAACTGCTATTAAGATTTCATTATCTCTGTCATTGTCAACAACTAATTCATTTAAAAAAAACCTCCACATTCTATTAAACAAATGGATGCACTTGCCATCTTCTTGTTACTATGCATATATGTGCAATAAACAAAAGAAACAAAGGCTTATTTGGTCTTTTCAGTGGTTTGAGTCCTTAATCACTTGGGCCTATTATACTTTGTCCACGGTGGCACAACATATGCTGTGAGAACATGATGAAGGAAAGCGATTCATCCCACGCAATGCAGAAAGCAGAGTGAGAAAAGGAGAAATTAGGGTCCCAATGACCCTGGCATGCTGTCTCCCCCATGGCCCAAACTTTCATTAGGCTCCACCTCAAAGTAATACCATGAACTACAGCAAGTCTTTAACAGATGGGCCTGGGGACACACAAGATCATATAAGATCATAAGCACCAAGCAAACAAAAGCCAAGAAAAGATATAACTTTTGTACTTTTATAATCATTACAAATAAATTATTTTTCATTACTACTATTTAATCAAGACATCAGAGAATCATATTACATTTCTTGAGATAAACACTAGAAAAGTATTTTTTGTGTCTTCCTCTGTATCTATCCATAGGGACAGAAAACTTGACCTATGTCCCAGTAAGCCTTCAAATATTTTTTTCTTCCTAACAAGGTAGATATAGATATAGATAGTAATAAATAATATTTATTTATTATATTTTGTCATAATAAATAATGACAAATACACTAAAAATAAACAAGATACTGAGAATTATTCTAACTATGAGCACTTGAAATTACTATCAAATCATATATTTTTAGGGGTTAGTCATGGTCATATATTCTTGGTGCATGTTTGCTCTAAACATAGAATTCAAGAAAAAGCCCACAAGTAGAAACTGCCTTATTGACATTAGAAAGGGCTCTGTAGTGTAAGAAAGTGGCCTACTGAGAGGAAAGGATAAGGGACTCGGCTATAGATTACATCAGAACAGATTAGCCAAAGACTTACACAAAGAAACCCCATTCCAGACTTGGCAGAGCTCCACAGAGAAAGGCAACACTTTTTCAGTGTCCTGCTATGTTGGGTGTCTGGTTTTTCTCAAGCTACAAAATCAGCAAAACCAACCATCTTTGCCTTTCTGAAGGAAATAGCCTATACACTGACATGGGCATTGTTTGAGTCCAAAGTTCATTTCAAAGAAATACATGTGGTTAAACAAAATGATCCAACTTGAGCCAACAGACTGATAAGTTGTTCCACAAGAAAGTGAGAGGAAAGCATCGGTGGGTAGAAAGCCAAGGGCTGGATTTCGCTAAGAGGGGTGCCTGGGAGGACCTCGGCAGCACACGCAGGCCTGATGTGAAATCCAGAAGGCAGTCTCCCTGAGAAAAGGACACTGGCAGTAAATGATGCTAGGACAGTTCTGCAGTCCACCCAGGGGGCATTTTGCTAAACATAAACACTGAAGAAAACAAACTTGGTTTAACATTAAATGTGCATCATATGAAAACTAATTACAGCTAATGTGTGGTCATTGATATACTGTTTTCTTTAAGTTTTATCCATATACATATTATTTCATGTGGCATAAAAGATATTAAATGAAAAAGGCGATTTGAAATTTTCTATTTTATTATACAACTACAAGTTCAAAACTCTGAAATTAAGTGAAAGAAAGGTGTTGAGGAAAGAAGAAGAGAGGAAAAGGAACAGGAAGGGAGGGCTGGGAAGCAGGGAGAAGTGAGGAAAGAGACTCTGAAGAGAAGGGTTGAAATATTTAAGAAGTCATGCATTGTGCAACTGGCTCCCTATTCCCAGATTGCTGAGCCCTAAAACGCTAACACTCTGTGGTTAGGAGAAGGACTTTTATTATATCATCATTAACTCCAGAAAGATTTTGAAATGTAACCTTCTCTACCAAATCATTCCAGTTTCTTTTCTTTGTGTGTGTGTGTGTGTGTGTGTGTGTGTGTGTGTGTGTGCAGTATTGCCAATCTAGTTAGAAAGTCTGTATTGTCAGTGTCCAGACAAAATCAAACTTAAGATTGTCCCTCCAGGCTTTCCCAGGGTTGTAGTACTTAGAAGGCACATCGGTGCTTGCATGAATCAGAGCCTTTGTAAGAAACTAAGTGATTGGACAGAGCCCACTCTAGAGTAAGAATCAGACATTTCGAAAGAGAGTTCAGCATTCATCTTTTCACAGTATAATTTGCCTTGGTTTCCTTTACTTTTCTCTTTCTTTTTCTTTTTGATAATTGCTTATAGAGATATTACATTTACATCATGATCCTCCAATCTCTCCCCTTCCAACTCCTCCTAGGTATGCCTACTTCTCAAATTCATGGCTTCTTCTTTACACACACACACACACACACACACACACACACATACCCTAAAACAAAACAACAACAAAATCCCTATTGAATGCTTCATATGTTTTTAGCTGAGCTTTTGGGACTGGGTAGTTTACCCAGGGTGTTTCCCTGGAGAAAACTGACTATTCCTCTCTAAGCAACTAATTACCTGTAGCTCTTCATCTAAGTTTTGAGCCTTTCCAGACTTCGCCCATGCACATTGGCCTGTTGACTGGTGATGTCATCATGCAGGTCTTGTTTAGGTGATCTTATTGTTGAGATTTCATGGATTGTCTGTGTGCAGTTTCCCTGTCAGGTATAGAAGATGCTGTCTTGTAGTAGGATCTTGATATTCTGGAATGTTCACTGTTGCCACCCTCTCTTCCAAGATTTTTCCTGAGATTTAAATGTAAGAGTTGTTCTTAGCCATTCTGACCGATGTGAGGTGGAACCTCAATGTTGTTTTGTTTTGCATTTCCATTATGACTAAGGATGTTGAACATTGCTTTACGTACTTATCATACATTCTGTATTCCTCAATTGAGAATTCTTTGTTTAGCTCTGTACCCCATTTTTAATGGGGTTATTTGGTTCTCTGGAGTCTAACTTCTAACCTTGTCCTACAAATCTTTCACTTGCTTAGTTAGAGTCACACCAAGGTATTTTATATTATTTTTGACTATTGAGAAAGGTATCTCTAATTTCTTTCTCAGCCTGTTTATTTTTTAAGTAGAGGAGGGTCACTGATTTGTTTGAGTTAATTTTATATCCAGCCACTTTGTTGAAGTTGTTTATCATGTTTAGGAGTTCTCTGGTGGAATTTTTGGGGTCACTTAAACATACTATTATATGATCAGCAAATAGTGATATTTTGACTTCTTCCTTTCCCATTTGTATCTCTTTGGCTTCCTTTTGTTGTCTAATTGCTCTGACTAGGACTTCACAGCAGATGCTGGCAAGAATGTGGAGAAAGAGGAACACTCCTTCATTGCTCGTGGGATTGCAAGCTGGTAAAACCACTCTGAAAATCAGTTTGGTGGTTCCTCCAAAAATTGGGCATAGTACTTACTACCTGTAGACCCAACTATACCACTTCTGGGCATATATTCAGAAGATGTCCCAACATGTAATAAGGACACATGCTCCACGATGTTCATAGCAGCCTTATTTAAAATAGCCAGAAACTGAAAGAGCCCAGATGTCTCTTAACAGATGAATGGATACAGAAAATATGGTACATTTACACAATGGAGTAATACTCAGCTATTAAAAAACAATGAATTCATGAAATTCGTAGGCAAATGGATGGAACAAGAAAATATCATTCTGAGTGAGGTAACCCAATCACAAAAGGACACACATGGTATGCATACACTATAAGTGGATATTAGTCCAGAAGTTCAGAATACCCAAGATACAATACACAGATCACATGAAGCTCAAGAAGAAGGAAGACCAAAGTGTGGATACTTCTGTCCTTCTTAGAAGGGGGCTCAAAATACCCATGGGAGAAGATACAGACACAAAATGTGGAGCAGAGACTGAAGGAAGAAACTGTCGCACCTGGGAATCCATCCTATATATAGTTACCACACCTAGACACTATTGTGGATGCCAACAAGTGCTTGCTGACAGGACGTGATATAACTTTTTCCTGAGAGGCTCTGCCAGTGTCTAACAAATAGAGAGGCGGAGGCTCTCAGCCAACCATTGGACTGAGCACAGAGTCCCGATTGAAGGGCGTAGAGAAAGGATCCAAGGAGCTGAAAGAGTTTGCAACCTCACAGGGGAAACAACAATATGTACCAACCAGTACCCCCAGAGTTCCCAGGGACTTCTCCACCAACCAAAAAGCACACATGGAAGGTCCAGCCCCATGGGTAACAGAGGATAGCCTGACTGGGCATCAGTAAGAGGAGAGGCCTCTGGACCTGTGAAGGTTTGTTTCTCTAGTATAAGGGAATGTCAGAACAGAGAAGCAGGAATGAATGGGTTAGTGAGCAGGGGGGAGAGGGGAGGGGATAGCAGGTTTTTGGAGGGGAAACACGGAAAGGAAATAACATTTGAAATGTAAATAAAATATCTAATTAAAAAAAGTAAGAGTTGTGTTATAGATACACCAATTGGGTTTGTGAGAAATACTGAGTCCTCTGTGTTGTGACTGTGACTTTCTGTAATGGACTCTACTTACTGCACAATGAAGCGTTTGGAGGAGTGAGAGCTACATTTATCTGTTTATATGAGGATAAGTCTTTAGGATGCAGTTAGACATTGACCTGGCTTCAGGAAGTGGAAGCAATAGGTGTTCGTTTTATTTCAACCTCGTTTTCAAAAGCAAGGGAGAACTGACCCATCCAAACCTTTGGCTGGCATGGTAGGTGGACATGGATGCTGACTGGCAGGACGGATGGACGGTATGCATTCAGAAAGCATTGATCTTGCTAGAACTTGTCCATTATCGCTTACCCCCAGCACTGCCACGATGGATTTCTCTTCCTCCTGACAGAAAATGCAAAAGCCAAGAAGATGAAGATGGGAATAAGAAATCAGCTAGCGAGAAGGGTGCAGAGAGATATGATCAAGGGAAGCTAAACCAGGGCTGGGGCATGAGCATAACTGACAGAGTGGATAAGTAAGGAACATAACTGTTCAGCTAGGGAGACAGCTTGGAGGTGGACAGAACTGAGAAGGTGCAGACCACAGCAGACAAAGAAGCCCTACGCTGAGTGGGTAAGCCTGCACTTTTTTTAAGACAGTAGCTTTAATTTTCACACTGGCCTGTTCCATGTGTGTTTAGCACAGGAAAAAAAACTATCAGTTCACTATAAATATTATTGTTCCGCAGTGAATGATGTGGGGAGGACTTGGAGACAAGAAGCAGAGATGGAAACCAGAGGGAGTGAAAACAAGTTCCCGGGAGGTCACCCTGCATCCTGACATCTCCCTTCTGCTCCCTCTTTTCTTGACTTCTTCCTGCAGAGGACATTCATCTCCAAACCTTCCACTTGTCTCGTCTTTAGACACTTTCTTGACCCAACACATGTCCTCTTCATTGTGTGATAGTTAAATGTTATTTTAAATGTTGATTTTAAAAGGGCACAGTAGGGGCCGGAAAGGTGGCTCCATGGTTAGAAGTACTAGCAGCTCTTGCACAGGATTTATGTTCAGTTCTCTGCACCTACATTGTTGACTAGGGTCTCACAGCCAATTCCAGGGAAACTGATTTCCTCTTCTGACCTCTGTGGTACATAGAATACATACATACATACATACATACATACATACATACACATACATACAAGAAAGCATGAATACGTATAAAGTAAATATTTTTAAAACACCTTTCAAAAGCCACAGTGAACAGTTCCTATTTTCATCTTGGACTGTGACTTTGCAGTCAGTATCTCAATGGCTACAGACACTGCCCCAGCTTTTCCAAACACTACAGCCCTGCTGAGCTTCTGACATTGTGTAGGATTCCAGTTGATATAGCTTTTCCCAGGAGGTTCATCTTCAGCTTCTTATGTTTAAAATTTCGTACTGGAACTGGCTCTTAGCACTGGGTTTTCTAAAAACACCCAGTATTGGTTTTGAGACTTCAATTTTAGAAAGAGAAAGAAAAAGGAAGAAAGAAAGAAAGGAAGAAAGAAAGAAAGAAAGAAAGAGAGGAAGGAAGGAAGGAAGGAAGGAAGGAAGGAAGGAAGAAAAAGAAAGAAAGAAAGAAAGAAAGAAAGAAAGAAAGAAAGAAGGAAGGAAGGAAGGAAGGAAGGAAGGAAGGAAGGAAGGTAGAAAGAAAGAAAAGAAGAAAGGCAAGAGAGAGAGAAAAGAAGAAAGGCAAAAAAGAAAGAGAAAGAAAGGAAGAAAGGAAGGAAGGAAGGAAGGAAGAAAGAAAGAAAGAAAGAAAGAAAGAAAGAAAGAAAGAAAGAAAGAAAGAAAGAAAATATGCTGAAGCGAACACCATGCTGAGAGGCTGGGGATGGCATGGGGAAAGCTGAGACCACAAGAAGTTCATGAGCTGAAAAGAACGCTCTCAACTCAAGTAGGTTTTGCATGAAAACTAGTGCACTCACTTGGGGGAAGCACAAATGTTTTTGAGACATATCTGTGAAAAGAAAATCTGAAAAATAGTAGATAAATATATTAATTAAGTTAAAACCGCGCACTCACACATACGCACACATGCACACACACACACACACACACACACACACACACACACACAAAACCTCAAATGACACCATTATTCACTGTAAATTGAAAAGATGGTCGAATGATTCATTGCTATTTATTAAAGAATATTAATAGATTAAAAAAGAAAGAGAAAAATATATTAGTCATCAGAGTGTAAACTATGGAAAATGAGGATCTTAAAAGCCGATAGAAAGCCGGGAACAGCATATATTCACGCCGTAGCCTTTGGGAGACATAGATGCTTTCCCACAGGGGAGGAACATGACTTGCTGTTGTGTTTCTCCTTTTCAAAGTGGTGACCTTGTATCTGTCTGTCATCAGACCTAGAGGTTTTTAGCCTATAATATATCCTTTCTCATGATTTACAATACAAATAACAAGCAAGATATCTTTGACTAAATACATTCGGTATACTCACTCAAATCTCTTTCTTAGAATCAAAAATTCTCATACTTTACCTGAGAAATGATCAACTATGAATATTTTAATCCTAAATGGCAAAATGACAATTTTGTTATAAAATAAGACTAACTATAATTTCTAATTTTGTGTTTCCTTTGAACAAAGGAAGTTTATAAAATGATTCAGAGATTAAGTGTCTGTTAGACACTGAATTGGTGTAAAAAATATGGTATTGGGCTTTATGGTGGCATTTACAATGGAAATTTATTGCATTGATGAAGGAGGAAGAGGAGGAGGAGGAAAAGGAGGAGGAGAAAATTCTGAGAATAATAACTAGTACCAGCTGTGAGGACTTATGCCAAAGTAAGTCAGTCCCAGAGGCAAATGGGCATGATCTCATTTCTATGTGTAATCTACAGAATCTATTTATAGAAGCAGAGAACTAGGTACTAGCAGGAGGAGAAATGGGGCAATGTTCATCAAAGGACAAAAATTTTCAGTCACAAGAGTGTCTTAGGGTTTTATTGCTGTGAGCAGACACCACGATTAAGACAACGTTTAATCAGGGCTGGCTTACAGGTTCAGAGGTTCAGTCCATTATCATCAAGGTGGTCCCACAGCAGCATCTAGGCAGGAATAGTACAGGCAGAGTTGAGAATTCCACATCCTCATCTGAAGACTGCTAGTGGAAGACGCAATGCGAGGCAGTCAGGTTGAGGGTATTTAAACCTAGTCCCACAGTGACATACCCACTTCTCTTAATAGTACCATTTGCTGGGCCAAGCATATACAAACCATCACACAGGAGTAATTTACAGCAATGCCCTGCACGCCCTGGTGGGGAAGCTAATCAGAACCTGCAGGGCCATTGACAGCTGCTAACAGAAAATGTCTTCGTGCTCTTATACGCAAGTGCAAAAGTGATTATAGCAGGTGATAAATGGATTAATTTCCATGATTGCAGAACTGATTTTACGACTTATGTGTGTAGTCAAACATTGCACTGAACACTTCAACTGTATATTAACTATATTTAACTGTATATTAATATAACTATATTAATACAATTGCAGTTGCCAATTAAGCCAAATAAAGCTGGATGGAGAACAGGAAGCAAAGTGATTCTAAGAAAAGGAGAAAATTACAGGGAGGCTAAAGATATGAGGATGCTACCCAAAGGGTTTTTTCTTTCTTTTTTTTTAAACCAATAAACACTGCCAGCTGCCAACTGTTGCTGC
Organism: Apodemus agrarius; assembly: GCA_964023405.1. Lineage (NCBI taxonomy): Eukaryota > Metazoa > Chordata > Mammalia > Rodentia > Muridae > Apodemus > Apodemus agrarius. The sequence goes on along the minus strand of OZ030009.1, from coordinate 146,944,565 downwards.
CTGTAGGCTTGCTCCCCCAGGGGTATAGCTTTCTGTACTTCTCAGCTGCAGGTGAATGGAAAGACTTCTATTTCCTTCCCAGAAAGGAGAAGAAAAAAAGAAAAGAAATCCCGAGCCTAAAAGCATAAAGAACAAGGCTGATTGTGGTGGGATTCTTGCCGTATTACACACACTCAGGGCCACAGCTGTAGCCAGAACAGGAAGAGGTGTAGCAAACAGTTGATCTAGTGTCTCTGACATGGATCAGATCTGGACAAGCTAATAACCTCTGCCCTTGACACTCTTTGGTGGGTAGCCCATACTGTCCCCAGCAAGCTCACGCTAAGTAGTGGAGCAGTCAAATGGCTGGTCAGGCATCTGCTTCTGCCCTCAGTATCCAGGCACCGTTGAGCACCGGGCTGGGACTCAAAGCGCTTAAGTTTAGCCAGGTGGGTGGGTCCCATAGAACCTTGGAGAGAAGCAGCCTTCTCCAAGAGGTTTTCAGTGAAACAGCTCTCTTTTGTTGTGGGTAACAAGAACTTGGAGAGTGAGTAGGGGTCTCAGGGTGAGTGCACCATGTTGGTTGGTACTAAGGTACTGAGAATGCTTCATTTTGCATGAAGATGAATTCCAGGTGCTTGTTGGACGTGTTCTTACATGGAGAGAGGTTAAATTTGTAATCTGGCCACCAGGCTATGTGACTACTTTAAGGGCAGTAGAGATAGGGGTCGGACAGGCTGCAAGCATCAGGATATGCAGTCTCCGAGCAAGGAGGGAACACGCCTAACTCCTGCTGGGCTCAGGAAGAGATTTTTGAGGTTTGGAAACATCTCTACCACATCCTTGCTCCACACTTGACCCTAGTCACATGACTGTCTCTTGCCCCAGAGCCAAAGCCCCTACTGTGTGCGGCTAGTACCAAGGCCGACATTGGACTTTATCCTCTCTCTCTTCTACTCAACCCCTTTGGTATTTTGTCTTCTCCTGCTACAGTGAGGAAGAGCTCCCTCCTCTCCTCCAGCCCCACACTGAGGCCTCCACGGCCAGTTGCTGGCAGTACCTGCTCCCAATGCTTTTCAGTTTTGCAAGGTCCTGTTACCCCCAAGAATGAGTTTATTTAATTGATCTAGAAAAATAATTGCATGAATAAATAGAAATATTGAAAACATATTAACATATTAACAGCAAACACAAAAAATCCTAGAAAAATAAAACTAAACACTATATTTGTCACAACTGATTGGAACAAATTGAATTCTTTTTAAAGTCAATAGCATTCAGATTTGATAAAAGACCAGCTCTTTGCACTAATTAAAATAGCCCTTATAATAAGAAACAAATAAATATATAAATATATAAAACATATTATAGTATAAGTATACATATAGCATTAATAATAAGGAAAACTTTAAAATAAATATAGGAGAGCATATCTATCTAGGAAGTACATTCCATGACAAGCAGAGACTTGACACAAAAAAGAAGTGGATGTTTTCAATGTGAAAAGACTCAAACTACTAATGAATTACATTCATACATCAAATAACATAATGATGATATGTACTCAAAGCCCCTAGAAATGTCAGAAAAAATATGTAGCATTAACATATGGGTACATTTAATATTTTTAGCTCTGAAATGAAAAAATATTAAAAAATAACAAAATTATTTACATATAATTTGAATAGTCTGTTTTCTGTTATTTCTCTAATGGTTGTGAATAGTTTGCAAAAAAAGCAAACTAAAGGCCAAAGAGTTTAGTTTGGCTTGCAGTTAAAGATTCTTATTTTTGGGGAAGCCATGGAAGCATGCATGGCCCGCAGAGGCAGGAGCAGTACGGGGGCCGAGCGTGTTGCATTCACATTCAGAAAACAGAGCAAAAGGAAAAAATGTCCATGCTCAGCTCACTTTCTCCTACTTGTCAGTCCAGTCCAGGACCCCAGCCAATGACAGGTTATCCCCCATACTCACTTCCATTCACCTAATCTAGGAGATCCCTCACAGACACAGATTTAAAGGAGATTCATGTTTCCAGAAACTAAAAGCCACCACAAACCCTATGACTAAAATTTACAAAAGCGTTCAGATACTTTGCTGCAGTAATTCTGAATCCCTAAATTTTACTGCTTGGTAAATATCAAATATCCTAAAAAAAATCATAAAAGGTATGCATAGTGCTATGATTTACGGATTTATATACCGGGTAAAGAGCAGTCACCCCCTTGTTCACTCTAAGAAATGAGTTTGCCAAAATTCGTTGTTTTCATCTTTAAGTGGTCAGAGACGTGTGCTTCAGTTACTTACACTCACTCAACAGCTTCCGAAGACAATTCAAGTAGTATCTGGCCTGGTCTATTTGAATGTAGTCCAAGATTTGCTACAGTGAGATACCCAATAAAAAAACATTGTCTTAGACAAGCCCTGAGAATGCAGTAGTTTGGAAGTTAGGGAAAATACTGGAACATTGTGCTATATAAGGTGTAACACATATATAATGGCAAAATACATCCCCTTTCTATGTAGACATCGCCCTCACTCCCAGACACTTAGGAGTGTCTGGAGCGATCTTGTTGAAAGACTGGAGTGTGACAGTTCTTTGTCTGCCAGCAGCAAACTGCAAATAGTAGGGACTTAGTTCCAGTTTGATTCTTTCTAAAGGGGTACAAATTGCCTTTCATGAGACAATTTTACTAACTGCAACATGGTCAACTGGTCATTTGAAAAAAACTCAGGTTTACAGAAAACTCTCATATCTAAATGCTATTTTTCAATGCCAATTTTGATTTCCTTGTAAGTAGAGAAACACCTATCATTTCTCTTGTACACTGAATAGTCCAATCTGACAGGTGGTATGTTAATTATATTACACTAACACTCAAAGCAATCTGCTTTAATTTGCAATTTTAAAAAATGGTGGAAATTGTTTTAATTGTCAATACTGTGAAGAATCACCTGAGAAGATAGTCTCAAAGAGGAATTGTCTAGATCAGGTTCGACTTTTGGATAATTATCTTTATTATGTTAGTTGAAGTGGGAAGATGCCACTGTAGATAGCCCCTGGGCAGGGTCTCCTCAACTGTGTAAGTATAGAATGAGTACTAAGTACAGTGGGCAGGCACATATTAATTTCTCTTTGCCCCTGACTATGGAGGAGATCAGAGTAGCTGAATCAAGTCCCTGACTTGACTGCATCGCTATAATGGAGCATAACCTGTAATTCTTTTTTATTTATTTTTTATTTTCTATATTCTTTGTTTACATTCCAAATGATTTCCCCTTTTCTGGTTCCCCCCTCCCTGTAAGTCCCATAAGCCCTCTTCCCTCCGCTAATTCTCCAATCAACTCCCTCCCACTTCTCTGTCCTGGCAATCCCCAGCCATGAGTGCCTCCCAAAAGAAACAGGAGAGAGCATACACTAGCAGATTAAAGGCACACCTGAAAGCCCTGGAACAAAAAGAAGCTAATTCACCCAGGAGGAGTAGAAGACAGGAAATCATCAAATTAAGGGCTGAAATTAATCAAATAGAATCAAAGAGAACCATACAAAGAATCAACAAAACCAGGAGCTGGTTCTTTGAGAAAATCAACAAGATAGATAAACCCTTAGCCAGACTAGCCAAAGGGCACAGAGGCAATCCCCTACAATGCTGCATCAAGCCTTTCCAGGACCAGGACCTTCTCCTTCCTTCTTGGGAATAGTTTGATATGTGGGTTGTGTCTTGGGTATTCAGAGCTTGTAGGCTAATAACCACTTATCAGTGACTGCATTCTATGTGTGTTATTTTGTGAATGAGTTATCTCACTTAGGATGATATTTTCCAGCTCCAACCATTTGCCTAAGAACTTCATGAATTCATTGTTTTTAATTGCTGAGTAGAATTCCATTGAGTAAATATACCATATTTTCTGTATCCATTCCTCCATTGAGGGACATCTGGGTTCTTTCCAACTTCTGGCTATTACAAAAGGCTGCTATAAACATAGTGAAGCATGTGTCCTTATTGCATGCCAGGGAATCCTCTGGGTATATGCCCAGGAGTGGTACAGCAGGGTCCTCCAGAAGTGTCATGCCTAGATTTCTGGGGAACCCCCAGACATCCTACTAAAATCAGGGACTAGACAAGGGTGCCCCCTCTCTCCATACCTTTCCAATATAGTACTTGAAGTTCTAGCTAGAGTAATTAGACAACATAAGGAGATCAAAGGGATACAAATTGGAAAGGAAGAAATCAAACTATCGCTATTTGCAGATGATATGATAGTATACTTAAGCGTCCTAAAAAAAACTCCACCAGAGAACTCCTACAGCTGATAAACAACTTCAGCAACGTGGCTGGATATAAAATCAACTCAAGCAAATTAGTAGCCTTCCTATACTCAAAGGATAAGCAGGCTGAGAAAGAAATTAGGGAAATGACACCCTTCACAATAGCCACAAACAATATAAAGTATCTTGTTGTGACTCTAACCAAACAAGTGAAAGATTTGTATGACAAGCACTTCAGGTCTCTGAAGAAGGAAATGGAAGAAGACCTCAGAAAATGGAAAAATCTTCCATGCTCGTGGACTGACAGGATTAATATAGTTAAAATGGCCAGGGGTGGTATAACAGGGTCCTCCGGAAGTGTTGTGCCCAGTTTTCTGAGGAAAAGTATAACCTGTAATTCTAAGTCAAACATACCTTTATCCTCTGAGTTTTTTTTTTTGTCAAGCTATTTTATCACAGCAACAGAAAAACTAGGCTATAGATGTAAACATCTACTTTAAATTCAGTTGCTCGAATTTAATGTCTCTAAATAAAAATAGGTAAAATTTGCCACCTACTAAAAAAAAAAACAAATATGAAGTTTGCAAAGATCCTGTAGCTTTACTGTCCATACTTCATTTTTTGGAAGTATAAAAAAGCTCTACGCCATTTTTAGCTGGATGAACTCTCCCCCTGGCTTCAGTCCTACTACAAAAGTATTTCAAAGGGTAGGGGAATGGAATAATGAGATTTCTAGAATTCAACTAGTGAAGCCAATTTCTGGGCTCCAGACTGTTTCACTTATACTGTGTTTTCTCATTATTGTAAAATTCATTATTTAAAGATCTAGCAGTAATCTGCAGCCCACTAATGTCACTACTTTCATTCCAATTATAGCATTGTCTTATAGAAACCACTGCAGGACTGCCAATTACAGCTCTATAATATGAACTGTGAACACAGTCCCTCACTTCAAAATTATTTCCCACCACTTTCTCTTTTAACAATAAATATTCAGAAAATTGCATTTGGAGTGGTGGTGGAGATAATTAAAGGAAATGATAAGCCCAGTTTGGCTGAATATATATGAATCATAGAAAGATTTAATTAGCTTCAGACAGTAACATAATCCAGCTGGTCAGAGGGGTAGAAACAATTTGCTATGAAGAGTCTGGAGGCCACCAGTGAGCACTGGCTTCCACAAGCCAATAGTTGCCCATCTCACTGTAATTTAGGCATGAAAAAGACTACAACAAAACTGAAACCTCGAGACTAATAATTATGAAAAAAGCTTTAGACCTGTCAAGGAACTATCCTAAAATATTTTCCATGTCCAGATGGTATACAACATCAGACCTCTAGGATTATAATACATCATTAATCCTGATGACCATGTGCTGCCCAGTATTGGAAAGGATTCAGAGCTCCCAACTTTATTAGAGTCATTGGTATTAGAAGCTGACAAAGCCCAAGAGAAAATGATGGACACTTTCAGTTACGGAAATAGATGCAGAAGCTCTAAATAAAAATATAACTTACATTGAATAAAGACCAAAACTGTCTCTTTTCTTTCTTTCCCCTTCTACGATAACAATTGTAACTACATTTTGGTGCCAATTGGAAGGAAATGAAGTAGAAACTTTGCTGCTTTGCCTTAGGCAGGAAGTCACCTCTGGGAGGCTAGAAAATTAGGGAGTGCAATTTGTGGATCAAAAATTCCTTCCACCTGTCAAATCCACACAAGAGGGAACAGATTCAAAATGTAGCTATAGAGAAAAAGATCACAGATTTGGTGTTCTCAACTTACAAATATTCTGAGATCCAAAGCAACAGAGGAGTAGCAGATCAGGGATAGAGGTTGTCTTGCCCTTAGACTGTGCAGACCATCACTGCGACCCTCCCAGAGCACCTAGGTCCTTGGCACACAAGGCAGGGAGAAACCAAAATTCTTATCTGTGGTCAAAGATCTGGTAGGATGGGAATGGAAGACAGAGTTAACATGAAGAGGAAATAAAAAGATGACACTTGACTAAGGATGGACTCGGGTTATGCATATCACACAAGTGGTGCAAACATGGTCACCTTGAAACCAGAATATGCATATAAATATATGTTATATTATATTGGATGGCCACTAGTTATCAGTCAATTTACATAAATTCTTGTATTTAAGGAAGCTAACCTGATTAATCAAAAAATGACAATAAAACAATTTATAAGACTTAAATTTTATTTTTGTTATTATTTCTAAGAATGATAATCACAATTATAATATTAGAAAACATCAGCTACAAACATATTTAATAGAATCATCCTCTTTCTGTAAGAATGATATATCATTGATATTTGTCTGTAAAGATTATCCAGTGGAAATCAGTGTGAATATACAGAGATTCTAACTGTTGAAAGTAGAAACACATTGTTATTTGTGGGTTATTCGCATCACTTAGAAAAATCAAGAAAAATTAAACTTGAAAACCATTCATGCTAATGAGAGTTGTGTGGGTGGATGGATATACTTTAGAAAACCATATTCTGCTTCAAATAACTAGTATATAGCACTCAGGTAATGAGGAAAATCAATAAGGATAATTAACACATATCACACAAGTTATCTGAAAAGCCTATACTCAAAGTATTGCTTTATATATCTTCAAGTCAAGAATAGTGGAGCAGAAGCACAAAGGGCAAGAGGGTGATTTCAGACAATTAGCAAACATAAATATTAGATATAGGACTCTTGGGGCCATAGACTCACCTCCATATCACAGTGGCACCTGCCCATTACAACTACTCCATGTAAATGCGTAGGCTATAAAAAAATATTAAAACAAAACAGGCAGTTCCTGTAACAACTCAGACCTCAGCAAACTATTCTTAAAAGTTCCACAGTTTTTAATAGGAATTTGAAAAATAGGAAGAAAGGATCATGGGTGGATGGATGGGGTAGATTAAGGAAAAGAAAGGGGGAAATTATATATAATAATCTCACAAACTAAAAAAAAGGCAAAATGAAAAGTTGTAACAACTATTTAATCTCAAACAGGGGTTTCTACTTCTGCCTTATATCATTCAGTTCCCAGATAATAGGCACACAACCTTCATATTTATAATGAGCCTTTAAAGCACTAGTGCTTGGCAGGTATCTACCCTCTAAGCTATTAGTATCTACTTCCCTATCAATAATTCCAAGTTATAACATGCCATATTCCATCTGGGCCACTCTTAACTCCAAATGGCCAACCCTCATGACCATGTTTTCATGATACACCTACCCCATGGTGTCTTCTCTCTCCACCATCTTCTCCTTCTCTCCCTCTCTGGTTCCTGACTCAGACCCCAAGCCTAGGAACTCAAGCTCTGCCTACTTTTCCTCTGCCTAGTTACAAGCTGTAGTATCTTTATTGACCAATCAGGTGTGAGTTGCTAGGCAAGGTTACTTGGCTTAGTATCAATTGATCTATATAAGGATCTTGTGCCTTGAGACAACTGTTTAACATGACAATACATAGTAAAAGACCAGATCTTCACAATGATATTTGCTAGCAGCCAACCATTGGACTGAGCATGGGGTCCCCAGTGGAGGATTTTGAGGGTGGTCCGGAGGAGCTGAAGGGATTTGCAGCCCCATGGGAAGAACAATGATGTCGGCCCAGGACTCCCAGGGACTAAACCATCAGCCAAGGGGTACACATGATTCCAGCCAAAAATGTGGCAGAGGAATGCTTTGTTAGGCATCAGTGGGAGGAGTGGTCCTTGGTCAGGTAAAGGCTCAATAGCGGTCCCAACAAAGGAAAATCGAGGGGGAAGGTGGGAGTGGGTCAGATGGAGGGGCATATACGTGGAGGCAGGGGTTGGGAGGAGGGGTTGGGGGTCTTTGGGGAGGGCGGAATCAGGAAATGTTTTACCATTGACAATGTAAATGAAGACGATATTCAATTTAAAAGAAGAGAGAGAAAAAAGGAAGTTCATACAAAAATACAATAACAACACCAAGAATGTAACAGCAACCAACAGTAAACTTGTCTACAGGAAACAAACACATGGGCAGCAATGCATGTAAGTTTTTGCTCTAAACACAGCAGCAAGCAGCTGAAAACTCCAGTCTGTCTTTGGAGATAGGTGCTGTGAACAGGCTTTTGAGTTGGTGGCAACTTGGAAACACATGTTCCTATGCCCAGCACCACTATTTTTGGGTGGTTTGTGCAATAATGCGGGTTGAACTTGGGCCTCAAAAATACTGGAAGAGCCAGTTCCATTCCTGCTTGCATTTTCCTTTGTATTTTGAGACAGCAGTGTCACCAGGGGCGCCACACTGTTCTTCAACATGTAACCCACCTGCTTCTACAGAGTTACATACCTGCACCAGGCCTGAGTCACTTATCTCAAAGAAATAGTCACCAGAGTGGGCAAAAACAGTGTCAACATTTCAGGGGTTCTCAGCTCTATTTGAGTGAACCTAGCAGCACTAAATCCGAAAAGCAAAAATGGGCATTGCCTGTATCACTGTTCTCGACATGAAAGCTTCACTGGGATATTATATTTAGTGATGGTATTTCTTACTCTAATTTTTTAACATAGAAACCATATTCTTATTTCTCAATAACTATCTTGATGATAACTACACAAGCTGATGAATCAACTACAATTCATCTTTCCTATGGCATATTTATACAGAATTAGTGCCTCTGTTTAATTTTGAGATGGGGAGTTATTTTTAGTTTCTAGTTAACTAATTTTTCTTTTTGATGAAAAAGATTGTCCCCAAAGACACACACACACACACACACACACACACACACACACACACTAGGGTATTTGGTATTTTCTTCAATTTCCTTTTTCAGTATCTTAAATTTTTCACTATAGGAATCTTTTACTTCCTGGATTAGATTTATTCCAAGATATTTTTGAGGCTATTGTAAATGGTATTGTTTTCTTGATTACTTCCTTGGTATCTTTGTCAATTGTATACAGGATGGCTACTGATTCTAGCATGTTAATTTGTATTTGATGAATATGCTTATCAGTTATTAGTGTTTTGATCTGGTGGTGAATCTTACATATAGGATCTGTACATAATCTGTAAATAATAATTTGACATTTTCACTGTTTTTTCATTGGTTTTGTTGCAAATACTTCAAATACTATATTGAACAGTATTATCAGGGAGAGTGGACATCCTCCACTTGTTCCTGGTTTTCAATGAATTTTTTTGAATTTTTCTCAATTTAAAAAATATTGACTGTAGATTTGGTGTATATTGCCTTTAGCACGTTGATACATGTTTTCTAAATGCCTAGGCTTCAAAACTTTTATTATGAAAGATGTTGGATTTTTCAAGAACACATCAAAAACCACCATGCTCAAGAAAGCTTAATCCCAGAGGTACAGGGACACTTCCACATAGGAAAATCTGACAATGTAATCCACCATATAAACAAACTGAAAGAAAAAATTGAAAGCCACATGATCATCTTATTAGATGCTGAAAAGGTCTTTAGCAAAACCCAATACCCCTTAAAGTTAATAGTCTCAAAGAGATCAGGAATACAAGACACATACCTATGCATGAATGTCACTAAGAAAGGGGAAATAAAATAAACAGAGGTGGACAGAGGGAAGAGAGTAGAAAAGGGGATGGGGAAGGAACAGGAAGATTCAAGTCTGGGAGGACAGAGGGAGAGAGAACTGGGATGTGGGAGCGTCTCTGGCACTAGCCAGAAACCTAGGAAAATGGAAATTCCCAGGATTCTGTGAGGGTGAGTCTAGTGAAGACTGCTAGCAATAGGGAATATAGAACCTGAAAGGGCCACCCATGGTACTCTTAATGATGTTTTGCTGTACCTGCAGACAGGAAACTAGCCTAATTCTTATCTGAGAGACTTCACCCAGCAGCTGATGGAAACAGACTAAGAGGCCCACAGACAAACCTTAGGCAGAGCTGGGGAAATCCTGTGGCAGAAAAAAAGAAGGCTTGAAGGAGGCAGAGGGTCAAGGGCACCTCCAGAGAAACTATACAATCAACTAACCTGGGCCCATAGGGGCTCACAGATACTGAACCACCAGCCAGAGAGCATGCATGGGACAGAACTAGGCCCCTACACATATGTAACAGATGTGCAGTCTCATCCTCATATGGGACTCCTAATACTAGGGGCTGTATTTGATTCTGATGCCTAGTTTTCAGTCCCTTTGCCCTAGTTGGGATGCCTCACATAGCCTCAATAGAAGAAAATGGGCCTAGTTATATTGTGCCAGGAGCCATCTAGGAGAATCTAATAACGAGCAGTGATCTACCTGAGATGGTTCTACATTGGATTAAATCTGAAATGGATTTGCTCCTGCAGTCAAGGCCCAGGAGATTTTCATTTTACTAAAGATTCCTGCTACTAATATATTTTCCTGTACACACACACACACACACACACACACTCACACTCACACTCATAATTATGTATGAATTAATACATAATTCACTATGTATTAGCCCACAATTTTGAGCAGATCTCTGCAGAACAATAAAGCTGTACTGTCTTATAGTGATGCTATATAGACAAATAGATATGTCTTAATAATGATCCTATAAGGATTCCTATAAGTATGTTAGTAATTAAGCTATTTTATGATAGGACTGCTGTTAAATCTTTTCTGATGTCAAAACTGCAATAAGAACTCTGCGAGTCATCAAGTATAATGAGGTAATTGCTTCTGAGATAACAAGCAGGCATCTACCATGCAGAGCATATTCCCAGAGGTTATAAATCATTAACTAAAAGTCATAAAAAGGGAACTAAGGATTGACTATGGGTGCAAGGACAGAAGAAGATAAATCATTGACTGGGTTTATTTAAACAAAATGTCACTAATAACTTAGTTATGGCTTTTGATTCTCCATGAACCTGTAAAGCTGGTGGTAGATGATAACTATTTGACCAGGTAATTACTCCTAATTGATATGCATGTAAATATTCTGCTGTAAACTTCTTGATTTATGATTGGAATTTATGTGTAAATTGGTGATGAACTTGTTATCATGTGATCACGTATTCTGAAAGCTATGTAAGTGCTGAGGACAAAGAGAAGGGAGGACCACCGTTATCCCCTTTTCTTATGAAACCCTTTCTCTGTTTTCTTAGAGCTCTTTCATAGGAATCCCTTTAGAATTGAGAAATAAATGCTAAAACCCCTTTTCAAAGTGTCCCTTTTTCTTCCTGCAACTTCAACTAGCTGGCTGGAAGTGAGATCTTGGTAGTTACTGTGGAGCTAGAACAAAGGCTACTTTACTTAGTCCCCTGCTCTTTAGGAGTAGTTGCTAAACAGGTGCTGAACAGTTTCTCTCATCGGAGGAACTCAGAAGGCAGACCAGCTAGAGAAGCAAGATAGACTAGCTAGTGACTTAGACTTAAGATAGACAAATGTCTTATTATTATACAGCAACCCCAAATATCTTGTAACACCAAGTTTCAGCCCCACTGCTGATGAGCTTCTGCCTGCTGCCTCAAGAAGAACGAACAAGAAAGAAGAACCATTGAGGCTAGTCCTGGGCATTGTTGCAACTTGATGTGCCAAGGTGGATGATATCTATGGCGAGGTCTCTCTTTCTCTGAAGAAGAAACCAGGGGGAAAATGGAGGAATGGATGTGAGATCATGGAACTGGGAGGAGAGACAGAAAGGGAACCTACCATCAGGATGTAAGTTAAATTAATTAATTAATGAAAAAAGTTAGATTTTATTAGGAATGTACAGATAACCCTCCAAGGTCCTCATTTCACATGTGATGGCTGGAAGATCTCAAGGGAATTGGACTGTTATTTGATAAGCCTCAAAGGAAGGTAAGCATGCTAGGAGAGGGTGGTGTTTCTGGGATGCAGCCAACCAGGTTGAGGTCACCTGAATGGTGGGGGTCAAGAAGGGAAATACAGGCATACAGCAGTGTACCTTAGTCTCAAGGCCACATAGGATGGCCAAAGAGGTTTACATATTTTAATTTTAAAAATTTCAAAGTTTTCTGTTTAGCAAAACATTCTTATTTCATCTTTATTTTATGCTATATTAAGTTTTTAAAAATTCCATTTCTGATTCCGATTGCTTGGGGACAGGGCAATCCTTGGCATATGTACACACTTACAGGTAAAACAGGATGCTGAAGTTAAGATGGTTTGTTTTGGTTTTTAATGGCCTAGCAAGATCTGTTTCTTCCTATGGTTTTTCTCAATGTGAGATGTCTGTAGTTCTGGGTTGTAAGCAGTATATCTTCTAGGTTTTACTATAAAGCACATGTGTTGAGGTGGGTTAGTCCCTATGATGATATGGAAGAAAAACATAGGGAATAGTTTACTAACCTGGGACTCTGCTTGTTTTGGGCTATGCACGCCTCACGTAATTTTTTTACCTTTCATTTTTTCATTTTATTAAACATAGATTCTTTTCTCATACAATATAATCTAAATACAGTTACCTTACTTTCTACCTAGATTCTTCCTCATCACCTCTCACACCTGGATCTACTTTCTTTCTGTCTTCCATTAGAAAAAAGCAAGCTTCTAAAAGATAACACAACATAGCAAAATAAAATATAATAAAATAAAACAAAAACCATCATTGCAAAAATCAGACAAGTTAACAGAAAAGTTAAAGACAACACTCCCCCCACCCCAAAGAAGGCACAAGAATAAGAGATAGACTTGTTTACACATTCAGGACTCCCATAAAAGAACTAGACTGAAAGCCAGGTATATATTCGGGAGTCCTCGTGAATTCTGTGCTTGCTTCTTCAGTTTCTGCAAGCTCGTGTAAGGTTTACTCAGTTGTTTTAGAGAAACTTGTTCTACTGGTATCCTCCATCCCCTCTGTCTTCAACACTCTATCTGCCTCCTCTTCCACCGGGTTCTCTGAGTTCTGAAGGGAGATATTGGATGGAGATATCTCATTTGGATCTGTGTGTTCCATGCTCTCTCCTTCTCTGGCTGTGATCTTTGTATTTGTTCCCATCTGCTGTAGGAGGAATCCTCTGTGATGATGGCTATATAAGACATTGACTTATGAGTATAACAGTCTATCATTAGTAGTCATTTTATTGTTATCTTTTCAGACCAGTAGTATTTGTTTTTACCCTGGGTCTCTGGGCTATCTAGTCTTTAGTTCTTGGTCACCCAAGCACTGTCGGGTATGAGTTCCATCTCATGGAGTGGGTCTTAAATCAAATCAGTCATTGATTGGCTGTCCTCACATGACTTGTGCCATCACTGTTCTAGAATATTTTGTAGGACAGACTATGCTGGTGTTACGTTTTTCTTTTGGTAGCCTACAGAGTATCTTTCTCATATCATAGACACTAGAACATGAAGATAAAGACATTATGTAGCCACTAACTTGACCTCTCCATGTTCAGTGAGTTGTATGGGTGTTGTCTTCAGCAGTCAGGCTTAGCTAACATTTTGTAGAGAACAAGCTACTAGCTTGGCAACAGCCTGGATTCTTTGGGGATTTTCATGGAACCCATTCAGGCAACAACTCGAATGGATGAAACCCAGTCCCAGCATTGGAAGTTTCATTTGTTGACAAGAGATGACGAGTTGGGACATGATCTCCCTCATTATGTGGGTACTTCTTTAGGATCAGCTTTATATATTACTGGAAATTTCCACTGTAATAGATTTCCATAATGCACCTCATATGCCCTGCAATTCTAGTTGAATCTCCTTTCATTCCTTCCCGCAATCCCATCTCCCCTACCCCTTCTCACCTGAACCTCCCTTTCTTAGTATCTATAGAATTTATTCTATTTCCCCCTCCCAGGGAGAGTCATATGTCCCCCTAATTAATAATGCTCTAGGCAGCTGAGCTCCTTTGCTAAAATGTACTAAACATAGACACCCCTCTATAAAAATGTAACTGCAACCTCAGACCTTTTCCTACATGAGGCTATACAAATATTTCTCTGTGCACAGTGGAATAAGTTTTTCCTCAACAAACAACAGTCTTGACAGCTTCTATTCAAACGTGGTCTCAATATTGGCAACTATGAATAATGAAATTGCCAATCCCACTTGAACTATGTCCTAAAATGACTTTCAGGGAAAGTCTCCTATTTACTGTCTTGTGCCTTTGCATAATTGAGTATGCATATGATTAAAATGAGTGGCAATGTGTGAAAGGATACATGAAGTAAAAAAAATAATGACCTAATCTATCAATCAAAAACAGAACCACCAGGGAGAGGGGATGAGGAGGTGAATAGGGAGGGGACTGAGAGGCTCAGGATCAGGTATGGAGAAAGCCAGGAGAGATGGCTAGATAGCCGTGAAAATTAATGGAAATCTGCAACTAATGGGCAAGGAAGTGGGGAGGGAGGGTAGGCTTCTCCAGGACAAGACAGCAGCCTGGGATAAGGAAGGCACCCATGAATCAAGAGGGTGACCTTAACTGTAACTCACTACATTGGAGATATGGAGCTTGCAGAGGGCACCTCCTGTAGCCAAGCATGAACCCCAGTGGAGCAACAGAGACACCAACCCACTCTTTCAACCCCCAATTCATCCTGTCTACAAGAAATGCAGGCATGTGGGATGGAGCAGGGACTGAGGGAACGGCCAACCAATAACCGACCCAACTTAAGACCCATCCTATAGGCAAGCACCAATCCCTAACACAATTAATGATACTCTATATTGCTTGCAAACAGGAGCAAATGGTCCTCTGAGAGGCTCCACCCAGAAGGTGACTCAGAGAGCTGCTGACAGCCACAGACATATGGTAGATGGAGCTTGGGAACTCTTGTAGAAGAATAGAAAGAAGGACTGCAGCCCCTAATGGAATAGGAACTGCAAAGGAAGACCAACAGAGTCAACTAATCTGGACCCATGGAGTTCTCGGAGTCTGAACAACCACCAAAGAACATACACAGGCTGTCCCTAACGTCCCCACACATGTGTAGTAGATGTGCAGCTTGGTCTTCATGTGGGTCCTCAACAGCTTGAATGGTGGCTTTCCCAAAAGCTTTTGCCTGTACATGGGATATTTTCTTCTAGCTTGGCTGCCTTGTCTGACCTCAATGGGAGAGGAAGCACCTAGCCTAGCCAGAATGCAGAGATGTGGGGTGGCACCTGCTCAGAGAAGAAACAGAGGAGAGATGGAAGGATTGTGAGAGAGGAGGACTGAAAGAGGAGTAGTGAGCTTGATGTAAAGTAAATAAGTGAAATTAATTAACTAATTAATTAAACAAAAACAAACAGAATCACCCTTCCTACACTCCTAAGTAACCAAATTTCCTCATCTTCAGCTCTAAATGGAAGTTCCTATCAATAATTTGGGCCCTGAGCATCTTCACTCATTTTTTTTCCGAGTGTGCATCTTTTTTATTTTTGTTACCATTCACTCATTCATGTCTATAGAAATGGCATTTTTTTTTTGACACATGGTTTTTCTTTGTAGCCCTGGCTGTCCCGGAACTCACTCTGTAGACCAGACTGGCCTTGAACTCAAAGATCTACCTGCCTCTGCCTCCCAAGTGCTGGGACTAAAGGCACGTGCCATCACTGCCTAGCTCTTTTTCTTACTTTATATAACAGAATGAAGACTTCATATAAAAACACTTGCTTCAAAGTGATGGAATATGATTGAAAAATGTGTTGGTAATTGGACTGTAAACAGAATCAATTATGCACTTTCAGAAAACATTTTTTAAAATTGTGTGTGTCTGTGTGTCTGTGTATCTAGGAGCCAGCAGAGGTCACAAAAGGGTGTGAGAGTTCCAGGAACAGGAAATATGGGTGGTCATAAGCCACCATGCAGATGCAGGAAAACAGAATCCTTTGGAGCAACCAGGGTTCTCTTAACTGCTGAGCTGTGTCTCCAGCCCACAAAATACTATTTTTTAAAAATTCCTTTAATAGTAGGCATGCTGTGGGCACGTGTGTGAGCCTGAGAGTAGACACACAAAGACCAGTGTACAACCCTGGGTGCGCTGCCATCACTCCTACCTGATTCAAACAGGATCTCTCTCTCTCAGTCTGAAGTTTGCTGTTTTTCAGGCAAGCTGAAATTTCAGGCCAGCAAATCCCAGCAGTCTTCTAGTCAGGCCCCCACTGGTTACTGGTGCATTTAGCCATGCCTGGCCTTTACATGGCCACTGAGAATGAGGTCTTCATGTGTGCACAGTAAGTCCTCTGACTGTCTGTCATGCGTGCACAGTAAGTCCTCTGACTGCCCAAGCCATCTCCTTCTCCACCATACCCCACTTATTATGGAGAGATACTCATGACCATGGATTCTCTGACTTGAAAATTTAAAAGATACTTGCTGGAAAATAAGCTAAGTAATCCTAGATCTTTAAGGAAAACAGTTAACCATGTGTTTCCAATCATGCAAAACTCTCCAGAGAAATGTAGACTTCTGAAGCAGGTAAGGATGTCTTTTTTCTGCTGAGATTAACAGTGATATTAAGGAATGTAACACCGGGGTGATACATTATGACCTTCAGCCTGGAAAAACCTGAGTTCGCTCAGTGAATCATTACTTCATGTTTAAGCACGAGGTAGATGGGCTCAGCAATATTATAAGCTCACGATTTCAGATTCGAACTTTCAGCACATCCTTAAGAAACTGCCTCCTAGCCGGGCGGTGGTGGTGCACACCTGTAATCCCAGCACTTGGGAGGCAGAGGGAGGCAGATTTCTGAGTTCGAGGCCAGCCTGGTCTACAGAGTGAGTTCCAGGACAGCCAGGGCTACACAGAGAAACCCTGTCTCAAAAACAAAACAAAACAAAACAAAACAAAACAAAACAAAACAAAACAAAAAACAAAACAAAACAAAAAAAGGAAAAATAAGAAAGAGAGAAAGAGAGAGAGAAAGAAAGAAAGAAAGAAAGAAAGAAAGAAAGAAAGAAAGAAAGAGGGAAGAAAGAAAGGAAGGAAGGAAGGAAGGAAGGAAGGAAGGAAGGAAGGAAGGAAGGAAGGAAGGAAGGAAACTGCCTCCTGGACTGGATAGATTGACCAAAGGATAGAGCATGTACCATTCTTACAGAAGATCTTGCAGGGCTCCCAGCACCCACCTCAGACAACTTACAACTCAGACCTGGTAACTCCTCCAGGGGATCTGACCTGCTCTCCTGGCCTAAGGGTACCTGGAGACACTTGCACAGGCACAGCAGACAGAATAAATCTTTTTGAAGCAATTATCTCATGTAGGTTTGTAGTAAGTGCTCATTATAGATAGGATATAACAGAGAATATCCATAATTATCTTAAGATGGTTTACATATTAGTGTGAAGCTCAATTTTCATGAAAATCAATTGGACGTTAAAGATAGAAGCAGGTTATTTGACTAAGGAATACCTAAAAAGGGATTTGCAAAAATATTTTACAGAAAACAAAAACAGTCAGCAGCAGCATGGGAGTAGATCTGGGAACTAGGGAAGGTAGACATGGTCACTGTGTTGGACAATCTTTTTTTTTAATTTCTATATTCTTTGTTTACATTCCAAAGGCTTTCCCCTTTCCCATTTCCCCCCTCACCATATGTCCCATAAGTCCTCTTCCCCTCCCCCCCCTGCCCTCGGCCTATTCCCCAATCATCCCCCACCACCACCATTTCTCTGTTCTGGTGCTCTCCTACAAAACTAGATCCAGTCTTTCCAGGACCAGGCTCCTCTCCTTCCTTCTTCTTGGGAATCTTTTGACTTGCTAATTGGGTGAGTATTCAGAGCTTCTGGACTCATTAATATCCACTTATCAGTGATTGCATTTCATGTGTATTCTTTTGTGATTGGGTTAACTCACTTAGGATGATATTTTCCAGATCCAACCATTTGCCTACAAATTGTATGAATTCATTATTTTTAATTGCTGACTACTACTCCATTGTATAAATATACCACATTTTCTGTATCCATTCTTCCTTTGAGGGACATCTGGTCTCCTTCCAACTTCTGGCTATTATAAATAAGGCTGCTATGAAAATAGTGGAGCATGTGTCTTTATTGTATGCAGGGGAATCCTCTGGGTATATGCCCAGGAGTGGTATGACAGGGTCCTCTGGAAGTGTCATGCCCAATTTCCTGAGGAACCGCCAGATTGATTTCCAGAGCGGTTGTACCATCTTGCAATCCCACCAACAGTGGAGGAGTGTTCCTCTTTCTCCACATCCAGCCTTCACTCATTTGTATCACTGCTATCTTATGGAGAATTCTGATTATTTCTCCTGATTTTTCTTAAATAAAGTTTCCAGGCTACTTCCGCAATTCTCTGTTGTGTTTTATTTTATTTCCCTGAAGGAAGGGACAAAACCCAGGAAGTACTTTGGCACCAACTACTAGTAATAATAAGGTCACCAATCCCTTAAATACAAGAACAAGAGTAATTTTACTCCGGAAGTAATGAAATTTTCTGTGACCTCTCTGCTTCCTCAGATTCTAACTCTGTAGATTCAACTATCAATGGATTAATAGTACCAAAGAAAAATACATGCAAGGAAGATGTGAAGACATTTGTAATCATTATTCCCTAAACAACTATACATATATATATACATACATATATACATATGTACATATACTATACCACATATATACATGCATACATATATATGTAAATATATATATGTGTGTGTGTGTGTGTGTGTGTGTGTGTGTGTGTGTGTGTATACACACATTTACCTTGCTTCAGGTATTGTAGACAATCTAGAGATAACTTGAAGTATATGAGATAATATATATAGCTTATATTCTAACATTTAAGGGACTCAAGTATGTTTAAGTTTCAGTTTCTGCAAAGGGCCTCAACCAATTCCCAGTAGATATGGAACAATTGTACCTTTACTTTTTCATTTATAAACTTAAGGTGACAGTTCTTCATCTTCCAAGAAAGCAAGTTAAGTACATATCTCTTTCACTTTTTATCATTGTTTGAGCACTCACTGGCCCCTCTCTTTCTGCTCCCCATTGTCTTCCTGATGTTCTTCTCTCTATCAAGCCTCTGATGGAATCCTGATAGCCTTAGTTTTCCACATCCCATCCTTGGTATAAAATTTCCCTCTCCTATTTAAAACCACCAAAGGAATGAGTTGAATTTAAGCCAATTTTACCACACTGCATGCTAGAAAATACTTTTCCCTCATCTTCCCTAGTAGTTTTAACCAAGTTTCTGAAATGAATGTCTCAATGCACATTATACTTGGATGTATGAAAATATTTGATGAATTTTAAAATCTTGCCACGATTTGTAAATAGCATTTGAGAAGCTTGAGACTGAAAATAATATGGGCGGGGAATTTTGAATGTTCTTAAAATGCAGAAAATAAATTATGTTAGCTGAGTACCAGAAACACCCCAGGGATTTTACTGTTTGTATTAAAGAATTCTAGATTCTGAATGAAAATAGTTTACTAAACAGCTTCATGGTATCACCAACAAGAAGATTCTCGATATTTATCATCTCTGCCAACCTCAGGCATCAATCTTCACAACCAAGATAGCTACCCCATAGGGCAGTCTGTTTTGCATGTTATAGCAGAATATATTATGATGCCTGTTATATGGAGAAAAAAAACTGCTTCCTAGTCAATGCTGAGAATGGTTAGATAGTCCAGAGACTGTGTTGGAGCTAGTGGCTGACTATCCTAGGACCACAGAGAGGCAGAAGTAAATGAACATCTCACAGTAGGTCAAGAGTGAGAACAAGGAGAAAGAGGTTGAAGCAGAAATGAGGGTGGTACCAGGCGTACTTATGCAAACTCCTCTCTAGGAACTTTCAAAGACAGCTCACATGAACTACCATGAGAAAATCATTAATCTCATAATGGATTAAATCACCATAAGTAGTCTCTTAAAGTTCCCACCATCTCTTAATTTTAACCTTACTGGAAACTGAGATCCTAGCACATGAATCTTTGGGCTACATCTTTAAAACAGCCAAACCGCAGCACCCACTACCATAGTCATAGAAATATAATGTTTCTTTTCTTGTGTCTTATGAATCAAGATGCCATTTTAAAAGCTTCCCAATCATGCCCCTCCTTTCTCATTAGCAAACAGCAGGTCACATGGGTTTCTAAGTCCTCTGCTGACAAAGAGAATGAAATTAGAGTGAATGATTTTTGGTTTTGAGCCATGGGGTGGAGCAAAGGGTGCAGGAAGACATGAACTAAATTTTGGGACTGCTATAGCAAAGAATAAAGAAATGGCATAGAGACAGTAGGCAGCCAATAACATCACCACTTGTCTGAAATGCTGAACCATCTGAGACCATAAGGTACTGTAAGCTTAGATTTGGTTATGAGAAGAAAATGACAAGGTAACAAGCAGATCAGAGCTAGAGACATTGTTCATAAATTATTCATCAGATTGAAAGAGCATTAAGGAGACTCCTTCATTTATGAAATAAAGTTTCTCTTGTCTTTTTTTTCTTTCATTTTCTGGTGAATTTCAACTTGTCTTTGTATGCTATGAGGATCACTGCTTCTGACATTTTGTGAGTCTAGCATACCACCTGGTGTCAATGTCAATCTTTCTAACTTACATCAGGGTCAAAGCACTAACTAGCTGTCCACGGCAAGTACCATTTGATAAAGGCTGCCAAGGAAACAGGTAGCAGTTCTAAAGAGTTGATAACATCCTTTTGAAGGTTTGATACCCTTAAGAAAGGCTAGGAAAAGCAAGGAAGAACTATAAGACCACTGAAGTAACTATGTACTATGAGAAGGATTATATTCCAAAATATAGTTAGGATTAAGTCATACTATGTAAAGAATTAAGCTCCTTGTTTAAAAAATGTCAAAACAAAACAAAAACAACAACAATAAACACAACAAACAAAAAAGTGGGAAAGCAAAGTTTCTTACATCTGTCTTCTTACTTTAATATTAGTTAATTATCTAATATATAGAGCCCTTCCTCATAGTCTATAGTAGATTTATCATACTTAGAAACTACAAAAGAGCTGTTGAAAAAGATAAGAGGTTCTTATCATGAGAAAGATAAGAAGTTCTGCACAGTTGGCTTTGTTATCATGACCTGCCTTAACCCTGCTTCTAATGGTCTTAACATGATGACAATATAATCTCCATCTGACTAAAGATCGCATTGACAAGTATAAAAACCTCTTCCATGAAGCTGACATATGTTCTGTGTCAATCAGCTACTATACAATGAGAGGAAAGTTACTTGGGCTGTGTGACAAAGTGAAGAGAGCTCTGAGTTTCTGTCCAGAACTTCATCATATATAAACCATCATAAATATATAAAGCATTTCACCCCTGAAATTCTTCCCTATTCAACCATATTAGTGAGCAAACCCTGCAGTATTGGTCTCAGAGTCTGCCTGAGTTCTGTCTTCTGTAAGAAATTGATTTTTGTATTTGAATTTTAAAATAAACTTTATTATTAAAAATGCATGTATGTAAAAAATAACCATACATCATAATTAACCAGACTCAAACTTTACACAACTTACTAAACACGCACAAATAGAAATGACATTCAAAATGGAATCTATGAAGCTTCATATGAAGTTTTACAATTTCATTATTGAATATATTTTATATAATTATCCACCACCAAACTCAAAAAGTCCATGACAGAAATATAACTAGAAAACAATTTGCTTTGTTTCATAGAAAATGAAATTTATTTTGTTTGCTAACAGTTATGGTGTGCTGAGTTGAACATGATTGGTTTTGTTTTTTTCCAAAGTTTAATTTGTTGATCAGTAGTTATCTCTTTTGCTTCTTCCATGTAAGGTATTCTAGTAAGAAATTCTGCACAGTTGGCTTTGTTATCATGAACTGCCTTAATCTGTATTTGTCTTGAAATACCTTTATTTTTCCATCAATTTGAAAGGTAACTTTGTAGGTGTACCAAAGGTAAGTTGTTGCTTCCAGAACTATGATCCCAGACCAGCAGGTACAATTGTGATGAGCCTAATTGAATGTCTCAGTACCTTCATAGTGAGTCTATAGACACAGCATGGAGCCAAACAGGATTAGGTGAGCTTTAAAATATAAAAAACTTTTCCTTGCTTTCAGATGCCTTGGCAACATCATCTATTTCTTATGTCTGTCATTTTTCCTTTATGAAAATGGTTATCTTATTCTACCTCATCATTCCATTTTGGAAGCACATAAATTATCTAGTTTTACCAGTTCACAGCTGGAGAGGAGTTTTTCCTGATAAAAAATATATATGTGGCATTTAGGCTTGATTTTAAAGTTGATCTTGATATTGGAATTGGTTAAATACTTTTGAACTGTTGGAATGAGCCAAATAGTATATAAAAATAATATGAATTTGGAGCAACAGAGTTTTATAAATTAAGTAGTGTCCCCCACAAAATTCATAAATTCTGTTGTAATTGGTACCTCAGAGTAGAATATTTGAAAACAGAGACTTTAAAGGTTTCTGAGTGAAAATGAACTTGTCTCTGTATCTAACCTAATACAACTGATGCCCTTATAGCAAAAGTATATAGGAGACAGAGGTCCAGTGTAAGAAGCATGTGGAGACACAGGCAAAGATAGAAAGATGGACATTTATACGGAATGGAAAGAATCCTTGGTAGAAACAAACTCCTGTCACCCAAGTCTTGGGTTTCTCTTTCTTTCTTCCTTCCTTCCTTCCTTCCTTCCTTCCTTCCTTCCTTCCTTTCTTTCTTTCTTTCTTTTGTTGTTGGTGATTGGTTGGTTTGGGTTACATTTTTTGTTGTTTCTGCTTTTGTATTTTTATTGTTGTTGTCTGGGGGAGTTGTTTGGTTTTAGCCCTGGATATTCCTGAGCTTGCTCTGTATACCAGGCTATCCTGGAACGCACAAAGACCTTCCTGTGGTCTTGGATTTGCAATATCCAGAATTGGGATGAAATTAATTTCTACTGTTAAGTACCCCATGGTGTAGTTGTTTCTGGTGGCTGCTAGAGGAAACTGACTTTCTTGTACGCCAGAGGAGCTATCACAGCAGTTAAACAAGTAAGTGTTAAACAGGCTTAATCTCTTCACTATATTTTTATCTGAAGATTTTGTTGACATGAAACCACCATGTGCTTTGTTGTATTTCCAGCAGATGATCCTGATCTTAATCTGAGGGTTTCCTTTTCTAATTCTGGGCATCTGGGGGACCAAGACCTTTCTAATCTCTCCCAAATGAGATGGCAATGTCACAGTTTCATTTCATATATAACATCTGCCTTAATAAGCAATAACACAGCCAACAAAAATGTCAAAAAGATAAAAGATAAAAGCATTAGAAAGGCAGCTTCAGTTCTCAGCACTCCAAAGTTTACATCTGTTAGTGTTTAATGCATGCAGAAACTAACAATAACAACAAAAAAAATAGCATGATGGCCAGCCCATAATAGCACAGGAAAGCTTGCATTAAATACCAGCAGCCCCTGCCCCACATCATCAGTTCTGATCAAGCAAAGCTGAATCTTGATGTCCAAAATCTTTGGAAGTATTTATTCTTGAAACCAAATCTCTATCTACAAATGATGTGCTCTGGAAGTAATAGGCACTCCTGCTGATTCAGCATGGAGAAATGATCTGCCCTGTGCTTCCCTTTTATATTGTCTTCAGTAACTACTTCTGAAAGTGTTAAAAATGAGCTCTTTGATGCTATCGAAATTTGCATTTTTAAAACACACTTATTTTTATTAATATGCACCTGCTTGCCTGCAAGTATGCCATATGTGTGTAAATGGCCACAGAGGCCAGAGGAGTGAGTCAAATTCCCTGGAATTGGAGTTAAAGGCAGCTATGACCCACTGAAACTGAATGTTAGATCTGAAGCAGTGTCCTCTGCAAATGCCTTCTCTCAACTGCTGAGTACCTCTTCAGCCCCAGTTCAGATCCCTCTCTCCTATCTGCTGCTCTCAACATCAATAGTTAGTCTTTATTTTTAGAGGATTGTTTTAACATGGTCCTGAAGTTTATTTTGCTATTATTGGTTTGGGCTAGCAGATTTTCAATTTATAAATGCTGCTTTTTTTTGCTACTGACTTTTTATTTCATTTTGTTTTTCCAAATTAAAGCAAGATGTATTTTGGGTGAACCCAGAGTGGACAGCTTGTCTTCCCAAAGGTCAGGGTTTGAGGAAGCTGTCACCTATTGCCCTCTGGAAGTCCTGCTCTTTTTTAATTAATTATTTTATTTATTTCCATTCCAAATGGTGCCACCCTCCTGGTCCCCCTCCCAGAGTTCTTCACCCCATCACCCCTCCCCTTATAGGAGACATAAGATATTCACAGAAGCCAGAGTCTTGGCAGTTATACTTTATTATAAGGATAAAATGAAGAGCAGGAGAATAAGTGGAGGGAAAAAAAGAAAGTAACTAGTTATAAGCTGTTTACATCAGACAAGAAACTTACTCCAGATTGCAAATAGAAGCTTCAATTAGGAAGGGCTTCACACTGGACAAACAAGGACTTATCCCTTAACTAGGACTTAGCACCTAACAAAAAGAACTTATTCATATGTATATATGTATACATATTGATGATTTGCATATATACATATAATGTACATATATATGAATCATGTATCTATGAGAGAACAAATTAGTAACACATGTATATGTGTGTTATTACCTCCCTGCTCCTGTCTCCCTTCAGGAAAGGGCAAGTCTTCCAGGGATAGCGACCAAACAAGTCATATCAAATTGCAGTAGGACTAGGCACAAACTAAGGCTGGACAAGGCAACCCAGTTGGAGGGCAGGGATCAGAAATAGGACCCTGTCACAGAAAACACCAAACAACTGCAACGTATATGCAGAGGGCCTAGGTTGGACCTATCCAGACCCCCTGTTTGTTCAATGAGCCTCTATGACTACAGGTTTGTGGGTTCTATGGGTTTTCTAGTGGTATCCTTGACCTTTCTGGCTCCTACAATCCTCCATCCCCATGTTCCCCAGCATTCACTGAGTTCTGCCTAATGTTCTGCTGTGGGTCTCTGTATCTGTTTCCATCACTTGCTGGACAGAGCCTCTCTGATGGTTATTATGCCAAACTCCTGTCTATAAGTATAACAAAATATTCTTAGAAATCATTTCTATATTTTTTCCAGTCATGTATGGTCTATCTTTATTCTCTGGGTAATCAACTTCTTGTTTCTGGTCTTCTAGGTAGTGTCAGGGGTGAGCTCCCTCAGGGCATGGGTCTCAACCTGGACCTGTCATTGATTGGACACTCCCACAATTCTGTGCTAGTTTCACCTTACCACACCACGTTGGCAGGACAAATTGTAGGTTAAAAGTTTTGTGCCTGGGTTGGAATCCCCAACCCTCCACTAGAAGTCTTGCTTTGTTTTAAGAGATGGCCAAATGAGACTTTGTGGCCCATATTTACCAGCAGTCTTCGCTACAGTCACCCTCATAGATTCCTGGGAGTTTCCATTAGACTAGGTTTCTACTTTGCCACAAATTGTCTCTGTGATTACAGTTCTCTCTCCCAGCTCTCTCTCCCTCCAGCCCCTACCACCTGCTCCCAGTCCATATGTAATATTCTATGTTTTCTTCCCTGGGAGATCTATACACCCTCCCTTTATCCCTCCTTGTTACTTAGCCTTTCTGGGTCTGAGGATTGTAGGATGATTTTATAGCTAATATCCACTTATAAGTAAGTACATACCATGTTTGTCTTTCTGGGTCGGGGCTACCTCACTCAGGATTTTTTTCCTAGTTCTGTTTGCCTTGGTGTCATTGTGACACCAAGCTGACTAATGCTCCATTGTGTAAATGCACCACATTTTTCTTTTTCCATTCTTCAGCTGAAGGACATATAGGTAGTTCCCAGTTTCTGGCTATTATGAATAAAGCTTCTGTGAACATAGTTGAGCAAGTGTCTAAGTGGTAGGATGGAATGACTTTTGGGCATATTCCCAAGAGTGGTATAGATGGGTCTTGAGGTAGAAAAATCCCCAATTAGAGATTGACATATTGATTGAATGTTTCCCTTGCTCCACATCCTTACTAGAAAGAGCTGTCACTGGTGTTTTTTTTTTATTTTAGCCATTCTGACATTCAACATTTGTTGAAGATGCTTTTTTCCGTTGTATAATTCTGGAGTCTTTATCAAAAACTAAGTATCGACTAGCTTTGTAATAGTGTTTGAAATCAGGGATGGTGATACTTCTGGAAGTTTTTTTGTTCTATGGGATTGTTTTAGCTAGCTGGGTTTTTTTTTCCTATATAAAGTTTTGTTTTGTTTTGTTTTATAGTATAGGATAGAGTTTATTCAGGACATGGGGAGGGAAGTTAAGGGGGTACTAGAGACAGAGAAAGACAGAGAGAAGGAGAGAGTAAGAGAAGTAGAGGAGGCCATTACCACATGGGGGGAGGGAAGAAGGGGGAAGAGAAGAGCCCAAGAGGGCAAGAGAGAAGCTAACAGAGTAAGAGATTCAAGAGTTGAGTATTATTCTTTCAAGATCTGTGAGAATTGTGTTGGAAGTTTGATGAAGATTGTATTGGATTTGTAGATTGCTCTTGTTAGGATGGCCAATTTTAATGTTATTTCTATCAATCTATGAGCCAGTCTATCAATGACAAATCTATCCATTTCTTTCTTCAAAGACATACATAGTTCATGTCATATAGGTCTTTCACTTGTTTGGTTACGCCAAGGCATTTTATATTGTTTGTAGCCACTGAAAAGAGTGTTCTTTCTCTGATTTTCTCAGCCTGTTTATGATTTTTATGTAGGAGGGCTAATGATTGTTTTTAGTTAATCTTGTATCCAGCCACTTCGCTGAAAGTATTTGTCAGATGTAGGATTTCCCTGTTAGAATTTTTGAGGTCATTTATGTATACTATCATATCATGTGCATATAATAAAACATTGTCTTCTTTCTTTCTAATTTGTACCCCTTTGATCTCCTCTAGTTGTCTTTTTGCTCTGTCTAGAACTTGAAGCACTATATTGAGTAGTTATGAAGAGGCGGGTTTGCCTTGTTCCTGACTTTAGTGTAATTGCTTTGAGTTTCCCTTCATTTAATTTGATGTTGACTATCAGTTTGATATAAATAATTTTGTTATATTTAGGTATGTCCCTTATATTCCTGATCTCTCCTAAACTTTGAACATGAAAGAGTATCTGATTTTGTCAAAGTTTTTTTCATCCTATAATGAAATGATTGTGCAATGTTTTTGTTTTGTTTTTGTTTTTTATTTGGTTTGTTTATATGTGGGTTACATTGACAGATTTTTACATGTTGAACCAACCCTACATCTCTGTGATGAATACTCTTTGATTATGGTAGATGATCTTTTGGATGTTTTCTTGGGGGAACATGGAGATTGTGAGAGATCTAGGGAGTTTGGCTGACAGGCAGCCTAACTTGACTTCTCCTAGACTTCCAGGTCCCTGGTAAAGTAGCTTCTTTTGGATGCTAGTGCAAGGCAAATAGGAGTGCAGGTGGATATAATGGGAGAGGGGCATAGCAAATAGTGAGACAGTGAGGGAGCCTAGCAGACACGCAGCCTAGCTGAACTCCTCCTAGTCTGTGTGGTCACAAGTAGAATGGTGAGTCTCTGCCATAGGATGGTCTCTGAGAGTACAAGAAGTCTCCACCCAGTTGGACACTGGTCTCTTGTAGAACAGGGCATAGGTATGGGCAACTGAGATAGTGAGAAAATCTGGAAGTTTGGGCAGGATGGCAGCTTACATGTACTGTTGGCTTTTTATAATAATTTGGTGATTGTGCTTTGTTTATAGTTACATATAAGGAAAATTTTATAACATGTAGTATATACAAAATATACAAAATACAATCCTGAGTTCTGCCAAATATGTACAGTCTTATAACTCACACTATTAACAACATATTAAAGATTCCCATTGACCACGACATGTCACATGGTCCTTTGCCAGTCAGTCCAGAATTCTAGTCAATTGCTGTTTTGATTGTTTCCATGGCAGGTTATTTCTTACTTATTAGAAATACTAACATGCTATTATTGTCTTTGAGTTTGAGCTCTCTGTCATTGCACAACAATCTGTGTAATTCGAGCATATGGTTGAATGTATTAATATATTGTTTCTTTTGACTGCTGAGTGGAATTTTGTTGGGTGTATGTTTTGAATTCAAAATACTTTCGCTGGACATTTAGTTTCTTTCCAAGTCCTAATTCATTAGAAGGAGATGGTATGATATATACGCATCTCTTTCTGAACATATGTTTTTGTTTATATTATATATTGTAGCAAGTAGTAAATTATCTTCATACTAATTTTATATTAAGATCTATAATCTGTCTTGAATCAGATATGAGTTTTATAGTGAAGTTCATAATTTAACCATACATGTTTATTTCCTTTACATTTATGGAAATTTCATCTCCTCCCAAAATTACTTTAGTGACTTTTTAAAATTTGTTGAGTATATGTCTATTTCTAGACTATTTTCTAGCTTATTAATATATTTTAATATTTCCATGTTAATACCAGTTTGTTTTCATAATTAGCAACTTTATAGTAAATCTTGAAATAAGCACAAATTCTTTATTGTTTACTATTGCAAGATATTTCTTTTTTTTAATAGTTAGAAGCTTTTATTTATTTTATTGGATATATTCTTTATTTACATTTCATTTCCCTTTTCCTGGTTCCCCACCCCCCAAAGGTCCCATATGCCCTTTTCCCCCCCTGTTCCCCCATTACCCACCCTTTCCCACTTCCCTGTTCTGGTATTTCCCTACACTGATGCATTGAGTCTTTCCAGAACCGGGGTCCACTCCTTCCTTCTTCTCCAACATCATTTGGTATGTGGATTGTGTCTTTGGTATCCCAAGATTCTAGGCTAATATCCACTTATCAGTGACTGCATACCATGGGTATTCTTTTGAGACTGGGTCACCTCACTTAGTATGATGTTCTCCAGCTCCATCCATTTCTCTAAGAATTTCATGAATTCATTGTTTCTAATGGCTGAATAGTACTCCATTGTGTATATATACCACATTTTTGTATCTGATTCCTCCATTGAGGGACATCTGGGTCCTTTCCAGCTTCTGGATATTATAAATAAGGCTGCTATGAACATAGTGGAGCATGTATCCTTATTACATGCTGGGGAATCTTCTGGGTATATGCCCAGGAGTGGTATGGCAGGGTCCTCCAGAAGTATCATGTCCAGTTTTCTGAGGAACCGCCAGACTGATTTCCAGAGTGGTTGTACCAGCTTGCACCACCAGGTACCACCAGTAGTGTAGGAGCGTTCCTCTTTCTCCACATCCTCGCCAACACCTGCTATTTCCTGAGTTTTTAATCTTAGCCATTCTGACTGGTGTGAGGTGAAATCTCAGGGTTGTTTTGATTTGCATTTCCCTGATGACTAATGATGTTGAACATTTCTTAAGGTGCTTCTCAGCCATCTGAATTTCTTCAGGTGAAAAGTCTTTGTTTAGCACTGTATCCCATTTTTGATAGGGTTATTTGGTTTCCTGGAGTCTAACTTCTTGAGTTCTTTGTATACATTGGATATTAGCCCTCTGTCAAATGTAGGGTTGGTAAAGATCTTTTCCCAATTTGTTGGTTGCCGATTTGTCCTTTTGACAGTGTCTTTTGCCTTACAGAAACTGTAATTTTATGAGGTTCCATTTGTCTATTCTTGATCTTAGAGCATAAACTATTGGTGTTCTGTTCAGGAACTTTCCCCCTGAGCCACTGTCCTCAAGGGTCTTCCCCAGTTTCTTTTCTATTAGTTTTAGTGTGTCTGGTTTTATGTGGAGGTCCTTGATCCACTTGGAGTTGAGCTTAGTACAAGAAGATAAGAGTGGATCAATTCTCATTCTTCTGCATGTTGACCTCCAGTTGAGCCAGCACCATTTGTTGAAAAGGCTATCTTTTTTCCACTGGATGTTTTCAGCTCCTTTGTCGAAGATCAAGTGGCCATATATGTGTGGGTTCAATTATGGGTCTTCAATCCTATTCCATTGATACACCTGCTTGTCACTGTACAATACCACAATACCATGCAGTTTTTAACACTACTGCTCTGTAGTATTGCTTGTGGTCTGGGATATGATTCCCCCAGCAGTTCTTTTACTGTTGATAATAGTTTTAGCTATCCTGGGTTTTTTTTTTTTATTCCAGATGAATTTGAGAATTGTTCTTTCTAACTCTATGAAGAACTGAGTTGTGATTTTGATGGGGATTGCATTGAATCTGTATATTGCTTTTGGCAAGATTGACATTTTAACTATATTAATCCTGCCAACCCATGAGCATGGAAGATTTTTCCATTTTCTGAGGTCTTCTTCCATTTCCTTCTTCAGAGTCCAGAAGTTCTTGTCATACAAATCTTTCACTTGTTTGGTTAGAGTCACACCAAGATACTTTACATTGTTTGTGGCTATTGTGAAGGGTGTCATTTCCCTAATTTCTTTCTCAGGCTGCTCTGAATACTCAAGACACAATTGTCTGATCATAGAATTCCCAAGATGAAGGGAGGAAAGGGCCTTTGCCCTGAAAAGACTTGATCCAGTATTGTAGGGGTGTACCAGAACAGAGAAATCGTGGGAGGGGTGATTGGGGAATGAGTGGAGGAAATAGGACTTATGGGACATATGGTGAGGGGGGAACTGGGAAAGGGGAAAGCCATTGGAATGTAAACAAAGAATATAAAATTAAAAAAGAAGAAGAAAATGAAACTACGAGGGCTTTATTCCAGCTAACCAAAGAAGAAACAGAGAGAAGCCAAATTGCAAAGTCAAATGTGACCATGTAATCATTACAATGGACACCAAAGAAATTCAGCATATTATAGGGGAATAGTTTAATTCCTGCACTTTATTAAGCTAGAAAACCTAAAATAAATAGGTGAAGCTTTAGAATCAGCCAAGCCACCAAAATTAAACCAAAAGGAAATCAACAACTTAAACAGAACCATAACAAAAGAAAAACTTAAAATAATAATAGTAAACCTTCCAACTTAAAAGAAAAAGTCCTGAACCAAATGGATTCTCAGCAGAATGCTCTCAGACATTCAAAGAACTCCAGCCAATCCTGCTTATACTATCCAAGGGCATGGCGGGGGTGGGGGGTGGGGGTGGGGGTGGGGGGGGAGAAAAGAAAGAGAAGAACTTCCAAACTTTCTCTTCAAAGCCATAATCTTAATTTCCAAACCAGTCAAAGACACAACAATAACAAAAAAGCTACAGATAAGGATTCTTGAGAAACACAGACTCAAAAATACTCAATAAAATTCCTGTACAAAAACAGACATGTAAATCAACAGAACAAAATTGACAAACCAAACATGAGCTTATGTTATTGGGGTGCACTTTAGCTTCAGAGACCCCATCTTGTATATAGTCTTTATCTAGTACTAGGCTGAATTTTTAAGAAACAGCTAAATTCTCAGAAATTGCTTCTGGTCTCAGACGCCTCCTAGGATCTTAAACCACCCTGTGCTTTGTTGGTTAGCACTCAATTGGGACTGAAACCCAGTAGGTGCTAGAGAGACTCCAATTAACTGGTCTTGATCCAGACCAAGTTATTAGGAAGGTACCTGAGGGACTTGATGGCTAATAACTCACTGAAGATGCCAGGCATGAAAATGGTTGGAAGCATACAACATGCATGTGCCTGACGGGTTCCCCGTACCCTTGCCCCAACCTTTTGCTTTAAAAGGTTGCTCTGTTCTGCCTCACTAACATGGTTTGGATCTCAAACCCAGCTGTCTCCCTGATATGTCAATTTCTAAATAAGGACATTTTTTGCTGACTCAAATTTGTTTTCATAATGGATTATTTCCCAAATTCTCAGACTCTAATAATGTAACCTCAGCCCCTATTTGACAAAGACACACACACACACACACACACACACACACACACACACACACACCATTATGAGAAGAAAACAAACTAAAAAATTCAAGAAACAAATATTGCTGGGAAACTGGATGTCAGCAATGTAAAAGAATAAAATCTGACCTGTACCTGTTATCATTTGAAAACTGGGCCTTGGATCAAATGATCTTTTCTCATCTGAGCTGATAGTTCTCACTCCAAGAGCCAAGGACAATTACCAAAATTCCCAATACCAGTTATGAGAAGCCTTTTTTTTTTTTTTGAGGCTGTTAGCCAGTGTTGTCCAAGAGCCTCTGTTGTTGCCCTTGGTTACCCTTGGGGGGGTGTAAATCCACACTGCTGAAGACACTGTGCGCTGCACTCTTGAAGCAGGACTCAGCAAGACTCCCCTGAGCTGGAACTGACCTGAATGCCCCATCCTGGTTATTAGATTTCATGATACCAGAAGGCACCATGTAAGCTTTAAAGGAGGGAAGCTCTCAATAGTCTACACAGCTATGATACTTGTGAACCTCATCAGGTAATAGCATGGCACAATAACTGTAAGGATGCTGTGGCACCACCCATATCTAACCCCAACCCTACCTGAACTTCAGACCTGATCAAAAAGAGGGAAATATGGTCGAGTTTTAGAACCTGATGACTCACTGCTATTGAAGGTGTGGATATTAAAGAACTACAGACAACTGAGCAAAGCTGGAACCAGGTCTTCCCCAGGAAAGAGTACATCAATTGGTTGTCCAGTGCCAAACAGTCAGCCCTGAAAACATACATACAAGTAACATTCTACAAATTGAATAGATTATATTAAGGAATAGATAGATAGATAGATAGATAGATAGATAGATAGATGAATATATATATATATATATAGGAATATATATATATGTACATCTATATGTATATTCATACAATACATGTAATAACAGTGGCAAATGAGTTCATTAAAGGAGAGAGAAGAATATGAGAGATTTTAGAGGGAGGAAAAGGAACAAATGTAATTATAATTTCAATAAATAAATAAATGCACACATAGTGATGACCTCAGGGCTGTGCTATTTTCAGTGACCCTTGCATTTCATGCTCTTCAAGAGTTATCTTCATGGATAAGAACCTCATTTCTTAGTCTTTGTCAAAATAATTTCCCAGTGAGTATATCCAAAACCCATATGCTTCTGTGGATGTGCTCTCTTCTGTTACTTCTGGAAAGCATTCTTCTGTATTTTGTTAACTTCTTTCTTTAGCTACAAAATATTTTGTGTTTAAAAACATCACAATGATACTTTGTAAGCATATACATGATAAAGAATATGTACTCAGTTTCAGCAAGGGCAAGTTTCTCAATGTGGTGTGCATCTTCATGGAATCTTCTAGACTGTTAGTAAAAAAAAAGATATTTATAACTTCTTTCAACAATGCAGTAGAAAACTGGATTCCTTAAAACATGGTGTGCCATCATCATTTTAATTAACTTTTTATTATCTTAAGTCAAACATGGCTCAGTCATGAACATCTCCAATGTTAGTCTGGTTTTGCCAATTCTGCCACCAGCGCTTCACTATAAATTCTGCCTCCCCCCTATAACTCTGTGTAAGCATCCCCTACCTCAGTGCAATAGACTCCTGGCAGAAAGATGTTTTCTCACTTCCTTCTTTGCCAGATTTTGTGTGTTTGATATGTCAAAAATATTAGTCTTTATATTTGACAGTCTCCATAATACTTTCCACTCATTTTAAATTTAAATATTACTCTTTTTTAGAATTATGTTATTTTCCCTACAAGATAACAGTAAACATTATTGCATATACAATCAATACTAACATTTAAAAAATACTACCATTGTCTGAATATTTAGTATTTTACATTTGTCATTCTATATGAAATTAATGTCATATAGAATGACTATATAAAGATAGAGATATGGATATGTGAAAGAAATCAGTTTCTTCTTTCCTGTTTGGTTGAGCTGTTATATTGTTTTTATTTTCATGACTATTGTGATTCTAACTTAATAGTATATTCATTGCCTGGTATAGAAATTTAACTATTTATTTCAAAATTACTTAAGATTATTCAAATATTTATTTTCTATCAAATATTATTAAAAAACACTTTTTTTTAGACAGGGTTTCTCTGTTTAGCCCTGGCTGTCCTAGAACTCACTCTGTAGACCAGGCTGGACTTGAACTCAGCAATCTGCTTGTCACTGCCTCCCAAGTGCTGGAATTAAAGGCATGGGCCACCACTGCAAAGAAAGGTTTTTTTTTTTAAATTTGTTTATTTATTTTATGCATATGAGTACACCAACCATTGCTCTCTTCAGACACACCAGAAGAGGGTACCAGACCCCATTTCAGATGGTTGTGAACCACTATATGGTTGCTGGGAGGTGAACTCCTGACCTCTGGGCTGGGAGTTGAACTCCTGACCTCTGGAAGAGCAGTCACTGCTCTTAACCACTGAGCCACTTATCCAGCCAGGCTTTGAACGTTTTTGCCTACATTCTCTTCTATACAGTTTCTTATAACTATTCAGTTTCTTACTGAAAATATGTTTATAAAATGAGTTACAGCATTCTAGCTCTGTTCAAAATTATTGATTCATATTTTGTGCTGAATAGTTTTGTGTCAACTTCACACCAACTAGAGTGATCTGAAAGGAGGGAACTTCAGTTGAGAAAATGTCCCCATAAGAACCAACTGTAGGGTTTTTTCCTAATTAGTGATTGATGGTGGAGGGCCCCGCTCATTTTGGGTGATGTCTTCCCTGGACTGGTGGTCCTGGGTTCTATCAGAAAGCAAGTTGAGCAAGCCATAGGAGCAAGCCAACAAGCAGCCCTGTTCCATGGTCTTTACAACTCCAGATTTCTGTCCTGCTTTAGTTCCCATCCCAAATTCCTTCAGTGACAGACTAGGATATCAAAGTAGAAGCCAAATAAACTCTTTCCTACCCAATTTGCTTTTGGTCGTGGAGTTTCATCACAGCAATAGAAACAAGCTAGTATCAGGATAGTGGGGTGTTACTTGGAGAGACCTCATCAGATGTTTTTGTGAGGATCCTGGAAGGACTTAGAAATTTGGGGCTAGAGAAATCATCCATGTTGAGATACCAGTGGAACGTTCTGTAGGAGCTTGGAAGATAAGAATGTTGAGGGCAATGCAGAAGATAGAGGTTGGGTTTTTCAAGTTCCACATGGAAGTTTGAAGATTACTTAAAAACTCAGTCAGAATACTTTGATATTTTGAGTTGGGAATGTGATGTGTCTGATCAGCTGGAGCTAAAAAAAAAAATCAGCTAAGATTAACAAGAAACTAGAACCACTCAAGTACAACCTTTACTTTGCTTGGACAGTTGATGCTGGTAAGTTGGAGCTATGAAGTTAGTGGTAATTAAGAAGAACCCAGCAGCACTGAGGTGAAATCTTCTGGGAAGTGTTTCCTCGGGGTCAACACATAGAGGCTGAATTCCAAAGGTGGCCAAGGTGGCCCTCACACTGGCAGCTGAACTTGGTATGTGAAAGGTTCACTCAGGTGAGCTGGTTTTGAATGAATGAGTGTGTCACAGAGAACAGTTAAGGACTGGCACTGTGTGGCATGGCTAGAGTGTCCAAAGAGAGCCCAGTAAAGCCTATTTGTGAAAGTAAAGCCCAATTGCAGCAAGAGGCTCTAGCACTTTGGAGATGGTCATACTAGTGGATGGCTACCTACCAAGAACAGCAGCACCAGTGAAGTGGATGTGGCCCAAACCTAGAGGACAAACTGTGCATGATGCAGAGGGCAGAGCCAGAGAAGGGACCCAAGCCCTTTGGAGGATTTTAGATCACGACTGAAACCCACATAGTGGACATTGAGTGATATATGCTGTTGGAGTTTAGTCTTTCTTTGCTCTGATTGTGACTGTATCCTGCTCCTTCCCTCTTGAAGTAAGGAAGTGTTAAGTTATTTTTCATTCACAAGTACCCACAGTTGAGAGACTGAATTTTAAACAGACTTGGGTAAAAAGACCATTGACAGCCAATGATTGGACTGAGGTCAGGGACACCTATGGAAGATTTAAGGGAATGACTGAGGGAGCTGAAGGGAGGACAACCCCATAAGAAGAACAACAATATCAACTAAGCGAAACCCCTGGGAGCTGCCAGAGACTAAGCCACCAACCAAAGAGCATATATAGGCTGGTCTGTGGCCCCGGCACAAATATAACTAAGGCCTTATCTAGCCTTAGTGGGAGAGGATGCTCCTAATCCTGCAAATGTTGATGCCCCAGGGAAGGGGGGTGCTTGGAAGAGTTGAAGTGGGTTTGGGCGGGTGATTGGGGAAGCTCTCTTTAAGAGAGAAGGGATATGGGGTGAAGAACTCTGGGAGGGGGACGAGGACAGAGCAACATTTGGGATGTAAATAAAGAAAAGAATTCACTTTAAAAGAAAAGGACTGGATTTTTAAAGAGTTTGAATTTTAAGGTGTTTGTAAAGACTGTGGGGCTTTTTAAGTTTGAAAAAATATGTCATATCATAGTATTGATATTAATGTGTGGTCTTGGGGATTATAATGTGAAAAGAAAGGTTATGGCTTAACAGTGAGGCTTTTGTATGTCAACTTGGCAAGGAGTTAGTTCTGCTGGATAACTTTATGTCAACTTGACACACAAGCCACCATTATCTGAAAGGAGAAATCCAACTGCAAGGTATTTCTTAATTAGTGATTGATGGGGTGCCCATTGGTACTAGGATAGTGGAGTATTACAGTGACAGGCCTGACCATGTGTTTTTGTGAACCTATTTCATGTCCTAAATTCTTTTTTTTTATTTTTATTTTCTATATTCTATGTTTACATTCCAAAGGCTTTCCCCTTTCCCAGTTCCCCCCTCCCTACGTCCCATAATTCCTCTACCCCCACCAACTATTCCCCAATCATTCCCCCTCCCCCCACGGTTTCTCTACAAAACTGGATCCAA
Source organism: Apodemus agrarius (assembly GCA_964023405.1). Lineage (NCBI taxonomy): Eukaryota > Metazoa > Chordata > Mammalia > Rodentia > Muridae > Apodemus > Apodemus agrarius. Next base: position 146,907,591 of record OZ030009.1, on the reverse strand, counting down.
TCTTTACAGGCCCAGGGTCCTCTCCTTTCTTCTTCTTGGGAATCATTTGACTTGCTAATTGTGCCTTGAGTATTTAGGGCTTCTGGGCTCATTAATATCCACTTATCAGTGATTGCATTTCATGTGTATTCTTTTGTGATTGGGTTAACTCACTCAGGATGATATTTTCCAGGTCTAACCATTTACCTACAAATTGCATGAATTCATTATTTTTAATTGCTGAGTAGTATTCCATTGTATAAGTAGACCACATTTTCTGTATCCATTCCTCCTTTGAGGGATATTTGGGCTCCTTCCAATTTCTGGCTATTATAAACAAGGCTGCTATAAACATAGTGGAGCATGTGTCTTTATTGTATGTAGGGGAATCCTGTCCTAAATTCTTACAGAGACTTTAACTGCTCTTTTTCTTTAAGTATCCCTCAGAAATTATATTTCAACTACAATCCTTTCTATTAATTGATTTGGAGTGGGTTTGAGCTATACTTGGTAGTCCAAGAATTTCAAGGCAGGTGCCAGAATTCTGAACCTCCCCAATAGTACCAGAGGGAGCAAAATAGATAGAGCTGGTTATTTGCAGTATGGTCAGCATGGAGTCATTCAGAATCAGATATCTAGATCACATTCCCCAGAAGCATCTTTCTATCTGCAGGACTACTATGTCACCCACAAAGAATGAGAATGAGGTAAGTAAAATGCTAGTAACATTTCTTGCCATTTTGAAGTTGACCTTTTATAGTTTTGCAAGTTGTCTGCCACTATATATATATATATATATATATATATATATATATATATATATATATTTGGGTCTCTTCCCATTTTCTGAGAAAATAAGTTCTGAAAGATTTTCTTGGTTTTCAATATTTTAGTGGAAGAAGAAGAGCTCAGAATCACCAACTTTGCAATTTTGCTGACATTAGCCCTATTGTTTACATTACTAGAGTTTACTTTTGTTTTGTTTGGAATACAGTATGAAGGTTGCTACTTTATTAGTTGCCACAGTGAATATCTTGCCACAAACAACACTGTCATTTATGAATGTCTTTTTTGCTTCATTCCTATTCCTAACCTTCTGCTGTATCAGTTTTGAATCACTATTTCCAAGGTCTTTCCTTCCTCTCTTTTTCAGAAATGATATATTCTATCTTAACACTAATATATGTTAATTTTGAATTTTCAAAAGTATTCTTCTATCTGCTTATGAAAGGAAACACAGAATTATATTGTTTAGACCACTCGAATAGAAGCCAACTCTATTCTTGCTATTGTCCTAATGATGTAATAGCTAGCTTTTACCAGTATAGGATTAAAGACAAAGGCCAGGTCACTGTTCTGAATATAATATATAATATATTATATATAATATGTATTTCTTCTAATATTATATTCAAATATTATATTCTCATATTTTTACATCTACTTAGGCTTTTTTCTCCAGTTTGGTTGCTAATTATCACTATGAATGGATTCTTACATACTTCTTTAGAAAAGCAGTACATCCTAGTTGACTCAGGAAACAAACAAGGTTTATTGTAACTTAAATGTACTTAATGTGTACATTTAATATCAGTTCCTAAATGCTTTAACCTCCCTTCTAGCCCACCACCCGCCAGAGGTCGTGGGAAAGAAAGGTTATTTGAATACGAAGGGAGTGGACCTGTATAGAAATTGTTCTTTGGAGCAAATCCTATCTGCGTTTTCAGGAATTCATCAGTTCAGTTGACAGAAATCAGCAGCGGTAGCTCCATCCACCCACAAATAGTTCACGAATATACCAGCAGTCCAATTCAGTAGTGTCAGGATACCAAACATGAATCAGCAGCGGTGGCTTAACCTAGCAGAGACAGCTAAGCCTCAGCCAAATTGGCATAAGTCAACAGGACAGAGCAGGACCAACAGGGACACCAGGAGAAGTTCTTGACTCTCCCTCTCTCCGCCAAGCAAAGATCAGCCAAGACGGAAGACCAAGAAGCACTGCAAAGCTAGCTATGGAAGCAGGCCCCTCTAATAGTCCGTTGAGTCCTTTTTATACTCCATCCAAACATCACGTGTCCTCCACGGGTCTCGCCTCACCACTTGTCTTGCCTCAGCAAATGAGACTGTCTTAGCCAAACTTCACATATCTGTAGCAGCTGACATCACGCTGCCAATCAGCCTGAGTCTGTAGAAGCCGCACGAAGCCATGAGAGCACTACTAGAAGTTTATTGATGTGTTTCCCTCTATGGCATCATAACAAGCAGAACTCAGCTATGCAATGTAAGGCAGACAGCGCACACATGTCATTAGAGAAGAATCTTTCATAACGTGTCATTTCACACGCTTGCTTTAGCAAAACATCCTTTCACTTGTGTCCACTTCAGGAAAACACTCCTTCACGTGTTTGCCCCAGCAACACCATCCAATACAACTGAGTTTCCAAAGGAGCCTTAAGTATTCCTTCAATTTATTTCTCACAGTACAGGAGACTGAAAGTTGGAGATGACCCTGCAAGCCAGGTTGTTCTCCAAATAAAGACTTTTTTTGACATATAGATGGCCAAAATCTTGCTGTGCCCTTGCAGAGCTGGGGAAGCTCAGATATTATCTGATTTCTTGATCACTTAACCTTAAAAGTCACAAATCTGTCTACTGCTAGAACTTCATCCAAACTGAATAATTCTCTTATAAAGACAACTTCTCCAAATATGACCATTTTAGGAGGTAAGGTTTCCACAGATAGATTTGGAGGGGCCATCTCTAGCATATACCATGTATGAACTCTTGGTAACTTTATTTTGATCACATTCTTACTTGGCTGAAGTCTATCTCTAAGCAATTTGGTTTTAGTAGGCATATACATATCACAAACCTTTATTGCAGTCACATATAGTCTTTGGTACAAATATTGATTTTGTTGATGTTCTTAGATCACATTATTACCTTGAAAGGTAGGAGAGAATGTAGTCTCTTCTGTATATTGGAAACCAGAATTGTTTGTATTTGCCTGTGGAAAGGCAACTTTCTCCAGAATAATTTCAGGTTTATTCTTTATGCTGATAATTGAACACATTAACTTCAGTCTATCTGAATGGGACTCTTCATTAGCATTTCCTGGATGGATACAAGTACTTTGAACAACATATACAATATCTGCTAATGTCAAAGGCTCTATTCCACTTAAGAAGTACTATAACTTCTATCCATTGGTCAACTACTTCCTTACAGAATTTATCATTTAAACTGTTTTCCCCTTCCTCTGCCTTTTATAGCATTTAGTTTTCTCCTTTCCTTTCTTTTCTTTTCCTTTCCTTCCCTTCCCTTCCCTTCCCTTCCCTTCCCTTTCCTTTCCTTTCCTTTTTTAAACTCTGGAATAGTTTGACAATTTCATGCCCATACAACAGTTTAATATTTGTATTATTTCTTGTCTTCTTTTATAAAACCTAGTTTCAGTACTACAGTTGAGTTCTTTTGTCCTAGGAATTCTCTGAAGTTCTCACGTATCACATTCCCCTGCACTCTAATTTAGTATTTCGATCTATCTATTAAAGTATTATCTGGCTTTATCAGTTCTCTAAATAATGAACACTTGCCCTGCCTCTTTGGTTTGTATTTTGACTTTTTAAATTCACTGTACTTTCATGACCTGGCAAGTTTCAGAAGAAGACTAACATATTGTCTGAAATCATTCAGGTAGATCATCTCCAGCTTCAGGAACTGGCCTCAGGGCAAGTGTCAACCTGACCGTGAATTGAGACCATATTAGAATCTTCTGGATGAAGGGAGGCCACTGATCCCATCAACAGGAGGCCTAAAGATATCTGTATATCTGAACCTGCAGCTATCCTGCTCCTAAAGGCAAGAGAAGGTAGAGGGCTGTGGAAAAAACTCTCTCACAGGAAGTTGCAGTCATTTAAAAGATGTGGACATGCAGAAGTTATCTATGTGAGCTCTATGAACCCCCAATATAGCATAGTATGATAAGACTACTCCTGGGCATTTCATACATGGAATTTAATGATAGCTGAAAGTGTCCTTATACACATAAGAACTATCTTTTACTAACTCTTTTCAAAATGTATATTATAGTGATATATTTTCATGATTTTATTGGTAATTATTCAGTTAAAATCGGGACTCTAAGTATTTATACATTTTAAACAATAACACTTGTGTAAAGATTGACACTCAGACCATAGGGACAATGTTTTGTGTTCCTTATTTTTTTTAAAATAGGTAATGAATTTTTATTTTTTTCTAAGGAGACCTGGTCAGTGTGTGGGTGCTCCTGGGTGCCCAGTGGTCTTTTCTCAGAAGCTAATTAGTACAATTTCCAATTAAGTCCCATCGTACTACACCTACTCCAACATGGCCACACCTCCTAAAAGGCCACACCTCCCTGGACCAAGCATATGCAAACCACCATACCCAAAGAGAATTTCATAATCTTATCATTCCTGCAGATTTTTCTTGAAGCTTGTGCTTATAGATTCTTAAGTTAAGGAGGTTTTTGGTTTTGTTTTATGTTTTGTTGTTTGTTTGTTTTTTGTGTGTGTTTGGCAAAATCCTTAGTGAAGCAACAATAAGGAAAAGATTTGCTTTGATCATTCTTATCTAACCCAATACACTTGGGTAAAACATCATGTGGCAAGAGCATGTGGCTGAGGATGTTCAAACCATATTTCAGACAGGAAGTAGGGATGGAGAAATGGATCAGCTACAACCTTCACAAGCACTTAGTCAAATACCCACTTCACACAGGTAGACTCCATCTCCCATAGTTTCTGCCTTTTTCCAACTGGAGTTAACCCTTCAACATATGAACCTATATCAAACATTTCATACACAAATCATAAATTACTGATGCACATTTTAAAGAACTCACTCTCTACTAATTTGTGGGTTTCTCTCTTCTCTCTGACCACTTTCTCCCAGAAGACAGACTATAAACCACTGCAGTCTATCTTCCTGAATAGAAATTCAATAAGAAATTGTTTTGCTAAGACCTGACCTCATAGCCTCCCTCTCCCTTTTAACTCTGTGTGGTCATTTGAATAAGAATGATCCCCATAGCCTCAGAGATTCTGGGAGTGGCACTGTCTGAGGTTTGACCCTGCTGGATTAATTGTGGCCTTGTAGGAAAAAGTGTGTTAATCCAGCAGTGTCAAACCTCAGACAGTGCTACTCCCAAGCAGACAAGTATTGGAATCTCTTCCCCAATACTCCAGGAATCAAATCAAAGGAAGCCTTCCTGCAGGACTCTCATCCTGCTATTCACAGGGGCTATCTATCCTCAATAAGTTTTTCCTCTGACCTGAAGGTCGTCTCAGGTTAGAGGCTATGATGGTGTATAGCTCATGATAAAGCTTACCTGGAAAGTGATTTATCTCTGCTTCTCCCATCCATGAACCTCTTACTTATTCTAATTAATTCTAAACATAGGTGTGCCTCTATTCTTATTAATATATAAACACATTAGCCCCTTGCATGTATCTTCTTCCATCCAGATTTGTCTTGAAACAGTCTTCCCTCTGCTCTTTACAGGTAAGAAAGTAGTTGTCATATGCGAGAGGCACTTTCCAGCTCTCTCTTCAATTCTGGACTGGAGTGATTGGGAAAGCACATGCTCAATTTGAAGGTAGCCCTATTTAGAGTGTCTCCTTTCCTGTTGGTCATGATGATGTTGTTTGCCACTTTAGACATGCCAGACCCTGGCATCTACATGATCCAGAATACTTAGACAAAAGGAAATGCTGGATTGGAAAGAAAGAAATGACTCATGTCTCTGGAAGATGAAGTTCTTCTGTTTCATGGACCTGAGTGTCTGCCATAGCCCGCTTTAAAGTACTCAATGCTACTCGTCTTATAAGAAAATGTTTGTGAAGATAGTACTCTTCCTCTCTTCATTTTCACCATAACTCTAGATATTTGCATTCTCTGTTACTTCCAAGTGTGTTGTGGAAAGCTTAGCAGAGGCTATAGTGCAGGAGATATCAGCCTGATTTATACCATTAATAGCAAGAAGCTTAGAAATTCTGCTATACCCCAGGGACTAAGTCATCAACCAAGGCATACACATGGCTCCAGCTGCACTTGTAGAGGAGGAGTGCTTTGTGGGGCATCAATGGGAGGAGAGCTCCTTGGCCCTATGGAGGCTCGATAAAAATGCCCCAACATAGGGAAATCGAGGGAGGGTAGGTGGGAGTGGGTTGGGTGGAGGAGCATCCTCATGAATTCAGGGGGATGAGGGATGGGATAGGGGTTTCTGGAAGGGGGAAACCTGGAAGGGGAATAACATTTGATATGTAGATAAAGAATATATTCAATTACAAAAAAGGAGAAAAATTAAAAATGGGGTGGGGGAGAAGTTCTGCTATAAAAACAGAAAGGTGACTATGGAGGATTTTCCTTTGAGCCATATGTACAGATAATCAGACAGCATTTAATAACTCAAGGTGTGCTTGATAATCCCATAGACATTTCTTCCCTGAAATAACATGCAGGCATAAGAAACCAAGTTTCGATTCCTCTTCCACCCTTGAAGGGTTGGGTTACTTCAGAGTAAGTTCTTCACCCAGGTCACTTCTGCTTAGTGCCGAGAGGTATGCAGTGTGGTCTTACACCAGTCAGCCCAAGATGCATGTGAGAAATGTTACACACTTGCCATAAGCAAAGGCCATTATCACAATCCCATCTCTCAAATTCTGTCATCACTTGTGTTGAGAGTTTCCTGAGTCTGAGGGAGGCTTAAGGTCAAAAGTCATAGAAACAGAAGAAGGTATTTAAGCCATTCTGGATCATGTAGCATCAACACAATGTTCTATTTAGAAATAAATGAAACTATTTCAGAAATGGTCCAATATCCTATGAGTACTACTAAGTAAAGCTACCTTCATGCATGTAGACTCTTGACAGATACTTTTATGAATATAAACTTTTCTGTAGCCCCACATTTCTACTTGGCATTTTATGCATTTAGATTCTTCAAGTAATCTTGTTTCATATCTTGGCATCTGAAAATAAAACCTACTTTTATGGAAAGTGCTCAAGTTTTAATGGTGATGATTACTAGTGAAAAGCATTAATGTCTTAATGTTTCAAAACCATGCCAAGATCAACATTAAGCTTTTCTATTAGCACAACTGAGGTAGATTTATATCTATCCCCTGAAATTTAAGCAAAAGCCTTGCTCTAATCTTCACTGCAGAGCACACTGGAGGTACTACGGCAGCTGCTACAACAAACAACTGGGCCTCCAGGGCTTCTCTGTTCAGAAACTCTTGTGTAAATTTGCTGTTTATTGACGTTACATGAGGCTTTCAGTCTTTGGGCTGTTTTTCTTGTATTCATAAATTGCCTCTACGAATTACCAGAGTTAAGAAAATTACTTCTGTAGCAATTTAGCAAAATGAGTTAATCTTAAACCATTTCTCTTGCCTTTTACTCAAGAGTGTAGTCATAAATACTGCTTTTATGATAGTCATTAAAAGGGTTTCATTCCTTTGAAGATGATATCTATATGTAAAACCTCCCCTCATGTGATATAGAAGAATTTGATGCAAATAAAACTAAGGCGAAGAATTTAAAAGGTGTCAGAAAGGGGAGGGTCCACAACAAAGTTTGTGCTGCCTGGTTCTGTCTCATTATCTTATGCAAACTGCTTGGAAGATGCGTCAGTGTGAGACAGATTGATAAAAAGTATCTGTTCAAGGATAGAGAGTTGGTTTGGTGGTTAACAGTACTGGCTGCTCTTAAGCAAATCTCTAGGTTTGATTCCCAGAACCAGCATGGAGGTTCACATCTGTAACTCTAATTTCACAGGATCTAATACTGTCATCTGTCACCAGACATGTCCATGATGCACAGACATACATTCAAAAACAATCCTGATCCATATTTAAAAAGTAAGCAAAATCTCAAAAACCAATTTTTTTAAGACTTCCCAATGAATTAGTGGCATCTTAGTTATTTAGCTGTTTATAGAGATGGAAGCGTCATAATAGTGTTAGCATGGCTGTCAATTTGCAATGTTTCCTCACATAATCTTCCCTGTATGCATATGTCTGGAATTAAATTTCTCCTTTTTTACAGGGTACCAATTTTATGGACTAGGGTGAACGTGAACAAATTTTAACATAGTTGCTTCTATAAATTCCATAAATTCACATTCTGGATTATCTCATCCTGAATCATTCTTCAAACATTGATATCTTCATTTTCTATTCTTTATATTCCTGTAATAAAATACCTTGAACAAGCTACTCATAAAAATGTCCAGGCTTTCGAGGCTCTGTGTCAAGACAGCTTAATATAGGCATCATGGCCAGCAGCAGTGGCTGGAGGCAAGTAGTTAGATCTCCAACATGGAACAGACAGAAATGAATTGAGGCAGTCCCTCCATGTTTATAGCCATGCTGGAGAATAGTAGAACTCCTTTCAAAGAGCATGCCCCAGTAACCTAAGAACTTTCCACTAGGCTCCTTCACTTAAAGATGCTATGGCATTTTCCACAACTATCCTCTTGGGGACAGAGACACAAATCATAGCGGTGTCTTCATGGACACTCCAGCCATACAGAAACCATAGAAGGACCTTTGTTGTAAGGACATAATTTTAATTTACAACAAACAGATGTCTATTCTCTTGAATTTCTAGGACTTGGTAGAAACATAACAGTTGACTAGGGAGAAATTACCTCAGTCCTGAAAAGCAGGAATATTCACGACATGAGTTCCTGTGATTCACTACTGATACACAACTTTTCTGTGATCACCACAGACCTTCTCAAAGCCTTCCTCACCATCTGAGTCAGTACCCGAGGAACATTTTTGTCTGTGTGAAAGAATGGTGGGAATTAATCTGGAGGATAAATTAAAGAGTGCTCATGATTATTCTTAACTGATCTCTTCCATTATGATCTCTTTCATTATATTAATGAAGAAATAGAAGTCTAAATCTAGTCAAAGGAGACCATTAAATTAAACTACATAGAATCAAGAACAAACATGGCATCTGCTTCTCATGGCTGTTGATTTTTGAAGATTGATTATTAACCATAAGTCTCTGATGAAAAAGTCAACCAAAGATTCACACAACAATGGAAGAAATACATGAATCTTTAGTGAACAATGAGAATAAATTGACTAAATATATTACTGAGTCTGTTGAGTTGCCTCCTAGCATTTTCCAATGTACAAGCACCTTAGACATCTGAGTTTATATTGACTAATAGTAGGTCATGATCTCCAGCTATATCCCATTCTCCTCTCCCTGCTTACCCAATGGAATTCTGGTACCAATGGTTTCTAGAACTTCTAGCTTCACTCCTAAAGTTTTAAGTGCAAGACCTTTATCATACTAGCTTAATTCCTTGTTGCCACAGATACCTAGTTTTCCAAGCATATGTTTGGTCACGTTCTTCCCAAGCATAATTAATAAACAATGTCTACATTCAAGCTCTACAGAATTTCAAAGATGCAGAGACAAGTAAGACATACAATTTGCCTCTAAGTAAGCATCAAATTATTTAGCAGATCTTTCCTAATAGCCTAGAAATATATAAACCCTTTGTCATCTGTGCTGAGGATATGAAATGCTAGGAATTTGTTCTAATGCTTTGTCTTATAATTGATAAAAATTCAAGTTATAGTTTTACATTGGTATAGAATTTATAGATTGATGCAATTCAAGGTTTTCATTGATATAAACTTATTATATTGATACAAAATTTTAAATTAATATTGTTACTCTTAGATAAGCATTATACCTATTCAACTCATTTAAGAATATAAGTCCTTCTAGTAACTGCTATCACAAACATTTCAGGATGAATAAGTAATGCAAAATAAGGGCCAGGTCGGTAGTTTAGCTCTGCCAAGACAGAGTAAAGTCCTTCATAGGTTCTGCTTCATTTCAAAGTCTGTCAGATGATTTTGGGACCAGAAGGTCAAAGACTGATGCTCCCATGTTTTGAGGAATTTGTAATTGTCCAGGTAGTCAGCTGTCTCTACAAATTAGTTAAGTTTTAGAAGCCATACTTTGTGCTTCCTATATCTTCAGGTAATATTTAATTTGTTCTCAGGTTTCTGACAAGGTTGGAGACTAATTATAGTCTCAGTCAAACAAAAGTTATTTAACAAGGAGAAAGATGATACAGATAAGGATGAATTTCAGATGGTGCTACAAATTTAAGTCAGAACATAATTTAGATACAGAGTAGTAAACTCATGTTCATATCGAGTAAGTTACACGAATATCATCTTAAGTTATTTTTCTTAAAGCTTAAAATATATTAACGAAAATAATTGAATTAAGATGAAAGGACAGTATTGAGCAGACATCTGAATACAATTGCCTTAGTGATGATGACTTTATGGAGCTAATTGCTCCTTCATTTACTATGTAACCACTAAAATCTCTGTAATAATTTTTCCAAAAGATTATTTGCATCAATTGCACTGAGTTCCCAGCTCCATTCTTTGGCAGGCATTCACAACATAAAGATGCTGAACTTTAGGTTTTCAAAAGTGTAATCATTGATACTTAGCTAATTCTGGAAAGCCATTTATAAAATGTAACTGCAATACTTTTTATATATTGTAAAAAGAGAATACACAGTATGATTCCTCTTTTAAAGTGTTAAGAATAATTTACATATTCTTATAATTGTGGCAAGTCTACACTCCAATGAGTGAACAATCAGGAAAATGTTAGCTTGACAGAAAATCCTTGCCAAAAAAAAATCATGCTTTTATATTCAAGTGCAGAGATGTTCCTACTCTGCTACTCTCTGGAAAGTTCAAGCCTTCCTCTTCATACTTAAAGCCATATCACATGGCTTCTTCCTCAAAGAGTATCATAACTATGTGGTCTCATTGCAATGAGAAGGCTTGGGAGTTGTATTCTGTCCACATTCAAAAAGCTGAATGATTAAATTTTACTTAAAGTCTTAGAAATAATCATCATTGGAATTTTCTAAGTTCTCTGACAGAATTTAAATGAAATTGAGAGGGAAAAAAAAGGATTGTTCTCTGTTAGCACCATTTCCTACCCCCTTGATTAAAGCTTAATTCAATATTCTGTTCTCTCCATAAATGAAGAGTAGGAACAGGGTCACCCACCTGTTTCTTTATTTTTCTTGGTAGGATTTGGTTAAGGATATCGTACCCTTCTTGAGAATAGACCTTACCCAGCACTGGTGGAGCATGGCTTTAATTCCAGCACTTGGGAGTCAGAGGTAGGCAGATTTCAGTGACTTTGAAGCCATTGTGGACAACATAGTGTATTGAAGGATACCCATGACTATACAGAGAAACTTGTTTTGTGAAAAAACCAAAAAAAGTAAAAATTACACCTCAAAGTTTTTGAAGTATTTAGGTCCAGGGGGAAAGTATTACAGAGGAAAGCATATGTTTTCCAGAAATAACTTACCTAATATGCTCAGTAATTTTACTAAAATGCTTGTAGACACTTTAATATCTATAGAGAAATAATAATCCAGCAACATAGCTACTGTGGCAAGATCACATCCATTGATTTTCTAGGTCTGTGTGATCTGACTAGAATGTAGACATGCCCTTAGTACACACCTTCAATCCCAAACAATAAAAGTAAAGTTAGTTTGTAAGAGGAAGCAGTGATATTTGAAAATGACTGTTAATTGAGAGGGCAGGGCAGGTTAGTGAGTTCAGAGTCAGTTAAGTTCAGTAAATGGAGTTGACTGAAGTTGAGTTTGGTCAGTGAGTAGGGGTCAGGGCATTGAGTACAGTGTAGTAGATTTGATTCTCAGTTCAATGAAGGTCAATGGATGCAGTTGAAGCAGAGAATAAGGAGACAGAAGATTAAAATAGCCAGAGCTAGTTTGAGGCCATGCAGAGCAATTCAATGAGAAGCTGAGAGAAGCCAAATTTAAACAGTCAGATTGGAGAAGAGTTTGAGCCAGAATAACTGAGTTGAACCAGCCAGCCAGAGTTCAGAAAGAGCTAGAGGAAGTGCACCTACTCAGCAGCAAGCCTCTAAGACAATAATTACATTGGGTGAAGAAAAGTTACATATCCAAATATCCCAGTACAAACCTGTGGTTTCTGACATTAGGCTTTAAGAAATTTGTGGATTTCAGTTATTTGTATACTTACACATGACCATCTTCTTGTTGCTTTTGAAAAGCTCAGGATCAATGGGTCAGGTCGGCATGTTATTATCCATCTATTTTCAGGATCCAGTCACAATGCCTCTTCCATTGCCTACGATAAATTCTTCTGCTCAGCAGTGACCTAGTCACCACTAAAGCCAGGCTAGAGTTCCCCTACCCTCAAAGCTTAGTCATAAGAGAGTTTTTCCTGCCCAATCAATTTAAATATTAATATAACAAAAATCCTGTGATTGGACAGGGAAAAGGGAGGCGGGGCTAAGGATTTCTGAGCTAGGAACAAAGAGAGGAAGGAAGATGGAGGAAGAACAGGACACCCAGATTCTGTATGGCTTTAAATAGCCACAGGTAGCTATGAATATCCTATAAGGGATGAATAATTACAGGACAATTCATCTTATCTAGGTGGGCAATTTATATCAATATTGATTGGCCCTGAGTTCATTATGTGGGCATTTTATGGGGTGAGAACATACTGATATAAATATGACTTATAAATTCTAAACCTCCAGAGTTTTGATTTTACTGGGTTACTGGGATTTGGGACCGCTGACCACAAAAAGTAGATGGTTGGGAATGTGAGTGGAATACACAGCAAGAGAACTGAAATCCATAGCTGCAAGGGCTTGCCTAGAGGCAGAGGAGGCAAGACCACCGGGGCAGAGAGTAGCTGGGTTTAGCGCAGGATGTGCCGACTTTTTAATATTTCCTGCAACACTTAGCCCTTCAAATAATGTTTTGCATGACTTAGGCTCAACATGAAGCTGAACTTCCTAGTGCTTGCCTGACTTTGAAAACTCCAGCAGTATCCCAGAAATAGACACAATAAAAGAGCTGACTCTCACAGTTTTCCTAAGTGCTTAGTCAGACTCTCAACTCAGTTATTCTAGGGTTTCCAAGGTTGAGGTGTCTATACTCCAAGGCCCTGTATATTTTATTGTAAAAGTAGATTTTAAGTGCAAACAAATCTGTCAGCTTCTGCCACATCTAGTGTTAGACCTACCTGGCTTCCAGCAGCAGTTCTGATCAAATTGAACTATAAAAGGCCATCTGAAGAGCAAGTGAACTCTCTTAAAAGAACTATAGAGCATTTATGACAACAAGCAAATCAAATGAGAAGAACAATTTTTCTTCTAAAATCTATTATGCAATGAAATTTCATCGTTGGCTATCATTTTTTCTCAGAAATATGAATCACATACATAGCACACTAAAGAAAACTAATATCATTAATAACAAAATCTACCTATATACATAAATTCTATGAAAGTAGATTATTTGAGGGATTTAGTAACATTGTCCAAAAAAAATGTGTATAACAAAAGAGAAGGTAATCACAGGAACTGGTAAAATATGTAAATTTGCCTTTAGTTTCAAGTTGTAAACAATGATAAAATAAGGTGAATCAAACATCTGTCTTTTGTAGTAAGACTTTGTTGACATTCAATCCCCATTTTCCTTGACTGAGAGTATTAGAATCTTTCTAGTCTCCTGGTCTCCCTGGTGACTTAAGGAGTCACCTGCTAGTCATGAGATGGGAGTGAATGTCTTTCTTATAGGAGATGGTGCAGTTTCTAAGATAGTATATGAATTCTTAGCAAATGACATCACTGAAATAAAACACCTATAAAAAAAAAAACCACCTGTTGCTTGCATTTGCTACTTTGAGGGTTCTTCATTCTTTTACCCTTCTCTACTCTTTTCCCACCATTTCAATCCCCTAACACTAGATAATAGAAAAAAAACCTATAGAAAAGGGGGAAAGCAGGTGATGCTTTCATTAGATTATGTTCTGATGATTATGGTCATCAAGTTCTATGGGGTAACTTTGATCTTCACTATCAGAATATCTAATTTCTTCTTTCTTCTTTATACATGACTACTTAACAAACCACAGCAAACAAAAACCAACCTTTCAGGAGCCCAGTATTTACATACCCTCTATAAAGCACCCAGAATTACAAGTGTAACATAATTGCAGAAACTATCTACAGCTGGTAAAACCCTGTCTCTGTTAGAGCATAAGACAAATCATAATCTACTGCTGTGAACAATATGAAGTAGACTAATATCCCACACTGGGATTAAAACAAAAACATATATTTTTTTTTCAAAGAAACCAAAACTTTCACTGTATACACCCTTTAATATGTCTGTCAGTTTGAGCTTTGAGACATTCTTGTGATGAAGAGACAATGTTTATAATGTGAACAATGTGAAATTAAGGGGCGTATAATAGAAGAGGATACTTGGTAGCACTATTGAGAACTATATCTAACACTAGCAAAAATTTGTCTCTAAAGTTCCTCATGCATGAGAAAAATAACTCTATATCAATATAATGCATTGATATTGGACACTATATTACTTTGATCTCAAATAATTCTTATTGTTGTTATCTTGATAATCAAGTTTCTCTTGTCCATAAGAGGACTGCATACCGGTTAAGTAACTGGTCATTCCAGTTGTGGGAGGTAGAACATTACTTCACTGCTCTTTGACTGTGCATGTCACTAACCAAAACATTTAGAGATTCTCCGAATTGTCTGATCCTGGTTCTGGGGCCGTTAATATAGTATGTTTGGCACAAGGATGTGTATTTCTTTCATAAGGGTCACATGAAGAGAACTGGGCAAAGGGAATAATGAGTAAGATTGGGGTGGGAGGTCACTTAATTACAGAAAAGGATAAAATCAATACCAGGAATGGGTATTATTATTTGATATGATTTCCCAGAGAAATTTTCAGAAATTTCTCTACCAGGTCTTATTATTTCCCTTTTACTACATGTCCTGGCTAGTTTTATATGAACTTGACACAGCTAATGTCAAGAGAAGAGGGTACCTCAACTGAGAAAATGCCTCTAAAAGATAAGGTTGTAGACAAGGCTATAGGGGCATTTTCTTGACTAGTGGTTGATGGAGAAAAATCAGGCCATTGTGGGTGGGGCCACTGCTAGGATGCTGGTTCTGGGTTCTATAAGAAAGCAGGCTGAGCAAACCAGAAGAAGCAATCCAATAAGTAGAACTATTTGTGGCCTCTTCATCAGTTCGTACCTCCAGGATTCCCCAGTTTGAGTTCCTATTCCAATTTCATTCAGTGGTGGACACTGATGTGGAAGTGTTGTCAGCTAAATAAACCCTTTCCTCCCAAAGTTACTTTGGACATGTGAAAGAACATGTTCTAAGAATGGAGTTGTGTGAAGGCAATTCTGAGTGCTTTGCAGAAAATTCAAGAAAACAAGACAATTAGTCTTTGACCTCAATTTCTTCAACAGGCAAAGAATTGTTCTTGGAATATGTTCTGATGATCCTCCCAGAACTGGCAAATAGGAGTGAGTTTACTTCTGATCACCCGTTGTTTTCTGTTGTTATTCAATTTAATGTTTAAACTATGGTTCATTTGCCTCTATGGGAAAACATGGTTTTTTGCCACACGCAAACTGTTCTTATGATTGTATGCAGCTTAAATCCACGGAAACTTTACTCATGCAACCTTTCTTAATCCTTAGAGAACAAACTGTCTGATACTCTGAATCAATTCCTCTATTGCATCAAACTTTTTCTGCCTCATTTTTGGCTTCATTCTCCCCGTTTCCACCACATTTGGAGTGGCATTTTGTCACAGCAATAGCAAACCTAACAAGGACACCATGGGAAGACTTGTCTAGTTTAGACGAATGATATCTGTCTTAAAGCACCTATGCTGTTTGGTTTTTGTCAACTTGACATAAGCCTAGAAATAGCTGGGAAGAGAACATCCTAAATAAGAAAATGTCCCCTTAAAATTGGCCTATAGGTAAGTCCATAAAGTGTTGATTGATTATTAGTATGAGAAGGACAGTTGTGGGCAGCAACACCCTTGGGCAGGTAGTTCTAAGTTGTATAAGAAAGTAGGCTGAGTAAGTTACGAGACGGAGTAAGTGATGTCCCTCCATATCCTCTGATTCAGCCCCTCACTCCAGGTCTATGCCTTGATTTCTTGCATTGCTTTCCCTGCTTCATGGATTTTGAACAGAGAGTAATAAGCTGAAATAAAATCTTTTATTTGTATTTGGTTATGATGTTTTAACACAGATATAGAAATCCTAAGACAGCAGCTGATAGACAAAATGATAATGAAATGACTATCTGTCATCAGTGTAATATCAGATCTAAAAAATGTACACTCACTCCCTCTTTTTCTGCCCATCTCTCTCCCCCTGCTCTTACCCCTGTCTCTCTTAAACTGCAGTCCTAGGTTCCCATCTCAGGGGAGAAAATGGAAACATAAAAGAATAGGTTTTCACTACCTAATTTACTCTATAAAGCCACAATTACTCTGATACCTAAATCACACAAAGACCCAACAAAGAAGGAGAACTTCAAACCAATTTGACTTTTGAATATCGATGCAAAGATACTCAATAAAATTTTAGCAAACTGAATCCAAGAACACGTTAAAGCCACCATTCACCATGATCAAATAGGCTTTGTCCCAGGGATGCAAGTGTGGTACAATATACACAATGTATTAACATAATCCACTATACAAACAAACTCAAAGAAAAAAATCACATGATCATCTTATTAAATGCTAAAAAAGCATTTGACAAAATATAATACCCCTTTTTGTTTCAAGTATTGGAGAGTCAGGAATTCAGGGCACATACCTGAACATAATAAAATCAATATACAGCAAACCAACAGTCAGTATCAAATTAAATGGAGAGATACTTGAAGCAATCCCTAAAATCAGGGACAAAAGCTGTCCTCTCTCCCTGTATCTATTCAATATAGTAATTTAAGTTCTAGCTACAGCAGTAAGACAACAAAAGGACATCAAGGGGATACATACAAGTTGTAAAGAAAGTAGTCAAAATATCACTATTTGCAGATGTTATGATGATATACATAAGCGAATCCAAAATTCTACCAGAGAACTTCTGCAGCTGATAAACAACTTCAGCAACATGGCCAGATTTAAAATTAACTCAAACAATTAGTAGCCTTCCTTTATACAAATGATAAATGGGTTGAGGAAGAAATTATGGGAACAACACACTTCACAATAGTTAAAAATAATATAAAATATTTTGGGGTAACTTTAACCAAACAAGTGAAAGATCTGCATGACATTTACTTCAAGGCTCTGAAGAAAGAAATCAAAGGCCACAAAAAAGGGAGAGATGTCCCATGCCAATGGATTAACATAGTAAAAATGGCCAGCTTACCAAAAACAATCTACAGATTCAGTGCAATTCCCATCAAAATTCCAACACAATTCTTCACAGACATGGAAAGAGCAATTCTCAATTTCATATGAAAAAACAAAAAAACGAAGAATATCAAAAACAATTCTTAACAATAAAGAACCTCTGGGGGAACCACCACCCCTGAGCTTAAGCTATGCTACAGAGCAATGGTGTTTAAAAAAACACATACTATTGGTGCAGAAACAGACAGGTTGATCAACAGAATAGACTTGAAGACCCAAGCCCACACACTTATGGACACTTGACCTTTGACAAAGAAGCCAAAAATATACAGCAGGAAAAAAAGCATCTTCAAAAAGATGGTGCTGGCCTAACTGACATTCTGTATATAGAAAAATGAAAATAAATCAATAATTTGTCACCTTGCACAAAGCTCAAGTCCAAGTGGATGAAGGACCTCAACATAAAACCAAATACAGTGGGAAAGAGCCTCAAATTCACTGGCATGATTTTGTGTGTGTGTGTGGCAGGGGGGGGGTCATTTCTAAACAGAACTCCAATGACTCAGGTTCTAAAATGAATTGATAAATGGGACCTCATGAAACTGAAAAGCTTCTGTAAGGCAAAGAACATGGTCAATAGGACAAATTGGCAACCTACAGATTGGGAAAAAAAATCACTAACCCCACGTCTGATAGAGGCTTAATATCCAAAATATATAAAGAGCTCACAAGGCTAACCTCCAAATAAACCAAACACCAAAATTAAAAGGCTGGATATAGAGCTAAACAGAATTCACAACAGAGGAATCTCAACTGGTTCAGAAACACTTAAAGAAATGTTCAGTCTTTAGGATTAGAGAAATGCAAATCAAAACAACCCTGAGAGTCCACCTTACACCAATCAGAATGGCTAAGATCAAAAACACAGGTGACAGCACATGTTGGTGAAGATGTGGCAAAAGAGGAACATTCCTCCATTGCTGGTGGGATTGCAAACTGGTACAACCACTCTGAAAATCAATCTGGAGGTTCCATTGAAAAATGAAAATAGATCTACCTGAAGACCCGGCTATACCACTCTTGGGAATATATCTAAAAGGTGCCCCACCATGCTTCAGGGTCACGTGCTGCATTATGTTCACAGAGGCCTGATCTGTGATAGCCAGAAGCTGGAAACAACCCAGAGTCTCACAATGGAAGAATGGATACAGAAAATATGTTTCATTTACACAATGGAATACTATTTAGCTATTAAGAACAAGGACATTATGAGTTTTTCAGGCAAATGGATGGAACTAGAAAATATCATCCTGAGTGAGGTAACTCAGACCTAAAGGACATGCATGGTATAGCCAAATAGTACAGAATACCCAGGATACAATCCATGGAATTCAAGAAGGTCAACAAGCCGAAGGGCCCAAGTGAGGATGCTTCAATATCACTTAGGAAGGAGAAGAAAGAAATCATGGGGGCAAAAAGAAGGAGCGATCTGGGTTGAGAAAGGAGAGGGAGGGGAAAAGGAGAACATCGTCAGATATGGGGGGAGGCAAGAGAGAAGCCCTGAGAGCCAGCAGAATGTATAGAAATATGGAACTCAGGAGGTGGGAGGTGGAGGGACCCTCTAGAATGTACTAAAGACCTGAGAGGCTAGAGACTCTCAGGACTCATAGGGAGGACATTAGATGAAATGCCCAACAGTGGGGAGAGGGAATTTGTAGAGCCTACCTGCAGTAGAAAAACAGGACATCAAGTCAAGGGATGTGGTTGCCATGCCACAGTCAAAAACCCTCACCCAGAATTCTTCCTATCTAAAAGAACTGCAGGGAGAAAATGGAGAAGAGCCTGAGGGAAAAGAGGTCCAGTGACAGGCCCAACTTGGGATCCAGCTCAGTGGGAGGCTCCAAGGCCTGACACTATTACTAATACAGACAAATGCCCAGCATGGATGTCCTCTGAGAATCCCAACAAGCAGCTGACTGAGACAGATGCACATACTTGTGCCAAGCCATTGGACTGAAGTCAATATACAGTGTGATTTAATTAGGGAAACGCTAGAAGAAGCAGAGGAGGAGGGTGGCCCATAGGAAGACCAGCAGTCTCAACTAACCTGGACCCCTAAGATCTCTCAGACTGTGAGTGACCAACCAGGCAGCATACACTAGCTGATATGAGGCCGCAATACATATACAGCAGAGTCTGCCTGGTCTGGCCTCAGTGGGAAAAGAAGCACCTAGCCCTCAAGAGACTTGAAGACCCAGGACTAGGAGGGCCTGGCCAGGTTGAGGTCTGGAACATCCTCGTGGAGACCAGTGCCAGGAGGGATGGCATAAGGAACTGTGGGTTGGAGGCTAGGAGGGCAACAATGACTAGACTGTAAAAAACTAAAAGTGATGAAAGAAAAAGAGATTGGTTTTCTGTGTGTATCTTATAGCAGTTCCGTGATATCAATTTTCTGTAAAATGCATGTAATAGCAACACAAAATAACACTTCTCAAATGATATTCTGAATTGTCCAGTTGCTGTAGGAAGCTAATAGGTACTATGTGAGGGAAAGATGGTATACAATAATTCTTGGAGATGATAAATGAATTCAATGATGTTTGACACCTTAGAGTTTTAAGATTTTATTTATATATTTCAACTCTGGAAGGTGAGTAAGGCTTCAGATTGCAATCCTCCTAAACTGTCTTTAATCTTAAAACTATTTTTATTTTCACAGCATGTCTTAAAAAATGAGAGTTTTCTTTAATGCCATTCAGGTCATGACAAAGCAGCAGACGACATTGCAACGATAGACTTGCTGTGATCACAGAGTACCTTGACTTTGGCACTGCTGTGACCTGCCTAAAAAGACATTGGCTTTCAGCTCATTCTCTAAGCTGCAAGTGACTCGAAGTGACTTGGAATGGTCCCTGTTGCTCACAGAGAACACATATCATGCAGAGATAATTCAACATGCCAGATGGCAGGGAATACAAATCAGAACAGAGAGGACATTCAGAAAAGAAGACTCGGAGGACAGCCAGGCTCTTCAGAACTTAGTAGATGCAAACACACTTTCTATAGATATAGTCAACAAGATTGAATTCTTAAAACTTGCTTGGGCAAATATATAAGAAACACAATAGGAGTCCACTGTACAGACTGGAAAAGCACAGATAAGAGATGTGAGGTTTGGAAGTGCAGTGTAGACACTGGAAAGGGTCGTGAGGAAGAGACAACACAGAAGGGGCAGTGAGAAAGAAAATGAAAAGAAGCCACAGCAAATTCTAAGATTAACTCAGGCCTCCAGAGCATCAGGGAGAAGGACTGGCAATTGCACAAAGCCGTACAGAAGATGATAATCAATACCTTTGTGGTACAAAGTCCTGTGGATCCATTTCAGGACAGATGAGAAAGGGGGAGGTACAAACCTCTCTCTCTTGTATCTCAAGAGAATCCAGAGGGAGTAAATAGAGGGAAAGAGTCAATGTGAGAAGCCCGTGGCAATGGGCTGATGATAAATCAGAATGGTTATATGGACTCAGGAAGGAAATTACAGGAATCATTGTCAGGAAACAGTGAGCCAGTATGACACTGAGAATACTGAGGGACCAAAATATACATTCAGTACAAAGCCATACCCCGAGGGCCTGCTAGAATACCAGGCTTCCTGGTGGTTATGGGGTTGTAGGGAGCAGCAAGGTGGTTTACGCGGCTATCTTAGATAAACCTCTTAATCTTTGAGACTAACTTTTCCCTTTGCTGGGAGTTTTTAAGCAAAATCTCAGGTGGCTCTCGTATATTGATTATTACCCCACTTTGATTCCATCCAAAGAAGAAGCAGAGATCTGCCAGAATGCTAAGCAGCCCTGAGTGAAGAAGATGGAACAGCTCCTTCTACCCCCTGCAAAGTTAACTCGAACCCTGACCTGCCTAGACTTCACTCTGGATTACAGTTTAATACTGCTGCATTGAATCAAAATTAAATATTGCATTGCATATATTTAAAGTATGGTACACAATGCTCTAAGACACAGATAGAATCATCAAGATATTTTAACTAATGATTGGCCACAAATATCATGCTGGTTCCTGAGATGGTATATCCCAGTGATATCGCTGACTAGCCTTGTGAACATGTGAGTTATAATAGTCACACTAGATGAAATAACCTGATAAGGCAATTCTGAGAATATGTTTCTATTCTCAAGTGAAAGTAGACTGCATTGGCAGGGTCCCTGCAGTGAAACAAATCAGTATTCCTTTATCTCACATAGGAAACCCATTTTAATATCAACCCGACAAGGCTTCCCAATGGCAAACTCAGCCTCAGGACAGTTGTAAATAGCGTTCTTCCCTCTCCAGGACACAGGTTCCTGCCCTTCCTCCACATCCCCCTTGATGCAGAAAATTTTCCTTTTAATAAGAATAAAGAGCCAAAGCCCTTGTTAGCAAAAATACATAGGCAAACACACAAAAAGGAAGAACAATGTTCAGTCTATAATTTTTTGGTTGTATGGCTAGTCCTCAAGTTAAGACAACAAATATAAATTAGCTGGAGAAAAGTAACTTTAATAATAGACATATAAACAGAAATATGAGACACAAAGGATAGCAGACATTTAGAAACTACCTTTATTTAAAACAAACAAGCAATCAAACAAATAAACAAACAAAAATCTGGACTCCCTTTCTTGAGCCTCAGTGTAATAAAATCCTGGCATCTCAGCCTTCCTTCTGTAGCTATCACCTGAAGTATCGGACTGTCTTTTAGCTTTTACAGTGTTCTAAGATCTTCCTGCCACCCAATGCTCATGAACCTGCACCGCCACGAATTCTAAGAAAACAAGAATTATCGTCACTAAATATCTTTATGACAATAAACATCCCTGGAACATCATTGAGCCAACAGACCACACCCCAGGTGAGGGCAATTATCTACTTGAAAAGGCTACACCCTCAGCAAAAATAATCACCATCCGAGAAACAGATTGCTCCCCTCAAGCACTGAGGACTTCTTCAAACCTTATTACAGACCCAGAATTGAAATAATGATCAACCAAACCACACCCTGACCAAGATGACATTATCATACATATGTAGACCTTGCTGCAATCTTTCCTCTATTCAGATGAAACTCACTTTACTATTCTGGAGATAAGATACAGTGATTATGTCTTCTCTTTCTGCTTTTACTATCATTCCTATCTTCAATTGGCATATAGGAACTAGGGAATAAGACAAATCTACTAACTCTCTTGAAACTCACAGCTTTGCCCTAAAGTTTAAGTAACATAAGGAGACAGATGGCTGGAATTGATTTGTTTTTTTCCTGAGCTACAGAAAGGATGAGGGTCATTATGGAGGAGCTACAGATGAAGGAAGGTGACTGGAAGACACAAGATGAACAAACTCTGCTGTGTTCTGTGGCTGCGTCCCTCAGGTCATAAGTGCTGCCTTGGAATAGCTCTTGGACTGTCATAGATAATAATGAAAGCCCATTATAGACACGAGAATTTTCTTCATAAAAGCAAAATTTTAAGAAAGACAAGAAGAGCTTTACCTGCCTTAGCTAATTGTCCACTTTTTATCAGATATGTTTTTCAAAATAACCCTTATGTCAAAATGCCATATTTTTCCCTAACAGTTTTGGACATCCGCCCCCCCCCCAAATATGAGTACAAAAGAATTAGTGTTGTTTTTACCTGCTCTGTTCTGTTGATCCAGGATCACAATCATGCCATGAATTCATGATCCCAGAAAACAAAATTATTTCCTTTCCAGTAATATGTTGTTCTCCTAATTGTCCAAGAGTTTCCCTAAAATGAGAAATTTAGACCTAAATATGGAGCTGAAGCAAAATTGGAGTTTAGGGGAGTTTTTTCTTTCCTTCCTTCCGCTTCCTCCCCTCTTCCCATTTCAGTCTCTCTCCTCCTGCCATCTCTCCTTTCCTTCAGTACTTCTTCTATGTAGATTTTTGTCAGCTTTATAAAAGCCAGAGTCATTGAGGAAGAGTGAAATTTATTTGAGGGATCACGGCCATCAGGTAGCCTATAGGCAAATCTGAGTGACAGTTTCTTGATTAATGATTAATGTGGGAAGGCCCAACAAACTTTGAGCACTGCCACTTCTATGCAGCTGTTTCTGGGTGATATAAGAAAGAGACCCAAACATGTGACCCAAGAGCAAGCCAGTGAGCATGCTGGGCCATGGTTTCTGCTTCAGTTCCTGCCCTGGAAGTACACTTCAGGATGGACTGTAAATTTTGAGATGAAATAAACCATTTCCTCTGAGTTGTTTTGGTTATGATGTTTATACAGCAACATAAAGCTAACAAAGACAAACCCAGAGCCTCATGCACATTAGGCAAGAAATCTACCACTGAGCTATACCCAGTCTAGGGAATTTTAAAATAATTTTAAACAACAGATAAAAATCTTTGTTCCTAAACACCAGGCCCATCAATTCTAAGGGATGTCCATGATAAGCACTCATTACTCCAACATTTCTTTTTCATGTTCTAAGTTGCTGACATGCTTCTTTGCGAGTTTTTTTTTTTTTATTATTGGCAAAATACACCTAACACAATACTGATCATTTTTAAGTGTTGAGTGAAATGAAGAACCAGCAAAGAACAGTAAGTCAATAAATTAAGTGCTGAGATCTAATTTTCTTTATTAATGATTCAGGAATCAGAAATATTACTTTTACAAAATAAGAAAGAATTCCACAAGAGGCAGCAGACAAAGGGAGTCAAACCAGGAAACCACACAGTACAAAAAGTAGAGAAGCTATTGATGTTCTATTCAGGAATGTGTCTCCTGTGCCAATGTGTTCAAGGCAGTTAACCAATTTATCTTCTATTAGATTTAGTGTGTCCTGTTTTATGTTGAGGTCTTTGACCTACTTGGAGTTGAGTTTTCTGCAAGGTGGTAAATATGGATCTACTTGCTTTCTTCTACATACAGATATCCAATTGGACCAACACCA
Organism: Apodemus agrarius; assembly: GCA_964023405.1. NCBI lineage: Eukaryota > Metazoa > Chordata > Mammalia > Rodentia > Muridae > Apodemus > Apodemus agrarius. The sequence continues at coordinate 146,883,296 of OZ030009.1, read as the reverse complement.
TTTGTTGAAGATACTTTCTTTTATCCATTGTATAGTTTTGGCTTCTGTGTCAAATATCAAATATTGATAGGTGTGTGAGTTTATTTCTGGGTCTTCAGTTCTATTCTGTTGATCAAGCTATCTGTTTCTATGTCAATACCATACAGTTTTATTATATATTCAGCCTGTAATACAACTTGAAGTCAGGGATGGTAATATTTCCAGATTTTTTTTTATTGTACAGGATTGTTTTAGCTATCCTGACATTTTTGTTTTTCCATATGAAGTTGAGACTTACTCTTTCATGATCTGCAAAGAGTTGTGCTGGAATTTTGATGGAAATTGCATTGAATCTGTAAGATGGTCATTTTTACTATGGTAGTCCTACCAATCCACGAGCATGGAAGATTTTTTTCTACTTGTGATATTTTATTCAATTTTTTTCTTCAGAGACTTGCAGTTCTGAACAGAGCACCAATGGCACTAACATCAACAACTAATAAATGGCACCTCATAAAACTGGAAAGCTTTCACAAGGCAAAGGACACCACCAATAGAATAAAACAATAACCTAAAGAATGGGAAAAGACTTTCACCAAACCTACATTTTACAGAGGGCTGATATACAAGATACATAAAGAATTCAATAAACTAGACACCAATAAACCAAATAACGCAATTAAAAAATGGGGCACAGAGCTAAACAGAATTTTCAACGAGAATATCTAATGGCCAAGATGCACTAAGGAAATGTTCAACCCCCTTAGCCATCAGGGAAATGCAAATCAAAATGACTCTGAGATTCCATCTTACACCTGTCAGATCAAAATCTCAAGTGACAATACATGCTGTGAAAATGACTACACATTCATGTAGTCAACACTCTGATTAATTCTTTTAAGTATATACCCAGAAACAGAATTCTGGATGATAAAATAATTCTATTTTCAATTTGGGAGGGAGTAACCCTCATAATTTCCTATGTTTCTCCATTGTGGCTATAATATGTGACGTTCCAAATTTTCCAACTCCATGTCAACACTTGCTATCTTCTGTTGTGTTGCTACTGTTTGATGATATCTCCTTATGGTTTTGATTTATAGATCATGGGAGATTAATAGTAATGAGCATCTTTCCATTTATTTATTGGCCATTTGTATGTCTTCCCTAGAGGACCATCAAGGCTTTATCATTTTTATTATATTGTTTATTGTTTTGCATTTTTAATAATATCTATCCATACTTCAAGTTAGCCTGTTTTTATTACTTACTCATTAAAATATATTACATTTCAAAGCAGTTAATTTAGAGAACACCTCTAAAATCTGTAGAGTTTTGTCTCCCAACTCAGATATACAAGTGAATTTAGAGAATAAATTTAAAATTTAGGAGACTGGATTATTTCCTATGCAGTTTCTTTTCTATTAGGGAGCACCATATTCCTGCATTTAATTAATATATTCTAATTAAAGAATGATAGAGTATTCCTTGTGAAAGTAAGGAAACAGGATTTAAATTCTGTCATTTTATGTGATTTTTTTTTTTGTTTAAAAGACAGTAGTGTGTTGGTACAACATTTTTAATTTGGTAAATGCAAATTTCAATTTATGCATTAGTAACATCTTTCTAATATTTTCTTTGTTTTCAATTAAAGCAATGAGTCAAGCAAATAAAGTCAAATAATTTGAATGAATAATTTGAATTGTTGCCTGTATAAGATTTGGATGCCTTGAATATGAATTTGCTTAATATTATTTATTCTTTTGGCATAATGAGCAGGTTCAATAAAATTTCTAGTGCCAGTATTTTTCTTGTGACTACTATTATTGTGTCTTTTCAGTGTTATCATTTAAAATCAGTATATTCCTAAGAGACAATTTAAGTGTCCACTGTGGGAGTCTCACACGTGACGAGTTGACATGCAACCACAACCTGTGTCCATTACCTCATTTACTATTTAAGGGGTGACAATGGGCAACTGTGATACAGTTCATTCAGAGATGACCTTGTATCAGAATCAAAGGTTATGAGAGACCTGAATATTACCCCCTTAGTCCCAGAAATACTGTTGCATGATTAAAATCATGCTTTATCAGAGTGACATTTTAATACATTTAAAACATGATAAAGTGATGAGACAGAACATGTGAACTTAGGAGGCGGCTGAGCCAACAGCTGTTTGTGTCACTGCAGTACCGTCCCCAATGCTCACACTTATTTCCTCTGTGGTCTTGTGTGGACCATGATGTCACAACACGAGTGTGACTAGCTGGTCCAGTTATCAGGACCTGATCTAACAGTATCATTAGGCCATTGCCTAGAACTTGGAAGCCAGGAGAGCTGTGCATCTGTTTGGAAGTGGCATGTATCTGTATAGAGTGTTACTGGTGGATGCTATGGGCCAGTTGTTGAATGATGAGCTGAGAAATGGCTAAGGCTGCCAGAGTGAATTTTCCGCATTCTTTTAGTTGGCTCTGGGGGGTGAAAATGCCAGTGTTTCCATACATCTAGATTGCCTTAGGGACCCTTCCAAATTGTCCACTGCCCTTTTTGCTCCACACAAGTCCTACTGCCAAGGGCCTCCTTTCTGTCTCTTTTCAAAATGAAATGTGAGTGTGGAATTGAGCTCTTTCAGAAGTCATGAGGTAGAACAGAATAGGTCTGTGTATTGTTTAAGGGAAAGTAGATATTCATTGACAAGTAAGATGGGGGGGGCAGTTTATTTTTCAACCTTGTGCTGAGGTACAATGAACAACAGAACTCCTACGCAAATGCCAGCCTGATAAATGACACAGACTAAACAGCATTGTCACCAATGCCAAATCAAATGGAACATAAGTGACATGCTAGCAAAATCTTGATTTCCTTCTAGTCATCATTCTCTGTAGGGATCACCATGGTCTTTACTCATTCTCTCATCGAGATGACTGGTACCCATACTGGACCTCATCGAATTTTACCATGTATGTCTGATTAAGTATACAGTTCTGCATTTAGGAATGATTTATTTTTATGGCTAGTGATCACTAATTGTCAGTGTTACATAGTATACTATTATAAAAATGGACACAGTGTTTGTTTGCAGTGTGTTATTAATGGGCATTTAGAATTTTAAAATGTTTTTTAGTCAATTCTTTGAGAATTCAATGAGTATTTTGGTCATATTCATTCCTAAGTCCTCCTTTTAACTCCTCCAAGATCTAGCACCTATCTCCTTCCCCTCCTCAACTCTTTGTCTCCTCCTCCTCCTCCTCCTCCTCCTCTTCCTCCTTCTTTTTTAAATAACCCATCATATGCTCTGTCCATATACTCCCAGGTGTGGAGCCATTCTTAAATGCTAGAAGTCACACCCATAAAGAAAACTCAATCCACCATTTCCCTTAGAAACCCCTATGGCTTCTCACCTGGGAGACTCATGACCTCCTTCCTACTCTGTGCTAGAATGTTGACTGCCTTATCTTATTCAGGCAGTGACGGGTAAATACAGCATCCTGAGAATATTATAAGTGGTACTGCAACATCCTTATTTGTGGTCTGAGTCTTTTATCTGAATAGTACCTGACTGACAGAAGTAAATTTCTAGGTTCTATGATGTGGTATATCCATCCCCATAGTGTTTATTATGAATTAGAATTACATGATAGTTTTCATTTCCCTGGTGACTAATATAATTAGGAGTCTTGTGCTTATTGAAATTTCAGAAGTTCTATTTGGCTAAGTATGAAATAATTCAACTCTCTGGTGGACTTTCCTTTTGGGTTCTTTGAGTTTTTCATATTGTTCTTTGCAGTAAGAAACAAGAGATAAAAATGCATCTTTTATTTTCAAAACGCACAGATACCTTCCTACATGCCATATGCTGTGTTTTCACACTTTTAATAATATTTTTATAAACAGAAAATCTTAATTTCAACTCAATTAAAAAATTTATATTTAATCTATCTTGGGTCTTTGAAAGAATCCAATTTGATTTTTATATTGATGCCTGTTGTGGTTCGGATATGGACTCTTCCAAAGAGTTACTTACGTACTGGAGGTTTGGTCCCCAGTATATGGTGATGTGAGACATGAAAGAACCTTAAGGATGTGAGGCCTAGTGATTAGGGCATGTGAGGCATTTATGTTAGAACATATGGGTCTCCCTTTCCTCTTGGGGTCATTGACTACCAGCTCATGAGGATGGAAAGAGCAGAAACCGCAAGCAGGGTTCCTATGGCCATGAATATGACAGAAGAACCTCTGAACACAGCTTCAGTGAGAGAGCTCTATTTTATTGCTCCAAGGATAGGGCATGTAAGGGTTCGGGGGCATGAGTTACAGGTGGGAAGGGATTGGTCACAACAACTACCTAATTATCATATGGCAGGAAGGGTTGAGCAGGACTTCTGTGCTGAATCATGTGACATTTACAGGACATTCTGTGCAGGCTTATTCTCCAAATAAGTTCAGGCACCTGTGCTTAGAGACACTCTCCAGATAAGGTCAATGGAAAAGGAGAAGCCCCACTGAGAAACAGAGCCTACCATTTTGCACTAAGCTCAGAGAGATATCCAGACAGTGAACTGCTATCTTAATAGCTGAGGTGAATCAGTTTTGCAAGAACAAATAGTTATAAAACAGTAAGTCTGACCCCTCAGATCCTTTTCTGGCATCTTATGTCAATGTGAAATTCTTCCTATGCGTGGGGTCAACTAGTTTGCCTGAGCTGAACTGATTAAACAAATGTTGATGCCACTGTGTGCAGCAACCTTTAGAAATGTTTTCTTGGAATTTTCTCATATGGTCTCAGAATTTTCACACAGCCTCATTCATAATTGCATTCAGGAAACATTGTTCTGACACTCAGGTACTCTGTAATAGCAACATAAACTAATAGAGTAGCCAATGCAACTAGGATAACAGACTGTATTTGCTTTTCTTTTTTTAATCTCATCTAAAATCTGTTGTTGTCTATGGTGACATGATAAACTCATTTTTTTCTTCCTCAGTGGTATGCAAGTGCATGTGTTTGACAGCCTACCTTGTAAAGTTCATAAAAGTCTCCTGGTCTAATACTGAGAATTTACTCTGGAGCCTGTAAATATGTTGTAGCTCAAATTAGCTTTCTTGTTACCATGAAACAGGAGAGCTGTGGCCCTGCCCTGCAGCACTGGTGTAGCTGCCTAATGCTTCCTTTCTTCCTTCCTGTCTTCTGTTCCTAACTAGACCAAAATTTCCAGCAGGAAAATACCTTATACTCTCCTTTAAAATGTTTGCCCTTATTAGTGTTTTAAGACGTTGTGGTGTAATCCACAATCTTTTTAAAAAGGCAGTGTGACAGTTCCTCAGAAAATTGGGCATGCCACTTCCAGAGGACCCTGGAATACCACTCCTGGGCATATACCCAGAGGATTCCTCTGCATACAATAAAGACACATGCTCCACTATGTTTATATCAGCCTTGTTTATAATAGCCAGAAATTGGAAAGAGCCCAGATATCCCTCAAAAGAGGAATGGATACAGAAAATGTGGTATATTTATACAATGGAGTACTACTCAGCAATTAAAAATAATGAACTCATGCAATTTGTAGGTAAATGGTTAGATCTGGAAACTATCATCCTAAGTGAGCTAACCCAATCACAAAAGAATACACATGAAATGCAATCACTGATAAGTGGATATTAATGAGCCCAGAAGCCCTAAATACTCAAGGCACAATTAGCAAGTCAAATGACTCCCAAGAAGAAGAAAGGAAAGGACCCTGGGCCTGTAAAGATTGGATCCAGTATTGTAGACCCAGAACAGAGAAATCGTGGGGGGGAATGAGTGGGGAATAGCAGGGGGGGAGGAATTATGGGACATATGGTGGGGGGTAACTTGGAAAGGGGAAAGCCTTTGGAATGTAAACATAGAATATAGAAAATAAAAATTTTTTAAAAAGGCAATATCTTTATTGTGTCTGTGGCCACCTGCAATTTGGAGTTTGTAAAGTTTGTAGACATAAGTTTTCCATGTGCTTTTATATGTCACTGGGGATAGGATAGATCTTAACATTTCTAAATTTTAGTTTCCAGATCTATAAAGGGAAGTTACAGTAACTATTTCATAGAGTATGGAGATATAGTAAGTAAGCTAATAGATGACAATATTTTTACATCTGCTACATACATAAACACAATACAAGTTCCCAGTATGATTCCTACAATAACTGGGAATTCCCAACCTTAAATTCATTAGACTAATGGTGACTAACATTCATTCATCTTGCTAGAGGGGGCTGTTTCTCATCCACAGATTCAGTCTGTTACAGTTCGAAATGGTTGAAAACATGGACTGCAGAGGTGGCTTAACAGTTAAGAGCATTAGCTGCATGTCTGGAGCACATGGGTTTGATTTCAAGCCCACATAAAATCCACATAGAAGTCTACAAACATCTATATCCACACTGACAACCTCTTCTGGCCCCTTTGCGTACCAGGAATGCCTGAGGTACACGAGTATGCAGGCAGGCAAAATACCCATACACAAAACAATAATACATCTTAAAATGATGAAAACATATTTATTGTATTGAATATACACTTATTATTATTGCCAAAATAATGCAGTTTAGCAACTATATACATATTTGCACTGTGTTGAACATTAAAGCTAACCTAGAACTAATTAAAAGATATGGGAAAATGAGTATAACTTTATACATTATTACATCATTTCATACACAAGATATGTGAAAATGAGTATAACTTTATACATTATTACATCATTTCATACAAACAGCTTTTCTGAAATGTATTAGAAAAAGTCTCCTATAGACGTTGAGGGATGACCATATTTTCAAAACAGTGTTACAAGAATGTTACAAGCCTTAACTCATTCAGTTTCCTCCACATGTACATTTATAGATCAGAATACAGGCATAAAGAGACTCACTGATGCAATCAATGTCTCATAGCTAGTGAATGCAATATTAACTCACAGAGCTAGCCTCAAAGTAGGGGCAATTAGGAAACTTTGAGATTCCTACCAAACACCATTGTTAATCAACTAAGCAAGAATTTCTACCACAACATCAGAGGTATTGTTTCAGAAAAGAGAGGAGACTTCTACATGCAAGTGTCTTATCATCTACTATAGAAAACTGTACTCATGAGCTCTGTAGCCATTGGAAGCAGATAGGGTTATTATCCACACTCTAAGGACAGGAAATAAATACTTGCAGAGCTCAAATTTCCTGCATTAACTGAAATGCAGAGGTAAGGTATCAGAGACTCTCATTCCTAAATCATCTTCCTGTTATAAATTTAAACTTTTTTAAAAATAAGACTTGTATTCATCCCTTGAAATGTTTATAGACTAATACAGTGTATTTTGACACCTTCATCTACCATTACCTCCCTCTAGAGACCCTCTCTAATCACTCTCCCACAAAATAAATGTTTTCTGCAGGACATTTAAGAACTTTTAGGCTGGAGTTTAACTTGCTGGTATAAATGAGGATTAAGACTAGGAGAGCTTGAACTGTGCTACCACAGTCACAGTATGTGGGTTATGTCTAGGGCACTATAATTATAATGTCATTTCTCTTCAATATCTCACTGTAATAATTTTGAAAGGCAAGAAATATATTAGATTAGAAACAATGGAAATCAGTAAATCAAGTGTCATGACCCTAAAGCTGTCTGTGCAGGTGAATAACCCTTCAGTCATGATCTTGAAAAATTTGGACAGCCCTAGCACAGACCCAAATGAAAGAGCAGACAAGTTAGAGTTCTTGGGGAACATCTCTGCAGAGGTGACCCTTGGATCCTACTATTAAGATAAGTGTAAGCTTTAGACACTTAATTGATAAATTGGAACAAATGTATTAGTCATCTAAACATGAAAGACTACTACTATTTTAGCTACTTTTCTATGGCTATGATATGACCATGGAATCTTATAGAAGGAAGGGTTAAATTTTGGGCTTAGGATCCTGGAGAGGTGACTCCACCACCATCACAACAGGGAAGACTGACAACAAGCACTGGACCTGGCAGCCTGGAACAGCAGAGGGCTCACATCGCAATCTGCAAGAAAGAGGCAAAGAAAACAGACCCAAAATGATTCAAGTCTTTAGGTTGTGAAAACACTTCTTCCTGATATAGACAAAATTCAAAGTAATAGAACTGATGTCATAAAGAACTGACTAATAGGTTTACTTAGGAGACATTAAGTCACACAGATGGAATTTAGCTAAGGGAACTAAAATACCCCCAAGATAAGTAGTATGCTAACCAGGCCTGTTAGAGATAAGGAAAATTTGCTAGGCTAGTATATAAATGTTTATTCTTTGAGGTTAACCAGCAACAAGATGCACCCCCCAAGACATTCCTCTAACACTTATGAAAGGAAGCTGGTGGGAGGTCTGGGGTCACAGTGTAGGGTCACAACCAACATTGACTCCAGGTCTACCATTAGTCCCCTATGCTCTTATCAGGAAAAATCATAATTCTTCCAAGTGGGTTAGATGATTCTTATGGGTAACAACTCTGCAAAAAGAACAACACTGGTGTACTTAAAATCATTCTGGAAATATGTAGCCTTTGCTGTATAAATCTCTTATTAGTGTAAGTGGCCAGATTTGCTGTCTCCCATCTCTCTTAAAACTTTATAAAGAGTAATACAGGGGCAAGACCATAAAGAGATTTAAAGGCGACAGTGTTTGTCAATTCCATGAGCCTAAGATGTGTACAAGTTAGTAAAATCTTCTGTTCAATGCTGACTCTTATTTGGGTATTGGCCCCAATAGGTCAATAGATAAGGAGTTTTCTTTCTTTACTACGTGTGTGGGGTGATTTATTACTGAGAAATTTCTATTGTATTCTACGTTGTTCTATTTATGTCTGCCCAAACAGAACCACCAACTAAGGACCAAACATTCAAATGCATAAGATTACGGGTGTCATTTTATTCAAACTATCCACCCAAGTCACTAATTTATAAATATTTTCACTGGAATTATTCAAATCAGTAACAATGACAATGTATGTCTTCTGACTGTATAAAACAAAATATGAGGAAACCAAATTCATTTCAGAAATTGTGGGCATGTCTATCGATGAGAAATCTAAAGTGCTTACCTAAAATATCCCCAATACAACACATAAGAAAGATCTGGCTTTTTCTCCCCTTCAGCAGGGAAAGAGTGCTGAAGTGTGATATTTCTACATCTTCACTCAAATATTTGACTTATTCAGTAATGATAACTATATATTAAATTGAGCATCATTTTGTAATCTTATGAAATAAAGTCTATATCAAACATTGTATTAAGATAGATAAGCAATATGACCTTGCCATTTGTGCATTAAAGGAAAATGTAAAAAGATGACAACCCTTGGACAGTGTTTCAATAGTATTCACACACTTACTTCATTTGGTAAACTCATCTTACAAGGATGTTCACATAGTCATTCTATCTGATAATTTTGCTTATCTGATGCATGTGCTCATCCTATAAGGATTCGTGAGCTCATCCTTAAATGTGTAGATTCTAGGTTCTTATGTTTTTTTCTTTCTACAGTACAATAAATGAGAGGACACATACAAAATATTGCCAGTGCTATAAAATACCCAGTTCTGAAACAAATTAGAGAGGTATCTAGGATCCATTGTGGCCAGCCTGTGGTGGGTGTTCTATCCCTAACAATGAGTTGATATTGGCTTCACATCTTCTGTTGCATGCCATGCATGTCTACCCAACCCTGCTCTGCCTGGAGATTCCCTACTGACCCTGTTTTCAAGAGTGTCAGAAAAGGAGGCAACAGCAACAGGCTGCTGGTGCTTCTTCCCTAGCTTGTCTCTCAAAACTGTCACAGGACAGTGCTCTGATTTTCCTTTTATAGACAGCTACTCGGGGGGCGGGGGGGAGAAGGTTGGAGTTTGCATGTCTTAAACAAAAGGCAACAGATAAGCAAAATCAAAGGACATCTAAGAAGTCCTTTATAATTGGAAGTGTCTTGTAAAGAAATAGAAAAAATTTCTCAAGTCAATAGCAGAAAGTTTAAGTCTTTATAAGTGAGGAAGGAAAGTACATAGATGAGGAAAGTTGCAAGGCTCCAGCTAATTGCATAGCATCTCTGTAAGCGGACTGCTGAAAAGAGATATGAAACAGGGAGGCATCCCTCTCCAATATAATTTGAGGAAAGCTGAGAACTGGACTAATGCTTTCATATTCTAGAGCAATGTAATAGGAAAGTAAATAAATGGGGAACTAATTCTAAACCAGGTGACATTTGTGGTTAAAATATTTGTCCATTTTCTCTTTATTGAGTTGGAGGCTCAAAGCATTTTCTCTTCATAGATTTTGTGTTTTCTGCTGACTTGGTCACGCTTATTGGTCTACAATTTCTGCCAAATCTGCAATAACAACTTTAACTCCAATTACTCCAGCAAATCCCCACAACAAACACTCTAATTTCTGCCCTTATTTCCATTTCTGTCCATAGGGCTCCTGTGAACAGAGTAAGCTGGACTCAGCATGCTACATGCCCTTGTCATGTGCTTTGTCTTCAGCTATATATAATAAGGGGAGCATATGTGGGCTTTCTTCTTCCTGAACATGTGAAGTATGATCACTTATGCTAAGTATTCATCCAGAAAAAAATTCCCAGGGTTAGACTGTAGTTAGATAGAATGATCATACAAGAACAAAACTCACCATTGTGATCTTGATTTTTTGAAGGCAATGACCTATGCACCAAAATCACTTTGAAGATTCTGATCTAGTAGAGAAAGGAACTGTACAGGAGACTAATCAATCAGACTGCTTCCTGAACATTTACAAAATATGGTTTGTTGAGTTCATGAGTTTAATGTCTGTAAACTTTGGGTTTCTAATCTACAATGGACAATGTTTATCTCAGTGAGAGAATGCTCTAAGTCATCCTTTATTATATAGACTTAAGGAACAATATTTAAGGCAGACTATGGTGACTTAAACCCTTAATGCCAGTGCCCAAGAGATAGGGACAAGCAAATTTTTGTGAGTTTCAGGCTAATCTGGTCTGCATAACAACATTCAGATCAGCTATTTTTAGTGAGACATTGTCTAAATAAATATAAAAACCAAACAAAAAATAAAGCATTCTTCTATGTGTTTATTATTTTTATGCTAAGTATCTTGCAGTATTTCTCACTGTAAAATGACAAATGCCATCCACAGAGCCATAATCCATGCAAGTTCCTGGGACTGCAACTACCAGACAAGGGAACCTTCATTTTCCTGGGCTCACAAAAGATTGATATTTTTGAGGTGGGTGGGTGGCCTCGTTCCTCAACTGGGAGCCATGCCTAACCTCTGGATATGGTCTCTACAGGTTCTCTCTCCCCTTTGTTGGATATTCCAGCCAATGTCATCCCAGTTGGGGCCTGGGAGTCTCTTGCTTTCGTGGCATCTGGGACTTTCTAGTGGCTACCTCCAGTTCTCCATTTCCCACTGCTACACTCCTCTGTGCAATTTCCTGACCCCCTCTACTTCTCCCTGGCTCCTCCCACACCTGATCTTGGTCCCGTTTTATCCTTTCCCTCTCAGGTCCTCCCTCCCTCTACCTCCCATGATGATTTTGTTCCCCCTTCTAAGTAGTACTGAAACATCCACACTTGGTCTTCCTCCTTCCTGAGCTTCATATGGTCTGTGAGTTGTATCATTTCTAAAATTCTAATCTGCTTAAGTTATGAGAAGAACATGACTCAGAAAACAACATGGGAAAACTGAAACAACCATCTAAAAAGCAAACTAAAGACTGTCGGAGGATTTACCACAGGACGCAGAATCAGTCCTTTTCAGTTTATAAAGATCCAGTTCTGACTTAGACCATGGAGCTTACAATGAGTTTTAAGAATACATGACCACAGAAGATCACAAACATTTCTGAGATAGCTATGGAGAGCTGGCCCTCTTCGTTTTCATAGGAATTACATTTTTGTGTCTGGTTTGGAGTTGAACTTGGCCTGTGCTCAGGTCCTCTCTCTAACCTTGACTGTTTGGCTGATCTTCTGCTGCTTCAGTTAACATCTCCTGCCTTGCCCAGTTCATGTCCTCCTTGTTGCTTATCATTTTACTCAAATCATTCTGAAATCCCCACTTGTGAACAAACCTATACTTTACTCCATGATTGGATAGGGGCATAATCAAGCCATGATTGTTCTTTTGTACTTACTGAGTAGATCTCTGTTTGGGGAAATGAGTACTTTTAACATCTCTATCATGGATAAAGAATGAAAATTTGTGCAGGTTGATTTTGTCATAAATGCTGATTACAGTCTGTTGGTTGAATGACTTGAATCAGTATAAATGTATATCTGCGTACACATTCACATACATAAGCATGCAGAACAGTTGTGTTAGGAGCAAAGTGAATCATTAAAATGCATTATCTCCTTGGAGTTTATAGTATCTACAGATGTATGTATTTGCTTTCTGGCACTAATGTATATTTATACAAATATGTGTAAAACAGAATAAATGTAATTAGAGTATTTGCAGTTCAATGTTTTCCTTTTTGCCTTTTTCTCTTCATGACCTTTGATAGTCATCCAAATGCCTAGGAGATTAGGATGTATTGTGGAAAGAGAGAAAGACAAAAAATACCAAGGCAGCTTTCAGCATGTAATGTTCATAAGACTCCACAAAAGGATACCAAACTTTAGTATTAGGCAGCTGAAATCCTTCTGTCTTCCCTATAGCACATTTTCTATTGAGCTGACAAACCATCCTCCTTACCTTCTATATAGCTCAGAGACTTTATTTTTGCCCAAGAAGTGAAGATTCTAAATGTGGTTCTCTAACATGAAAAGAAGATGTGACTTGGGAAGAGGAAAGAAAGAAGGCTCTTTTCTGATGGGTGGATGGACAGCAAAAGGTACAAAAGTTTGCACAGCTGCTTGGGGTTCTGAGTGGTCTCCATTTGAAAGAAAGTCTTCACCTGGCATAAAGAAAAAAACACCACTAAGGGTATGGGTGTATGTATGACCCCAGGTGCCAGGGGTCAGCATGATATCACTGCAAGCAGGGTGCCTGGTCAGTGGATAAAAAAGAATGACATTCAGGGACTAGAAAGGGAGATAGAGCAGGGGGAACAAGGTTACGGAAGAGATGAGGACCCTCACTAGACAAAGCCATGTGTTCATCCATTACAGACTCTTCACACTGGAGGCCCGCAGGGAACCAGCCTCTCCAGACTGACACCCTGAGAAAGTCAGTAGATATTACGGTCCACAGCTCCCAAACATTTTTCTTTGCCTGAAAGGTCAGTTGAATCTTAGGCGCCAGCTTGGCAGGAGACAGATGAATGACTCATAAAGAAAACAGAACTGGAACAGAAACAAAAATTCAACTTTGTTTCTCATAATTTACCTTTAGGAACTGAGATGCTATTTTTTTTTCTTATTGACCTTTAGTGTTAAATGTATAGGAAAGCAAGACCTTTATAAACAAAATAAAACAATAACATTTTCTCTGTAAACCTAGCTCACTTCATATGCTGGCTATTCAAATGTCCAGGGGATTGGAATTTGTAGGACAGAAGGAGAAATAATAAGACATACTATATGTTAGGTCCAAAGCAGATCCCAAAATGGCAGTTCTCATGAAAATGTCCTAAACAAAAGTTAGTACTTTGGCCAGAGTAAATAGAGGCATAAAGGTGGGTCTCTCTGTTTACAGGAACATACCCCCTTAGTCCCCCCCACACAAAGGTCAACTAGATTCCAGTTAGAACAGGCGGTATCCGCTCAAAGACACTTCGCACCCTGTTGAATGTCATATAAAATCTTCCTGCCTTTTCTGTCATTTTGCTGCTCTCCTATTCTCAGCAAACCTCTCTTTCTATCCATGGGGTGGTCCAGTTTGGTAGTTTCATTGTACCCTAACTTACACTATATAAATTGAAAAATTGGATGACTAAGGTAGATTTCAAAGAAAACAGCATGTCGTTCAAAGTAGAAGAATTACTACCCCTTAAACATAATCTAGATGAGAAGTCTATGGTTCACCTTTGAAATCACCCTCCTATTTCTATCCAATAAAGGAAGATGAGTATTATTTTCAGTATTTTCAAAATAAACCCTAAGGTCTGCTCAACTGGGTTAATGTCAGCAGGCATTGGGTGCCCTTCCTACAGGAGGTGTGTTCTCTTCGCCACACTGCACTGAACTATGATCACAGGGTTTTCTTTGGCCATTAAAAAGTGTGACAGAATAACCTCTCACACTTCCATTAGGCTATTTAAGAACTAGCTCATGGGTTACCATGTGAGCTATTTTTCTCTGAGGATAACCTTTCTTCAATTCAATAATTGTATCTAGCTGTCTTCTAATTCATTTCAGTTTGAATCTGACTACCCATAGTTAATGAAGACCCCACAGTTTAACTGCTCAGTCCCACAAGCCTTCCACCACTTCAGATGCTAATCTTAGGGTCTAAAATAGTTGTTTTCTGATTAGTGGAATATAAATTATCATTTCTCATGACCCACTCTTCAAGTACAGTAACTTTCTGGAAAACCTCACAGAATTCTGGGAATACTTTACTGTATTTACAGGTTTATTGCAAAGGAGACAATGAAGGAACAAAAATTGGAAGATATATGCACAAGGCTTGCTGTGCCTGAGGTGCAGAGTTTCAGTGAACTAGCCCACTAGAGCAGACCTTCCTCCAGTGCCTTCACCAGCCCCAAAGCTCTCCCAGTCTCCTTATTCAATAGCTTTTGTAGATCTCCATTGGCCCTACAGACACTTCCTCTTCCAGTAGGTCAGTGGTAGATGTTCAAATTCCAGCTCATTGAACTCTACAAAGCTATTGAATAAAGAAACAGAAAGCTCTGAGTCTGGTGAACTTACTGAGAGACACATTTCAAAATGGTGCCTATATTAACCTGTGCTCTAGAGTTTTTACACTGAGAAGAGCCTCTAGCTGACCCAAAAGAATAGGTAGCACAGGCAAAAATCAACCTTTAAAGCACTGAATCTTGAGTTGTCTGTTAAATTAATATGACCTGGTCAGTTATAGGGAGAATACATCGGCAATATGATTTTGCAGCATTTTATACTTTGAATTAATTCAAAGACATGTTACAAGATGGAGTAAAAAGGTTTCTGTTGAGCTCAAAATTTAAAATTGTTGCTCTAGGCTATTGAGCTATAGTTATGTCATCTCATAAAAGCATTCCTAAGAATACTTTAAGTGCTAAAACTCTCTTGGATTGGTCTCTGGTCACTTAAACCAGCCATAAATTCCTAAGGTAAACTGTTCTCTGGACCTGCCCTAAATTACTATATAGTATGACCCTGAGAAAAAGTTAACTGCCTGACCATTTGACTGTTATCTCTCCTTTTCTATAAACAATGCCTGATTCTTGAAGATGACCAGAGCTGCCTTTCTGTATATGTCACCATTGTCCTTCAAGGCTGGAATCTACTGGATGTGAAGGATGCTTCCCACTACTCTGCTTGGGATAGTCTGGATGTCAGTTAATAAAGACTTCATTGGATTTATTCAGGCATCTCAGGAGGGTTTTTCCTCCGGTACCCCATAACATTGTAACATCTTGTAAAGACATGTATCAGAAAATTAAAGAAAGCAGGCTTAAAAACACTATGAGTTTCTAAAACTGTTAGTAAATCATTTTTAATGTTCTATGCAAAATTCTTTTCAAAGAACTTCTACAATGAATAAGGAAGAGCAATGGGAGAGTATACACTTAGGCAGACACCTGCAGCCCCAGAACTTAGAATGGAAAGTCAGACATGTTTAGATCAGGATTAATGGAGGCTAGGAGGAGACCTACATCCTCCAAAGCAGAATTTTAATCAGAACAGTTGAAGGGCCAGAAGTCTTTCCAAGAATGTCTCTCTGTGCACATACACTGCAGAAGGCTTAGGGAGTATGAAAGGGTAAGGCAGACTTTTGAGATGGAAGATTCTATCAGCAGATCAGTTCCCTGCAATCCCGAAGTGGTAAATAGCAGCAGGCAGAGTGGCCTGAGGCAGGGCTGGGTGGGTCTCTGGTCTTCCTATCAGAGCCCAACAGCCTTGGGTGTGATCAGTCAAGTCACTTTTCCTGTACTGAGTTTATTGGCCCACCTGAGGCTTTTGGATCATTTACCTTTCATGGAGGATCTCTAGTTCCAGACTAGCCTGTGCTTCACAGTGAGACTTGTTTCCAAACAAATAAATAAAAATTAATCAAGGTAAGTAGACATGAACTTTTTCAGATTTCTGAGATGTGAGTTAAATGGCTCCGTGGGTAAAGTGCTCATCTTACAAGGATAAGACCCACGTCAAGGTCTTCCAGCCCCATGTTAAAGTTAGGTACAGTAGCACACAATTATAATCTCAGTGATCCTGTCACAGACAGGAGACAAAGAATCCCCAGAAGGTTATAGGCTAGCTACCCTGATGTATACAATGAGCAACTACAAAGCTACCCTGTTTCAAACAAGACAGAAGGCAAGGACCAACACCTGGAGATTTTAATCTAAGATCCACACACATGCTATGGCACACTATGCATACACACACATACATACACACACATACACACATACACACACACACACACATACATAGAGGCAAAGCCACCAAGATGCACAAAGTAAAAATGAATATGTCTTTAAAGGAAGACAAAGAACACAGCTGCCCAGGTATCTCACAGCAGTGTGCTAGAGGTAATTGAAGCAATGAGGATTGGGAATTCAACATCATCTTTGGCTGTATTGTGAGTTCAAGGTTGGTTGAAAAAAACACAAAGAAAAGAAAATAGAAGAAAGAAGGAACCTGGTGGTCAGCCAATGATAAAGCAGTTTCTCTAACTGTACAGTTTGACAGCAGTGGGATGAAAGGCAACTGAAGATCAGCTAAGGATGTGTACACTCAGGGAAGATTGAAACAAACAAACAAACAAAAACTTCACTGGGCTTCCTTGTTATGTTTTATGCCAGGGATTAAAGGCCATTACTAGACCATAATGAGCCAAATAACTGTGATCCCATGCCCCAGTTTTCCCCTGGGCCACAAACCTGCACAACCTCATTTTGTGTATATGAATGCAACACCATTATCACTCAAAATGTTAATTCCAGTTCTTGCCCAGATCTGGGCTCTGACATTCTCCACAAAGACCTAATTTTTGCTATGGGCACCATGTTCAACTTTCCTAATTTTAGGAGGTGGGGGCTGGAGAGGGATCTTTGTTTGTTTTGAGAGACTTTTACATTTTAACCATGACTGAACTGTAGCTTCTTATGTAGACAAGCTGGCCTTGAAACTTACAGAGAACAGCCTTGCTCTACTTTCTAAGTGCTGGTATGAGCCACTATACAATGGCTCTCCTAAATTCTTCTGTGGGAAACTCACTGGAGCATATCCTTTTAGACATCTAGAATCAAGTTATTGTCTTGTCATAATTCAAGTAGTTATTCTTGGGGTCACACCAACAATTGTGCTAAGATTTGTACACACTCTTTTCTCTGAATTGAGTACTTATAACTTACCCCGTTATTAGTATCAGTATTAGATTATTATCCCAAAGGAACAATCATCATAAAGCTACCTTTATAATAGAATTAAATTCATCAACCTTTTCTCTTACTCTTTCCAAATTTGGGGTCATGCTTTGGAGTATTTCCCTACATTCCCTAAAACTTGCTGATGTCATATTTTCACATGTAAATTTCCAGTATAATTCTAATTTATCTGGATATTGATATAAGAGAGAGATTGCACTTTAGAAATCCCAGACTCCTGCACTGGATGTCTAGCCATTATTTATGTAACTTGTTGCCGGTGTTGTACAGTGTAATGTCATTATGTACAGAAGTCTATCACTAGAGTTTCCATTTTGTTTCCTTTCTCCATCTGTATGAGCTGGTACAACATTTTAGTTACACAGGCTTTACACTGTCTTCTTGTAAGTTGGGAATAGCTCAGGTCTTGCTCCTTTTTGTTTTCTTGTAAATGAAAGACGACAAATAGCTACAAAGTATCCTATACAGATCACAGTAGATACGTAAGATTTTTAGTAATAACTGATATCTTCATGACTATGAGCCTAACTACTCATAATCAGGGTGTAACTTTCTGTGTTTAATTCTTTCAGGTACTTTATGATTTTCCTCATAGGCCATCTTAAGATGACTCCTTCAGTGACTGCCATCATATTTTCCTTCCTATTTCATGGTCCTGCACAGTTTTCTATTCAATCACATTTTCAAACTCTTTGTTGTTGTTGTTGTTGTTGTTGTTTGATGTCTAAGTATACGAATTGACAATTAAATTTACAAATTATTTACAGTAGGTTAAAGCCCTGACACAGCATTGTAAGACATGGAATCTCCAAAGACGCCATTGAGTTCTGTTAGCCATTTACTCTGGGCACACAACCTTCTCCAGGGAGACTTAATTGGCAGTTGGCTACCAATTGGATCTAGCTTCTGGGTTAGAGATGTGTGCACCTCTCATTTAAGCTCTAAGGCCCCATCTCTTGCAGACCCATGTAGTCTCTGTGTGTGCTGCCTTGGTCTCTGTGCCTTCAATATGTGTGATCATATTGATTTTAAGGGCCTAATGTCCTCCACCCCTCTGGTTCTTACACTCTTTCTAGTTTCTTTTCCACTGGGTTTCCTGAGCCCTGAAGGGATAGATTTAATGGAGACATATGTTTAGGGCCGGATGTTCTAAGGTCTCTCACTCTCTGCATAGTGTCCATCTGTGAGTCTCTGTATTTGTGCCCCTCTACGTGCTGCAGGAGGAAACTACTCAAATGATGACTGATCAAGGCACTGATCAATGAGTACAGAAGAGTGTCATTTGGAGTCATTCTATTGCTACATTTTTTGGTTTGGTTTTTGTGTTTTTGTTTTTGTTTTAATTTTTCTGTTTTTGGTTGGTTAGTTGTTTTGCTTTAAAATAGTAGCATTTGGTTTTACCCTAGGTCCCTTGGATATCTAGTCTCAGATTTTTGGTCACCCGGTGTCAGTTATGAGTACCAGCTCATGGAGTGGGCTTTACATATTTACTTTTTTAACATAATTTTTATTGAATCTGAGAATTTCTCATCATGTACCCCATTCTCACTCACTTCCCAGTCCTTCCAAAATGCCGCCCACCTTTGTAACCTATCCCCTAAATGAAAATAAAAATAGAAATTAGAAAAGAAAAGAAGGAAAAGGAAAAATCAAATAAAACAAAAATCATTTTGCCAGCACCTCTGGAAAATGACCTGTTCCTCTATTAAAGCTGCTGTGTGTTTACCAGACCATTATGCTTGCCAGCGTTCATTGCAATGAGTCATTAGTCTAGGTCAAGGCCTCTGGCTTCTGCCACACCATCAACACTGAAGCCTTTAGAAACTCTTAGATATTCTGCTGTTGCCCTAAGTTTTGAAGATCCTGCAGCTTTGGCCCTGCAGGACCAGCCCATTCATGCATTCCTACAGCTCATAGTGGGGAAGATGTTCGATTGGGGTGAGCATTGGGGTGGGTGAACTCAAAACACTGAATCTGGACCTGTATATAGTTTACTCAATGTAAAACAGTGTTGAATGTTATTGGCTGATACATTAAGATACTGACACAAAGACTGAGTAAAATAAGACTGATTTCTTTTATGTTTTTATCAATTTAGTTTTAGGAACACTATTATGAACACGTTATAGAAAATTTTGACAAATTTTCATCCTCTCTAATACTCTAGTTTAGGTAAACTAGGATTTTCTTAACATTTGTATAGCTACTCCATGAAGCATGCTGGGCTACTAAGGAAGGAAGAGCTTTTGATTTTTCCATTTTTTTTCCTGGTGTTACTAACCTGTTTACACTTCTTGTCTGTACCAGATCAACTTGCTAGGTTGTAATTTTCTTTAAAAGACTTAGCAGTTTCACTCATGTGTTCAGAAGATTATTTTGGCCACAAAGCTTGCTTGGTACTGCTCCTGCAGCTGAGGGTGGAGCTATTTCCTGTATGGAGGCATGCTCTCCTGCTGTGAAGAAACACTATAATCATTATGGGAGGGAGCCTGAGCTCACCTGCCAGCTGGTGAAAGGCCACAGAGGAAAGAGTGAAGAGGGTGCCAGTTCATCAGCTTGCCACCTATGTAACAAGTAAATGACACTGTCTCATGTGAAACAGAAGCCACTGTACCACACAGTGCCCTACAAAAGAAAATCAAGCCACCTCCAACAGGAACAACATGGCATCGAATCCAAGGCAGTTATTAAAAATTCATATCAAACATGAAGTTGATAATTCAAGGAAGATTGCAATAAAGCATAAACTAAATGATAGAAAAAATATTAAGACAAGTCACAAAACTCTACCCTAAACTAAACTAAACTAAATGATAGAAAAAATATTAAGACAAGTCACAAAACTCTACCCTACTCTCTAAGCAGAGAAGCCATATGAATAGACCTACCTAGGCAGCCTAGAGAACTATTCCTGGTTGGCATCTACAGCCTAATATATCCTGGAAATGTGCCCAATCTTGTCCTTTCCATTCCTTGCCTAAGACCAACTTACTGCTGATTGGCAGTATAAGACTTCTCAGTTCTCATATGCATTCAGTCCTTGGAATTTGATATGGACTGAATTTTACCCCCTCAAAATTTATAGTATGCTTTTGTTGTGTGGTTCAGTGATATAATGCTTCCCTAAATGCTCAGGGCCCAGGTTTGTTTCTTGGCACTAGAAAAAAAAAACATATATTAATGCCCTATATTCAAATGCCTTTGAATGTTATTATATTTTGAGAGTGGATCCTCACAGAAAGGTAATTTAAGCAAAATGAAGTAATTCAAGTCAGACTTAATCCAACTAGATTTATAGAGAAGATTGAGGCACAGACATACACAGAGAGAAAACATAAAAAAGCATTTAGAGAAAATGGTTATTGGCCAACCAGCCAAGGAGAGATATTGTCAGAGAAACAAATCTGCTAATGGCTTTAAAAATCTAGCTTCTATTAGACTTCTGGCTTAAGTCAACTAACATGCTCTGTCTCTGAAATTCCAGCTAGTGCTGAAGTAATAAACAGGAAACACTTCTATATATTGTGATCAGTATATCTGGATATGGGTTCTGGCCCCATGGTACCAAGTATGCATCTCCTTTTCTTTGTCCACATATTTAAATAAAGAATATATAGCAAAGGAAAGCCAGTTCACAGAAAAAATCAGTTTCAATAAACTAAGTATTGCTTACACACATCTTTTTCTGAAAATCAATAGGAAAAGTTGGTAGTAATAATAAGAGATATTAGTAATCATAATAGTAAATGTGTTAATAAAGATTAAAATTGGTTCCTGAGCACAAACTTTTACTTTGCACTGGAGTAATGCATCTATATTGCTTTAAGTCACTGAGTTTGTGATTATTTGCTCTAGTATCATAGGACATTAGCATAACCTCCTGAGATATGTCATGTACCAACTAGATTGACCAACACTGTTCATTTTCAGCACTCTCAATTTAGTGCAGTTATTCCCATTAACTCTGTTTACAGATGGCAACCCCGACGTTCAGACACCTATAAAAATAACTGTTCAGGCAAGTTTTGGGCAAGGTTCTACTTCGAGAATGCTCTCTCTTCCCTTGAGAACATACATGTGTTTTAAAAAGTTATGCTTCTTTGGTCAATTTTTAATCAGGAAGAATAAATGCAAGCACAATTTCATTTAACATGACAGCTAAGGTTGGAAGTGGTTTTAGAGCTTGCCCTAAGAAGAGGTAGACCTATAATCAGAGAAAGATAAATTATCCTTATCTTTCACAGAAATTACTATAATCAAAACTGTTCTCATGTCTCATTGATGCTGATGTGTTTTTATATGACTTGTGCTTCAAACTTGAGCTCAGACACAAGCCAAATACAAAATGGAAAATGAAGACAAGTACATTAGCCAGAGGAATCTCCAGATTACTTATTGCTACTGCTAACAACTTTAGGCTCAGAAAGTATAACCTGTTTTCTCCACATTATAAAACATTATAAGTGTTTTCCTTCCATAGATTACTTAAGTTGTGGTAGATAGAAGAGTCTGAAATCTCTATAGAACTTAATATAAGACATCATAAATCAAGGCTAGCTCCAGAAAAACAATTAAAACATCATTTAAATACTTCAATCACATTGACATGTTCTAGGTTCGGTCTCCTCCCTGTCATTTTTTAAAAATCCGAATCTCATTAAATCTGAATTTATTCTATTTAAGGTATAAGACTGGCATCTTAAACTGTGGCACACTGGAAGTCACCAATAAACCAGGTGTGTCTAGAGGCTAGATGTGACAAAGAGCAGGTACTCCTCATTTTCTCGTTGCCCTGCCACACGTGCCTGAGCCCCATGATACTGACCAGGATAACTACAGAATTCTAAGATGACACATTTGTATTACTGCAACCCACTAAGTTTGTTATTTGTTCATGAGTGATATGAAATTAACACAACTGTGGAGGCAAATATCATGTACCAAGAAGCTGACAAAAACTGAAACAGACTGAGTTTTCATACTCTGGAAAGGAAATGAGGATCCTCAACATTAAGGACAGAAATCAGGCATCTATAAAACATGACTGTATGGGTTACTTTTTGTGGAGTTGACACAAATAGATCCACCTCAGAAGAGGGATTTTAATTGAGGAGTTGTCTCCATCAGGTTGATTTCTGGGCATCTCTGTGGGTCATTATCTTGATTAATGATTGATGTGGGAGGGCCCAGTATTTTCATGATTGCTGATTAATGTTAGAGGCTCAGCCCAGTATGAGTGGTGCATCTCTTGAGCACATGGGACTGGGATATATAAAAACACAAGCTGAGCAAGTTATAGAGAGAAAGCCAGTGGGCGGCAATTCCTCTGTGGTCTATGCTTCAATTTTTCTCTCCATGTTTTCCCTCAATGATGGATGGTGATGTGGTCATGTGAGCTAAGAAACCCTCTCTTTCCCAGTTGCTTTTAACCATGACAGTTATCACAGCAGCAGAAATCAAACCAGGACCTAGCAAACTGAAAGTGTATGTTTTAGGTAATTCCTTTTTAAACATATACTCTAGAGATAATCTTGCAAGGATGGACTCTATAGCACCAGGGTTTGTAACAACAAAAATATCATTCCTTAAATATCCACTTAAGGTTCACGAGGCAGAGTCATGGAATGGGTTGGAATATCCTTGAGAAAGGGAGTGAATCAGAGTTGGATACATCATCTGGATTCAGAGTTAATACAAACAAACACGGAAGAACTCCAATAATAAAATAAAAATTTTATTTACAGGAATTAAAAAGAGTGAAACCAATAAAATGAAAGGTCTGTATGTTATATGCTAGAATAAATGAACACGAGTGTATAAGTCACACTGACATCAAAATATTGCTCTAGAACAGGTAGGTCAGGAGTTGACTTCAAAGAGATAGCAACGGTCATCAATAGCATCTGAACTTGTATGATAATAAGAAGAATAAGCAGTACATAGATACATGACTACATAAGAGCTAAAAATCAGCCTCTAAGAGAAAAAGATTAAAATTTTAAGATTCAACATTTCAGAACTATTTTGTTCTTTCAAGGATATAGAAATATAAAACCTAAGATTTTGTGACCTGCTCTTTTATGCCTAAAAAATTATTTCTCTGGCTATGTTGATAGACAGTCTTAGTTTGAGTTTTTATTGCTGTCATGAAACACCATGACCAAAGCTACGTGGGGAAGAAAGGGTTTATTCAGCTTACACTTCCATGTCACTGTTCATCAGAATGTCAAGACAGGAATTCAAACATGGCAGGAATCTGGAGGCAAGAGCTGATACAGAGGCCATGGATGGTGATTCTTACTGGCTTGCTCTCCATGGCTTGCTTAGCCTGCTTTCTTATAGAACCCAGGACCACCAGCCCAGGATTGCACCGCCCACAATGGGCTAGACACTCCGCATCAATCACTAATCAAGGAAATGCCCTCAAAGCTTCAGTCTGATTTTATGGAGGCGTGTCCTTAATTGATGTTCCCTTCTCTCAGATGACATTAGTTTCTATCAAGTTGACATAAATCTACCCAGCACAGTAAGTATCTGTCACTGCTCTAGAGGCAGTAGGACCTGGGAGAATGGAGCCAATATATGAGGTGGTGATGCAACAGCCAGCTTTATTCAAAGCCTCAGGCTATTTATAATCTGAGAGCTAATAAAGGCTGTATGAGTAATGTTCTCATGAGTTCAAATTAATGCAATTGCAAGGACAAGCCTCACATGGCAAAAACATGGGTTTTTTTTTTCATAGAAGCAAATACAAGATGTTTTAAAATATTTAATTGGATAACAACAGCAAGCAGTAATGAATAATCTGACATTAACCCACTCCTATCTGCTACCCCTGGAAGGAGCACAAAAACACATCCTTACAGCAATTCCGTGTGTTGAAGAAACTAAAGTCACAAGACCCTTTTCTTGTTTACTTAAGTGTTCTTACAAGCACTCAGGATTCCCCTCATATGAATCCAAACCTGGAGTGTATTCTGACAGGTATCAGCTGAAAAATTTTACAGCGGACCATTAGATATCACTAATAATTACTGTTCAGCTGCTATCTTTTCCTTTAGAGGTAATGCCCTACCAGGAAGATACCGAGTAGCCTCAGTTTAGGGCTAAGATTTTATATTAGGGGTAGGAGGTTAAGTTGCTAAATAACTGGCCCAGAATGCACAAAGCTGTGGGTCTGATCCTCCTTACCACACTCCTATAATCTTAGTGCTCCACTCCTTTATTCTTAGTACTCCTCTCCTATATCCCTACTGTTCCACTGCAGGGAAGAAAGCAGGAAGATTCAAAGTTTAAGGTCATCCTCACAAACAGAGTAAATTTGAAGCTGGTCTAAACCAGGAGTTGTATTAGATTTCTTCACAAATCTGCAAAAAAATAAATTTGGCTACCTCCTGTCTAATCATTTTTTTAAATTTCTGTATGTGCACATAATTACACATACGTGGAGGTGAAAGGACAACTTTGCATGAGCATTTGAAAATAGTGCTACTAAAACTGTTAGCTGTATATATCCATTTACTCCTTATCAGTTGTGGTCTTCATTCCCTCGCAAATGCTCCCAAAGAAAGGAAGGCTTGTGACTCCTAAATCTACATTCAGATTTGAGAATATTTGAACTCAAGGAGGAAAAAAAACAGAACAGGATTGGAGTGGGGAAAATCAGGAAAACATAATCCCAATGCAGTGTATTCTTTTACCAAATGAGAGTTCTAACATGGAGCAGATCTGCCTTCACATCATGACTGGGATATCCTAACCAGAGCCCTTCAAAATGCCAGGCATGTCATGTAGGGTGTCTCCATCTAAGTGCCGCGGATAGTTGCATCTTACAAATGACCTTCGTTTCTGGACATCCAGATGTCAAACATCATCTGTATTCAGCTGGGTTCAACACAGGGTGCACTGAAAGAGCCCATTATTCACTGAGCTTTGCCCCTACGTGTCACAAGTTAAAAACTAACGAGCAGGCTTTTATTAAAGCATAAATAAAAGGGCAGGAGGCAGTGAAGTCTCCTCAAAGGTTTCAGAAAGCTGTACTCTATAGAAGAGTCAGAACTTTCCTCGGAGCCCAGCAATAGATTACTGAACTCTGGAGAGAATAAAGAAAGAAATCTTGTGCTCATTTTTTTTTACCCCCAGTAAGATATTGATGGAGCAAATCTTTAAAATCTAATTGGCATAATATAGTGGAGCTTAAATTGCAACTCTGTACTTTTCGGAGTACAGTGGGAATTATTTTACAAAATGATGCAATTTCCATACCTAATTAACAGGTATAGGAAAACAATATTGAGGCCTGGTTTGTGGATTTGATAATAATATTGTTGAGGTTGCCCTTAACGAAATGTCACATGTTGCACAATCTATCAAGAAAAAGTCGATCTTCTGACAGGGCTTACTCATGTGCAGGTTTGCCAGGCATAAATCTCATGTGTGTCAATAGCTCGTTTAATCATTTTTACTTACTGAAACATTGTAGCTCTGATATTTGTAAGCATGTGTTTTGTCAGGTTGAATCCCATAGCTATAGGGAAATAACCCAAAATAATATGCCTTTACTTACTGAGTATATACTGAGCATTCTTTGTACAATCATAATTCTCACTTCATTATTGTTTGTATGTTTAAACAATGGCTCACTTTGTAGCCCAGGCTAGATTTCTCTTCCTCAGCTTACTGAGCACTAGAAATACAGGCATGGGCCGCCACACCAGGCTTATCTTACCTAACAGTTTCAAAATAATAATTAGAAACATGGAGGGTTTTTCTACCAACTTGATCTTTCAGTGAAGATACTGAACTTGAACACTGAGTGGATGTTTGTCTCTTTTCTCCCTTTCTGTAGGCTCTGGGCTCCTTTTCCACACTCTATTCTTCAGGAAGAAAGCATTAGATACATCCCACATGTTAAATGTGGGCAGTTGTGAGGATGAAGTGTGTATGTCAAATGCCTTGAACTCAACAGGAAATTCCCTCATTCCCATGTAGTCCATGTAGTTTACGTATCTCACTGAGAACTGCGGTTTCTTACTTTGGACTTTTCTTTGGAATTCAATACTCTATCGTTGTGTTCCTCAGATTGTTTCAGCTTTCCCCTGGACTATATAACGATGGGCATCTTAAATGTGGGGACACAATGTGTTCTCTTCTGGATTTTCTAAGGAGAGACGCTGCTGGGATCATCTGTCTTCTGCTTGAGTCATCTTCCTCTTCATGAAGTTCAGTTTTCAAGAACACAATTAGAACCGAGAACCTGTGATGTTGATGTGCTCTGTGCTATGGGGGCTGTCACCGCTTTCCAGCTGTCAGGGTAGAGACATGCCTGCACACAGGAGTCTAAATAAAGCTGGCCAGAATTTTTTATGTCTTTGTCTGTACGCATGTTACACTAACATGAGTTCACACTCTCTCCAACACGGATCATTGGCACACCTTTCCTTCCACACTATAGTTTTCTACTTCTTAGTGAGCAATCTGGATTCCATCATGTCAAACATTTACTGCACTATTCAATTCCAATGTGAATCCCCAGCCACTGTGGGGCTATAACCTGTATCCTCACAGGAAACACTTTTATGAACTGGATAACATACTTTTTCTTGACTTCACTCCCTTCTTCCTTGGGACAGTCCCCGTCCACACATATGCACACACCATCAGCTTTACTTTTTAGAGAAAAAAAAAGAGGCAAGAGATAATTTATCAGTAAACTGTAACGCTTTGTTGTTTTACTTACACATGAGAAAAATAAAGCAGGCATCAAGAGCTCAGGTCACACTTTTAATAATCCCTGTAGGAAACACCCCTTCAGAGAAAGGAACAATGCACCATCAGAAGGAAATAGTTCCTGTACTTCAAAGAGAAGTTTAGAGCCGAACTGCTGAGCATATTGATTTTCTTGAAGCTCGAATCTCAGTTGTCACTGTGTCAGCAGACCAGCAACACACAGAGAAGTGATCCCTGAGGGCGGAGGGGTTTTGTGAGACACCAGAAGACAGGAGGGACACACAGTCTGTCTATCTGTCTGTCTAAATTTGTCTTCTGCATTCAAGGCAGCTTCATATTTGAACAGGAAATAATGTGCTTTTAGGTAGCAATAATCATTGTGAAATAAGAGCTTAAAACTTCAAGGAAGAGTTTTCTTTGTGAATTCACCTCTTGAGCTATTCTAATAATGTAAGTGTAATACTGATTGGAAAATAAGCCATCACTCCTGGAAACTAAAAGTAGGGTAATTGTTCATATTTCCTTAGTTACTGCACACTTGCTTCTGGCACACATCTTTTGCTTTAGAAAGTAAGGTTATCTAAATGATCTCTCTCTCTCTCTCTCTCTCTCTCTCTCTCTCTCTCTCTCTCTCTCTCTCTCCCCCCTCCCATTTTTAACTCTATGGCATCTAATGTCTAGAAAAGCCAATTTTTTAAGATGGTAAGTGAGTTAGCTGTATATGTGGATGAATATATTTGTCATTATGAATAAAGCCAGTGGGCTAAATATATTATATAATGTATTCTGTATTAGTTCAAAGTAGACCTGAAAAGAAACAAGACAATACAACTTTTGAAGCGGAACCTTTTTTCTTCAATAGAAGCTATGTGATCAAGGCATACTGATTTAACTATCTTGAACTATTCCAGTTAGAATAGTAGGAAGATTTTTTTAAAGCTGATTTCTTTTTTGAAGTTATTTGGAAGTGCTAGAACTGACCTTCAAAAAATAAAAATAAAAAAGTAAATTTTCTGCCTTCATCTTACATCTTCAAATTTTTCTTCTTCCATTTTTATATGCAGAAGGAACAAAAAAAGAGCTGTTATACATATGTGTGTGTATGTGTGTGTGTGTGTGTGTGTGTGTGTGTGTGTGTAGCATCATACACTTCAACTGACATAGACTGAGTCGCACACAAAAGTTATGACTTGAGACTTGATGTACAGATACTGTGTTTAATGTCAAATACGTGTATAAACATAGGTTGTATACTAATAATAAGTAAAGGATAGACACTGCTCACATTTCAGGCTAAAAGGGAGCCTGAAAATAGAAGTGTGATCAGAATAAAAGAATTGTGCAGTTGACTACCAGTGCCTGGCAGCACGGAAGCAATGCCGAAGCATGACTAATTTACTGGATTTTACTGTCTGGTGTATAATAGTGAAATATGGTGTATTATGGTGGAATTAATGCATGCTTTAGGATCCAGATAATAAAGTTGTGTTAATCTGGTGGTTTATGTGAAATTTGTTCTGTTTTAATACCCCAATAATGCCAATTTCTCTTATCCTGATAACTCAAGATCATAAACTATCTCACACAAAGCAGCTGTGAAGTAGAACTTAGAAGTGCTTCTAAATAATTCTTCCTGAAACCAACAATGGTGGCTTGCAAGTTGCAGGGGAACAGAGGTCCTATCTATATCTCAACTTGCTGCAATGACAGGAGGAACTTAGCACAATGACATAATGACAGAACAGGCATCTCACTGCCAGGTGTTGACAGGGTGAGAATCCAAAGACTTTGCCATGGTCCCTACTATCTGCCATGGGCTAGCTCTTGGCTACTCCTGACCCACTGCCTATAGCTCTGGCACATAAGTCTCTAAACATGACTTGTAGTATGGAGTCTAATCCTGCTTGAGTGCTTAAAGAGTGACCAATTCTTCCACCTGGCCTATACCTTACATCAGACACTTGCTTAAGTTCTTTGTATGGAATGATGCAGTATTTGCAGGTGATTTGCACAGCCCCCTAGGCACTTTAAACCTCCTTGAAAGGATTCTATTACCTGATGCAACTTGAGTATTATGCAAAAAGTTGTTAGATCATATTGTTTAGGAATAATAATAGGGGTTTCCCTGCAAGTTATCCATACATTTGTAATTGATTTTCTAACATTTTTAATTCATGGTTAGTCAAGTCTGCAAGTACAGGACCTAGAGATACAGAAAACTGCAATTTCTTTTTACTTTATACTACTATAGTAGAGCATAAGGCATATTGTTTATGCTCAGTGCTAGAATCTCACACTTAAAATGCTACAGAACACAGAGCAGATGGTCAATAAGTAGGCTAAGTAATTAGTTAAATACTATTAGCTTCAGCTTCTATTGGAGTTCAGACTCCAGACCAGCCTCTCTGCTCAGATCCCAAAGGAAGAGTCTACCATGGACCGCAGCAGCTCTATCTCCAGGCCTCATCCCTCATCCCTACTTGATCAGTTCTGAGCTCTCTTCTAAGCAGGGGGCCGGGGAAAGGATCAATCCGACCCAAGGCAAACTGCACTTTCTCTAATACATGTTCTTTAAAATAACCTGACCTCATGGGTAGAACAAAGCAATGAAAATGACTCGACATGCTCTCTTACCAATATCTGGTCGACTGAGTTAAATCATACCTTCATGTAGCAGCAACACTGTAGTTTGAATCTGCATTTTGAAGTATTTTTTACGATTTATTTTTATTTGTATTTGTGTGTATGTATGTATATATATATATATATATATATACATGTATGTATGCAAGCATGTATGTATGTATGTATGTATGACACATATGTGCAGGGATTTATAATAACAAGAAGAGAATGTCAGATTCCCTGGTCAGTTAATCGCCTAACATAGGTGATGATAACCAAACCAGAGTCTACCAGAACACCAAGGGCTCTTAGCTAATAAGCTATTTCTCCAGCCCCTCCAATTATTCGGATTAAACTGGAAAGCTGACCTAGAACCTTCTAAAGTCTCCTTCCACTTTCAAGGCAAAGCTTGAGGAATCTGAATCAAGACAAAAAGCCAACAGTTTTCCATTGCTTTGTTCTAACCATGAGTTCAGGTTATTTTCAGAGAACATGTTTTAGAGAAAGTGCAGTTTGCCTTGGGTCGGCTTCCTACTGGACATGAAGGTCTTGGTTGATCAGTAATGGTAAGGTACCCAATAGGGCACTGGGGCCCAGTGTGAGCAGGATGGCCACTCTGCTTACTGTCTCTCCGAGAGACTTGAACTGTTTAGACCATCATTCCCCGAGGGCAGCAGCAACATTTGGGAACTTGATTAGAGATGCAAACTCTTGGGCTCTTGCCATTGAATGTTTGAATCAGAAACCCTGGAGGAGATCCCAGTGCTCTGTGTTTCTACAAGCCTTCCAGATGATTCTGATATACCCAGGCTTGGTAATCACTGGCTTAGAAGAATTGTGAGACCTCCCAGGAAGCTGGTTACAGTATTCTGATGCCAGGGTAGTAGAGTACACTAGGAAGTTACAAAGCACGCCACGAACTATCCTGATTTGTTCTCCTAGTTTGAGTAAAGATGTGAATATCAGAAAATTGCAGCTCCAGAATTACTAGAAGAGTTAAAAGTATTGTTGAACATTTGCTTTTGAATTGGGCCCTTCTCTGTCTCCCCTGCTAGTTAACCAGATACAGGACTGATAGTGTCAACATAAACATATTATGTTATCCACCATACTACATTCTTTCATGACTGGGAAAGGGATAAGAGGACTGGGGAGGAAAGGAGGAGACTCTGCCTCAAACATACCATCTCTCCCACACCTTTCTCTGCATCTTCTTGAGGACTTACTAGCTTCAACAGTTATGAACTAATTCTTAGAGATTCTATAACAAGTTCTTAGAGTGGAGGCCGCACTATGACTTATGGGCATGGAAATGTTAGAATTGCATTATTATAAAAGCCAAGAATTCCAGAAGAGATTATATTCATTCTTTTTTCCCCTGTCAAAAAGGAAAGTAAGCTATTTCTGTGAGTCTAACAGGTGTCTTGGTCACTAAGCTTTGTGTCTGCTGCACTTGATGGATTCTACATGTGTCTTCAAACTGCATCATGACACATGCATGCTTACCTGTTGACTGTTCTGAACAAATTTGGAGTAGTGGCATTTTATATCTTCTTTTTTGTTCTATTACTATCTCTTCAGAGACTAATGTTATCACCGAAGTGTTTTATAAATCTTGTTCTTAGCTTTATCTTCAACTGGTACCTTTGGGATTGTATTTGGAACCACTCTTTGGAATCTACATATTCTCCTAGGCCACCCTCAGTTAATTCGACCTCGGCTTACTGATCTACACTCTTCGTTCTTGGCCTACCACTATTCATCTAGAAGGTAGGAGAGCTACCTGTCTGCCAAGACCTCTGTCCAGACATCAGTATTGCATGCTGGTGGAGATACAGCTTCTCATATCACCTAAATTAAGTGATTGACACTTAAATTTTTACATTATAATCTTTTTCTCTGTCTAATTCTTTCTGTCTCTCTTTTTCTTTGTCTCTCTTTGTCTCTCCCTCTCCCCCTTCTCTCTCTCTCTCTCTCTCTCTCTCTCTCTCTCTCTCTCTCTCTCTCTCTCTCAGTCATGCTCACACTGGAACCCTAAGTATATACAAACCATTTAAAAGATCATTCTGACCTGATCAACCCAAGCTTTGTCTCACCTGCTAAAGTAAAGCTGGGATGCTTCCCAAGGCCTTGGAACTCTCAAGATCCCCACTACCTCTCACAGAAGCTAGCTGCTGAGAACTGCTTGAGGCTGCTTCACATTACATTTTGAACACAACCTGCTGTTCACAGCAGCACCTTGGGAGTAATTTACACTTGTTCTTATTCTTTTGACTACAATCATTAGAGAGATTATTTAACGATATTAGTCAGAGGCAATGTAAGTTGCATGTTATAGATCCAAGCATCTCTGGTGCAGAATATTAAATCTTGCTCATTTTTCAAGAAGGTATAAAAGAGCATGTGAACTTCTTAACAAAAATACAATTATGTTCTCTAAGAATTAACCATATGTGATTATTTATTTTTACTTAAAATAAGATTTGTTCATATTTAATAAGGACTTGAGATACAAATGATTGTATTATATTAAAATGTTAAATATTCATGAACATATTAGCATGCTATTTACAACCTTTTCAGCTGGAAATAAATCTTTATAATCCATTTGCAACCTCTGAGAGTGCATTAAGCAAGGCACCTGCAAAGTCAGAACGGACATGTGTGAAAGCTCAAGGAAGCTATCGTGGGAGTGATTACACAGCAGTAGAAAATGGACACAGCTAAACAGACTCGAGTTACAGTGATTTCAAAAAGCTAAAACCTGGGCAATAAGAAAATATAAATGGAATTGGTAGGATGGTACATGTCTATCCC
The DNA here is from genome assembly GCA_964023405.1 of Apodemus agrarius. NCBI lineage: Eukaryota > Metazoa > Chordata > Mammalia > Rodentia > Muridae > Apodemus > Apodemus agrarius. Next base: position 146,850,596 of record OZ030009.1, on the reverse strand, counting down.
TTCTGTCTTCGAGTTCAAAGTAACCTTTGAGTGGCGAGATAGGTCAGCAGGTAAAGCACACGCCCACAAGCAAGAGGAGCTGAATTTGGACCTGCAGGAACCACATAAATGGTGAGAGGGTGCAGTGACCCTCCAGTAATCCCTACACACAGGAAGCAGAGACAGGAAAGCTGCTGGGGAAGCTGGCTGGACAGACCAGAGGAAGCACAGAGCTCTGGCGATCTTGAAATACCCTGGCTGAATATAAAGGCTGAGAGTGAATAGGGAAATGGCCGCCACCAACTCCATCTACTGAGATTTCCACCCAGGGGCAGACCCACACACATACATGAGTGAGCATGCATTCATACATACATGCAAACCACACACACACACACACACACACACACACACACACGCACACCTGATCCAAAAAAGAAAGAAAAGTAGTACCACTCAAATTTTAAGCTTCCGTTTTTCAGATGAAAATGAAGCAGAGAGAAATGCTGCGTCTAGAATTCTTCATTTCCAAACTGCCCCAGTTTGTACCTTTCACTAGTAATAGAGAAACAGGCAAAGCTTTGAATTCGGTCCCTTATGTTCTATCCTAATACAGGAAATCCTTTGAAACTTTTCCCATGAACAACCAAGCACTCGTACTCTACAAGAAATCTTCCACAGCCACATGTCCAATCCTGAGTTCTCACCTTTTGCGGCCCCATGCATCAGAATCTGAGATGTCCCCTCCTCCTCTTTGCTACACATGTTACTGTATTATTTTATTTTATTCTTTGCTCAAGAGAGTTTGTGCATCTTATATTGCCAGCAGGGGTTAAATTGTCATTTTCTACAGGCAAGGTAATAGTACTCTTTTGAGACGTACAGAGATTGACTTTGGAGCAGATGGAACAACTCACCTGATGTTCAGAACATATTTCCACATGGAAACAGTTTAAGTAAAGCAAGGGCATAAAGCCTCCCTAATCTGTGTCATGGGAGGCAACAACCCCAGGCAATCATGTCTGCTATGGCTTGGATGAGTGTCTCCAAAGGCTGGGTGTTATAGAATAGTATGTTAGACCCCTGTTGCTGTGGCAAGTACCTGAGAAGAACAACTTAGGAGAGACTGATTTGGGCTTATGATGGGTTTCAGTCCAGCACAGGGAGTGTACCAGAATAAAAGCAGAAACATCTGCATCATCGTGGCCTGGCAGCAAACATCACAGGTTGCCTGCAGGACTGACTGAGATTCTCTGACACTTACCACCTAGTTACCATACAGACTGCCACCTAACACACCATGTTAACCCACATTCAAAGTTGGGCATCTCACTTAGCTAATCCTTTCTAGGAACACCAAAGCATATATACCCAAGAAGCATAACTTGGTCAAACAAATAAGGAATCGATATTGGCCATGATAGCTTAATTCCCGTTCCATTATTGGAACTGGGAGATGCTGGGACCTTAAAAGTGTGAGGTATAGCAGGGTAGTTGTCTTGTCCTCATGATTGTACATTCAAAGGGGACTCCATTTCTTTCCTTCTCTCCTTCCTTCCTGACCATGAAGATGCTACTTCTACACACACTCACACCTTGATGTACTATGTAGGTATGGACCCCAAAGCAATAGACTCCAGTGGCCATGTAATAAAAGTACATTTTTGGAACCAAAATAACTTTTTCCTCTTATAAATTTAGTGTCTCAAATATTTTTGTTAGAATAGTGGGACACTTATTAACACAGTAACTTCAAACCTCTTTATCACACTTCTTAAAGGAAGGCGGCTAAGTTAATCATGCTCTAAATGTTTAACTGAGAGACTAATGGCAGTTGTTCTTCATTGGTAGAAGCTTGGAGGGAATCACCTGCCACAGCTTTATTATACCTGGAGTTTTTTGTTTTTACAGTTCAAATATTTGTATGTTGCATGTAGTTTGAAATCTATCATTAATGAGGCAGGCTCTGCAAGTGGGCTCTAGAAACAGCTGTCAAGACAAAAGCAATGCGCAGTGAGAACACTGAATTATCAATCCTCTCAACAGAATCTTTCCATTCTTCTGCTTTCTCCCCTCCAGCCTAATACCCCAACCCCAGAGCATCTCAACATGCGGCAACCTCCCCATCCTAAGGACTATATTACCCTCTGCATTGAAAATCAAAAGGCCTTACAGAAACTTTGTAGTTTTATGAGGTCCCATTTGTCTATTCTTGCTCTTAGAGCATAAGCAATTGGTGTTCTGTTCAGGAATTTTTCCCCTGAGCCAATGTCCTCAAGGGTCTTCCCCAGTTTCTTTTCTATTAGTTTTAGTGTGTCTGGTTTTATGTGGAGGTCTTTGATCCACTTGGAGTTGAGCTTAGTGCAAGGAGATAAGAGTGGATCAATTCTCATTCTTCTGCATGTTGACCTCCAGTTGAGCCAGCACCATCTGTTGAAAAGGCTATCTTTTTTCCACTGGATGTTTTCAGCTCCTTTGTCGAAGATCAATTGGCCATAGATGTGTGGGTTCAATTCTGGGTCTTCGATCCTATTCCATTGATCCGCTTCCCTGTCACTGAACCAATACCATGCAGTTTTTAATACCACTGCTCTGTAATATTGCTTGAGGTCCGGGATATTGATTCCCCCAGAAGTTCTTTTGCTGTTGATGATAGTTTTAGCTATTCTGGGTTTTTTGTTATTCCAGATGAATTTGAGAATTGCTCTTTCTAGCTCTATGAAGAACTGAGTTGGGATTTTGATGGGAATTGCATTGAATCTGTATATTGCTTTGGGCAAGATTTCCATTTTGACTATATTAGTCCTGCCAACCCACGAGCATGGAAGATTTTCCCATTTTCTGATGTCTTCTTCAATTTCCCTCTTCAGAGACCTGAAGTTTTTGTCGTATAAATCTTTCACATGTTTGGTTAGCATCACTCCAAGATACTTTATATCATTTGTGGCTATTGTGAAGGGTGTGATTTCCCTAATTTCTTTCTCGGCCTGCTTATCCTTCGCGTATAGGAAGGCTATCAAAAGGATAAATCGGCAACCAACAAATTGGGAAAAAATCTTCACCAACCCCACATCCAACAGAGGGCTAATCTCCAATGTATACAAAGAACTCAAGAGGTTAGACCCCAGAAAACCAAATAACCCTATCCAAAAATGGGGTACAGAGCTAAACAGAGACTTTTCACCTGAAGAAATTCGGATGGCTGAGAAACACCTTAAAAAATGTTCAACATCACTAGTCATTAGGGAAATGCAAATTAAAACAACCCTGAGATTTCACCTCACACCAGTCAGAATGGCTAAGATTAAAAACTCAGAAGACATCAGGTGTTGGCGAGGATGTGGAGAAAGAGGAACACTCCTCCACTGCTGGTGGGAATGCAAGCTGGTACAACCACTCTGGAAATCAGTATGGCGGTTCCTCAGAAAACTGGGCGTGATACTTCCGGAGGACCCAGCCATACCACTCCTGGGAATATACCCAGAAGATTCACCAGCATGCAATAAGGATACATGCTCCACTATGTTCATAGCAGCCTTATATATAATAGCCAGAAGCTGGAAAGAACCCAGATGTCCCTCAACAGAGGAATGGATACAAAAAATGTGGTATATATACACAATGGAGTACTATTCAGCCATTAGAAACAATGAATTCATGAAATTCTTAGAGAAATGGATGGAGCTGGAGAATGTCATACTAAGTGAGGTGACCCAGTCTCAAAAGAATACCCATGGTATACAGTCACTGATAAGTGGATATTAGCCTAGAAGCTTGGAACACCAAAGACACAAATCACATATCAAGTGATGTCTCACAAGAAGAAAGGAGTGGACACTGGTGCTAGAATGGACCAAAACATCATTGTGGGAGAGTACAAGAACAGTAAAGTGGGAGGGGGTGGATGCGGGAGCAGGGGGAGGGAAAAGGACATGTGGGACCTTTGGGGGTGGGGAACCAGAAAAAGGGAAATGAATTGTAAATATAGAATATATACAATAAAAAAATCAAAAAAAAAAAAAAAGAAAAAAAAAAGAAAATCAAAAGGCAAGGCATTAAGGCCCACTTCCTTCTTGAAACACCAGAAGGTAATAATCAGCAGGACAAACCAAATGGCAAATATCACTGTTGATGGAAGAAGGGCAAACCAAATGAAGGTGGAAGAGGTTGCCACGTAGAGGGGATGCTAGCCGGAGGCAGGACACGGAAGAGGCCTATCCCCACGTATGTGGCAGGCAGCAGCTTGGACGTGAGAGAGCAGGTGCAAGTGATCAAGAATTAGCAATAAAGCAAGGATGCTTGAGGATAATTGAAAAATGAAAATCAAAATATTTGCACCTCCGAGACTGGTACAGAATGGGATTTGCTAATGAAGTACCCAGCACCCTGATGATAAGGAAGGATCAACATCTTCCCACACTGACAATAAGGCCACAATTTGCACCAAGCTGCCAAGTCGGGTGTTCTGGCTATGCCTTCTACAATTACAAGGGATTTCAGTGTCTAAGCAGAGCGTGTGAAGAAGTTTGGTAAAGCCATGTGAAAGAAGAAAGAACAAAGAATGGAAGAAACAGAAAGCTGAGTCTTCGGCAAAAGCATAGAATGTATAGAAACTCTGAGGGTGAAAGATATGGAGAAGTACCCAGGGTTGCCACTGGTCAGGCTGACCAAACGACAATGCTTTGTGAGCTCATCTGATTCCATTTTTTTCCAAAATAATCAATCTGCTTTCAGTTTCTACATCAACACATCACAAGAACAATATGAAATTGAACTCCTATCCATATCAGACAAAAGCTGGACAAACTAAAAAGCAGCATTCCTTGGGACTATGAAAAAACTGACCTGTCTAGATAGTTGCCCCACAAAACAGAGATCTGAGTGTAGCCAGAGAGGTGCAGAAACTGAGACCTGTCAAGCCATGGTAACTCCGAGCTTCTAGACCGGTTCCTTGGGAATATTTTCTGTGCTGAATGCAGCATAATGTCTGCAGCATTAGGGAAAACACGTCACTCCCCTGTTGTTTCCTTTCAGGAATTCCTCCAAATTCTTACATTTACTTGTCACTACTGTCAAAAGGACTGAAAGATTAACCACTGTCAAGAATGCTCAGAGCCCTCTCCATAACAGAGGCCTGCTGTTCAAGTGAAGGCTCAAGATAGCAATTCTGAAACCTTATCTCAACTAGACTGAGAGGCTTAAACTCTATATCTCTCTAGCCTACTTCACTATAAATAACACACACACACACACACACACACACACACACACACACACACACACACACGAAAGGGGGAGAACTTCAAAGAACTAAATTGAGAATGATAAAACCAAAGAACCAAACAGAGTAGGAAAAAATAACCGCTAAACACTGCATCAACACTTAACGATTCACTAATGTGAGACCTACAAAAGACAGGAGATTAAAGGGAGCTGGAGAAATGTCTTGGCCAATAAAAGTATTATTGGTCTTGAAGAGGACTTGAGTTCAATTCCAAGCACCCACATCTGATAGTTCACAACTCCCTGTAACTCCAGATCCAGGAGATCTGACACCTTCTTCTGGCTTCCGCAGGTACCTGCACTCACTCACACACACACACACACACACACACACATACACACACACACTCAGACACACAGACAAACACCTCACTGACACATACATTTAATTTAAAATAAAAGTAAAGCATTATATAATAGACTTGAGGTTTAGCAGGACAATTAATTATAAGATAGATGGTCTCTTTCTCTTACATGTGATCACCACTAAAAAAGCTCCATTTAAAATTGATTTATTTCGGTTGACTCTACTGGAAGACAAGACCTACACTCTGAAGAGAATAATTAGATAAGTTCAAGATGAAAGCAAGGATTATAAAGGAAGGGGTGGGGGCAGAGTCTCAAGCTATAAGAAACATGAAACACAGGCCTCCTTCTAGTCAGAGCTACATAAATACACAAATCTTCTCACTAAAGGACCACTTACCTAGTTCTTATCCAATCAATATAATATGTATCCTAGCAAAAAAATTCTAAGGTATAGTAGAAGGTATAAATGTATATCTCTAGTCCAAAAAGACAAAGAAACCATCAGAACCAAATGCAAATGTGACAGATGTTGGAATTCTCAGAAACAATTTTAAAGTAACCATGATTAATACAGTACGAGTCATAATGGAAAAAGCATGTGGCATGTATAGACAAATGATAATCTAAAAAAGACAACATGTTAAGAAAAATTTAAATCAAAGTAAACACTAGAAATCAAAAGCAGCATAGCAGAACACTGCCTTAGAAAGGCCCATTAGCAGACCAGGCATGGCAGGCACTGAGTTGAACTATCTGAAACACTTCAGATACTGGCTGATGCCTCAATTCCTCTTTTTGGATTTGTGCATCAAGTTGCTCACAGTTTCCCAGTTCTTTAAGAAATTCTCTCTATTTCTTGCTCACGTTGTTTTGCTATTGCTTCTGCCCTGGCACCAGCCCTGTCATTTGGAAGTAAGTCAACAACCCACTTACTTATAATCACTTTCATTCCTACATATGGTGACCAAAGTCACTGACCTAAACACTCAGCTGTCTTTTTGATACCTGAGAACAAATTCCACAGCTCTATTCCTCTCACAATATCCACTCAGACCCTTCTTCAACAAATTTCCCTCTGCAATGCTTCTGGTAGCTTATTCCTTGGTCCAGGCTCAAGGATTTCCTCCTTTCTCATTAAACTTTAGCTGCATGCATTATACTGTGTCCAATGAAACAAATATTGACAATAATTAATCATCAGGGAACTATCAAGATAAGGCATTCTCAAGAGTATCCCCATCAAAACATTTCATAATTTAAAGAAACTAAGCAACTAGGAGGTTGCTTCAATTTAAATTATTGTTTGCTCCATACTCAGGACATTAACCCACTTATGTCCATTTGACATTTCTCTAAGCAGGTCCTAATGAGACCTAGGTGCTGTGGCTTGAACATTTTGAGGCTTCCCCAAACCTTCTACACAGTATAACTCATCACTAGGGTAGCAGTTCAGAGTAGCCTAATATGAAGGGGTTAATATGAATAGCCTCAAAGAGGGACTAGGCAGAACATGATGGACATGACCTCCATGGTCCTTCCACACAATCTAGGGCTACAAGGGCATCCCAGTGTGGCTGTCTCCTTGGTAGTGAATTTTGCACCATAGATTTCAAATGTCATCTTTGAGAAAGGCACACAGTCAGGAAGAGTGACGCTAACTCCTACATGTTTTCTTGACCAAAGGATCATGTTTCATGTATTCACTGAAAAAAAACACAAATGTTATGATATATGTGTTTAAAAGTCCAGGATTTCTCATAACAAGAAACAATCTGTATATATCCAAAGAGTGAATCCCACTGCCCTAAGATGAGACTAATTGCCTCTTCATATATTCTATGAGCTTTCTTCACCTTTTTACCCAAGTTTAAATAATGTATTTTTTTTTAATTTAGAGAAAAGAGTTGCTAACTAATAAGTAATCTACATGTTAACTTACCGTGACTTTTATTTAAATGGATTTAAATCCACTGGGTCCAAACTGAGCATTATATTATCAGTTCAGTGGCTCAGATTTCATTATCTATAAATTGCTGTTTTGTAAGCAAAACAAGTAATTTTATGTTGGGACATTTTATTACTCATGATATTTCTATGAATGTTATACCATCCCATTTGAACAGTAAGCCTTGTGGTAGGAGTTATTTCCCAGTTTAGGATGATGTGATTCCCAGTTTCCCATGATGTGATTTTAAGAAAGCCTGAGCATTAGTCTGACATGTGAGGTGAGCTCTACCATGGAGCATGTCTGTATATCATTCCCACGTAAAGTCCCCATTCCTAGTAGGTGCCAATAATGGGACTCTGGGAAGTAAGAATGGGAAACAAAGTCTCTGGCATTTCAGGTTCCTCACATAGGTCAACTGAGACCCTGAGAGCAGTTTTCCAAAATATCTCCACAGATGACAGCTACCAGAAGCAACAGGACACAGGCTTATGGGATGGGTACAATTAACAGTGAAGAGATTCCCAAGGACATACCATATGTGTTTGATCCTAAAATGTCACTACAGCACTGAAACGTCCATTGTCTAGAAACCTTTCTTACAGTGCTCCTGTTAGTCTATTAACTGTGGGATTGGTCGAGACCTAATTGCCACTCAATCTGTGGAAACATTTCACAAAGCCACCCAAAGTGCCCCAGCAAATCTCAAAAGATAAATGACCTGATAACTTGATTGCTTAAAAAAAAAAATTAGGCTCCATTTTGTATGTTTTGTCGTTGTGATAACTATGGCTTCTTTCAATATGGCACAGAGTGGGACAGCAGAACAAGAGAACAATGATTATTGAGAAAAAAAAATAGAATGACTCAAGTAAGATGAACTCACAGGAAATGAACTTTCATTAGCTCGGATGCCTCCATATGGAACTACTTGGTAGGTCAAGAGCTTTCCAGAAAACCATATGAAACCCTGGGAAATGTCTGCTTTGGATGCAAGAAATCCCGGGGGATTTTTGTGGATTCAAATCGTTGTTATGGAAAAAGAAACTTTGAGCTTAGCCTGGGAAGTTTGCTTTCTGGGAGACATGCCAAACTCAAAGCTGATGTGATTTACAATAACCTAGTTAATCAACCATAAAAATCAAGGCTTTATCTTTTTTTTTAAGAGATAATCACACACTGTAATTTTGAAGAGTAAGGCTTACTGTGAGAAAGCCATGCACTTTAGTGAGGGTATATGTTTATCTAAGTGACTCTAAATCTGAGGATTTCAGACCAGAACTTTCCTTCATGGAATAAGCCATTGGGCCATTGCTTGCCCATGGTTTTAAAGAAAAAAAAATAGTTCAATGTATTTTCCAGACTTAAGTATAGCTTTGGCAATTACTTATGTATTTCTTAATAAAGAAATTATTTTTTCCTTGACAAAAGAAGAAAGTTATCATTACTTTTGTACAGTGCAAAGCTGAGTTTTATAGAAATGGGATTTTGAAAGTGGAAGAGAGTTGAGCTCATTCTTACTAATGTTGCATGGTCTGACATGATTTCTCTTAAATAAACAGAATTTGATATTTTTATTTTTTTAAGACAGACTATGTGGAATCGTGATGTGAAATTTATGAGGACCTGAATGTCCTGGCAAAAATGTTTTGAGGATAAGAAAGAAATGAAAAAGAGACTATTGAACTAGTGACATGATCAGTAGTAAGATCTTCCCTAGAATGTACAATGACCTGGGTTTCATATCCAGCACCAAAACAGAAAGAAAGAAAGAGAGAGAGAGAGAGAGAGAGAGAGAGAGAGAGAGAGAGAGAGAAAGGAAGGAAGGAAGGAAGGAAGGAAGGAAGGAAGGAAGGAAGGAAGGAAGGAAGAAACAAGCAAAGAAACAAAGAAGCAAACCAACAAACAAGCAAACAAACAAAGAGGGGGGCTGAAGGAGGAAGAAACAGATTTTAAAAATAGCAGTATCGTACTTATATAGTAGAATTTTATGTAACTGCAAAGAAAAATGAAAATGCAGGTTTAGAATCATACCGGGAAATATTAGCACTGAGGAGGGTAGCCCAGACTCAGCAAGACAAGCATTACACTAAGGTTAATATCTTCAAGGTTTTTTGTTTGTTTGCTTGCTTGTTTGTTTGTTTGTTTGTTTGTTTAATTTGGAATATCTATCGGATCCGGGAAACTAGAAAAGGATCACCAGTGGAGTGAGGGAAGATCTTGAAGGCGGGGACACAGTAGAACACAGGTGATCTGAAAGGAAAGGAAGAATAATGGGGAGGAAAGTTTAAGGGAGGAGAGGAAGTCAAGGGTAGGAAAGGTGAGGAGGTTTGGCTTGGAGAAAAATAACTAAGGCTAACGATATTTGAAAGGGACATATGCAAAAATCTGTATTTTATAAGATTCAAATATACATATCCACAAAACACACCTTAACTGGAGTTTAAGGAATTTACTGGAGCACGGGAATTTACTCTCCTCCCAAAAACTGTAAGTTGTAGGTTAAAAAGCCCAGTACCAAGTATGGGACACTTCCCTCTAGTTACTGGTCAAAAGTGTCATGGAGAATCCCCCAAAAAGCGCCTTTGTGCCTGATTGCCCATCAAAACATGATAGTAAGCTCCTTTTGCTAAAGACATCACATGCTTTGATATTACACATTTTTCTCACAGGACATGAAGAAATTACATTGGAATTGACCAGGATACTTTCTCAATGATGGCTAGATTTTGTAGAATTAGAAGCTGCTATGCAAGTACCTGGGAACAAAAATGTTATCAGAAGTCTTACTCAGCTGTGAACCCTGTAAACTATAATAATAATAAGTGTGGCAGGATATTTCATAAATGCAATAGTGTCATGAGTATTATCTGGATAAGCAACTACTTTCTGATTAGTTGAAAGCACATTCCACAGGTTAGGGACACATCTTTGGTACTAGACATCTGACAAGGATCATTGGGGAGCTCACAGCTGCTAGGGGTGGAACTGTGAGAATGATTCTGCTAACTGGTATCTTTCTATGCATAGATTAGTCCAGCTCTGAAACACATTATGAGACATCTCTTCATGCAGTAATGGCAGCTAATGCAGAAATTCACAAGTGTCCAAAGTACAGAGAATAATTATCAATGGAATGCTCAGCTGCAAACTGGATATTCGTATCACACTTCTTCCCCAAGGCTCAGCACTGAGTGGAATGGGGAAAATGGTAAGTGCATGCAGTCATAGAAGACTGCTGCGTTTATGAATTTGCAACAGCTGTGGTAGTCTATATAAGACCTTCCCTAGACCTAGCCAATCAACATTCTGGCACTGAGTGAGAAGGAGTTCATGAGCTCCCACACCTAACTAAGGGCTATGAACACTAGATGGATTCCTGTGTAGCAAGTTTGTCTTCTCTAAGGATGTGACTACTAGTTGGTGGACTATGCTCCAGTGGATAGCCTCAAAAGGGGTCAGGGAGAGAGAGAGAGAGAGAGAGAGAGAGAGAGAGAGAGAGAGAGAGAGAGAGAGGAATTGTCAAGATATAGAAGATATAGGGAGCTTAGAGAAGTTAGGTGAAGGAATAGAGGGTGATTATGATGAAAATATATTGTATGACATTCTCAAAGAATTAATAAAAATATTTGATGACAATTCTAGCAGCCATATTGGAGATGGGAGCTGAGCTTTGCTTCTTTCTCTAACGTCAGGGTACTTCTATAGCCCATTGTAGAATACCTAGCATTCCAGTACCTGCAGAATGTTATCTAAAGTTTAAATGGAGTAGCACAAGTTCCTAAAGCATGCTCCAGATAATCAGGAGATCTCTGAGCCAATACGAAGAGGTCACAGGTCAAAACAATTTTCATAATCATTTTATACCATTGACCTTTTCACTCTTATTTTTCTTTGAGGATGCTGTGGAATTTTCTTGAGGCTATATAATATGTAACATAATAAGTTGATATACATAATAAGAGAACATAGCTAGCTTCTCTAGTCAGCCATGAAAATGTTTTGCCAAAACACAAAATAGTGCAATTCTTCCCATTACTCTTTTTCTTATTCAAACATAATTACTGTCTTTAAAATTTTTTAACTGAGAAAATAATATACTGGCTTTGTTATTTTTAGTAAAAAAGACATTCTTAATTTTTCTGTTTAACTTTGTAAAATGACAAATATTAACATAGTCAGGTTCTGTAGGAAGGCATGTGTCAATGACAGACTGCACATATGAGGATATACACCGTATAGCTTAGGGGTCTGGCAAGCTACACGTGTTTTTCTACATTTCTGTTAGCAAGGTTATACTGTTAATACAAGAAGACCTCTCAGTAAGGCATTTCCCAGAATTCATAGCCATAGTTGAATAGTCCATGTGAGCAGATAGAATGCACAGGAACAAGTGAACTCTGCAAATTCTGTTAATCAATGTTCAAGTGATCCTAAGAATATGGAGCTTGAGTATTGCTTTTATAACAGGTTGATTAAAACAATAATGTGGTTTGTAGAATGTAAACCACATTTTTACATGGAATGAAAACTGACAGTCATTGGTGGATTATTGCAAGTCAAAACAAACAAACTAATTAACTAATATAAAAAACAGAATCAGGCATGTGAGGAGCCAAAAAATCAAAAAAAAAAAACCCAAACAAACAAACAAAACCAAAAACCAAAACCAAATAATGAAAAGCAAGATAACCCATCAAATGGCAACTACTCATGCATTTACCACATATGCACACACAAACCCAAAACAAAATATTTCAAAACATACTTCAAGATATAGGCATGGCAGGGACTTCCTAAAAGGGCTCCAATAATACTGTAAACAATCCAAAGAACTGAAAATCATTACATTAAGTTTCTGCACAGGAACACAGCCCATTAGTGAACAGCAGTCTACAGAATGGGAACCTTTGCCAACAGTACTTCCAACAATCATCTAATATCTAGAACCTGTGAAGAACTTCAAAATTAAACATCAGTAAAGTTAATCAGTCAATAAATTCCCCCAATGAATGGAATTTTTGCACAGATGTTCAATATCTATAGCGATAGGAGTATGCAAACTCAAAACAGCTTTGAAATGACATCTTACTCTAGTCAATATGGCTATCACCTGGACAACAACTGCCAGCAGATTCTGTCAAGGGTGTGGAGGATAAACACTTATTCACTTCTTGGAGGAATGAACCGGTACAGGTGGTTCAGAGGTACAAGTTCCTCAAAAGCCTGAAACTGGAATTACCCAGTCTGCTGGGTATGACCCAAGTCTGCTATACCACAGCTGGTGGATTTTAAGCCAGCATACCACAGATGATACCTAAAAGTTTATTTTCATTCCTTCAGCAGTCATAACAGCTTGGCCCAGAATCAATCTAGAAATTCATCAGCAGATAACAAATGAAACCGTACAAATACAGCATGGAACCATTTTGGTTTTTGAGACTGAGTCTGTTAGTTACTAAGACTAAGACTAGTTAGCAGTCAGATTAACAAAATCTACTGTGACATTTTCATACATTTATACTGTTGTACATTGATTTCATCTCCCACAGCTGCTATCCCATTTCTTCCATCACTTCTTACAGGTCAACTTTCTCTTAGTAGACTAAGACTGCTAAGTAAACTAAGAGACTCTCAGTTACAGAATCTTTGCTCCTGTGCAGAAACTTTTTCATTTAATGTAATGATTTGCAGTTCTTTGGATTGTTTACATTATTATTGGAACTCTTTTCAGAAAGTTCTTGCCATGTTGAAGTATGTTTTGAAACCTTTTGTTTTGTATTTGTGTGTGCATGTATGGGGTAAATGCCTGCGATCAATGCCCAGGACTGTCTGGAACTGATTATGATTATACAGCCCAGGCTGGCCTTGATTGAGTGGAGATTCTCCCATTTTGACCTCTAGAATGTTAAGATTATAGGCTCAATACATCACCCCTCACCTAATAATAGAATTTTATTCAGATACTAGGAAGAATGAGTGTGTTATATTTGGGGTAATTGGAACGAAAGGCTATTATGTTAAGGGAAATAAGATAGACTCAGAAAGACAAATTTAGCTTTCACTTTCAAACAGAATCTAGTTTTAAATTCAAACGTTCTTGTATATAAATATGTATATGACATAAAACTATAGAGGTGACTACTGGAGGAGAGAAAGAAGTGTAAGGTGAGGGAAAGGGAGAACAGGGAGAGAAATGAAATGTGTGACATAAACTCAGAAGGAAGAACTATCTAGGAAGAAGGTACCCTGCAAGGGGATGCTGAGAGAAATAGGGTTGACAGCTGTGGGGGATGAAATCAAAGTGTAATGAAATAAATGATAGGAAGATGTCACAGTGGGTTTTGTTAATCTGACTGCTAACAAAAACTAAGTATATTTTTAAAAGAATTACAAAGAAGCCTCATTTTTTTCTCCCCAGGGATGGTAAAATACAGACTCTTCTCAGTCTGACATGGTATAGAAATCAATATAGCACTATATAGCAAAAGCCTTACTCAGACGTCGCCTCAGTAAATTGGTAAGCCCAAACTCTCCTGTATGTAGAATAAGGAGCACAGATTCAAGATTTGATCCCATTCATTAATCAATGAGGAAGCAAAGGAAATATTACAGATCAGATTTTTGAAAGTGAATATGGAACACAAACACATTGGATCATGAGTTTTATGAAAACACCTGAAAATGAACGAAAACTTATTTTTCTTTTTTTTTTAATAGTTGAGTAGTACTCCCATTGTGTAAATGTACTACAATTTATTTTTTTTTTATTTTCTATATTCTTTGTCTACATTCCAAATGATTTTCGCTTTCCAGGTTCCCCCCTCCCCATAAGTCCCACAAGCCCTCTTCCCTCCACCTGTTCCCCAATCAACCCCCTCCCACTTCTCTGTCCTGGTAATGCCCAGCCATGCTGCATCAAGTCTTTCCAAGACCAGGGCCCTCTCCTACCTTCTTATTGGGGATGATTTGATATGTGAGTTGTGTCTTGGGTATTCAGAGCTTCTGGGCTAATATCCACTTATCAGTGACTGCATTCCATGTGTGGAAAACTTATTTTTCAAAAGGGGGTGGGAGAGGGAAGTCAGTTGAACTATTACCAAATAAGAAAGAATATCTGTCTTCAGACAAAAAAATCATTTGGCATTTATCTTAGTTGTCTATACTTACAATACTATAAATTAGGAGACAGCTAAGGAGGATGAAATCAGAAAGCCCAGACAATTTGTTATGTAAATCATACATACTCGCCCTTGGAAGCACAGATCACTTCCCCCCTCACTGAGCTCTGAGCACAAAATTCAAATGTTACCACAATCTCAAAAACTTATGATCAGATTTGTCACTCAATACCCCACTCCTGGTACCAATATCTATCTAGCTTAGAATTTCTATTGTTATAATAAAACATCAAAACCAAAAGAAACTTGGACAGAAAATGGATTATTTCATCACATATTTTCACATCACAATCATTGAAGAAAATCACAGAAGGAACTCAAGGCAGGAACCTGGAGGCAGAAACTGAAGCAGAGGCCATAAAGAAACACTGATTACTTGATTGCTCTCTAGGGCATGCTCAGTCTGTTTCCTTATACACCTTAGGGGTCCCAGTGCTACAGTGGTAGCACCCCCACAGTGAGCTGGATCTCATATCCCATATTAATCACTAGTTAAGAAAAGGTCCCACAGTCCTGTCCACAGGTCAAACAGCTGTGATTTCTCCTTCTCACATATCAAATTGACAAAAAAATGATAAAAATTAACAAATTCTATTTAAGTGTCTATTATTAAGATTAGAAAAACTAAGGTCATAGAGTGAAGAGATTGAAAGACTATACAGCTGATGATAATGTTAAATCCCCATTCAAGCAAGGGCTCCTAGGGTATAACTGGTGAGATATGGATAACTTCTGCTCTTTATCTAGTAGGATTACATAAAAGATAGTTTTTAGCTATGGTAAATGATTCATATTTATAAAAGGAAACTGGTTGAAGGATATACAGAAACTTTGAATTATTTTTGCAGCTCTTCTACAAGCCTGAACTTGTTTCTGTTTCAAAAGTAAATATAAAAATAAAAATAATGAAAGCTGAAGAGACAGTTCAGTGGTTAGGAGCATTTGCTGCCCTTTCAAAAGACCCAGATTTTCTTTCCAGCATCACTATTTTGTTTTACAACATTTTGTAACTTCATATCCATAGGATCCAATGTAGTCTTCTGACTAACACAAGCACCAGGTATGTATGATATACACCCATACTCACAGGAAAATACCCATACACATAAAATAAAATAAAAATAAATATAAAATATTTTATAATTTTAATATATAAACAAACATGTTAATAAAACTTTCATGGGTTGTTGGAAGATTATGAAATTGGACATATTTCATATTAAATAAATATATTTTAAAGTAATGTTGATTTAATATTAAGAAGATTCCTAATGCTAGTTTAGTTCCATAGGTTTGGGTTATACCATAGATCAATGTATTAATAAGGTTTCAAGGACCCATTAGTATTTCAGGGAGCCTTGGAGAAACATGTTTTGAACCCCAAGTCTGTGCTTCACCCAACTGTTCTAGTCATTCTTGTAAAATAGTGATTGCTCTCTTCCCTTCTCTCTGGCCTTTCCATTCAGCCTGTTAGATGAGCTCACAGGCTAACCCAAATCATCAGTGTTTTCTAGACCATTCTTTTCAAAACCAGAAATTTAACAACAAAGAAGTGGGAGGGCTTTAGGAGACCTCTAAAGGTTTGATGGATACCTCAGTATAAAAGATGGACCTCAGGTCAGGGCTAGTGATAGTCTGAAGCTAGGAAAGCCTTGGTAGTGGGACAAACAAGAAGGTATACACACCTTAGTTAGACTTTGCTGAGGGAATACTCTAGAACATAGATCTAACAATAGATCTAAAAGTATTCACATTCTGTAATGTTGTTTGTTATTTTACTGATAAAAGTCTTGGAGAATTAAGAAAGTAGATAGCTTTACTTATTTTTGTACAGACAAGATTCCTTTTACTCACTGAGTTTATGCGACCTGCTTACAGCAACAAGGCTCCAGACACAAACTTTAACGTGAGGCTTGTTTTTAAATTCATAAGCAATAATAATTCTGCATAAGCATTGTGAGCTAATAGGGTGCCCCATTTCATTGCTCTCAGTGAGGATTTCTTAGATTACTAGTTTTACTGGTTTCATGTTCTCTATTTTCCCACCTTGAGCCTTTTTTTAAAGCTTCTTCTTTCTACAGTAGTCTCTTCTTGCAGAAGGAAATTTCATAAATCCTATCTAAAAGAGAAGACTAGGGTTCCACATCCAGGTGCAGGTTGCCCCGTGCAGCTGTTATGCAGAGCCTTGGCAGCCATTCCTTCTTTTCAAGGTGCTGGCGTGCCTTGAAGTCATTTGGCATAGCAATGCAGTCTCGCCTGAGCCTTTCTAACAAATTATATCCCCTGTGGAGCTTTTGAAAGTAACGTTGAGTTGATTTAATCTGAGAACTCCTCTATCCGGCTTATTTCTTTATACTAAGCGTGGAACCAGATCTCTCGTCTGACTCCATAGATTCTTTTCAGATAAGAGTAACTCATCTAATCACTTCTACATCATTCTTAGATTTGAATTAAACCTTTATAGTAGCTTATCAAAGCCATAACTACATGTGACTGTGGGCAAAGGATGCAAAGTTAGAAAATGCTGCTGTAACAAAGGAGTTGAGGCGTCAGGAGACAGCGCTTCTCTGTGGCTTAATGGCGAACAAAGTCTGTATGGCAAGACAAGGACCCTCTCTGAAATGTTTGCTCCAGCATCATAGTACAAGGTTATACAACCCTTGATAGTTAGTCAATCAATATCTCCATTGTCTTGATATCTGTCACTCAAAAAGGGGTGTGTACATTTTTATTTGCCAATGTTCTTCTTTCCTGCTTTGCCTCAAGCTTATCTCTCACTGATGATGATTTCAATATTCTTGTAGTCAGCTTAGAGTCATCACTAATTTTATGTTTACCTTTAAAAGAAAATACAGTAACTGCCAAGGCGGTGGTGCCTGTAAGCCCCATACTTGTGAATTAGAAGCAGGAGTGTCACATGTTTGAGAGGAGCCTGAACTACATAGTGGGATCCTTTCAGAAAAATGAGGGGACAAAAGAAATTACAAAGAGGTTCAAATCCTGCCACTGTCCTTTTTTGATTGGCTGCATACAGAATAAATATTTTAATCAGTCCAGTTGGATCTTCTGTAATATAGTGATTCAAAATAGGGTTTCTGGTGCTATTCTGAGGAATAACGAGATAGAGCACAAGAAAATCCAGCAGAGGACCAGACGCATGCTAAGGGTTCAATGCAATTTAAGTTCTGTGCCAAGAAAACTTGTTCTGCTATAATAAAATAGCACAGGATGACTATGTATAATACAATACAACAGACGTTTATTCTCTCACAGTCCTAGAGGCTGGTCATCTGAGAACACATTGCCAGCCCTGTTGCAGGCTGTGGGACGGTACCCTTCCATGACAGGTACCAACAGGACAGAAGGAGCAGATAAACAAGGAGAAAGCAGTATAAAGGCAGAGCACTCCAGTATGTCCTCTAGGGAAGAATGTTATCATAAGGCCTCCTAGCCTCATTTAAACCTCACTACTCCCAAAGGCCCTCCCTCCTGTCTACATCACTTTGGCTACTGGATTTCAACATACAAATTTAAAATGGGCACAGGTGAACCCACAATTGGTTCTTATTTTGAAAAATAAAGAAGCGATGTTGAAAGTTGTACCTGAGTCTTCGACAACCTACAGAGTTCATAAACCAGGCTAAGACTGTGCCTTAAGCTGCCATGGAACAGCATGTCTGTTTTAAGGGAAGGGCTCAGCTGAAATCCTCACTAAGAAGGAAGTATTTTGATTTTGATCCACTAATTTAAAGAGGCTGACAGAACTGAGAAGGGTGGATTTCTCAGTTCACCATCTGATATAATAAGCAGCCTCTGGTGAAGGTTTCAACTAGGCAGAGATTTCCTTGGCTTTCAAGAATGCTCACTTCCTTATTTAATTGTACAACTGGCTGAATGCTATTTCTCAGTATTTCTAGTCAGTGCGTTGCTAAAACCTAATCATGTTTGATATCCATAAACAGAATACATGAGTGTATTTAATAATAACTCAAAGTAAGATTTTTACTAAAAGTACCATACCAAATTCAGCAAATTGTGAAGGTCATACTGTGCAGTCACAGAAGTGTTCCTGCAATTCTTAAGACAAGCACTTTGGATAAGAAACACTCTCACTTTCTTCCAGATGCTTATATAAGGAGTGGCTATTTTATATAACACCTCCCACATAGCAAATGCTGGTAAGTAATGATTATCACTGCTACTTAATTCTCTACAGTCAATCACTTGCCAAATCCTAGAAGCTCCTTCTCCAAAGTTTCTCTCATTTCCACCACAGCTACCTGAGCCCAGTCTGCCATATTCCACAGCACAATGAGTCAGCACCTTCTGCTCGCCTCAGCTGGCCTGCCTTTTCTGCTAATCAACCATCAGCTAGGCCAAGCTCCCTGCAACGGCACGATAGAGCAATCTTCCTTGTCCACTGAGGCCTAGCCACCCTCCTGTCCAACCTTGCTTCATTACCACAGTTTGCAAGTGCATGTTCTCCAGTCCCGAGTCCTTCCCAGGTTCAGGGGCTATCAGAATTTCAGGAGTCATGGTCTGAGTTGGGAAGCCTTGTCCTTTCTATACCACCTATCCCAATATCTATGCCAACTGCCTCCTTGCCAACAATTCTTTCAAACCAATCAGAAATTTAGCACTGGCCAACCAAATCAATATTCAATGACACATTGTGTCACAAAATTCCTTGGCTAATGCAAATTTATATGGATCAAGGATGTGTATGAATATCCAACGTTTTCAATATATTTTTTCCTTAGGCAATAGTATATTTTTAGAGGGTGTTCTTTTTTTTTTAAATTAACTTCACCCAAAATATATGGAGAAGCAATCAAACCCCAGTGGCATTTGAATCCACTGGGAGAAAGCAGAGCCTCAGATTCAGTTCATCTTCAGATTAAATGAATTTATTCTTACTGCTGCTAGGAGAATGGCAGGTAGCCTTAGAGTCAATGCAGCATGACTTGCAGAAAGGGAGTGGGGAGTAAGATGGGGTTTTAAAGAAAACATCAGAAAGGTGTGTGCTCCAACTATCCATGGAATCCACAGCTGAGCAGAAAAAGCATTTAACTTCCCTCAGTTGTTCCTTACTTCGCCATTATATAGTAATAAAAAGACCATTTGATCCCTTTCCCATAGCCATAAGCGGGTTTTACAGAAGCAGAGGAAACTGTTAATACCTCACAGCCCATTTTCCTATCTTATCTCACCTACAAGCCACTAGAATCTCCCAGGCATTCCAGAGCAAAAGGTCAAAGGCCCTTAAGGGATGCCTGGCTCCGCAGTAAGTTTCTTTAGCCATCACAGGACCTGTGTAAATTATCACTTAGGTCAGAGCACTCTAATGGCTGGGATAGAGGAGTTCATTTCTGGCCAGGGAAATCTACAATGCTATCAGGATACGAATGGCGAATGGCTGTCACATCCCCCGAAAGAAAGAAAGAAAGAAAGAAAGAAAGAAAGAAAGAAAGAAAGAAAGAAAGAAAGAAAGAAAGAAAGAAAGAAAAAGAAAGTCCGGTTTTGGGTTTTGTTTTTTTTTTTTTTTTGATAAAATACTCCATATAATTCTAGTATCGATAAAAGAGTTGTCTGGTAGTCAAAAATCATTGGTGAGTGTACTTGCATGGTTTCAGCCTGTCTCACAGGGAACTCTCTTTTAAATCTCCATTCCTAACATTTTTGGCATTTACAAAGACACCCACTTCTGTAGTACTGACTTCCTCTGCCAGAATTCCACTAATTTGCTCCAAACAGTATCTAAAATGCGAGAAGGGAAACCCTGCAGGCCCATTTTTTTTTCTGACAACTTTATAAACTGGCTCCCTTAATTCATGCAAACATACATTATCAAATATAGAGAACTGAGGGCTTTAATGTCTGAAACACTTAAGTTTTAGGATGTTCAGTTTACTGGATCACAATTCAATGTCTCTCCTGTCCTATAAATTAAGTGTACTGCAATTCTTTTTATGCTGTTCATAAAAAGCTAAAAAGGAGAACTAATTTGCTCTACTAGACGTCACCAAAATATCATATTTCAATATGTTGGTACGTTTCTACCATCTCCTACCTGGAAATAAATGGTAAAGCAGCTTACTCTGATCAAATACACAAAGAGGAACAACAGAAAAATCTTGTTTGAAAATGACCTCTCTGCAAATAGGAAGAGTTTGCACCCAGTACTTTTAGCTTCCAAGTAAAACAAAGGAAAGGTGACCTGGTGTTCCAGGAGTAAGGAACCAGCCCTCAGCAAGCATCTGAAGCCAGGAGCCCAGGCAAAGAGCAAAGTAAGGAGAAGCAGAGGAAAAGCAAGAGCAGTAGTGCAGGGACAGAATTCTTTAGGTCTCCATCTGTGCCCCAGAGTAAAGGCTATCCCATAACCCTCCATACCCACACTCCACCCAGGAGAGAACTGGTCTCCCCAGGAGTGCTGACACACCTAAGATCACAGGCTCACAGGAGGGACAAGCTCCAGTCAGAGACAGCCAAGACCTACTATCACCAGAGTTAACCAGGTGGAAAGAAGCAAACACAAGAATGTAAGAAAGAGACACTAAGGCGATTAAGCATCATCACACCCCACTTCTCCCACCACAGTAAGTTCTAGACACCTCAACACACCAGAAAATCAATATTCAGATTTAAAAATCATATCTCATGATGATGATAGAGGGCTTTAAGAAAGACATAAATAACTCCCTTAAAGAAATACAGGAGATCACAGGTAAACAGGTAGAAGCCCTTAAAGAGGAAACACAAAAATCCCTTCAAGAATTACAGAAAACACAACCAAACAGGTGAAGGAATTGAACAAAACCATCTAAGATCTAAAACTGGAAATAGAAACAATAAAGAAATCACAAAGGGAGATACTCCTGGAGATAGAAAACCTAGGAAAGAGATCAGGAGTCATAGATGCAAGCATCAATAACACAATAAAATAGAAGAGAAAACCTCAGGTGCAGAAGATACCATAGAAATCATTGGCACAACAGTTAAAAGAAAATGTAAATGCAAAAAGCTACTAAACCAAAACATCCAGGAAATCTAGAACACAAGGAGAAGAACAAACCTAAGGATAATAGGTATAGAAGGGAGTGAAGATTCAAAATTTAAATGACCAGTAAATATCTTCAACAAAATTATAAAATAAAACTTCTCTAGCCAAAAGAAAGAGATGCCTATGAACATAAAATAAGCGTACAGGACTCCAAATAGTTTAAACCAGAAAAGAAATTCCTCCTGTCACATAATAGTCAAAATGCCAAATGCACAAATCAAAGAAAGAATATTAAAAGCAGTAAGGGTAAAAGGTCAAGTATCGTATAAATGCAGACCTATAAGAAATTCCTCCCATAATAATCAAAACACCAAATGCACAAAACAAGGAAAGAATACTAAAAGAAGGGGGAAATGTCAAGTAATATATAAAAGCAGACCTATCAGAATTATACCAGACTTCACATCAGAGACTATGAAAGCTAGAAGATCCTGGGCAGATGTCATACAGATCCTAAGAAAACACAAATGCCAGCCATGCTACTATACTCAGCAAAACTGTCAATTAAAACAGATGGAGAAAACAAGATATTCCATGACAAAAACAAATTTACACAATGTCTTTCCACAAATCCAGGCCTAGAAAGAATAATAGATGGAAAACTCCAACACAAGGAGGGAAACTACACCCTAGATAAAGCAAGAAAATAATCTTTCAACAAACCCAAAAGAAGATAGCCACACAAACATAATTCCACCTCTAACAATAAAAATAACAGGAAGCATCAATTACTCTTCTTTAATATCTCTTAGCATCAATGGAATTAATTCCCCAATAAAAAGACATAGACTAACAGGCTATGTAAACAGGACCCAGCATTTTGCTGCATACAGGAAACACATTTCAGTGACAAGGACAGACACTACCTCAGAGTAAAAGGCTGGAAAAAATTTCCAAGCAAATGGTCCTAAGAAACAAGCTAGAGTAGCCATTCTATTAAACTTATGGGACACAATGAAAGCAGTGCTAAGATAAAAACCCACAGCTCTGAGTGCCTCCAAAAAGAAACTGAAGAGATCATACACTAGAAGCTTAATAGCACACCTGCGAACTCTAAAACAAAAAGAAGCTAATACACCCAAGAGGACTAGATAGCAGGAAATAATCAAACTCAGGTCCGAAGTCAACCAAGTAGAAACAAAAAGAACTATACAAAGAATCAACAAAACTAGAAGCTGGTACTTTGAGAAAACAAGATAGATAAACCCTTAGCCAGACTAACCAGATTGCACAGAAACTGTATCTAAATTAATAAAATCAGAAATGAAAAGGGAGATATGACAACAGAAACCAAAGAAATCCAAGAATAATCAAATCCTACTACAAAATTCTATACTCAACAAAACTGTAAATTATAGATGAAATGGACAATTTGCTGGACAGATATCAGGTACCAAAGGTAAGTCAGAATCAGACAAACTATCTAAATAATCCAGTAACCCATAAGGAAATAGATGCAGTCATTAATAGTCTCCCAACCAAAAAAAGCACAGGACCAGATGGTTTTAAAGCAGAATTCTATCAGATCCTCAAAGAAGACATAATATCAATACTCTTCAAACTATTCCACAAAATAGAAACAGAAGGAACCCTACCTAATTCATTTATAAAGCCACAATTATGCTCATACCTAAACCACAAAAGGATACAAGGAAGAGAACTTCAGATTAATTTTACTTATGAATATTGCTATAAAAATATTCAATAAAATTCTCACAAACAGAATCCAGGAATACATCAAAACAATCATCCTTCATGATCAAGCAGACCTTACCCCAGGGATGCAGGGATGGTTCAATACCTGGAAATCTATCAATCTAATTCACCATATAAACAAACTTAAAGGAAAAAAAAAAACCCTACACGATCATTTCACTAGATGCTGAGAAAGCATTTGACAAAATCCAACACCCCTTCATGATAAAAGACTTGGAAAGATCATGAAATCAAGGTCCATAACTAAAGATAGTGAAAGTAACATACAGCAAACCAGTAGACAACACCAAACTAAATGGAGAGAAACTTGAAGCAATCCCAACAAAATCAAAGCTGTCCACTTTCTCCCTACCTATTGACTATAGTTCTCGAAGTCCTAGCCAGAGCCTTTAGACAACAAAAGGAGGTCAAATGGATGCAAATTGAAAAGGAACAGGTCAAAATATCACTATTTGCAGATGATAAGATATTATACTTAAGTGACCCAAAAAAATCCACCAGAGAACTCCTACAGCTGATAAACAACTTCAGTAAAGTGGCTGGGTAAAAAATTAACTCAAACAAATCAGTAGCCTTCCTCTACTCAAAGGACAAACAGGCTGAGAAAGAAATTAGTGTAAAGATATCCTTCACAGTAGTCACAAATAATATAAAATACCTTGGTGTGACTCTAACCAAGCAAGTAAAAGATCTATATGACAAGAACTCAAATCTCTGAAGAAAAAAATCAAAGATATCAGAAAATAGAAAGATCTACATGCTCATGGATTGGTAGAATTAATATAGTAAAAATGGCCATCTTGCCAAATGCAATCTACAGATTCAATGCAATCCCCATCAAAATTCCAACTCAATTCTTCAGAGTTAGAAAGAGCAATTTGCAAACTCATTTGGAATAACAAAAAACCCAAGCTAGGGAAAATTCTTCTCAACAATAAAAGAACTTTGGGGCAATCACCATCCATGATTTCAAGCTGTATTACAAAGCAATAGTGATAAAAACTGTATGGTATTGGTAGCAAGACAGGCAGGTAGATCAATGGAACAGAATTGAAAATGCAAAAATGAACCCACACACCTATGGTCACTTGATCTTTGACAAAGAAGCTAAAACCATCCAGTGGAAAAAAGACAGCATTTTCAACAAATGGTGCTGGTTGAACTGGAGGTCAGCATGTAGAAGAATGCAAATCAACCCTTATCATTCTTATCTCCTTGTACAATGCTCAAGTCCAAGTGGATCAAGGACCTCCACATAAAACCAAATACTCTGAAACTTATAGAGGAGAAAGTGGCCAAGAACCCTCAAATACATGGGTACAGGAGAAAATTTCCTGAACAGAAAACCAATGACCTATGCTCTCAGATCAAGAACTAACAAATTCAAGAATCATAAAATTGCAAAGCTTCCTGTAAGGCAAAGGACACTGTCAATAAGACAAAATGGCAACCAACAGATTGGGAAAAGATCTTTACCAACCCTACATTCAATAGAGGGCTAATATCCAACATATACAAAGAACTCAAGAAATTAGACTCCAGAGAACCAAATAACCCTAAAAAAAAGATGGGCACAGAGCTAAAAAGGAATTCTCAACTGAGGAATACCAAATGGCTGATAAGCACCTAAAGAAACATTCAACATCCTTAGTCATCAGGGAAATGCAAATCAAAACAACCCTGAGCTTTCAACTCACACCAGTCAGAATGGCTAAGATCAAAACTTCAGGTGACAGCAGATAATTGTGGATGTGGAGAAAGAGGAACATTCCTCCACTGTTGGTAGGATTGCAAGCTGGTACAACCACTCTGGAAATCAGTCTGGCAGTTCCTCAAAAAACTGGGCATATTACCACCAGAAGACCCAGCTATACCACTCCTGGGCATATACCCAAAAGTTGAGCCTACATATAACAAGGACCCATGCTCCACTATGTTCATAGCAGCCTTATTTATAATAGCCAGAAGCTGGAAAGAACCCAGATGTCCCTCAACAGACAAATGGATACAGATAATGTGGTACATTTACACAATGGAATACTACTCAGTTATTAAAAAACAATAAATTAATGAAAATCATAGGAAAATAGATGGAATTAGAAAATAATCAACCAGAGTGAGGCAACCCAGTCACAAAAGAACCCACATGGTTGCACTCACTGATAAACACTTTTGGATCCAGATATAAGTAGAGATTCTTCACACTATAGATGATATACCAACTCACCTGGTTGTCTCTACCAAATTTGTTCTTAACTTCCAACCACTCAGCTCTGCTCTGTTCAAAACAAAACAGACAAACAAAAAAAAACTAGAACCAGGAGCCTAACTCAGTCCCTCAGTGGGGTAGTAAATGTAAGGGAGATTGGCTCAGAATCCAACATGACGTCAGGATATTATGCCTTACTAAGTAATTTGGCAAACCTTCTCTGAAAAGTGTCTCCAGAGATTTCTTTGTCCTTTTCTTCTTCTGTCAGAAGACAGTAAAGTTCTAACGTTATGTGTGTTAGTTTTCATGGGGCAAGCATAAACCAAGC
The DNA here is from genome assembly GCA_964023405.1 of Apodemus agrarius. Taxonomy (NCBI): domain Eukaryota; kingdom Metazoa; phylum Chordata; class Mammalia; order Rodentia; family Muridae; genus Apodemus; species Apodemus agrarius. The sequence continues at coordinate 146,824,586 of OZ030009.1, read as the reverse complement.
AACACTGGCATTAAAGCTTTCACACAGACCTACTGCCAAAGTGTCAGCTTCTTTGTAGAGGGACAGATGAGCTCTGCCCTCCTGCGAAGGGCGAAGGGTCCTGCTTCTGCTCTATCAGCTAAGCCATGAACATTCAGGGCCAGCCCTGAAAGGGACAGAAAAAAATAAATCTTTTTGGTTCCCAGCTGCTCTCTGGAGCCGGGTGGTGCGATTGGGAGACACTTTCCCATGTGTTTCCAACCATCTTAACCATCTCTGTCATCTTCCCCACAGGAAACTGTGAATTTCTCCAGGCCACGGGCTCAATTCCCCACAGGGAAGTAAATGAGACTTTCTCAGGCATGCCGATTCCCACAGTGTGTATCCACCCACCTGCAGCACTTCTCTTTTTTTCTCCTTGGCAAAGTCTAGGGAACGTGAAAGTATTTAGATCCTTGGCTTCGTGGAAGTCACAGCCGAGCAGCTTCCAGCTTGGCCACCGCTTCAATTGCTTCACCTCTGGATCCAGCCGAACAACTCCCAACAGTCTCCCTGAGGAGTTCTTCTATGTCACTACTGAGTACACTGCAGCCACTGTGTGATCCGTGGCCGAGAGTCTGAGGTTCTCACTAGAGGAACACATGGGGAACCAACTCTGCCCCTTTGACAGCTGCAGTTGAGCAGGGCTTTGGGGTGAGCGAGCATTCCTCTAGGGTAGGACGGGAGGCCCCAGCTGCTCAGGCTGATTACAAATAACTGATACTGAGTGACTGGGCTGAAGTCATGCTTTGAAAATCAAACCATTCAGAACAGTGGAGCTCATCCTCTCCACCCCCACCCCACCCCTACCCCCACCCCCGCCGCCCACCCCTCTAGGAATTAAAGATAAGCAATATCTTTGAGACTTCCAGGGCTGCTAATTAGGAGCCTGTTTGCATTTTTCCAATGGAAGTGATTCTATCTTGATTTCACTAGTGGCGAGAACAAAGCAGAGCTGCATAAAGAAAACTAACTGTTGTGCAGAAATACTTTGAAGTGTATTGACATGATTTAACCATTTTCTCTTTATCGTGAAGCATAGCTGTAGGATGTAAAACGGTGAGAAGAAAGGACAGAAGGGTGGAAGAGAGAGATGGAGAAGGAGAGGAAGGAGGAACAGAGATAGGAAAGGAGGGAGGGATGGCAGGACAGAGGAAAGAAGAAAAGAAGGAAGGAGGTGTTTGTTCATTCAGACACTACAGAGCAGGGGGCGGAACCCACAGGATTTAAGACTTGTAGACTATGTCACAGCAAGAGAGTCAGAGGCTTAACTCTGTCCAAAAATAGATTTGGAATTACAAATCTAGATTATTTCAGTGGTGAACCAAATTTCATCAGGTTTCCATACTTTGGTGGATTAAGTGGGAAATGTTCACCGTAGGCTCAGATATTTGAACACCTGCTTTGCATTTGGTGGGACTGTTCCGGAAGGATATGGGACCTTTCGGTGCTGAAACCTTGCTGGAAGAAGGATATTACTGGAGCAGGCTCTGAGGTTTTATAGCCTGGCTCTCCTTCCCGTTTTATTTCTGTTTCACTTCCTGTGTATAAATCAACCATAACTAACTCTTTTAATATTTCCAGCCTACCACTTCCCTGACTGGTGCTCCCCTCTATGATGGACCCTATCCTACTGAAAGTGTAAGTTCAGTATGTTCTTCCATAATTTGCTTGTGGCCATGGTGTTAGCACAGCAACAGAAGTTAATACACAGACTTCAGGGGAAAGGTCTAAAACCACCAATGCAAATTATTCATAGGCATGTCTTAGGAAAACTGCATCAACAACGCTGACTGTGCTGGCACACGCCTTTAACCCCAGCACTCAGGAGGCAGAGACAGCTGGAGCTCCGCGAGTTCAGGACTACTTTCACCTACATAGAGAGTTCTGCTGCAGTATATGTTTAACAGTGTGTTGGTTTTTTGATATTAACATTTGACCTACAAACTACTTTGAAGCTTTAAAATTTCGTGATCAATAAAATAATCTGATAGCATTATTTCCACTTGACACTAAAAAGTGACTCATGTTTCCACTCTCTTAGAACTATGAAGAAGTAGGGTTATTCAAATAATTTCAATAAAGTTCCCCCTCATAATCACTTGGGTTCACTCTATTCCATGTTTGTCGTGTGTGTGTTTGTGTGTGTGTGTGTGTGTGTGTGTGTGTGTAAAATATTAGTATCCATAAATTTCATCATTATAATTGCATTTATTTTGGTCACTAACTACTAGTCTATAAAGAAGATGACTGAGGAAATGAACTGTAATTTGAAACAGTTCTGTGTCAAGACATTATCAGCCAAACATGTATGTGTAAAGAAAAACAAAACAAGTCAGTAAACCACACACAAGGTGGAGAAGAGTGGGCCGTGCTTCAGGAGAATGAACCCCTGACAAGGCACAATTTTCATAATGACCGCCAAGGCAGAGGACCCTGGGAGAACTGCAGGAAGGAGTGGCCAGGAGACCCCTTACTCAGAGCAGGCACAGGAGCATGCCCTAAGAGATTCACACCCGCCTCTCTGCACTTGTCATGACAGCTTCTAGAGCAGAGAAAGTGAACCCAAAATTTCTGTTTCCTTCTTAAAATAAAAGCATACGGTGTTTAACTTAGTGAGTTTGGTGAAGACTTTACACAGGTATAAGCAATTCCCTAGACTAATAAGGCTAGTCAGCTGCGAAAAGCACCAAAAGACCTGACAAGTCCCTTATAGTTCTAATATTGGTATTTGGGAAAATCATAATGTTAATCAGTTAGAATTAAAACTAGTCCTTCAGTGCAGGGTACCAAGAAAGCAAAGTTATTTGTTAAGGGATGGCTCAAAGTCAAGGGGAAATTAAGTGTGTGGGATCACTGCCAGACTCTAAGAAGCAAGGGCCTCTGCTCCAGATTGGAATTGGTTGGTTCCCTAAGGGGTTCTGCGTTGGAGGCTTGATCCCCTCAAGATGTGATGTGAGAGGCACTGGGACCTTCAAGAGGAAGAGCCAGGGAGAGATGCTTGGATCAGAAAGGACTGCATGGTTCTGGGACTCTGAGTTAGTTCTCTTGAGCGTAACTTGTGAACTGAGATCCACCTAAACACTCTCTGGTTCCTATTTGACAATGTGATTTCTCTCCCTCTGGATCCAGCTAGGAAGAGTTTCTTAGAGCTGAGCCAAGATTGGCACAGACCATTGAAATCTCAGGACCGTTGAATTAAATAAGCATTGTTTTATTAAGGAGTCTTTCTCAGGTGTTTCCTTAGATGGATTAGCATGCTTTCTCAGCCCGTTCAACCACACACCCAGCCTGCTGCCCAGCCAGAAGCCCCAACTACACTGCCGCTTGCTCCTGGCATCCTTCCCTCGTGACAGCTACTTTATCTGGCTGCAACCAACTCTTCAAATGCTCTTGATTGATACTCTTTATAAAGTCACCTGTCTTCTCTCATCCTGTACTATTTGGCATCAATTTCAACAGTTTTCCACACAAAAGAAAAACTCAATTTTCCTTTTTTTTTTTTTTTTACTTCCCACACACTTTTAATAAGTTAAAAAGTCTAATAACTACCCAAATACCTGCTGACCAACCATGTGTCAACCCTCGTCTGGGCACTGCATATATATGACCTTGGTCTTCCCAATCCCTGAGGTAGGTAATGGTTTTTCACCTTTTTTTGCAAACAAGGAAATGGAAACATAATAAGATCGGGAAACCTGCCCCAGGTCACAGAGCTGGGACAAGCCAAACCACCTCCTATCTTTCATTCACCACACAATCACATTCATCAACCTGTCTAGATTTTCTATTTGACTGACTGCCAATACTAGCATGAAGAATTTGCTAATAGCCTCTTAGGCTGAACAGTAATCTTGTAGAAAATGTTATGTGCATGCATGTGTGTGAAAGAGAAATCTCAACAACACAAAGTAGGCATCAAAGTTTAGATGAATGCCAGACTGATGACATTCTAACACAGAGGGGATGAGACTGTGATAGAAGTCAGGACCACCTAACTGTGTCTAGTGATATAACTATGTATTACCAAGAACATGGCTTGTTCTACTTCTGCAACAGAAAAGTCACCGTTATACATACTACACACACACACACACACACACACACACACACACACACTCCTATATATATTCTTGGTGGGGAAAGTAACCTGGCTGAGATTTGGTCTATTGCTATGAATTTTGATGCTAAATTCTATACCAGAAGGTCTAGGCCTTCTCATGTTTACAATCTTTTGTTGTGTGAACCTTGTTCCTTGATTTAAAACTATTCATTAAATAAAGTTGGCTACAGCCACTTACTGGAGAGATTAGAGGCAGGTGGGTTTTGACTGACCTGGTTAGAGGAGGAGAGACCAGGGAGAGATGGAGGAAGAAGAAAGAAGAGAGGAACTTGCCACGAGGGGAGCTGGATGATGAGTGCCTGGCCAGGAGAAACAGTAAGTATCTGGGGTACATCACTGGGAAGGTAACCAGAGCAGCAGTTAGAAGAGTGAGTTAAGAATAAATGCCCAGTAACTTTCAAAGCCAAATAAAATAACCATAGTCTGAGTCTCATTGATTTATAACCTAGTCAGGGGTATAAGTGATAATTGGCTAAACTAAACATTGTTCCTTTTTTCTTCTTTCCATTTCAGAATATTGCTTCTACTTTATTTTACCATGGTAGTAAAATGGCTTTGTCCATGTGTTGGTATTTGCATTCTACTGCAGGCAGAACAAATCACAAACTTAGTGGGAGATAAGCAGTCTATCCCCAGGGCTTTTCCCAGCTAGAAGCCAGCTGTCTGCAGCTGTGCCACTTTTGATGTGCTCTAGCAGTGAGCCTGTTTCACTCAGCTGAGTGCTGGACTCACCTTAAGACCTGCTTCCCCTGGCTGGTGGTGGGTCCTTCTCAGCCATTAGTGTCCACTCACAGCTTGGTCCATCAACAAAATAACAGAGCTTTTACTCTCCCTCTGTCTCTGAGCTCCACTTATTTGAAGCACTGGGGTGCCTAGCTCCCTTTCACCATTTAAGGGCTTATAGGATCCTAAGGGGGCTGGCTATACAGGTAAGGCTGGATAATCCCTCAATGTTAAGGATTAGAAACCTTAATTGGATCTGAAAATCCCTTCAGAGCAGAATCTAGATGAGCCTTTGATGGAATAATCAGAGGACAGGAATCCTGGGAGGTATCTTAGGAATTCCTGCCAGGAACAGAAGTTGACCATCAAAAGATAAACACCAGCATGTTTTCATAGCCAGAAGTTAAACTTTGTGTTGTAGTTTTATTATTCCAGATCTGTATTTTCTTCACATTACCTATTAATAACAAATACATTAAAACTAGGAGTTAAATTCAGTTAAAATTCAAATAAAAATACTTTTCATCAACACATCTATTGTTTTATATAATATACCTTTATAATTTGTAAACACACTGGGTTTTATGAGATGAAATAAATGTGAATATTTTCATATAGTTGTATAAAATGAAATATGTATTGTATATGCATGTTTGTGTTCAAGTATTTGCAGAGTGTGTATATATATATATAGTCATGTGTATATATATATATATATATATATATATACAGTCATGAATACATGTATATGTGTGTGACATATATTATAACATATATTGATGACATCATACTCCTAAATGTTAGATTTTAGATAGAAAATATAAGAGAATTTATATAAAGTACTCTTCATTAATTTTGATGACTTTTTACTTTGACTATCAATATTAATATAAGCACTATTAGTGCTTAATAAAATTATTTCAATTTTATGGATAAAATATTTGTAAGATAAATTTGTAGAAATAGTAAGAGTAGTGAAATAAACTGAAATAAGTAAAATGTACACTTGGTTAGAATTGTATAGTGCTGGTGAACTTTTAAGATATGAGAATTCTCTGTATTATGAAGAAAGCAACCACGTGTGTGCGCACACACACACACACACACACACACACACGCATATGTGTGCACACCAGCATTTTATTTTACTGTATTAAACACCAAGTAGTAGTCAATATAGGACACTGAATAAATGAATGAGAAATAGTAATAGTTACAATTTACTCTATGAAATACTTAATGAAGTGATCTATTCTTTCTTTCTTTCTTTTTTTTTTAGTTTTTTTTAATTCAATATATTCTTTATTTACATTTTAAATCATTTTCCCTTTCCTGGATCCCCCCTTTCCTGAAAGTCCCATAAGCCCTCTTCCCTCCCCCTGTTCCCCAATCTACCCCTTCCTGCTTCCCTGTCCTGGTATTCCCCTAAACTGCTGCACTGAGCCTTTCCAGGTCCTGGGGCCTCTCCTTCCTTCTTCTTGTGCTTTATTTGATATGTGAATTGTGTCTTGGGTATTCCAAGCTTCTAGGCTAATAGCTACTTATCAGTGAGTGCATACCATGAGTGTTCTTTTGTAAATGAGTTATCTCACTTAGGATGATATTCTCTAGTTCCATCCATTTGTCTAAGAATATCATGAATTCATTGTTTTTGATGATTGAATAGTACTCCATTGTGTATATATATCACATTTTCTGCGTCCATTCCTCTGTTGAGGGACATCTGGGTTCTTTCCAGCTTTTGACTATGATAAATAGGGCTGCTATGAACATAATGGAGCATATATACTTATTACATGCTGGGAAATCTTCTGGGTATATGCCCAGGAGTGGTATAGCGGGGACTTCCAGTAGTATCATGCCCAGTTTTCTGAGGAACTACCAGACTGATTTCCAGAGTGATTGTACCAGCTTGCAATGCCACCAGCAGTGGAGGAGTGTTCCTCTTTCTCCACATCCTCACCAACACCTGTTTTCTCCTGAGTTTTTTATCTTAGCCGTTCTGACTGGTGTGAAGTGAAATCTCAGGGTTGTTTTGATTGGCATTTCCCTGATGAATAAGGATGCTGAACATTTCAATTAGGTGCTTCTCAGCTGTTCAATATCCCTCAGGTGAAAATTCTTTGTTTAGCTCTGTACCCCATTTTTAATGGGGTTATTTGGCTTTCTGGCATCTACCTTCTTGAATTCTTTGTATATCTTGGATATAAGCCCTCTGTCAGATGTAGGGTTGGTAAAGATATTTTCCCAATTTGTTGGTTGCCATTGTGTCCTTTTGATAATGTCCTTTGCCTTACAGAAACTCAGTAATTTTATAAGGTCCCATTTGTCAATTCTTGATCTTAGCGTATAAGCTACTGGTGTTTTGTTCAAGAAAATTTCCCCTGTGCCCATGTCCACAAGGGTCTTCCCCAGTTTCTTTTCTATTAGTTTCAGTGTGTCTGGTTTTATGTGGAGGTCCTTGATCCACTTGGAGTTGAGCTTAGTACGAGGAGATAAGAAAGGATTGATTTGCAGTCTTCTGCATGCTGACCTCCAGTTACACCAGCACCATTTGTTGAAAAGGCTATCTTTTTTCCAGTGGATGGTCTTAGCTCCTTTGTCGAAGATCAAGTGCCCATAGGGGTGCATTTCTGGGTCTTCAATTCTATTTCATTAATCTACTTGCCTGTCACTGTACCAATATCATGCAGTTTTTAACACTATTGCTCTGTAGTACTGCTTGAGGCCAGGGATACTGATTCCCCCAGAAGTTGTTTTACTGTTGAAGATAGTTTTAGCTATCTTGGGATTTTGTTATTCCAGATGAATTTAAGAATTGCTCTTTCTAAATCTATGAAGAATTGAGTTAGGATTTTGATGGTGATTGCATTAAATCTGTATAATGCTTTTAGCAAGATGGCCATTTTTAATATATTAATCCTGCCAATCCATAAACATGGAAGATTTTTGCATCTTCTGAGGTCTGCTTGGATTTCTTTCTTCAAAGACTTGAAGTTCCTGTCATACAAATCTTTCACCTGTTTAGTTAGAGTCACACCAAGATATTTTGTATTGTTTGTGGCTATTGTGAAGGGTGTCATTTCCCTAATTTCATTCTCAGTCCATTTATCCTTTCCTAGATATAGGAAGGCTACTGATTTGCTTGAGTTAATCTTATATCTAGCCACTTTGCTGAAGTTGTTTATCAGCTGTAGGAGTTCTCTGGTGGAGTATTTTGGGTCACTTAATTATACTATTATACCATCTGTAAAGAGTCATAGTTTGACTTCTTCCTTTCCAATTTGTATCCCTTTGACCTCCTTATGTTGTGTAATTGCTCTAGCTAGAAATTCAAGTATTATATTGAATAAATATGGAGAGAGAGGGCACCCTTGTCTAGTCCCTGATTTTAGTGGGATGGCTTCAAGTTTCTCTCCATTTAGTTTGATGTTGGCTACTGGTTTGCTGTATATGCTTTTATTATGTTTAGGTATGGACCTTGAATTCCTGTTCTTTCCAATACCTTTAACATGAAAGGATGCTGAATTTGTTAAATGCTTTTTCAGCATCTAATGAAATGACCATGTGGTTTTTTCTTTGAGTTTGTTTATGTAGTAGATTACATTGATGGATTTCCATATATTGAACCATCCCTACATCGATGGGATGAAGCCTACTTGATCGTGGTGAATGAATGTTTTGTTGTGTTGGCAAAGAATTTTATTGAGTATTTTTGCATTGATCTTCATAGGGGAAATTGGTCTGAAGTTCTCGTTCCTTATTGCATCTTTGTGTGGTTTTGGTATCAGTGAAATTGTGGCTTTATAGAATGAATTGGGTAGGGTTCCTTCTGTTTCTACTTTGTGTAATAGTTTGAAGAGTATTGGTGTTAGGTCTTCTTTGAAGGTCTGATAGAATTCTGCACTAAAACCATCTGGTCCTGTGCTTTTTTTGGTTGAGAGACTGTCAATGACCACTTCTATTTCTTTGGGGGTTATGGGATCATTTAGATGGTCTATCTGAACCTGATTAAACTTTAGTAGTTGGTATCTGTCTAGGAAATTGTCCATTTCATCCAGATTCTCCAGTTGTGTTGAGTATAGGCTTTTGTAGTAGGATCTAATGATTTTTTTTAATTTCCTCAGTTTCTGTTGTTATTTCTCCCTTTTCATTTCTGATTTTGTTAATTTGGATATTCTCTCTGTATCCTCTGGTTAGTCTGGCTAAAGGTTTATCAATTTTGTTGATTTTCTCAAAGAACCAGCTTCTGGTTTTGTTGATTCTTTGTATAGTTCTTTTTGTTTCAACTTGGTTGATATCAGCCCTGAGTTTGATGATTTCCTGCCGTCTACTTCTCTTGGGTTTATTAGCTTCTTTCTGTCCTAAAGCTTTCAGGTCTGCTGTTAAGCTGCTAGTGTATCTCTCACCAGCTTCATTTTGGAGGCACTCAGAGCTTTTCTCTTAACCCTGCTTTTATTGTGTCCCATAAATTTGGGTATGTTGTGCCTTCATTTTCATTTTATTCTAAAAAGATTTTGATTTCTTTCCTTATTTCTTCCTTGAGCAAGGTATCATTGAGTAGACTATTTTTCAGCTTCCATGTGTATGTGGGCTTCTGTTGTTTTTGTTGCTATTGAAGACCACCCTTACTCCATAGAGATCTGATATGAGGCATGGAATTAGTTCAATCTTCTTATATCTGTTGAGGTCTGTTTTGTGACCAATTATAGGGTCAGTTTTGGAGAAAGTACCATGAGGTGCTGAGAAGAAGGTGTATTCTTTAGCTTTAGGATGAAATGTTCTATAGATATCAATTAAATTCATTTGGTCCAAAACTTCTGTTAGTTTCACTGTGTCTCTGTTTAGTTTTGTTTACCTGATCTGTCAATTGAAGAGAGTGGGGTACTGAAGTCATCCACAATAACTGTGTGGGGTATGATGTGTACTTTAAGCTTTAGTAAAGTTTCCTTTATGAATGAGGGTACCCTTGTATTTGGGGCATTGATGATCAAAATTGAGAATTCTTCCTGGTAGATTTTTCCGTTGATGAGTATAAAGTGTTCTTCTATGTCTTTTTTTTTTTTTTTGATGATTTTTGGTTGAAAGTTTATTATATTGGATAGTAGAATGGCTACTCCAGCTTGTTTCCTGGGACCATTTGCTTGGAAAATTCTTTTCCAGCCTTTTACTCTGAGGTAGTGTTTGTCTTTGACACTGAGATGTGTTTCCTGTATGCAGCAAAATGTTGGGTCTTGTTTACGAATCCAGTCTGTTAGTCTATGTCTTTTTATTGGGGAATTACGTCCATTGATGTTAAGAGATATTAAGGAATAGTGATTGTTGCTTCCTGCTATTTTTGATTTGTAGTTTTTATTTTTAATTTTTATATTTTTAATTTTTATATTTGTGTGGTTTTCTTCTTTTGGGCTTTTTGAATGAAGATTTATTTCTTGCTTTTTCTAGTATGTAGTTTCCCTCCTTTTGTTGGTGTTTTCCATTCTTTATACTTTGTAGGGCTGGATTTGTGCAAAGATACTGTGTAAATTTGTTTTTGTCATGAAATACCTTGGTTTTTCCATCTATGGTAATTGAGAGATTTGCTGGATTTAGCAGTCTGGGTTGGCATTTGTGTTCCCTAAGGGTCTGCTTGACATCAGCCCAGGCTCTTCTGGCTTTCATAGTTTATTCTGATAGGTATACCTTTATATGTTACTTGGGCTTTTTCTCTTACTGCTTTTAATATTCTTCCTTTGTTTAGCACATTTGGTGTTTTAATTATTATATGACGGGAGGAATTTCTTTTCTGGTCAAATCTATTTGGAGTTCTGTAGGCTTCTTCAATGTTCATGGGCATCTTTTTCTTTAGGTTAGGGAAGTTTTCTTCTATAATTTTGTTGAAGACGTTTACTGGTCCTTTAAGTTGGAAATCTTCACTTTCTTCTATACCTATGATACTTAGGTTTGGTCTTCTCATTTTATCCTGGATTTCCTGGATGTTTTGGGTCAGGAACTTGTTGGATTTTTCACTTTCTTTGACTGTTGTGTCAATGCTTTCTATGGTATCTTCTGCATCTGAGATTCTCTCTTCTATTTCTTGTATTCTGTTGTTGATGCTTGGATCCATGAGGCCTGGTTTCTTTCCTAGGTTTTCTATGTCTTGAGTTGTCTCCCTTTGTGATTTCATTATTGCTTCTACCTCCTTCTTCAGTTCCAGGATGGCTTTGTTTTATTCCGTCACCTGTTTTGTTCTGTTTTCCCTTAGTTCTTCAAGGGCTTCTCCCTGTTAGTTATGTTCTCCTGTATTTCTTTAAGGTAGTTATTTATGTCCTTCTTGAAGCCCTCCATGAAGCCCTGCATCAGCACCATAACCTGTGATTTTTAAATCCAGATCTTGCTTTTCTGGTGAGTTGGGGTATCCAGGACTTGCTGTTGTGGGAGAATTGGGTTCAGAGGGTGACATATTGCCTTGGTTACTGTTAGCAATGTTCCTACATTTGTCTTTTGCCATCTGGTTATTTCTGGTGTTAGTTGGTCCTGCTGTCACTGGCTGGTGCTTGCCCCTCCTGTGTGCCTGCAGGCCTATCTTATTAACTCTGGGTGACCGGTTTCCCCCAGGCACAAATTGATGTGCTACTGCGGAGTTCCTGGGTGCAGGTGGAGTCCTGGTGGGTTGTGTCCCAAGCGATCCTCTACTCTGGTGATCCCTGCCTACCAATCTGTTACAGGAGAAAAGATGGCGGCCGAGACCTCTTGTAGTTGTATTTGGGTATGTGTCTCTGTGGCCCTGATCAACTCTGGATGCTGTTTGAGCTGGTTGCCTCCTCCGGCTGGGTGTATTTAATGAAGTGATCTAATGAAACTGTCTAAACATTAATCTTCATTTTCTCATCCATGAAAGAGTATAATTAGATGCTAAGATTCTATCCAGCTTCACCGTCTGTGACAACTTACAATGTTTTCATTCTGTGTTCTCACAGCTTCATCCAACATATCCCCAAATGTTCATATGTAGGAACAATAAAAATGGAGTTCTTCTTGGGGACTATTTTTGAGACAACTGGACAAAGTTTTGTTGTAAGATTTTATTAAAATCCTGAGAGATGCTTGGGGAATTCACTGAAAATGTGGCTTCGTGCAAAGCACTTACCTTTCTGAGGCATGCAAAGCCAAGCATGGTGAAATGCTACTTCCTCAGAGTGAAAAGAGCTGTAGGACTCATGAGTGATGAGGATTTTCATTCAAATAATTGGCCTTACTACATAGAGGGTACAAGTTGTCTCCAAATTCTGGAACCTTCAACACTAAGTAGAGTGCATTAGCAACTAATATATTTCTTATTGCATATTAATTGCATATAGTTTCAAAGCTGAGTGGTACATGTGCCAAGGTCTTTAGGAAAAGACAACTTATTAAGCCCCTAGGAATTGCATACTGTGTCAGATTCTCATTGTTCATGTTCCCTTGCCTCTGACATTTTCACCGTTCTGACCAAATGCCATTTCCTCTCAATCTGTCAACAATGGAAATTGAAAACAGCTGCTCACCAACCCTGTGGATAATGGTTTCTCTGTGCACTTCATGCTAGCAGGTCTTATAGGTCACTGCCAATATCTGAGGGGTCAGAGAGAAGAATTTTAAAGTTAAAAGGAGCTTTAGTAATTATAAAATCTCCCTTCTACAAGGGAAGATGGCTAATGGCTATAAACGTGAAGCTAAATTGGAGAAATCACTTCTAATGTTCTGTAGCAAAGTAGAGTGACTACCATTGATGATAATAAAGAGCACATATCTTTAAATACACCATGAAGAATTGATAAAGGGTGGAGAGATGGTTCGGCAGTTAAAACCCCCTGGCTGTTGACTCTGAGAACCTGAGTTTGAATTGTCGCACCCACATGGTGAATCACAAACATCTGTACTTTCAGTTAGAGGGGATTCTTGTCTTCTTCTAGCCTCTGGGGCCACTGCACACACATGGTGCACAGATAGACATGTAGAATAAAAGACCTACACACATAAAAATAAGAGTAACTATATTTTACAGAATGGTGTTTGAGGTGATAAATATGCCAGTCACCCAGACTTCATCATACATTGTACACATGTACACATACAATGTATCCCATATGTATACAATTGTATGTTGCATATATACAATTCTTATCTGTTAATTAAAAATTATAGGTGCTGGCAGAGATGGCTCAGGAGTTAAAAGTAATTGTTAGTCTTCCAGAAGACCAGAGTTTAAAACCCAGCATATATGTTGGCTGGCATATAATCATGTGTATCTACAAATAGTGGGGTTTAGGGCCCTCTGTGGCTTCTATGAGCCCCACATACATAAAATGTCCATAAATATGTATGTGTATATATATATACACATATATATATTAGTTTGTGTGTGCTACACTCAGATCATACCCACACTGAGTTTTGTTTGGGTCTTCCATTGTCTCCTCTTTTCTTGACTCTCTATTTTCTGGATCCCATATTTCTTTCCTTTCTGATTATTTTTACATTTAGTTGGAACACAGTCCTTTGTAGCTCTTTGTAAAAAGGTGTGTGGAAATATTCTAAGATTTTAGATGTTCAGAATGGCTTTATTTGCCTTCTCATTTGCTTGATATCTTTTGCACATATCTGTCAGGAAACCATTTTCCCTCAGAATTTTCAATGTATTACTAACTGTCTTTTGGTTTCCATGATTATAATAAGAACTCTGACTTCATCAGATTGATGGACTTTCATACATACAATTTTCAATATTATGTTGTTTTATCTCTGAAAGATATTGTGATCTGTGTATTCTGAAATTTAACAACGATATCTCTGGCTCTAAAGCCATCTTCATCTGCAAATACATCTACATTGTGCTTTGAGCACCTTTGGTCTGAATAATTGAGTCTTTCTATTCTGGGCACGGGAATTCCTTCTTCAGTGTTTCCTTCTCCTTCATTACATACATCTTTAATCCTGTGCCTTTTATTCAGACTTAAAGACTTCTGGACACTTTCTGATGTTCCTATCTTTTCTCACTTTGGATATTTTGTCTCTTGCTGAGCTTTCTGAGAACTTTATCAATCCATCATCATATTGTGATTGTTATTTCTGATTTTCTATTTTTATGTACAAGAGAACACTTTCACCACTTTATACCTACTGAGATACTGTAATTTCTTGTTTTCAGACAAGAAAAACTTTGATTGCAAGTGCACAAATAATACATAGTATAAAGGAAAAGAAAGTATGTGTAAGGGCTGCGAAGACCTTGGCCTGCCTTGCTCCAAGCAGCACGGCATTCTTTCTTTGGTTTTGTCCTGTACTTACTTTTAACTGTTGCACAAAACTATACATAATTATAATTCTATTATGTAATGTTTTGGTGCATGTATGCATTATGTAATGTTTAAATCATATTAAAATATATTTACTTAAACATTCATCATTCTCTTATGGTGCAAAATTGCTTGAATACATACATATACATATATATGTATGTATGTATTTTTTCTATGAGGACCGTGGGGTACATGTGCCAAGGCATGCATGGGGAAGGTAGAGGATGGACACCTTGCAGCAGCTGGTTCTCTCCTACATGTGAGTCTCAGGATCAACTTCAGTTTATTAGTATTGGTGGCAACATCATTACCCACTGAGCTATCTTACTGGCCCTCTTAACTTCCTTAAGTATATATTGCACCACTATTTTATCTATAGGATACTACTATGGAATAACATCATAATTTCTCCTTCATAATTTTAACTTAGTTATTACCCATTGAATAATATGTCTTTATAATTTTTATGTAATGTTTTATTATGTATTATGCACGCAACTATGCATTTTGGTACCATAGGTGTAGTGGCTATTCCTGGTTGTCAACTTGACTATATGTGGAATGAACTACAATCTAGAATTGGAAGGCTCACCTATGATCCTAATCTGGAGGCTCAGAGATATAAGTTTCTGACCTGGACTTAGCATGGAGATCTTGAAGCATGGATTCCAGTTCAAGATCATCTGGGATTAAAGGTGTGAAGACATACACCTTTAATCCCAGATTTCAAGTTCATCTGGGATTAAAGGTGTACACCTTTAATGTGGGCTACACCTTCTACTGGAGACATATATAAGGACATTGAAAGAAGGAAGACTCATTCTTCCTTGCCGGCTTGCTTCGTGGGACTGAGCAACTGTAAGATCCTTGGACTTCTATCCACAGCTGCTGCTGACTACTGGTGGGGAGTTAGACTACAGAGTGTAAGTCATCGACAAATTCCCTAACTACATAGAGACTGCCATACAATCTGTGACTCTAGAGAACCCAGACTAATACAATAGGATAAGTCACTACATATGTATTATGCATAGTGATTAAACAAGGATAACAATCATTTCTATCTAGTGAAAACTTGTCACTTATTTGTCTGGGGATCCTAATAGCGTTTCATTCATGAATGCTCCTTATGTGTAGAACCCCATCCTTGCTTCAGAGTATAATACTTCCTTTATCTTTCTGTTTAATAATTTCATTTTCACTTTTAAGTTATCTTTCTATATTATCTTTGTGTCCTCCCGATTGATTTTCTTTTCTTTCTTTCTTTTTTCCTGAGCCAATTAATTGGGGAACCTTCAATGTTAGTGCCTTTAGGTCTTTTTGTAAAGGTAATTCAAATTAACAGAGATATTAAAAAATTCCAATTGGAGCATCCTAGGGAAAGATTCTGGAGGTGGTAGTAAATGACCTTCTGCATTCTAAGTGCACTTTCCATGATTTGCCTGTCTGCAGCAGAGCACAACAGCAACTGCCTTATGTGTCCTCTTCAGGGAGTCACTGTTTGACCCTCTCCAGAAATTAACATGCAGCTTTCAATCTAAGCAGCAGATAATATGGAAGTTGCTTAAATAAACGTTCACAGAGTCTTCTAGATTCTAGCTCTGCATTCAGCCATCTCCTCAAGGCCCTGATAGTTATCAGCCATGATGCTGAGGAATCTACTTCTGTAGCCTGGATTTCCAGATTATTTCTTGGAGAAAAACTGAGTACTTAGATGTGATGGTTAATAAAAATTGTAGACTTGAGAAGATCTAGAATCAACTAGGAGATAAGCCTTTAGACATGCCTCTGACAGGATATTTAATACTGTTTACATTAGTTTAATTTTATTGACAATAACTATCTTTGTGTGGGTGACACTATGCCTTGGGTTTATTTATTCCATGAATAAAATGAGGAAAGAAATCACTAGTATACATCATGCTCTGCAATATGGCAGTTCCTCAAGCTCCCACCACCATGGCTTCCATTTTGTGATAGATTGTGCCCTCAAACTGTGAGCCCAAGGAAATCCTTCCTCCTTAAGTTGCTGTTGTTAAGGCATTTTATCCCAGAAACATGGACAGTAACTAATCATGCACATATCCGCTTAAATTCTAATTATGCACTTTTCATTCACTGTTTCCCTTTTAAGGTCACATGTTTAGGAATGGCAGTAATAAAAATAAGATCTCCTGGTTTAAGTATATTAGACACTGTAATGGGTCAAATACATACCCCTTGTAGAATGGTAGCATTAAGAGATCTGCAGAGCTGGTTGTCACATTGTTTTTTTTAATTTTTTTAATTAGGTACATTCTTTATTTACATTTCAAATGTTGTCCAGTTTCCTGGTTCCCCCCTCCCCCCAAAATCCTATAAGCCATCTCCCCTTCCCCAATCAACCCTTCCTCACTTCCCTGTCCTGGTATTCCTCTACACTACGGCATTAAGTCTTTCCAGGACCAAGGGCCTCTCCTCCCTTTGGTGTCTAACAAGACCATCCTCTGCTGCCGATGTGTCTGGAGCCATGGGTAACTCCATTTGTATTCTTTGGTTGATGGTTTTGTCCGTGGGAGCTGAGGGAGTACTGGGTGACTCATATTGTTGTTCCTCCTGTGGCGCTGCAAACACCTTCAGCTCCTTGGGTCCTTTTTCTAATTCCCCCATGGGGACCCTGTGCTCACTTCAATGGTTGGCTGAGAGTCCCATCTGTATTTGTCATGCACTAGGAGAGCCTCCCAGGTGACAGCTATATCTGGCTCAGGTCAGCCAGCACTTGTGGGCATCCACAATAGTGTCTGGGTTTTGTAACTATATATAGGATGCATCCCTGGGTGGGGTAGTCTCTGGATGGTCTTTCCCTCAAATTCTGCTCAAACTTTTGTCTTTGTATCTCCTTCTGTGGGCATTTTCCCCCTTTCTACAAAGGACCCAAGGATCCATACTTTGTTCTTCCTATTTCTTGGGCATCATTTGATATGTGAATTGTGTCTTGGGTATTCCAAGCTTCTAGGCTAATATCCACTTATCAGTGAGTACATACCACAAGTGTTCTTTTGCGATTGGATTACCTCACTCCGGATGATATTCTCCAGTTCCATCCATTTGTCTAAGAATTTCATTTAAAAGTCACAAGCTGGCAATCATCAGTCCTGAGGCCCAACCTGGCCTGCTTCCTGTTTTCAGTGTTACTGGAGCATGGCCCTGCTCTCTTGTCTGCATATTGTCCACAGCTGCTACTGTACTACAATAAAAAATTGAATAGTTGCAACAGAGACCATGTGATCAGCAAACCTTAAATTATATTTTCCATTTTTGTTTTTTTTTTCAGAAAAAGTTTGCCAACCTCTGCATTGACTCACTGATAAAACTTATTAAATATGACAAGCCTAGATCTAAGGTAGGAGATAAAGTCCCAGGCCTTTGCAAATGCTGGCATTGATTCATTAACCAAGTCAACTTAACAATAAGTCTACTTAAAGCCATGAGATTTAGGTAGAACATATCAAGCACATAAACTAAAAACACAGAAACTAATGCTGACATTTATAAGATAATAAAATCCCATTTAGAATCCAAGGAGCAATAACATTCAAACAGGAAAGAATTCCTTTAGAAGATATTCATGTATAAGATTCCTGAATTCTATAAATGGATCCTAGAAGGGCCTAAGAAATTCTCAATTGTTTTCATAAGAAACATCATTCCATGGAAGAAGAAAGGTTACTCCTACAGCAAGTTTGGGCAGTATTGTTCAGAACATTGAATTGCTTATTTGTTAGTGTTTTTAAATACCCCAACAGAACTCACTACTGCCCTCCTTGTAGTAGACTTGAAGTCAAGTTCCCTGGAGAAGGCACATTAATGACGAAGTCCCTGAAGACTGGTTGCTTAACCAGATCATGACTATGAGGCGATCCATGCTTCATATCCTTTGCCAGGCCCCTTGACAGCACTTACCACCAACTTCTGTATACAATTGTTATGGTTTGTATATGCTTTTCCCAGGGAGTGGCACTATTAGTAGGTGTGGCCTTGTTGGAGTAGGTGTGTCACTGTGGGAGTGGGCTTAAGACCTTCACCCTAGTTGCCTGGAAGTCAGTCTTCTACTAGCAGCCTTCAGATGAAGATGTAGAACTCTCAGCTCCTCCTGTACCATGCCTGCCTGGATGCTGCCATGTTTCTGCCTTGATGACAATGGACTGAACCTCTGAGCCTGTAAGCCAGCCCCAATTAAATGTTGTCTTTTATGAAACTTGCATTGGTCATGGTGTCTGTTCACAGCAGTGGAACCCTAACTAAGACAACAATCAAAAACTTTGTGAAGGATACGTTAGTCTTTGGGATGAATTACTACACTTAGCAGAGCACACATTTTTACCAGCTCTAACCCTAAAAGTGATAACTTCAGAAATCTACAATGGAGAGGCCCTGATCTACTATAACTTACCTAACTCAAATCCCCTTTGGCAAAGCTATTACATTATGACTTTCTTTTGTCTGGTGAAAATAAAAAGTTCATGTTTCCTCTTCCACAGTAAAATCATGACCCTGGACTATGGACACTCACATTCATCTCATAGCAAAACATGTCCTCTTTCCTTTGTAGTAAGATCTGTGTGTTGTGTTTGTGTCAATATACAGCTTTGAAGAGGGTCTTTGAGACAGGATACCTCCTCTGCCATGAAGTTCATTGTGTCAACCCTATGTTTTGATCCCTATTTGCATGCGTGAGCCTCATCTTTAATAAAAAAATAAGTTATCTGACTGCTATCAAATACCTTACTGATTATAATAAGGATAGAGTATTACTTGTGTCATGCTTCAGCTAACTAAAGCCATCCGTGAGGCTATTTCATGTCACACAAGCATGCCCTTAGTGAATGAGGTTATTCTCAGATTACAGAATTACAATGTTTTGCTTTCTTGTCCTTTATTTCATTCAAAAAATCAAGTTGTCTTATCATTCCTACTTTGAGAACACATAGAGCAGAGCTCAAATGATTAATTAATTTAATTTACTGAATTTCTCAAAGAAGAATCAGAATTCAGCCAGATCCTGTCTACAGATCCCACACTTGGCTCTCACAGACCACACTGTCTGTCTACATAGTCTTAGTTTTTTTGTATTCTCCACTTGTGTCAGCCTCATGATTCCATCCAATAAAATCCAGAAGTGAAGGAATTTGTTTGTCATTTTTTTATCAATCAATCTAAGAGTTTCAATATCTCCAACTAATCTGTAACTAATCAACTGTTACGGTAGATGTGCTCTGCCATGGGACAACCCAACAGAAAAGTTGACAGTTCCTGGAAGCTAGCATTTCTGTCTCTTTGAAGAAGGAGGATGAGCAGAAGCACTTACCTTCTAGTGTGCTTTGTCCATCCCACAGAAATGGAAGCTCTATACCCACATCTTCACAGGCTCCCCTCCTCAGCTCTCTTTGTACTTCGAAAGTGCTTTTATTACTTCATTTTCAAGATAACAAAGCAGACTCACCAATTTCCCTACCTTGGTTATTGCCACAGAGGTGCTGATCATAAAAAAATGGTAAACTCAAATCATCTATTTCTGTGATGCCAAGGTGACTGATGGTGTATACATACCAGGTCCTTGCTATTTTTATTCTTCCCTGTTGATGGGATTTCAGAGACTTAGTATTGTTTTAGTACTGCCTTCTTTCTTTTTTTAAAAATTTTATTTATTGAATATAATCTTCATTTACATTTCCAATGGTAAAACTTTTCCTGATTTCCCTCCTCCCCCAAAACCCCAACCCTTCTTCCCACCCCCTGCCTCCAAGTATATGCCCTTCCACCCGACCCACTCCCATCTCCCCCCCACCTTGATTTCCCTTTGTTGGGGCATCTATTGAGCCGTCACCTAACCAAGGACCACTCCTCCCACTGATGCCTAACAAGGCATTCCTCTGCCACATTTTTGGCTGGAACCATGTGTACCCTTTGGTTGATGGTTTAGTCCCTGGGAATCCTGGAGCATCTGAGTGACTGACATCATTGTTCTTCCCATGGGGCTGTAAACCCCTTCAGCTCCTCTGGACCACCCTCCAGCTCCTCCATTGGGGGCCCCATGCCCAGACCAATGGTTGTACTGCCTTCTTTTTTTTATTGAATATATTCTATATTTACATTTCATTTCCTTTTTTCTGGTTCCCAGCCCCCCAAAGGTCCCACATGCCCTTTTCCCTCCCCCTGTTCCCCCATCCACACCTTCCCACTCCCCTTTTCTGATATTCCCCTACACTCATGCTTTGAGCCTTTCCAGCACCAGGGTCCACTCCTTCCTTCTTCTTGGACATCATTTGGTATGTGGATTGTGTCTTTGGTGTCCCAAGATTCTAGGCTATTATCCACTTATCAGTGAATACATACCATGGGTATTCTTTTAAGACTGGGTTACCTCACTTAGTATGATGTTCTCCAACTCCATTCATTTCTCTAAGTACTGCCTTCTTTCTAAGGAATCTTTCCTTTTTGAACATTTTCAAGTCTTTCCTTATTTGGGCTAGTGAAATTCAGAGAAATGGTTCCAAATTATCTGTAAAAAAAAAAAAGATGCAGCATCTTCAACAAATGATGCTAGGAAACCAGTATATTGATCTGTAGAAAAGTAATACAAAATCTTGATCAATCACCTTTCAAAAAATAGTTTCAAATGGATCATGGAAATTGGCATAAGACCTGATGCTCTGAAACCACTCCAGGAAAAAGAAGAGAATTCATTTCAACACAGAAGCACAGGTAAGGACTTTCTGGATAGGACTTTAGGAGCTCATAAAATAAGGCCAACAACTGACAAACGGAATTCTATGAAGTCTAAAAGCTTCTATAAAGCAGGGAAAACTGTCAATAAAGTAACAAAGCAGCCCACGGATTGGCAGGAAATCTTTGGCAGCTTACTTCAGACAGATGATCCATTTCCACAGTATATAAGGAACTCAAAAGCAAACAAGCCAATTAAGTTATGGGCTATATAACTGAACCGAGAGTTCTGAAAATTAGAGACACAAGTCTGTACTGGTGTGAGCTCTGTCAACCTGACACTCTCTAGAATCATCTGGGAAGAGTCTCAGTGAGGGAATATATAGGTCAGGGTGGCCTGTGCTCATGTCTATGAGGGATTGTCATAACTGTGTGAATTGATGTGGAAAGACCAAGTCTAGGAGTAGGCGATGCCATTCCCCAGGTTTGGATCCTGGACTGCACAGGAGTTGAGTGGGTCAAGTGTAAGAATGTATGCATCCATTTTCTGCCCTTGACTGTATATAACTGCTTCTAGTTTCTGAAGCCTTGTCTACACTGTGATGATGAACTTGACACTTACGGGCTAAAATAAACTGTTTCTCCCCTAAGTTGTTTCTCTCAGAAGATTTTGTTACAGGAAATGAAATCATGACAGCTAGTAAATATTTCAGAAGGTGCTCCACATCTTTAACCATCAAGGAAATATGTGAATTAAAACTGCTTTAAAATACCATCTCATCCTTGTCAAATGGCTAACAACAAGAACAAAAATAATAAATGCAGATGTGAATGTGGGGGAATGAAATCAGTGTACATTGGGAGAAAAAACGAGTGTAGACACTTTGGAAAGTGGTCTGGAAATTTCAACAATGACAGCAATAATGGGAACTAGAAACACAGTATGGCACATGTGGTGGTGTAACACTTGGGCATATACCCAGAGGACTTTATATACTCCTACAGAGACACATGCACATCCTTGTTCATTGCTACTTAATTCACAATAGCTGCAAGAAGCAATCTGTGTTTCAAGTGGTGTGTGCGTAGTAAAAATGTGCTGTCTATATACACAATGGAATTTTACTCAACAAGAAAGAGAATAAAATTATAAAAATTGCAAGTATATGGATAAAATATGAAACTGTAATGTTGAGTGAGGTAGCCTAGACCTTGAAAGACAAACATGAGTGATATCTCTCAGAGGTGGATCCTAGCTTCCAGTCTAGTTTGTACATTTAACTTGGAGCACCTGTGGAAACTAGAAAGCTTGAAAGGGGCCTTTTGGGGGACATGCCTTAAGGGAACATAGATGGCAGAACAAAAATTAAAGTAGAGAGGGAGATTCTGGGCAGAAAGAAGAGAAGAGTGGGTAGATAGGAGAGGAAAGAGGGCAAAAAGATTACCAAAATGAAAGGTATATAGAACTTATACCTTAGTAGGTTATACAGAAACCTACTTCTTTATAAGCCAATTAAAAGAAATTTCTTGATTTTCCCCTAGTACCCTGCGCTATCTGGTCTCAGGTTCTTGGTCACTCAAACAGGGGTTCAGTCTTGTGGAGTGGGCCTTAAATCTAATCAGATATTGGTTGGTTACTCCAACAAGCTTTGTCCCCCTGTTGCACTAGCACATCTTGCAGGTCATTATTATAGATCAAAGAGTTTAATGTGAAAAGTGCCTTCCAGTACCATGAACTTTCAGTTCATAGAAATGAAGGTTCTAGGTAGGTACCAGCTTGACTTACCCATGTACAGTGAGGTGTATAGGTGTTGTCTTCAGCAACAGGGCCTTACCAATAGTTTGTGGAAAACCACCATAGTTTTGACAATAGCCTGGGTTATTTTGGAGTTGCCATGATATCACTTTGGATAACAGCTCAGTTAAATGCAACTGATTCCTGATCCTGGACTCTTCATTGGGTGATACAAAATGTCCTGTTTGGGTTCTGTTTTCCCTGTTATTTGGTGATTTCATTTAGATGGACTTCATACATGCATATATTTTTAGGAAGTTTCTACTGTATTAGGTTTGTGTTTGGCTCTTAATTTTATCTGTTCCTCTCTGAAATTTCCCCCTTTCCCTCCTCCCAGTTTAATCCTCTATTCCAGCCACCCCCACTTCATTCTTTTATGATATTCTACTATATTCATAGATCAAAGCCTTGTGAGACCATCCTCAGAGAAGCGTCCTTCTGTAGTAAATGGGAACTAATATAGAGGCCCACAGCCAAACAATGTACAGAAAGTGAGAGACCTTAGAATACTGAGTCCTAAATGGGGTATCTTCATCAAACCCCTCACCTTAGGGAACCCTGTGGAAAAGGAGATGGAACATTTATAAAGGCCAGAGGGAATGATGTATACCTAGTAAACAAGGCACAATAGGATCATCACATACATGATCTCACAGGGTCTGTACAGAATGCCCAGGTCTGGCACAGATCTGTGTCACATGGACCCCAGCACTGAGAAGAAATGAAACACATGCCCCATCTCTAACCCAGATGATACCCCCAATTAATATCCACTCAAAAATGAAAAATTAGTTTTCCCTAATCTCGTTTCACTGGGGACACAAACTACTCTTAAGGTCAGATTACATACCCAGTAGGAGATGGCCAAAACAAAATAAACAGTTCATCTTTAGTAGTTATTTGTCTCATAAGGTTCTTGTCAGGGCTTTTTCTTCCATTATAAGTACTTTATGTATGTGTTATCAGTTCCAGAATTACGTTTTCATGAGATTCCTGTGTCTGAAAACATGTGTATCTTTGCATCCATCTGTGTGCTGAAGACGTCATACATTTTGAGAAATAAAACTGTAATGAGATGGCCTCCCTGGTGGCCAGCTTTCTCTGTGCTAGAAGGACCTGGGCAGGCTGCTGGTAGAGTTCTTTCCCAGCTGAGAACTCTATGAACTTCAGTACAAACCCCCAAGATAAGGGGTGTTAGTTCGTGCAATAGTGGCATGACTTTTATAGGTGTTATCAAGTGCTCTCTGATTAGATTTAAGGGCTGCTAGAGGAGGGACCCTATGCCTGGTACTGTAACCTGATCAAAAACACATGGCTGAAGAAGTCATTGACCCCAGGGGAGACCTTAGTATTCCTCTTCAGTTAAATTGACAGATTCTTCAATTGTCTATGTTTATGTAAGTTAAATACCTATTTGCCAAATACTACACTGAGCCTTAAGAGATCAGCCCTTTACCTTGAATGGAAATAAATGCAGAGACTCCAGATGCTAAGAATAACTGAACATTGAATGCTCAGCCCAAAACAAAGACATTATAACACTCTTCAAAGGCTCAGGGAGTGCTGCAGGAGGCAGTAAGAGCCAGAAGATAGGGAGAAGGGCTTAGAAGCGCCTTCTTCAGGGCATGATACAGACGCTACAACTGTAAACTCAAAGCAGCCTCAGTTACATGCCCTGGCCTACACAATCTTGAATGAAGCTCCTGGGACCCCACGTCTCTCTCCTGGGCTACTGGCTACTTGTATTTTGGGGTTGGCAAACAAGTGTGTTTATTTTCAATTATATACCAATGGGTGAGCACACTGAGCTATAAGAGATACTCCCAAACCTAAGAATCACACAAATAATCTTAACTAAACTCCAAAAGTCACAAGACAAAAGAAAAAATGAGTCTGGGAAAGGGTTTATATGGAGGAGGGGGGATTATTAGGGGTGGGAGAGAGATAAGAAATGATGGAGGTGAAAGTAACTAAAATACATTACAATACATATATAAAAATTTCAAAGAAAAGATGTAACTAATTTTTTAAAAGTTGTGAATGTCCTAAGGCAAGCCAGACACAGAAGAGTAAACAAACTTACCAGTAAATGCCTGATTATTGGTGGTTTCTATGTCTCTATGATGATTCTGCTGTTTTTATTAGATAAAGTAGATGGAAATCAAAATAAAACATAAAATTTTCACAGATAAATTTAAAGTATTTTGGCAAAGAAATTTAAATATGTTTATTAGATAAAAAATAATTAAGGAAGTAAGATCTCTCTATAAGGAAAAAAAAACAAGCAAAAATTTCTGCTTTTTGAAAACCCATACACTTAGAAGAATGCCAGCAATGCCCAGAAATCTCACACACACTTGTGAGATATGAAAAGAAATTCCATAACTATATAAATTTTAAGAGCTAAAAATATGGACAAAAAGGTTTTCTGGCATCAACACAAAAATACATTGACTTTCTAATAAGTAAATGTATAGATTTAACAGTAGTAATCATCAGAGAAATATAAATTACAGTTATGCTGTGGCCCATCAGAAGGTTAGAGTTGATAAGGTCCACAGTGCCACATGTTGACTGAGACAGAGTACTAGTAAGACTACCGTACTCTGCTGGGAGGATAAAGAAGTACCAGCAGCTTGGGGAATAATATATCAGTACCATACACAATCTCAACCTATGATCCAGAGTTTCACTCAGGATTCTATCCAAAGAAATGGAGGTATGTGTTCTCACTAAGGTGTATCCTTAACTGCTCAGCAGGTTCTTCCTAACAGCCAGCTGAAGGAATGACCAAAAGGCAGTGGGTCCAGATGTTCATATAGTAGAATGCCACTCAGCAATGAAATCCAGAAATTAGCAATCTTGTGAAGGAAGCTAAGCTGGAACTCTTGAAAAGTCCCCAAACGCTGTCTCATAACAGAAGACAGAACAGTGCAGGCCTCAGACTTCAAGTACAGATGAGAGCAACAAATATTGGTGGGACAGAGCATCGGGAGGTGATAAACAGGGTGAACAGAGCCCGTCAAACACTCACGTTTATAAACAGACTTGTGTGGGTAATTTTTCCATCGTAATTCAGGCTCCCATTTCCTGCCCCTTCTTTCTTTCGGGACTTTTGAGACCCAGGCAAGCCACCCCCTGCAGGGAGTCACTGACCCTGATGACAACAGACTCTTTCTCAGTTCCTCATGAGAGATCCTATCTGTCTTCAGAAGGTCATTACAGGTTTCCTAGGAAGAACCCCAAACACAGGGCAGCCCCTTTCTTCTATGCCCTCTACCCCTTGAAAAAAATGTCTTTCTCCTTTCCCGGCTCCTGTTTTTGCTTTTTGATACTGGGACAAACCCCTCCACTTGCCTAGGAAATTCGAAGGCACAATGATCCTCTTGACTCCTCTTCCATTCGTCTCCAATCCTACACGATTTTTATCTCTTCACCTTTCTCCTTCCTCTTCAATCCCCCTTTACCCTCTCCTCTGCTTTTCTTCCTTCTCCTTCCTCCACTCTCTTCCTTTGTCCATCTTCCTTGAGCCCTGTACTGGCTGATTTTGTGTGTCAACTTGACACAGGCTGGAGTTATCACAGAGAAAAGAGTTTCAGTTGGGGAAGTGCCTCCATGAGCTCCAACTCTGGGGCACTTTCTCAATTAGTGATCAAGGGGGGGAGGGCCCCTTGTGGGTGGTGCCATCTCTGGGCTTGTATAAGAGAGCAGGCTGAGCAAGCCAGGAGAAGCAAGCCAATAAGTAACATCCCTCCATGGCCTCTGCATCAGCTCCTGCTTCTGACCTGCTTGAGTTCCAGCCCTGACTTCCTTTAGTGATGAACAGCAGCATGGAAGTATAAGCTCAATTAACCCTTTCCTCCCCAACTTGCTTGTTGGTCATGATGTTTGTGCAGGAATAGAAACCCTGATGAAGACAAGCCCTCCATCCTGTTCCTTGTTTCTCCATCCAACATTTTACTCCTCCTTCATGACCTTCTGTTTTCTTCCCTGAATCATCTTCTTCCTTCCTCCAGTTGCATAGCAGGCCACATGCGTATCACAGGCTGTTGGTGTGCACCTTCTCTAAGAGAAGTTAAAGTATCTGGTCTACCTAGTAGAGAAGAAGATGATGCATCAGGACCATGGTGACCACCCCAGAGAACTGTGTCTAGGACAATTAGTTATTCCCAGGCTGAGAGACGAGCTTGACATGCACTAGCAAGTGAACTGAACTCAAGGCAGCTAGCAAAGCAATTTCATTTCCTTGTGCCTGTTTAATTTAGCATAGCCTCTTAAGGGATCATAGCAAAAAACAATTGCTAAGAATGTCATACTGCATGTATCTGGGGCCTTGCACCCCTGGCCGGATATACTTCTATTCATGGAATGAAATGGAAGACCATAAAGACAGAGGGCTGATAAAAGGAAAGGCCCACACCCGGCACCTCTGAAGCGTCGATACAGCCAGGATTGAAAGTGGTGACCACTTCAAGGCTGCTGAAACTTTAATTACATAAATTCTCCCGGGTACGTTTTGAACTGCGGGTAGGGAGACATATTAGACACTGACTCTGTGTGTGCAATACCATGAACTGCCTTCTTGACACGAAATATGTGTTTATATGTAGAAGTAGTAAGGAAATATAGGCTGACAGGATTTATCCACCAACACATACGGCAGTTGCTAAATCATCTTCAATTTTCCTCATTCTAATGAGAGATGATAAACCCCAATATCATCCTAGTGGGAAAATCTTTGTTATCTGAAATACTCCAGCCTGGCCAGTATTTTACAGGGGCACCTGTAAACGGTGAAATGGATCTTTGACTGGTGGAAAATGAATCCATTGGCTCTGTGAAATAATATTGATAGCTGCAGAGAGAGAGAGAGAGAGAGAGAGAGAGAGAGAGAGAGAGAGAGAGAGAGATGGTCATTGACCTGCCACGCCAGATCAGATCCCAAAGGTTAGAAGGCTTTGCCTCCTCTTTCCTTCAGTTTTTAATACTGCATTTAAAAGAGGCTTCGTAGTATGCCTTGTCTGCTGCAGGCATAGTTAGGAATGCAGTAGGGAACTCACCTGGCATAGATGCTAAGAAGCAGACTTTTGAGAGGATGCCATCTTCTCCCCTTGGTCTGGGTGTTTCTGATTCAAAGGGAAAGAAGGGCTCTGTGCTTAAGCAAGTGAATGAATAGCCCTTTGTAAGTTCTTAATCACAGGTAAGTTTGAATACATTAATTCACATGCACATTGCCATTTGTCTATGTCCTTTTTTTTTTTTTTTTTTTTTTTGGTTTGGTTTGGTTTGGTTTTTCGAGACAGGGTTTCTCTGTATAGCCCTGGCTGTCCTGGAACTCACTCTGTAGACTAGGCTGGCCGCAAACTCAGAAATCCACCTGCCTCTGCCTCCCAAGTGCTGGGATTAAAGGCGTGTGCCACCACCACCGGCTGTCTCTATGTCTTTATGACTACTTTCTTAATGGTGCTTTCGATGAAACATGCTAGGTAGTGCTCTACCACTGTACTGCACTCCCAAACTATTTCTTAAACAATTTGTAAGCAAACCTTTAATCCCAAAGATTCTCACAAACGTGTTACAAATGACGGCATACATCTTGCACGGCAACTCCAAAGTTCAGCTCTGCTATGGACCCTTAAACTGATAGACACTGGTATCTTAGCCTTTCATTGCCCAAGAAAGAATGTAAAAAGCAGCTAAGCATCCATGTGTTACAACCAGGAAGGAACCTCTTTGCAAGCCTTCAGCCTGGTCTTTGCCTGTTGGCTTGTTTTCACAGCAGCCCTTAAAGACTGCTTATTATTTCTCCCACAGCTCCACAGTATCCCTGCTACTAGGAGAACTACAGTTTTATTCAATTTCTGCCCGTTGTTTCTATATCATTAGCATATCACACTTTAACTGGGCAGGACCTTGGTTTATTTCAGTCTATGAAAAAACTGTGTCTGTGAAATTCCAAGCAAATTCTATCTTGCTTAAAGGAACCCTGTAAAGTAACAATTCTTCATCTTGCAAGTCTCATACGATCCATTTGAAGCCATAGAGAATTACTTTATTATGTTACTGGCACCGTTCCAAGAGACAAAACAAATTTGAATAGCTAAAACTGTAGGGGGGAGATGCTGATTCTCTAATTGGTTCTTGATTGTGTCAATAAAGAAGGTGGGAGCCAATTGCTGGGCGAAGGGTAAAGGTGGGACTTCCGAGTCCCAGGAGGCAAAAGAAAGGGAAGGGGCTTTTTCAGCCAGGCTTTGGAACTGCAACAACTGATGTAGATTAGCTGATAAGATTAGGGCAGGATTCTGGCCCAGCAATTGTGCTATCTGACAAGTTCTAAATTAATAAATCTGTCTGAATGTTTTTCTTTCTCGAGGAGCAAAGGTGGGCAGAGGTAGAGAGAAGCCAGGTAGTTGATGGCGGCTTGGCGAAGCAAAGCCAGGAGCATGATCGCAGCTCCCAAGAGAGGTGGTAACTTGGCAGAGCTAAGCCAAGAACAACCAAGCCAGAGTGGTGGGGCCATCAGCGGCAGCGGGTCTCGGAGCTAAGCAGAGAACAAACAAAGGTCCCAGGCAAAGGAGGAAGGCATTTAAAGTTACATGCAACCTAAAACATCTTTAAAATGCGCCAAGCATATGAAGTCTCAAACAAAACTTAAATTTGTTGTACACGCTCCTGTCAAATGACGTCACATCCTGTACACGGCTTCTTAGCAAAATGGTCTTTTATTTCCTTTCATTTGACCCAGATAAGCTACGATCCCTAGAGAAGGATCTAGAGGGCTTATGATTTCTCTCAGGAGACACAGACCTTTCTCTTCTCCTAGCTCTAGAAAGTGAGCGGCTCCAGCTTCAAGGGAAGCTTCTTGGAGATCTGTGCCGAGGTTAAGAGGTCCTCCTACCACGATCTTCTTGAGGAGAGCAGCAACCCCTTGAGGGAGGCGAGCCAGGATTTCAACTTCATGTTTCACCATTTGACAGTTCCACTCTTCCACACTGTGCTTTCTTCCAGCTCCGGACAGCATCCGCAGCATGTCGAATTCAACCGAAGCAAAGCTAGGCGGGTAGCAAGCAACCCACTCACTTCGAAGTGGTCCATATTAGCCAAAAGCCGATCTAATTCAGTCCTGTCCCCATGGTTTCCAAGATTACCTACATGAACGTTACAACAGACAGGAATCACAATGCATTTCAAGATTCAAAAGCCAAAGCTCAATCCCTAATGCCCCAACAGGCCCTCCAGCTCCTGTCTGACTCGGCACTCTCAGATGCTCTCTGTACCTTGGCGTCCAGAAAGTGGCCGGAATACAGTATTTTTAATCAAGATC
Organism: Apodemus agrarius; assembly: GCA_964023405.1. Lineage (NCBI taxonomy): Eukaryota > Metazoa > Chordata > Mammalia > Rodentia > Muridae > Apodemus > Apodemus agrarius. The sequence goes on along the minus strand of OZ030009.1, from coordinate 146,794,578 downwards.
TCCAAGTGCATGCCAATGAAAACATATTTACTCTAAAGAAAATAATGTCTTCATATACATCAGACTATCTCGAGATTTTTTTTAAATAAATCATTGCTTGTTAAAAGTTTTTCACAGTATTTCAGTAAGTTGAGTTTTCCACCATAGCTCTAAAGCTGAATTAGAAAGCCTAAATGTAAGAATAAAGCAAAAATAAATGCACAATTCTCCAGCTTTGCTGTATCTGCCTGTACTTATTGTTATGGTCTGGATGAGAAATATCCTATCCACTTAGGTATTTAAATGTGTAGTCGCTAGTTGATAGCACTGGTTGGGAATGTTATGGAACTTTAAGATGTGGAAGGCCTGAGCTGGAAGAAATACGTCACTGGGGTCAGGTTGGGAGAGTTTATGGTCTCTTCCCACTTCCGGCTTACTCTCTGATCTGGCTCCTGAGGAGAAATGTAATTTCAACGCCTCCTGCTTTGGCCTCCTCTGCCGTGTTTCTTACCATCATGGACTCTCCCTCTGGAACCGTAAGCCAAATGAAGTTGCCACTGCTTCCATAAGTTGTCTTTCGGCTATGATGTTTTATGACCACAAAAAAAAAGTAACTCATACACTCATTTTGGAGACTAGAAAATGCAGCAGTGTGTATTTCAGTAGCCTTCTCTAAGAAATAAAATAAAATCAAACTTTGAAATCGTAATTCATGTATTTCTAGAATTTCTACAGAATAATTGAACCTGTTCATTGAATTAATGAGGTAAATAAGTTTAGAATATTGACAGCTTAATGTGTGTATTTGTATTTCCGTCAGATTTATGAGTCTTCCTCTGGAGTCTGTGATAAGTAGCTATTTTGAGACAGATAGACATTTTTATAGAGAGGGCTATGCGGTGTTCAGCTGAAGAATCTTAAGACTATATTGATGTTTCCTTTGCCCACAAAAAGGAGTCATCAGTGGGAGAAGCCCTTAATAATAATATTCTGCTCAGATATCTCCTCAAAAACCCATGCAGGCCTAGGATTCTGAAGAACTCAACTAAACCCTGCTTTCTGGTAGAGCGGAGCAATAACCTTCAATGCCGTGTGTTTTCTGTTGTTAATATTCTCTAACCTATTGGGAAGTCTAGCATACTGCAACAATCTCTGCCGCAGCAGCTCTGAATAAATAAGAAATAAAACAGAGGAACAAGTGAATAAAATTAAAGCTAATCCATTATCCCACTTCTCTGTCTCTGTCTGTCTCTGTCTCTGTCTCTGTCTCTTTCTGTCTCTCTCCATCTTTCTCCTCTCTGTGTGTGTCTCTCTTTTTCTCTTTCTCATGTTTGTGTGTGTGTGTGTGTGTGTGTGTGTGTGTGTATGCATGTGAGAAGGAGAGAGAAGGAAAGAAAGAGAGGGAGAAATCAATATATTGAAAAGATAACACTACTCTCATGTCATTGAAGCACTAGTCAAAATAGTGAAGAAGAATCATCCTAAGTGTCTGTCAACAGATGAATGAGTAAAAAGACACCATAGGAAAAAATACAGTGGAGAACTATTCAGACATAAGAGTCGCAATTACATTGTCTACAACAAAGTAGATAGAAACAAAGATCATTTTGTTAAGTGAACAGGCACAGAAAGAAACACCACATGATCACACTCGTGTTGAGAATATAATACGTAGGCCACATAGAAGTTGGGAGTAAAATTGTGACATAGGTTAGGAAGAGTAGAAGAGGGAGGTAATCACAGGCAGTTGAGCAATGGGTGTTCAGCATTAGGCATTCCGGAATCTATCGTATGGGAGCATGACTATAGCTGATAGTACCAAGCTGTGCATTTCACAGTAAAGCTGGAAAATGGGTCCTTGGAATATTCACTATAAAATGGCGAACTTTTGGCAAGGTGGGTTTAGCAACATGTAAACCATTACATTATTAGTGCAATTTTGAAACACCACTTCACCCATTTATATGAACACTTTTCATCTTCAGATCAGTTAAAAGTAAATTTGATTTACATTTTAAATAGAATGTAGCATAGTTGGAAAAAGAGGAGCATGCCTTTAGACATCTGTGTTTATGCAGTAGTTACTTATGTCATTGATGTGATATAATACCTGACAAACACCCGGGCAGGGAGGGAAGGACTCGTCGCAGTGGGGAAAGTATGGAGGGGCCCATGGTGGTGACAGTATGCAGAGGAGGCTCCCCACAACCAGAAAGGAGAGCCTGTGGCTAGAATTGGGTTTGGCTATAATCTTCAAAGGTCCTCTCCTGGTAACATAACTCCTGACAGCCATACCCTACCTCGAAAAGACTCCACGGCCTTCAAAGTAGTACCACAAGGTGGGCACCAAGGACTCAGGTCATTAGGTTATGTGGGATAGTGCAGATGAAAACTATTACACCCACTTAATACTGACCCTCAGAATCCATCCAGAGTAGCTTAGGACCAAGTCCAGGGTAATGCCTGCCCATCCCTCACACATCCTGCCCCTGAAAGACAGTCTTTAGGTTTGATCTCTTATGATAAGCAGCTCATTCCCAGCAGAAGGAGCAGATCTAATAAACTCAGTCTCTTTCTCCAAAGTTTCCGGCTGGACTGTACTACAGCCTAGGGAGAGAATGGTTGGATGACACACAAATAAACTCTCACCCAGGTAGATTCACACCCTAACCCACCTTGAGCTTTCTGCTTTAAGGCAGGCAGAAGTCCGACACTGCGTGATGAATCCAGCTTCCTGGTGCCTTCCCAGAGCACTGGTGGGCAAGGTTATCTGTTGTCAGGAGGATCTGTGTGGATTGGCGATGTCTATCCAAAGTAGGCAAGAGACGTTGATAGCTCAGTATTGCTCTAACCTCTCTTCCGAGTCCTGGGTAGGCCTCAGCAAAGCCAGAAACGACACAAGGAATGAGTGGAAACTTGATAATCTCCACACCAATTCTTCCCAGAAAAGATTTTGTATGCTATACATCAGCCTATTCTTTCCTGGAAAGGGTCAAAGGCATGCTTCTACACAAGCCTTCCCCTCGTGCACTGCCATATCATTAAGTCAGTGCTGTCTCCTTTCTTACAAAACTGCAGAGACATCCAGCACTAATGGTGGTGCCTTGCCTGTAGGAACAGTTAGGAATTACATGCTGTACGTAAGTTTTCAATTGCTTGCACATTGATTTTTGGGAGGGGTTGACAGCTCTCATTAGCTTTGTCAAAGACCTGAGCCTCATAAAGTAGAGAGCCCTACTTATCACACTTTTTATCTCAGAAAAATAGGTTAAATCAGACCATAGCCAAGTGCCCTTTCTTAAAACACCCTTGACAGTATAGCATCATCTGGACCACTTTTTCTTCTCCAGAAACATATCAAAGATGTTACAATTAATTACAGGAGGCTCACAGAGTCAATTTTTGTGTTATGAAGGTTATTAGTATTGAAAAGCCTGCCTTGGGCACATGTTTGAAGACCTAGTGGTCCCCAGCTGTGACATTTCTGGTGGAAACGTTTAGAAGATGTGGCCTAGTTGGAAAAAGTGGTCACTGGGTGGGGGAAGCACCTTTCAGTGTTAATGGCCTCACATCCTTTGCTCCCTATTCTCCAACTCCTGAAGTGGAAACTGAAGGGTTCTTTGGAAAGTCAGTAATGCTAGAAATATTGGGGGTTGGTCGACAGGGTACATATATGCAAAACTTCCTTCAAGTCATTCCCCACTGAGATTCTCTGATTCGTTCCTCTCTCATATTTTATTCCTTGAAGCGGAATGCTCATTTAAACAGAAGCTACGTTTTCAGGAGCATTGTCCTTGCTGCCGCCAGTTCCCTCTCTTCTCAGAACCTTTTTCATTCCCATTGGTTTCTTCTTTACCAACTCACCAAAAGCCAAAGTCGTTTAGCGTCTAAGTAGTTCAGTTACCATGCTTTTTCCTCAAATTCTACATCTTTTTCCTTTTAGGAAAGGATCTCACTGTGCTTTTCCAAGCCAGGCTAGCAGAGACCACTGAGTCTCTTGCTCTCAACCAGGCCAGCAGGAAAGGAAGGACACTGAACCCCTTGCTTTCTCTTCCTTGCTCATCCACCATATGAATTGGAAGGGAATTATTCTCAGTCATTCCCCAACCCCACCTCTGGAGACACTGATGCTGAAGCTTCTCCTGTAAAACACACGGGTGCTTACTCTCTTTTTTTTTTTTTCTTTTTTTTTTTTAGATACAAACTCACTCTCTGCACCAAGTAAAGTTGGTTCCATCTGGGAAACTTCTTCAGTACTGGGTAAACATGAGTGGAAGCATCGAGGATGCACACAGAGTCATGCACATGCACAACCACATCCCTGATCGAACTTGACATAGTTTAAGACTTGGGAGAATTGGAGGCAGTTTGAGCTGTTACACACCAAGATTTCATCCAGTCACAATGACCTTCTCAAGCAAAAAGCCATCCTACAGTCAAACATGGGTAGATCTGTGGCTCTCTGACCTCAAGCCTCTTGTCCTAGTTAGGATTTTATTGCTGTGAAGAGACACCATGACCAAGGCTACTCTGGTTTGTTTGTTTGTATGTATGTTTGTTTGTTTGTTTGTTTTGGGTTTTTTGGTTTCTCTTTTATTTTTTCTTTTATCATTTATTTATTTATTTATTTTAAATTTTTTTATGTTCTATATTCTTTGTTTATATTCCAAATAATTTTCCCTTTCCCAGTTACCCCCTCCCCATAAGTCCCATAAGCCCTCTTCCCTTTGCCAGTTCCCCAAGCAACTCCCTTCCACTTCTCTGTCCTGGTACTCCCCTACATTGCTACATCAAGCCTTTCCAGGACTAGGGCCCTCTCCTTCCTTCTTCTTGGGACTATTTGATATGTAAATTGTGTCTTGGGTATTCAGAACTTCTGGGCTAATATCCATGCCATCCTACAGTCAAACCTGGGTAGGTTTCAAGTCAGATCTGTCACTCTCTGACCTCAAGCCTCTTGTCTTAGTTAGGATTTTATTGCTGTGAAGAGACCCCATGACCAAGGCAACTCTTAGAAAGGCAAACATGTAATTGGGGCTGCCTTACAATTCCAGAAGTTCAGTCCATTTTCATCAGAGTGGGAAGAATGGCATTGTACAGGCTAACTCGGTGCTGGAGGAATGGGGAGTTCTACATCTTGATCTGAAGGCAGCCAAAAGGTTGTCCTCTTCATCGAGTGGAGCATATGCCTCCACAGTAACACACTCCCTCCAACAAGGCCACACCCCCCAATAGTGCCACTCCCTATGTAGCCAAGCATTCATACACACTATTCTATGGCAGCCTAATTTATTTAAACCACAATACCTGTAAAGTTTCATTTGAATTACAGTCACAACTTTTTGGTGAATGAAGATGATGTTTTCTTGTCTGAAATTGTACTTTATGAAAAATTTATATTTCTTAATTGGATAAAATAAGTCATTGATTTACGAGTTCCTTAGTTGTGCTACTAAGTGCCACTCAGGAAAAAATGGTAGAGACTGAACAAATGTTCCTTTCCTGTCTTCAGTGCAATAGTTGGAGAGACAAGAATCGGTTGAGAGTTCTTAAATTACACTCAAATAACAGAAAAAGCATTTTAAAGGATTTTTTACTAGAAATACTGATGTACTTATTCTAAATTGAAAAATAATCCACTTATGAAAATATTTTAGTGGTCTATGAAGCACCACTAACTTAGGATACTCTTAGATAAAATTGACATATGTATATAGCAATGTATAACTTCATTTGTATAATTGTTTTCGCATAGTTTTGAAATTAATATTGCCATATACAGGGGGAAAGTTGTCATGGGGTTAAGTTTATTTTTCTACATCTTTATGCCATTCTAAACCAATATAAAGTAAATGAGTCAGGAGTGTCCCATGAGGAGTGTCCCCATGACTGTGTGAGCTCAGGAGTGTCCCCATGACTGTGGGAGCTCAGGAGTGCCTCTATGCTAAACTGCAGTTTAAGCTTCTCATTCAGTTACTTCTCACAAACCCTGGTTTTGATCCATTTAAAGATGATATAATAAGCGTGGGTGATATAGCTCAGCAGGGAAGGACTCTGGTCTCCAAGCCTGGAGTTCTGATTTTGAGCCTTGAAATATGGTGGCAGGAGAAACCTAACCCCACAAACTGTCCTCTGACCTCCACATAGGCATCATGACAAGCACACGCATGTGCTCGTGCGCGTGCACACACACACACACACACACATACACACACACACACACACACAGAGAGAGAGAGAGAGAGCGTCAGACGCATATATTCACTATGAGAGAAAAATACACACAATAAATAGATGTTTAAATTTCCTCTAAATGTTAAAAAATTAAAGGTGATATAGTTTTAAAACTAAGTTCTTATCATTATATAGACTTTGAACTCACAGAGACCCTCCAGTCTCAACCTCCAGAGTGTCAAGATCAAAGTAATATGTCAACACACCTGGCACGAGATATAATTTTTAATCTCTAAAGAAAATTGTATTTATTTACAGACAATTGTGGCAGGAAATGGAGGGATGTATCCTAAATTTTGTGCTATAGCCAGAACATGGCTGGAATGATCTGCACATGTGAACGTGAGATGACAGGGAGCTACTTCAGGTGTCATGGTGTGAATAGCCCCAAGGGAACTGAAGTTTAATGCAGAAGGACAAGGACTAAGAGCAGGAGAAGGGAAGGAAGGGAAGGGGAGGAAGAGGAAGAAGGAGAAGAGAATGGAGAGGAGGAAAAAGAAGAACAGGAAGGAGGAGGAGGAAGACAGAAACTTTGCCTAACTCTGGTGTTTACAGACAAGGCTTTGGGGAGCTGATTGTGACTGATTAGGTTGATCCCAGTGGCTTTTAAAACAAAGCAGAGAGCCTAACGGAGCACAAACTCAACAGACTAACTAAGGCACATCATTTGTTTTCTTCTTTTTAATTTGAGTTGTGACATCATATGGTAATTACAATGCTTTTTCTTTCCTTTTTTTCCCTCCAAATCCTGCTAAACCCCTGACACACAGTCCTTCAAAATTAGGGGCTCCTCTTTTTACTAATTGCATGCATATATATTTTACTACTACATGCATATATATTTTTTTCTCTGTATAGTGCTCTTGGATTTATGTTTTCAGGGGTGACCATTTGGCACTATACCACCAGTTGGTGTCTTTCCTGCCCAAGACCACCTCACCTGCTTCCAGCTTTCCTTATATGTTTATGTGTGTGACTGTGCATGCTGTGTAAGTACAGGAGATCCTGGGAAACATGGTCTCAGATTCTCTGACTCTGAAGCTATAGGGAGTTGTGAGTTGCCAGATATGATTGATGGGCTCGGGGTCCTCTGGAAGAGCAGCAAAAGCTCTAATGATTGATGTCTCTTCAGTCCCTCCTTCCCTTTACTAGCATGTGACATTTTGTAACACCTATCTGCCACGGAGAAAGCATTCACAGGCCAGAAAGATGACTCAGCTTTTCGGAGCCCTGGGTGCTCTTCCAGAGGCCATGAGTTCAAATCCCATCACCCTCATGGCAGCTCACAATTCAGTTCCAGGGCACCTTATCCCTTCTTCTGTCTTCCTTGGGCTTTAAAAATAATGTAATGCACAGGCATACATATAGGCAAATACCCGTACACATAGTTTTTTAATTAAAATTTTGAGGAAATTTAAAATTGTATTTTTAAAAGAAGACAACAAATGTGACCCCCAAGCTTTGATTAGAATAGTGACACCCCCAAAATCACCTCTTTTCTTGTGATTCACCCTAAGAAAGTGTCTTATTAAGGATAGACTATGGACAGAAACACTAGGAAATTGTGTATAGCACACTGTAATTCTGATGCTTCTTTGGTTCCTTGAGCTATGGCATCATATGAGAAGAGTCCTTTGGAAACTCTACATTTCAGAATTGTCACAATGAAGCAGGGATATCATAAATGGTTTCCAAATGGCTATATGGGAGTTCCATAGTATTCCAAGTTCAGACACAGCTGCAAATAATTCTCAACTATCCCACTGAGAAGGTCTAGCACTGCTATGCCAGAGTTAAGGGTCACAAAAACGTGAGTATGCACATGTACAGTAGGCTAACTCTGGTTTCCTTATTCAAAACCTGATTAAATATGAAGGTTCTGTGTGATGTTGTCTTGCAAGATATTTCCTATCCATTCACATTGAAGGCAGTGTGAGGCCAGTGATTGGAGGGGAGAGAGGAGGAGGAGGAGCTAAGAGCAGTGAGAGGCAGAGAAGGAGAGAGAGAGGCTGAGAGGAGACAAGCGGAGGGAGAAGAGAGACACTGATATCCAGATGGCTTCAGACATATTTCTGGTGTTCTGGAGAGGCTAGAAATATCGGGATAAGACTTTATCATTGTAAATTGGCATTATGTAATTGGGAGTTTTATATACATAAAGATATTTGGTTAACTGTTTACATTTAAGAGTCATGTTTTATCAGGCATTTGGGTGCAGGGCGGGAGCACAGGACTCCCGCCATTTACAGAGTCTATGGCAGGGAGGAAACAGAGCTGGGATGCTGTGAGAGCTAGCTGGGAAAGATTGGTTGGTGGGGGGTGGGGTGGTGAGGGGCACAGTGAGAGCTGCCCTGAGCAAGGACTTGGTAAAGAGGCCTTGTGGGGCAATACTTTTTTAAAAACTTCCCACTGCATGTTGTTTGAGATCCTTTCTGCATTAACATACACAGGGGTTGCCTAATATGCTGAGAAAGCCATTGCAGTTGTGTAACAGTGGATAATGCGTGCGCTGAACAAATCTGTACAAGCTGTTCTGGCTACCAAGGCTAGCACACTAAGAAGCTTTGTTCTATTCAATCCCATCAATAGCAATGACTTGGTGTTAAAAGGCTTTGTTCTTAAAGCCGTAGACCTTGAACATCTTGTGGTGAAGGCCTTATCAGTGATGAAATGAGATATGAACTTGAACGGGACAGGATACTCAGCCTAACGCAGCCCTAGCAGCCTGGGAGCCACGGGACCCTCTCTTCGATGGAACTGCTCACAATCCCTCCACTCACATGATATATCCAACACTCATGATATATGTGAGATTAACTAATACCTTGCTTGGAGAAACTGTGCTGTGGTTTCGATCTGCTGTGTTTTTCCAACTCATACACAGTTTAGTCCCACAATTTAAAAGAATGAAATAAAATCCACCTATGCTGTTTGACGGTGGCCTTTGGCCACTGGTTGGAATTAAGGTCACTGGAGCTGAGAACCCGTGAGTGACACTTGCTGGCTTTATGGTCAGAGCAGAGGCACACAGACTTAGACTCCCCTTTCTCTTGTCATGTGACCCTCTGCACAGTCACACGCCTCTCTTCCAGGAAGAGACCATCAAATGCAAGGACACTCAACTTGTACCCCTGGAACTAGGATGTAGAATAAAGCTTCTACCTTCCTATGGTGGCTTCTTTCAGGTATTTCTATATACAAATGAAAATCCTGTGTTCTTAGTTGGAAGCCCTTCTTGCTCAGCAAACATGATAAACCTAGTTTCATCTTCTGCTTGCACTTGGGCCCTTTCTAATGCCTGTTCTTTGGGATATGTTTGTCAGATTAGAGTTGTAGGCTCTTGCACTCCTCACATAGGTGAGAAACTGCGAGTGGGACCATCTTAATAATGCATGCTTGCTCTAAGAATTCTCGGTAAAGTTATTTTTTAATCTTATGTTTATGATGTTTATCAGCATCTCTATATGCCTTGTGTGCATGCCTGGCACTCATGAAAGCCAGAAGAGGGGACTGCACCCCTTGCAACTAGAGTTAAAGATGGTTGGAGGGTGGGTGTTGGGAACTGAACCCATGTCGTTTGAAAGAACAGCAGGTGCTCTTAACTACTGAGCAATCACTTAAGATCTAACCCAGATTCTTACACTCCTGCTCAAGTGATGGCTCAATGTAAACATGCAGTCCATGCAAGCCTGGCGACCTGAGTGTGGGTCCCCAGAACCTCCTGAAAAGTGACACACAGCACTGCACATCTGTAATCTCGGTGTTCTTGTGTCAAGATGAGGAAAATAATGTAGAGAGAAGAAGTGTCCAGGAGTGTGTAGGCCAGCTCTCCTGGGGGAAACGGTGAAGTGGCACAGGCAACGGAGAACCAAATAGAACATAAGAACTGACTGAATCCCAAAGCATGTCCTTCAATCTCCACATGTGCACTTGTGCATTAGTGCACATTTGTGCGTGGGTACACAGACACAGGATACACACACACACACACACACACACACACACACACCAGCACACAAACCACACATGCACACCACATACACTACACACACCACACATACACACACACACACCACACACACCACACACACACAAACACACACACATCACACATGCACATCACATACACTACACATATCACACATACACACACATACCACACACACACACACACACACACCACACATCACACACACACACACACACACACACACACACACATACACATACACATACACACACACACACACACACCAATGATGACTACAATAATGAAAACCAAATTATTTAAAAATTTTCTGGCTCCTTTGGTTCCATTTTTTTAAAAAACAAACAGCTTCTCAGTAAGAAGAAAAGCACTCCTTTTCTCACTCAGGCAGTGAGAAACAGAGCTCAGTTTGTAAGGTGCTTCTAATGTGATTCAAGTAGGGGAGACCTGAATTCAGATCCCCAGCGACCATATAAAATCTGGATTGTGGCAACACATAACCTATAATCCCCGCAATGATAGGTAGAGAGAGGAGGATTCTGGGAATTCACTGGTCAGGCATCTAGCTGTTCTGTGAAGAACAGAGAAGAACTCTGATAAGGTATAGAGCTAGAGAAGAAGACACATAAAATCCCCCATTCACACACACACACACACACACACACACACACACACACATGCGTGTGCGCTGGGTGAGGGTGCACTTCAGAACCAGGCTAAAGTCCTGTAAAGTCCTGATTCTGTTGCTTTCTTGGCACAGGAAATTAGGCTTGTACTTCATGTAATCTACTCTAGTTTTTTAATCTTAAAATCTTTACTATATCTAATAAAATATGATTTGAGGGAGGAAGTACAACTGATTCAATAGAAAGAAACTTTTAGTATTAAGCAGGAAAAAATACCAGGGATTAACATGGTTTACAGACACATGGTCCAGTGAGTGGTTTTTATGACATTGTTTTACAGACCTTAAAAGTCATCTCTAGAATGCACACTCTGGCCCTAGGACCCTTGCCTTCTTGAGTCCAAAGCTCTGAGAACTGCTGGAAACTATTTCAATATTTAGCATGCATCTCAGAGATTCTGGTGCTGTTACTTTCAGGAGAATAAGTAGAAGCATTTCTCCAAGAAATGAAGATGTTGACAGAGGCCAGCCCTATGCTACTGAAAGGACTCCACACGGCCAAAGAGCCCAGAAGCTAAGGAGAGGCTTCGTTTACCAGGTACATTTGCTTAGCTTAGTTAAAGAACATACATGCGCATACACCTGTGTATCTTTTTTGCCCATTAGCTTTGGTCTTTTATTTTTATTTTATTTGTTTATTATTTTCTTAGTTTTTGAGATTATAATCACATCATTTCTGCTTTTCCATTTTCCTTTAAATCCTCCCGCATAACTCTTCTTATTCTCTTTAAAATTCATAGCCTCTTTTTTCATTAGTTGTCATTGCATATATATTATAAATACATAATATATATTGTATGCTTACATACACACACAATTTGCTCAGTCTGTGTAATGTGAATTATATGTGTCTTTTACAGGGATACAAACGTGTATGTATGTATCCACAGGAGTGGGTACCCAATCGATGTGCTTGTCCCTGGAGAAAACTCTCTCTGCTGCTCTCAGCCCCCCTTAGTTGCCTGTAGGTCTCTGTGTATGGCTAAGGCTTCCTGGGCTCTCCCTGAATCCACTTCAGGGTGTTTATTGTTGTTGTTGTCCTTGTTTTAAGCAGTCATATTAGTGAGACTTCATGCACATGATACATTTACAAATGTTGAATATAATCAGTACTATAAACATAACAATGAACATGTATTACAAAGCAAAGGGAACATTCCAAAAAATAGATATATCCTTGGAAACATCAAATTACACTATAACAAACTGATTGAAGAATCTGTAGCAAACAGATTCTTAGAATTAGAATTAGAATTTAAAGAAAATACTGTACGTGATCATTTTGCCAGATTTCGGTTTGTCAGCTATGAAGAGGAGATAAGCCTCAGACTTTTCACATTTTAGGAAAAAAAAAAAGACTGAAAGTGAATCATCAATTGTCAAGGCTAAGGTGTAAGGAAAAATAAAAACAAAAAAGTTTAAAAAAATAAAAGCAGCAAAATGAAATAAATAAGAGCAGAAAGAAGAAGAAAGTCACGAGGGGGCTCAGCACAGCCAGACACCGGTAATATAAAAAAACCAATAAAATGGGAAGGTGATCAAAAGAGTCCCACACATATACAGACAACATATACACTGTAGCAATAGAAGAGGTGTGTAGCAGTCCACATTAGAGATGTAAAAAATAAGAAAATGATATGGATGGCAGTATAGCTATTATATTTTAAACAGATAAAATAGATCCTGAAAAGGTCACCAATAAGACTGGCCAAAGAGGAAATGTAAAAACTAAGCAGTGTATAATATTTCAAAGCAGAATTGGTATTTACGAATAACCATACAAAGGAAATGCCAAGGGCAGTTCATTTACATGTTGCACTTGTTAAGTTTGCAAAGAAGCAGAAAACAGGGCCGTACTGGTTGGTTTTGTGTGTCAACTTGACACAGGCTGGAGTTATCACAGAGAAAGGAGTTTCAGTTGGGGAAGTGCCTCCATGAGATCCAACTCTGGGGCATTTTCTCAATTAGTGATCAAGGGGAGAGGGCCCCTTGTGGGTGGTGCCATCCCTGGGCTGGTATTCTTGGCTGAGCAAGCCAGGGGAAGCAAGACAGTCAGTAACATCCCTCCATGGCCTCTGCATCAGTTCCTGCTTCATGACCTCCTTGAGTTCCAGTCCTGACTTCCTTTGGTGATAAACAGTAATTTGGAACTGTAAGCTGAATAAACCCTTTCCTCCCCAACTTGCTTCTTGGTCATGATATTTGTGCGGGAATAGAAACCCTAAGACACAGGACATATCCATAAAAAACAAAAAAAAATGTTTTTTAATAAACAGCAAATGACAAGTAAATTATAAGTCAGTTGACTCATGTATATAGACTCAAAAATATGTAGCAAGTGAGTCCAAGAGCTTGCACATGGCCATGCTAGGAATATCAACATGGGAAAGGAGCCTTACTCCAGTGGTTTCTCTAGGTGCTGTTGTCTCTCAACATTCTTCATGATAGCTGAAGACTTATCTGTGACGTAAATATGATTTAACAAGAGGCTTTGCAATTAAATAAGAAAAAAACATCAGCAACAACAAGATTATACAACTATCTTCAAGTGGACTGCTTTTCTTGCATGAATTTACAAATCTTGAAACTCAGCTTAAAAATGAAGATTACTGTAGGAATTCAAAGTTGATCTAACTTTAGAAAACCATTCAAATTATTCAATCTGTTAATAGTTTAAGAGGATAAACATAAGTGATATTTCCAAAAGATTCAGAGAAGCTGTTACAATAAAGTCAACCTTATTATAGAAAAAAAGAAATGTCAATCCTAACAAACTAGAAACAAAAGAGACTCTATCTTGAACCCACAGTAAACACCAGAGTTAAGGAAATTATAATTATCATGTCCGGTACCATGCCTCTACATGGCCCTGCATATGTCCCTATACAACAGCCCTCCACAGCTGCCATTCTAGCTGGCTGCCCTCATGCAACTGTCTCCACTGGGATGCAAATGACAGTCTTCCCGACTGTAGCCCAGGTCATGGGCATTTAATACAGAGTTCCAGTTTGAGAATATCTATAGACCCAGTGGCTTTATGGAGATACAAGTGCTTTTGGGATATCCATTCTTCTTGTACCCTCTCACCTAAATTCCAGTATCTCCCATAAACGTATTTGATTTCCATCCAAGTTAGGCCTTGGTAGAATGATTTCTGTGGGTGCTGTCACTGCCTTATCTGGGGTGAATAGATCTTATGAGTACTTCCCTCAGCAAAACTACAATGGCACCATTATTTAACATATTACACAAAAGGATCAGGAGCTAAATCTAAGCTGCTATCATGGTCCCACTAGGTTTTACCTTAGAAGTGCCTCAGTCCATTTTCTGTTGCTCTACTAACATACCTGATGGTAGATAAAATGTAAAGGAAAGAGGTTTCTTTAGCTCTCATTTTGGGGGATAGCTAAGGCTGTGCTGGGATCTGCTTGGCTCTAGGTAAAACCTTGGGGCAGATGGTATCTCAGTGTGAGAGAATATGGTAAGAGAGGGACTGGTACATCCCACAGGCTGCCAGGCTCCTGTTCTCTCAAGAATGAGCTGTAAGAAAGAGTTACTCCTCTTGAGGATTCCAACAGCTTTCGCACCACCACACTATGGAGCAAGCTTCCAGAACATGAAACTGTGGAAACACATTGACATAACCCCCCCCAAACCAATGCAAATACCTTCCCTTGAATGGACAGCAATACTCTACAAGGCTGCTTCTGTATATCAGGAAGTGATGGTATCTGTGGCTGACATATGCCTACACTACCACTTGCTTAAATGTACTGCTGGAAGACACAAAAGATGCTCAATCTAATATAAGCACACATCAACATGGCAAAATCATTATATTTGCCAATGGGCTAATATATACTGGTACATAACAGGAGTAGGTGTCTGGTATGGGTTTCACAGTATTTGCACTGTGAAGATGTTTCAAAAGACATTAATTTGGAGAAGCTTTACTATGTTAACTTTGCTATAGTAAGGAGAGAGAGAGAGGGAGAGAGAGAGAAAGAGAGAGAGAGAGAGAGAGAGAGAGAGAGAGAAACTCAAGATGATTAATATTCTATCACAGGTTACAGTGAACTGATCTACCATGAAGAATAGAATGATGGTATATGTCATTGTAGGAACTACATTGCCATAGCCTCACAGCAGTCAATGCGTTGGCTTCTATTGTTTCCCCCTTTAATAGTTGGTTTCTTGTCAGCTTGGCACAAACTAGCATCATCTGGGAAGAGAGAACCACGGTTCAGAAAATGCCTCCACTAAATTGGCACTAGTAGGCAAGTCTGTGGGGTCATTTTCTTGACTGATGATTGATGTGGGAGGGCCCAGGTCACAGTGGGTAATGTCACCACTGGGCAGGTGGTCTTGGGTTGAAGACAAAGCAAGCTGAGTAAGTCATGGAAGCAAGCCAGTAAGCAGCATTCCCCATGGCTACAGCTTCAGTTCCTGTAAGATGAACTAAACCCTTTCCTCTCTAGGTAGCTTTTGGTCATGGAATTTATTTTTGTAGCAATGAAAAGGAAACTAAAGTATCTATCTACACACAACTCTTCATAGTTTATGTGAACTTCAGCCATGCTGGTCGTCCAACTTGATTGTCTCTGTAGAGTTCTTGGCAATTTCTTTCAAAGTGTCTCACTTAAAATGACATAATCTCTTAATTGTTTCAACCTTTTCCATAAGCTAGAAGCACAGTAAGATATCAGGGGCAGCTGGCCTTGGAGGGCTTGTCACTTTCCATCCATGGAGAGGAAAAGCACGATATTAAATCATGGTAAGCAAGCAACAACCATAAAAACGCCAATGAGGTAAAAGAGACTGGGTGAGCGCAGGGTACAGCCTCCACGCTCAAGTGTATAGGCTACAGGATCTAGGTCGGTTACTTGCTTCTGTTTAATATCACGTTGATTAAAATTCAAATAGCTCCTCATAAATCCAGCATATATGTGATGGTTAAGTCTCATTAAAAAAGCAAAAATACCATCTGGTTGGTATATTATAAGCATTTACTGAAGAACAGATTTTTTAATATAATTATGCTCAAAATATAATATTACATTCACAGTGTATGACTGTTTTCTCCCTTCATCTCCACTCTTTCAAAATCTTTGAGAAATCTGATTTCCATGTTATTATTCAGTCCCCTCTGCTCTCCACTCCACCTCAATGCCTAAAAGGATAGCTGGCCTTTTGGGACTTGAATCCCAAAGAAAGGCTCATTTCATTATACTCACTAATATCTACACTGCCAGTCTATGAATGAGACTGGATGTCTTACTTCAGGATCGCTGAAGGACTATTTTTAGATACTGAGAAAATGAGAAATAGAAGTAACCATACATTTGAAAACCACAAAGCAGCCTAGTCCTAAAGTGTCAGTCTGACTCGTAGCTAATAAATGCGCCATCAGCTACTCAAGTAAAGATGTCCTGGGTAGCGACACTGCCTGTCATTCCCTCAATACTACCCTACTGGAGTCAAACTGTAACCTGATAGAGGCACAAGACAGTGAGTTGGACCAGATGGTCCTTGGTCTTGAAGAACTTTCCTTCATTCATTAAAACCAGCAAGGAGTAGATCACAGCACTATAGAGCCCATTCAGAAACGGGCTCTGTCCACAGCTCTGGGGCAGTTTGAATTTCACCAGCTGACATCATGCTTGGCTGTGAAATGTTTGGATGTGGAAGCGTTCCCTAGGCAGCAAAGAGAGAAAGCAGTGGTCTTGGTTCAAGAAAAATTATATATCTAGTGGTTTGGAACGTGTCGGCAGGAAGTTTTAGAATCATGGCAAGGAAAGCGGGGAAGGAATGAGATAAAAAGTACAGATGAAGCCTGGTGACAAAGAGCAAAAGAATGTTGAATTACTTGGGAGGCATTGGAAGACGCCAAGGTTTCCAAACAGAGGTGAGAGCATTTGGGATTATTGAGGGTGAGAGTCTGTAACAGGAACAGAAGCAGTCAGATCCTGGGATATCGATGGGGTTGGTGAGGAGGGGAGGACTTGACATAAGACAGAGGAGCTCACAATGTCTGATCCTTGGCTTTCTTTCTCTTTGTTCTCATGAGATATCTGAGAGAGCCTCCTTAAAGGCTGAAGGATTTGTCCTAGCTCAGGGTCCCTGACAGTTCAGTCCACCATAGTAGAGAAGTAACACAGCGCATGTCCACTGGGGCATGAGGAAGAAAGCTCCCATGCTTGGTTCCAGGGGAGCACAGAGTATAGACTATACCTCGGGGTGCTTCCAGCCTTCAAAAGAAGTTGAAACAACAGCTAGGCTCCACTTGGGCAGACATGGAGAGCCCTTGGTGCACCACGAGTTAGTTAAGTGACTCAGGGAACCCTTCCCTCAAAGGATGAATAATTCTCTCATTGGACAGAGAAGCATGCTTAGGAAGTGTGACGTTCTTAGTGGATCAGTAAATGAACCACTACAAGATGATAAGTTCAAAGATAACCTCCATCTCTTTTCATTCCTACTATATGAACTGAAAAAGCGCATTGAGCAGGAAGACATGGCAGTATTTCTCCCTTGGATCTTCTCTGATTCCCCAGGTCGGGGGGTATTTTCTCATTTTCCCCAAATGATTGACCTCCCTGCATATTCCTTATCTGTGTTTACCTATTATCCTTAGACTCCAGATAATACCTTTGGAAGCCGCTATCTGAGTGTGACTCTCCTGTGTTGGTATAAAAGCTACTGGAACCTGTAAGAGGCATCATGGAGATTTGGCCTTTAAGAAGGAGGAAAACTTTCTTGCAGCTCACTCTTGCACACAAGGTAATGGAAGAGCAGGAGTCTGGCAGCTCACTGGGTGCCCTCCGCTCGCTCCTTCTCACACCATGTGACCCTTTCCTTACACTCTCTCACACTGCGAAGACATCTGCCCCAAGGCTTTCCCCAGGGCCAAGCAGACGCCATGACAACCTCAGGAATCTCCAAAACTGTGATTGTAATAAAAAAAGCAGCTCAACTGTACATTGTCCATGGACAAGTTGTATAGTATATTATAATGCAAGCTTGTTATGTTGACCTCTTAGCAAAGATGAAATCAACTCCAAGTAGACTAGAGGGTAAAATGAGAGACAGTAAACTCCGACGGACAGAGAGAAGCAGACGGGGAATACTTTTGGACACATATGAATAAATGTCTTTAACAAAACCTCGAAAGGCAGCAAGAAAACCACACGTCCTCAGGAGGGACCGCATCACACTAAATGCGAAAGGCAGCCAGCCATCAACAGAGGAGTCAGTATGCAGCAGGCCACAAGGCATTCCACGGCATTCCACGGGGCATTCATGTGTAAAGCTGGCAGGGAAGCAAAAGGGCTCCACACCAACTAAAACAGGCCCATGAGGTGACTCTAAACGGACCAGGGAACAGTTGGGCTTACGATGTTCACAATCGTATTGTCAATTTCCAGCATCAAGAGTAAGTCACATCTCAAAATATGAACATGCCCACACAACATGAAAAAGTCTTCTTCATTGTCACTAATAATCAAAGGAAAATCAAGTTCACAGTGTGCTATCATTAGCTAGCTCTAACCCATTTAGAATGGTTGTCATCCAAAAGGCAGAAAGCGACAGAGGCCAACAAGGGTACAGAGGAGGGAGGACACTTGTGTATTGGTACAAAAAACGTAAGTTAGCACAGCAATTCAGCAAAAACAGCATGGAGCACGCTTAACGAGCTAAAAATAGAAGTAGAGCATCACCACTGAGTTCTAAGACCGAGTGTGCATTCAAAAGAAACGAAACCAGGAAGCCAGCGAGATACCTGCACAGTTATTTTTATTGCAGATGTATTGTCAATGGTCACAGTCAGTGCTCAGTTTAGTGATCTGTATTTTGGAGCTCACTCTCCTGGGAAGATGTAAACAAGCACTTATTCACCTCAGATAGGGCATTGGTGATACCCTAAAATAGCTACCACAACATCCCACCTCATTATGGATGGAGAGTCATGAGGGATCCCTTCAGTTACTCTTCTACTTCCTATATACTAGCTTCTCCCATCTCTCCATCATTCCACTTTCTGGACGGTGAGGTAACCATGTACAACAGGGCAGAAGGCATGCTGTAACCCCATTAATTAACCCCCTTTCACTGTGACTAAACACCTGATGTGAGAGAAAAGATTGAATTTCTGGCTCTGATGACTACAGGCCTCTAATGGCTCAGAACAACATGGCAACATGGAGGTATGGTAGAAGAGAGCTGATCACCATGGAAGGCAGGAAAAACAAAATTAATTGGAAGGGGCAAGCAACAGGATACAACTGTCAAGACCATGCTCCCAGTGACCTCATTTCCTGCAGTTAAGAGCCACTTCCTAAAGTTTCCCCAACTTCCTCAAAACAATCCCAAAGCAGGATAGAAAGACAGGGAACTTTGAGGATGTAAAGAGAAAAGGGGTCTTTGCTAAAGCCTGTGGCAGCTGAAAATCAAAAATTCCAACACAGTTAACATCTGCTGTGAGAGTTACCAAACCTAGAGACACTATTTTTTGCACTAGTGTGTGTGCATGTGTGCCTGTGTATATGTGCGTGTGTGAGCATGTGTGTGTGTGTATGTGTGATGACATGTATATAGAAGCCAGGGGATAATTTTCAGGAGCTGGCTCTTGTTTCTGCCATGTGTGTTCCAGTGATTGAACCCAGACCATCAGGCTTGGTAATAAGTGCCTTTACCCTCTAAGTCATCGTACCAGCCTGAATAATTTATATAGAACTACTTAGAAATAAGAATGTTAAAATATCAACCACCCTGGGTGAAGTCCCGAATTTGTCTAGAACTTTAATCCTCCACAGCATATGTGCAGGGAATCCTACAAACATGACTGCTACTTTGTATTTCCAGTGAGAACAGACTAAGGTCCTACCATTGTGTAACCTAGTGTTCCTGTATCAGTTGTAACCAAAGTATACCTCAGAAACCGTAGCAATCCTTTCTAGATAATAACATGCATTTAAACCCGCCCACATCCTATATATGATGAACCTAAAGAAAATGAAGTATGACTCTCCTCTGAGAAGCCCACACAGGCAAGCTCTCAGTTGAGTTTTACTCTCTCGTTGAGCCTTTCACTTCTAACCCATGCTTAGGTCTGGGTATACTGTCTTTTGATAAATTTCAACTTCATACCAGCTGTCCTGAAGTTCTTTCTTGTGGTGAGGTCAAGGATCCAGCTTTCCTGAAAAAGGAGTTCCCAGAGGTCAGGAGATTTGCCCAGGCTGCCGCAGTGGGTGACGAGAGTGGTGTCTCTGCCTTCACAACCACTCACAGCATTTCTTTAAGATCAAACACTCAACATAGGATCTTCCAGGGGACACCTCACACTTAAACATTAGTAGAATAAAATATGGCATCTGTACATAGCAAACTATCAGCTGGCCATAAAAAGAATGGAACCCTGTCATGCGAGGTAAAATAGATTGAATGGGATAGTGGTGTGTTAAGTGAAATAAACCAGACACACAAATCAACACCAAAGTGTTGTCTAAAACATTGAAAGTAAAGTAAATTGATTTTACTATGGTAGAGGGTAGTAGGACGGAAAGGAAAAGGTGGAAACACACAGGATTGAGTAACACAGCAACAAAAATATAGCTGATACAGAGGATTAAATTCTAATATCCTGTAGCCCAGAAGGGTGACGACAGCAATAATCATATATTTCAAAACAGCTAGAAGAGAGAATTTTTAATGCCCCTGACACAATGATCATGATCAGTATTTGAAGTGACAAGCATATTAAAATGCCAACCGAACCATGAATATCATAAACATGCATTACACTATCACCAAGAGCAAGTAAAATCATGTGACAACTCGAGTATTAAAAATCATAAGGCAGAATCGAGAGTTAAAGTAACACAAACAGCAGAGATCAGAGAGCGTCTTCAGGGAGAGCTGGCCGCCCTGACCTCCCGGTGCTGAGCGACCCTTTCCCTTACTTCCCATCCTTCCCATCTTAAAATCCTTTGTTCCTTCCTAACCCTTATTCTGCTTCTAATATCTACTTTCCTGTTTTCTAATTCCCAGCAGGAAGGCCCATAACTCACTTCTATTGGAGCCCAACTTAGGGTGACAGATTCACTGAGAATTCACATGTGCTCCAGTTTCTCATAAAGGGAGCTTGCGCCCAGCCAGAAACTGCAATTTTTATCTCCGTGAGCATACACAGACTGCCAGGGAAGTCGAAAGCACTGAACCAAAGTTTAAAATTTGCTTTGCTTGACTTTGAAAGTCAACAACGCTATCAGGAACGTTCAGGAGTGAGTCTTTTAATTTGATACACCAGAACCATAAGGACAGATTAGGATAATTACTGATGAAACTCTTCATATTTAATAAATTCATTATGTTGAGTGTTTTCATACCAATGGCAGAGCATTTTTTGAAACAGTGTTGCCTTCTAAAGTCCACAGGAGGAAAAACTGTAAACAGCATGTTTCTGCTCCCCAAAAAGTAACAAATTGAAACTAACATACATACATACATACACACATACATACATACACACATACATGAACATATATATACAAGGGCACACACACACACACACACACACACACACACACACACACACACACATATATATATATATATATATATATATATATATATATATATAAAAATAGATCTTTTCCTTCCTCTTTCTCCTTCCCTTCCTCCTCCATACAAAGACACCTCAAACAGGCAGCTGCTGCCAGTCAGGAGGATGCTCCTCAGCAGAAACTGATCTGGCTCACTCTTTGGCCTTAGTCTCACAGCCTTAGCCACCATAAGAAATAATTATCTGCCACTGGTAACACTCAGCCTGTGGTGTTTTTGTTGTGGTAGCCCTGTCTAAGTGAGACTGAGCAGGGAGGTAATTGTTTACTGACAGAGACTCTGCTGGCATGCACGTGAGGTTGTGGTAAGAATCAAACTCCTGGTCCCCCATCCCCCTGCTGTCCTACCTCCCCTAGAATGAGAGCCAGGGGCTTTCTACAGCCCTCCTGGACCACGAATGCTTGGGGCACACTCTCTTTACCTGTTTGTCCTATACTCTGCTACTTAACAGATATGCACTTTATGGTGGAAATAAATATGTGCAAAGATATTTTCATTCTAACCCATGGTTCACCTCTATTAACAAAGTAAATAGTGCTGGAATTCTAAGAACTATTCTACATAAAAATAACTTCGGAGATTTCATTCAGAGGTGTAAAAATATCTGAGAAGAAGGCTCAGTGGTTAAGAGTACTTGCTGTGCTCAGGGTTCAATCCCTGGTGTCCGTAATGTACTGTAACTTGGTTCTGCACAGGGCCTTTCTGGACACTATCTATGCACATGGTCTACCTACAGACATGCAGGCTCTTCCTTGTACAGGTACAATTTCAGTAATTAAATAAATCTTTTAAAAATGACTTCAGATAGAGCCATGTCATTAAACCCTGTGCAGTTTTGTACGTGCATACATAACTTCTTTGAAATGATTCTTCAGTCCATTTCCCATGTGTTGATATTTTTGTATGATTCAACTATTTACTGTTACTGCAGAGAATACTGTTACACTTTTAAATTTTAGCAAATACATTGAAGGGGTTCATAATAGATCTGGTAAAATGTTTGAAAACATGTAAAAACAGCAAAGACAAAACTGAGAGGGAGTGCCATTCAAATGTCACGACTGACATAATTCCCCAGTACAACCTGCAGAACTGTCTCATGATCCTTTATCCAGTACTATGGTCCCACAGAGCCTTGCTTTGGCTAAATAAATAAGCAAATAAATACTGAAAAACTCTTAGTGGTTTTAATGTTTGAAAATATTACAAGAGCCAGCAGCACATGTGCATGCACACACACGTCTGTCTCTCCCCTCCCTCCCTCTCTCTCTCTCTCTCTCTCTCTCTCTCTCTCTCTCTCTCTCTCTTTCTCACACACACACACACACACACACACACACACACACACATACACATACACTTTTTTTTAATGAGACCTTGCTTTCATAGTCTGATGAGTACCTGGTGAGTTTGAAAGCATGAACATGGAGTGTCTAAAACTCCAGAGAATTAAATACAACAGAAACTGTAGTCAGCATTATTGGAAATGTGCGTTATTATAAAACAATTAAGATTTATGACTGAGTCACAAGGATTAGCAAGGTGGCTTTATCATTGTTGTTTATAAATAAATCTTATGAACAATAGTTTTGTGAACATCAGCAAGGTACAGTAGAATTTTAAGCCACATAGTAAATGGTAACTAGAAGAAACATTGTAAACAGTTAAGATGTCTATTCAAACTTTCCTAGCAAATTTACCTATAATTATTTTAGGCTTTGTGAGGAAACTGTCCATCTTGCTGGTCTGTATCTAATTACTACTTAATATATTTATGCACATGTATTTAAAATAAAAGTGGTTAACATAGATTATTAAATTTATGTCATAGTCTCATCTACTTCCAAGCTGTCTTATTTAGGGTTTCCATTGCTGTGAAGGAAGGCAACTCTTATAAAGGACATTTAATCGGGGCTGGCTTACAGGTTTCAGAGTTACATGTCCCATGGAAACAGGGACCAATTCTTACTTTAAAGGCTAAATTGCCAGGTTTCCTCCTAGCAAGGAAAGATTTGAGCACTACTTGGCTTATTTCTTTCCAATTTTTTACTAAATATCCCCAGATGATATAAATCAAATACAAAAGTTTGTATCCACATTGAAATAGAGTTTATTTCATATGCTCATTGAATTAGAGTTCCATTGATAATATGCCCAGGTCTAGGATGATTGGCTTTGCTTCCTCCATTAAAAGAGCTCAGCTGAGGAACAGAATCACAGAGAATAGCAGTGGCAGGAATTAAAGCCGTTCTCTAGCTATCTCATTCATTTTTAAACGTTCATTTATACTACCCACCAGAGATCGGCTGCCTAGAAAAATACAGCCTATGTCCTATAAGCCTTATAGGATAAGGCAAATAAACTTTAAGGGGAAAAAGACACGTACCCTGTAGGAACCAGAAATTAAAAAAAAATTTCCAAAAGAAATACATGCTAAGAAGTCTTATCTTTTATTTACTGAAACCAGATGATGAAGGGCCATTTTCTGAGCGTGAGAGAGAAAAAAATACAATTGTCACACCTCTCATGTCCCATCTTAAAGAAGGACACTGAATAAATAATACATCAGCTAGATCTAGATGTCCTGCTGGAAGTGACAGAAACCTAAATCATCTTAGGATGACACCCAGGGAAGTACGTTGGGTCAGCTCACCTATATGCAAAAGGCCAGTCCAAATGTTGACCTTGGGGGCAAATAAGTTCAAGGACCTTGCCTATCCCCTTCTCTCTGTCTGGCAACCTCCTTCATTCATTCTGAGCCATTTCTGCTTTTGTTCCTTCCCCTACTTCTTCTGTGTATTCTTTCCTTCAACCTCTCCTTTCTGCCCATCAGCTCTATCCTCTGTAGGTACAGATCCTTCACAGTGTTCAAAGGAACCTTCAGGTAGTTCTGGGCTGGCACACTAGGGCGATAGTTACAGAAAGAGGAAGTTTCTCCCTCAGCTCCATTTGAGTTATAAAGCAGATCAAGAATCTTCGTTTGCCTTATGATCCTATCTATGACCCAGAGAGAATCATAACTGTATTGTGTAGTGCTGACTGCGAGACTGTAGTGAGGGGAAATTGGTAACCACAGAAAGGAAGATACCTTGTTAGAAAAAAGAGTGAAGGACTGGAGACATGGAAGGGAGGGTAAAAGTGCTTCCTGCTCTGTCACAAGGACTTGAGTCTGATCTCCTGAAGCTATGTAAAAAGAAGGAGGAGGAGGAGGAGGAGGAGGAGGAGGAGGAGGAGGAGGAGGAGGAGGAGGAGGAGGAAGAAGAAGAAGAAGAAGAAGAAGAAGAAGAAGAAGAAGAAGAAGAAGAAGAAGAAGAAGAAGAAGAAGAAGCCCAGTCTGAGAATATGGCTCTAGCACTACTGGGCAAGAGACAAGAGAATTGCTGGTAATCTTAGTTCTCGGAGCCCAAAGGGTTATCTCCATGTTTAGTGAGAGACTATATCTCAAGGGAATAAGGCAGAATGTAATAATGGAGAACACACCACATCCTCCTCTAAGCATGCACACATGTACACAAACATACACACACACACACACACACACACACACACACACAAAGGAAAAGAAGTATGTAAAATATGTGTTCACTACAAGGCAGCAGAAATTCTAGGCCAGAAACTGTGCTAATTTTTAAAGCTTGTATCAGCTTCCCAGCAATATAACATGTCCAGAGATAATCAACTTATAGCAAGAAAAGATCTTGGCTCAGCTTAGAGATCCCAGTAGGGATCACAGGATTGATTGTATTGTTCAGGGGCCTGTGGGAAGGCAGTACTTTGGCAGAAATATGCAACAGAGCAAAACTTACTTCAGGATCAGGGAGTCAAGGAGAGTTGTAAAGGGGATAGAGAAAGGGGAGAAGAGACAAAGAAAACGGCAAGTTCTCTATGCACTCAAGGGTACATGCCAGGCATACAGGACCTTTCCAGTAGACCCTGAGCAGGATGAAGCTGAACTCACACTTGTAACACATGATTTCTTCAGGAACATTCTCGGTTAAAACTATGGCAGAAATACTTTCATTGTTCTTTTACAACTTAGTTATATTTTCTGTACTAATAGTGTAATCAAAGTGCAATACATTTTGTGTTCAAAATACACAGAGGTATATGCATGCAGCCTTGTAGTCCCTAACTTCAAGGATGCACGATCCTTGAAGATTCTCTGATGCATCATTGTGTTTAAACCCCTGCACCTCTTACAGGGACCTGTTTCCCATTGATGCAAAACTTGCTGCATGTTCTAGAACAGTGTATGAACACAATCTTTTTCACACCGTTCTTCTCCTCATAATGACTTTGGGAATCAATAATATTGCAGTCGACATCAATAGCTTGCTTCCCTTCATTCCTAGTTTGTACAGATATATCATAACTTCTTTTCCTTCTTAACTACTGATAAATTAGACTTGTTTCCCATTCAGCACTCTTAGAATTGAAGTCACTATGAGGATTTATACACAATGGTTTGTGCCAATATATGATTTTGTTTTGCCTAGATAGTTCCTTGAAAGCAGAAAAGCTGCATTGCTAGGTAATGTTTGGTAGGTAATGCCAGGTGTGTTTGACTATTTAGGACATTCTTAAATAGTTTCCAAATGTATTTGTATTCCTGCCAGATTCATTTTCTGTCCCACAAGCAAACTGTGATGTTAGGGTTGTTCCCCATCTTAGCTCATACCTAGCATGATCAACCTTTAAGCTTCAGTCATTCCATTGGGTGGGTAGTGGTGTCTCATTGCTGCCCAAACTACTTTTAACTCAGAGTGAGTGCACTGAACACATTTCAATGTGTATGTTCTCTGTTGTTTGCTCCTTGTCTTTATTGTCCTTAGGTCTTTTAAGTACAGTTTCCTTTTAACTGAAAATAGTTTGTTTTTCTTGAAAGGCTTGGTAGAGTTTGCTTAGTGTTGGTGTTCTTATCGCTATGATATTCTTTATAACTTCTTCAATTTTTCGCTCATTTTCAACTCCTTTAAAGCTCATCTAGATTTCAGTAGAACTCATCTCTAATTTTACAAATTTGAGTCCTTTTACTTTTCCGGGTCGTGGGTGTTCACTAACCCTTTGTCAATATCACTAATCCACTTTATTTCTTTTCTCAGTAGCCATTCATTAATTTCTGTTCTACACTTTCTTTTCCTCAGGCTAGTAATTTGAGAATTGGCTTTGTATTTTTTTCTAAGATCTAAATATATCATTATGTTCTTAAATCTGAGAGCTTGGAGTTTTAATGTACAAATTCCTTGCTTAAATTTTCCCCTTGGAGGCAGAGGTTAGCAGCCAATCATTGGACTGTGCGCTGGGTCCCCAATGGGGGAGTTGGAGGGAAGACAGAAGAAGCTGAAAGTATTTGCAGCCCCATGGTAAGAACGACCATGTCAGTCAACCAGACACTCCAGGGCTCTCAAGAACTGAGCCTTCAACCAAGGGGTACACATAGTTCCAGCCAAAAGTGTGGCAGAGGAATGCCTTGTTGGACATCAGTGGGAGGAGAGGTCCTTCGTCCTATGAAGGAAGGCTCAATAGATGCCCCAGTGTAGGGAAATCGAAGGAGGTAGGTGGGAGTGAGTTGGGCGGAGGGGCATATTCTTGGAGGCAGGGGGTGGTAGGATGGGTTGGGGTTTTCTGGGAGAGGGGGAAACCTGGAAAGGGTATAACATTTGAGATGTAAATGAAGAATATACTCTATAAAAAATAATACTTTCCTCTTGGAATTGTTTTTAGTTTATTCCAAAATATCTGCTAAGTAACTCTTTCATTTTGTTTGATTCTAGGAAATTTTAAGGTCCTGCCTGATTTCTTCAATTGTCCACTTGATGATTCAAAATTTATTAGTTAACCTATA
Organism: Apodemus agrarius; assembly: GCA_964023405.1. Lineage (NCBI taxonomy): Eukaryota > Metazoa > Chordata > Mammalia > Rodentia > Muridae > Apodemus > Apodemus agrarius. The sequence goes on along the minus strand of OZ030009.1, from coordinate 146,767,227 downwards.
TAGGATTACTTTTAGTTCTGGAATCAATTCAAAGACCTTGTTTATGTGAGGTAAGTGTGGCACCATTGTGTTCTATCCCTAGTCTATAAAATAAAATTTTAATTTGGATTATATCAAATATATAACTTATCTTAGGTTAACTTCCAGCTTCATAATTTTCATCTTTCAATTTGCAAATATTTGATATAACTTTCTATTTATGTATTTTTGTATTTCCTAATTACTTATTTCTGTACTGTTCTGTGCCTTACAGGGTGAATATTTGGCCTTCTTTTGGTAGGTTTGTTATTATATATCAGTCAGAGTTCAATCTCAGAGTATATGAGGCTAACTGACATAGCACTCACCTAACCCTGAGAAGGAACCATCACAGACAGACAGACAGACAGACAGACAGACACACACACACACACACACACACACACAGCATTAATATTAAGCAACAAACATTTGAATGATCAATAGAGCCATTGAAGATTATACATGTAGATGATAGATTATGTAGATAATCTCTGTACATTGAATTTAATAAGATTTGATCTAATGTAGCTGTAAGGCTACCATGTTGGTGTTTAATGCTGGAGACTAAGAACTACACTGCAGATAATCACATAGATAAGATAAGCAGAAGTGGACAGTGAAGAAAAGAAAGAAAAAGGAAAGGACATGCTTTTCCTGGGTTTTGGCAACAGATCAATGAAAATAATTTAAAAAGGAAAGGACATGAACGCTTCTAGGTATGGTTGAAGAGGAATTTTATTATAGATGTAGGGCAAAGCACAGCCAGCAATAGGGCCATCTGGGAGAGTACAAAGTGTATGTTGATGCTGAGCCATTTGAAGAGATGGGGGAGAGAGAAGACGGAAGAGCCAAACCAAGGGCCAGAAGAGTAAAGAATAGATGGAAAAGACCATGTATCCAAATGCTTGTCTTATATAAAAAATACCAGCTGGGATAATGGCAGCCCAGCCCCTGGCCAGGACAAGTTTAGGGTATGGAGCAGGTATGCCAGGCAGGAGGGCCCATAACAGGTAGGGAGGGACTGAGGGAGGCGGGGAGAACAAGGAGGCCAGCATCCTCTTTGATATGTTAAGCTGGCACCTGAGCATTTGTTCTGGGTCTGAAACCTAACAGAGAGAGTCAAGTTTAACCCTTCTCCTTGGATACAAAGTGAGATCCCTTTATGAGAAGTTTCTGAACCCCAGAGCCCCTGCCAGATATCTGACATTTCTCAGAGTCTTCACTTAGGAAATACCCACCCATCGTCCACCTAGCCCCAAGTGAAAGCTGAAGAAGGGCCTGAAGGAAGAGGAGCAGTTACGGAGCTAGGTGTTCACAAACCAGTGAGGCCAGCCGAGTTACTGAGCAACAGGAGGGAGCTGCAGACCGTGTGTGCCCGAGCCTCTCAACCATGCACACCAACAAGCTGAATCTTCACTTGTGCATGAGAACACTTCTTAGGGGCCATGTTAAGTGCATGTGGATGTGGAACTATCCAAGGAAATAAACAGCTCATTCTGCACAAACTGTCATATTATAAAACTCATCAGTCCCTTCCTTGTCAGCTTGTGATCAGTGCACATCACTTTAACCCAGGCCTTGTTTCCAAGTAACGATAACAAAATCATGTTTCCGCAACCTGTGAAGCAAACAATAAAACAATAACCAAACATGGGAAGAACATTTTGTCTTTTTTTATTTACCCTATTGTCTTAAGTTATCGTCCACAGTCCATTCCGTCGATTCTCATTCCCCATTTGATATCCTCTAGCAAATCCAGAGGCACAAAGCTACTTAGTAGTACATATTATTTTGATAGGGAAGGCTGAGAAAGAGAACAAAACAAAAAGTTCTGTTACCATATAAACACAAACATTTCTATAAAATTAGGGATACATTCTTAAAGTGATATTAACTGATCACATGGTCATAGGAATCATAACTTGAATTATAATCAGTTTATATCACCTTTCATTTTATATTCCCTTTGCCATCAGAGGACACCATAGCTAGTAGGATTTTCTTATTTCTTGGGTGACACAAACCTTCAGTTTTGAAGAGAGTGGATGTTATAACTCCTGCCTGAATTGGATTTTGTAGTTGCCACTGAGTTTTATTTCAGGACTTTCAAAGTTCCCTGGGGGATCTCCTGCATTCCAGACTTGTTGCTCCTTATCCCCAGGGTGCAGTAGACACTTACTTGTACCCTGAGGGTCCAGATCCATCATCCAGTCACAGAGGTAAACATCTTCCTTTGCCCACTGATTCACTGGCTAAGATCCCAGAGTGGCCATGTGACAGTCCGTGTGTCCAGGTCAGGAATTCCTTGTTGTATACCCAGTAGAAAATTCTACTCCTTTGGAAATTAAGACTTCTGCACAAATAGGTTCCTGCTCTGAGGGAATCGAGGCACAACTTTGTGCTCAGGCCTCTCTAAAACTAGTAAAAATGGTCCCAGTCACTGATTGCTCTAGGTTTTAATCCAAGGTAAGAGAAAAACATTTAATTGCAAATTTAGAATTCAAAGGAAACAGAACTAAATTGTCAATCCCTATTAGAACTATGGGACTGGGTGTAGGAAGGAATAAGTGTATAGCAGTTCCTCTAATTTCTCTCCTTCCAGGAGAGCCTAGCCACTAGCCTGGTTCCATTAAGTTCCTGGGGTCTTAGAACCTACAACGATAACTGTGTACAACCTCTCTTCAATAACTCGTCTTCCACAGCTCTATCATCTTAGCAGTCTACATAGTCTCATAGTTCACTGCATTCCATGTATTTATCTAAGTCCAGATTTTAATTTCATGGATTTAAATTTGCCTCTGTGTATTCCCTGGTAATGCCCCTTAGATGGCGTTCACCAACACCGGCCTGTTCACATCCGGACACAGTGCGCGCCGTGCACTCCACGTAGAACCCTTCCTACTTTTCAGGGAATGGCAGTCTCTTAGCATTTTCTCCAAGCCAGAGAGAGAACAAAAAGTCAGGCCATTGTAAGCTCTCTTTATGTGCAGGCTGTTCCTTTCTGTTTTGGTTGGCAGCGTGGAAAGCGGAAATCGTTGTGTTCTAACTTCTATTTTTGCTCTCAGCTTTGTACAGCTCACAAGATCAAATCGCTCCAGGCTAGCAACTACAATTCTAATTCAAGTCAGCTGATTTTCAAATACTTCCTGAAAAGTTATCTCTGAGGGGTGTCTTACTTTTGAAGTAAGTTGATTGACAGGCTTCATTTTTTAATTCTATTTTCAGCATATTTTTAGCTGTTTCAGAGAAAGGTTAATGAAGTCACTGCAAGCTCCTGTATTACCCACCTCAGCTCCCCGCCCAAGTTTCTTACTTAATTTGGAAGCACTTTGTCTACTTATGGCTAGTTTATCCTTTCTCCAAAATAGCTTTGTGTTTTTACCTGGTTTTTTTTTTAATTAGATATTTTTTTATTTACATTTCAAATGTCATCCCCTTTCCTCATTTCCCCTCCAAAAACCTCCCATCCCATCTTTAAATGTCATCCTGCACATTTGGGTTTTTTTTTTTTCCAAAATTTGTTGAAATTTCCTTAGCATTTATCTATTTTGTTTGGGAGCTAATTGTATATAATTTTGTACTTCTTGATATGTAATAAAGTACAATGTTCACAATTAGAAACTTTGAAGTTATTTGACTCTCCTCTTTGTATATTATGGATAGAATCATTAAGTGAAGATTGCACCTGTCTAATTTACATGTAACTTACAGACTTAAATTATTGTATTATGTATTTAATCTGGGTCCCACTTAATGTACAGATCTTAAACATGAGCTAGCCAAATGCTCAAAACGTGATGAACAAGTCACTACTCATCAAAAAAACAAAAACAAAAGCAAAACCCATCAAATTGCTAGCCCCTCTCAGGCCCTCTGAACTCTCCGAAAATAACTCACATCCTGACTTTTTAAGGCATAACTAAATTTTGCTTGTCATGACCTGTTATATAAATGGGATCCTAGAGTTTACATCCTTTTGCGTCTGGCTTTCTTTAATTACAGGTTTACAAGGTTCACTTTTGAAATTAATTTATTTTTACTCTCTTTAGCATTACATAAATGAAAATGCCACAATGGCGTTTGCCATTCCATTGTTAGCTTGTTACTATCTTTTGACTCCTGGGAAGGGTCTGTGTGTATCCCTTGATTCCCATGTGGGCATATTTATTTAGAGTATATACCAAAGAATTGGAATTGCTAGCTCAGGGAAAATGGGTTCGTTCTGGTTTTACACAAATTGGCAAAGTGTGTGTCCATATTTGTATTCTTACTCTGTGTAGTAGGGTTGGAGATGTTTTGCAACCTGACATTTTTCCCTCATGTGTATATAAAGCAGGCCTGTACCACCACCCCAATATAAAGGCATCACATGGAGGCATATGCCTTGTGATCCCAACTTTAGGAGTTCGAGACTAACAGATCCCAGGGGCATGAAGAGAAATCAGTCCAGGCAATTGGTAAGCTCCTGTGTCACTGAAAGACCCTTCCTTGAAAGACAAGGTGGAGAAGCAGAGACGAAGACCCACGATGTCGATTGATGGCTTTCATGTGTATATGCATTGGTACACACATCTCCAGTGGGTGTGTGTATCAATTGGGGTGTGTTAGGCAGTTCTAGGGTGCACGTGATAGACAACTCAGCTACACCCCCCAGCCTCTCTGTCGCATCTGTGAAATGCCATTTTCCTCTCTGTTAACTAGATTAAAATCCTTGTTAGACCCTAAGTGGAGCAAACAGCATTCCCGGTGTACTTTGGCCTACACTCATTCACTCAGTGGACAGATAGGCCTGCGTTTGCACTGGGGACTCCTACGGTCCTTTGCATTTGATAAATGACCTTAATTACCCAGAACTAATTGTTTTTCTGACAGTCTTGGAGGGCCTCAAGACCCAAAGGAATACTGAAGTATGTTACTTTTCAAATCTACCATGATCTTCCTCTTGGACAAAATAGAATGTTTAATTTCTAATTGATGTCACTCTATGCCTAAACCTTTATGGAATTAGAAAAACCTATCAGTTCTCTATTTGCTCCAACTCCGAACCTTCATGAGCTGGAGGCATTTCTCCTTTCTCAGCACTCATGGGACCCATTTCCATGGACTTTAAATTTGCTACCTTTCCCTAGTCATAAGCACCAACAAAACAGAAACAGAAAGATCCTTTGTCAGACTTAGAAATATATATTTACTCTGCATATGCATCTCAATATCATGTTGATTCAGCTTTTGGTCATCTGTATGAGGCTGAACATCTCCAGGAAATACTTTGCAAAGGTGTTCTCTTTATAAAAGTGTTTGTGCAGAAGCTGTCGGATCATTTACCCTAACGATGAAAACACTTTAGGTATGAGATTCCACTGGACATCCTTGACCACAAAGCCTGTGTTACAGGAGTTTCTTGCCAGCACTTTTCCTCATCCTGAACTGATTTTGAAATCTCTATCGCCAGTTTATTTTCCATTGGGGACTGTTGTTTTCCCTTGCTGTAATTCTTTCATATCTAATATACAGTTTGATTTCAAGTTTGATCAGCTCTACTGTAAATGTATATAGCCTGGGGCTGCAGAGGTGGGCACAGCGCTCGCTGTGCAAGCATGAAGATCTAAGTTCAGCTTCCCGGCACCCACATAAAGGCATCACATGGAGGCATACGCCTTGTGATCCCAGCTTTAGGAGTTCGAGACTAACAGATCCCAGGGGCATGAAGAGAAAGCAGTCCAGGCAATTGGTAAGCTCCTGTGTCAGTGAAAGACCCTGCCTTGAAAGACAAGGTGGAGAAGCAGAGACGAAGACCCATGATGTCGATTGATGGCTTTCATGTGTATATGCATTGGTACACACATCTCCAGTTACCACACACACACACACACACACACACACACACACACATACACACAGAAAGAGAGAGAGGAGGGATTAAAAACTAGAACCACAACTAAAATGCATTAAATGTTTTTGTTATTGACAATTGGATGCAAGCTGCCTTCATCTGTTTCCCTGTACCACTGTGTATGAATCTTCTAAACTGACTTCCCAGCCTCCACTCTCATCCAGTCCTAACCCAACTGTTGGTGGCACCAGGAAGACTGCTATCCACGAGCATAATGCAGGGTACACAATGCGAGAGGTTTCTCATCACATGTAGAATAAAATGCAAATTATCTTCCATGTCCCTTCTTTTCTCTGCTCTCCTGTGATGCTACCCTTCGACCCTAAGTTTCAAATCTACTGACCTTTTTCTCACCACATCCAGCCAGCCCTGTCCAAGGCCCCTATGATAGCTCTTCTCTCTACCTGGAATGTATTTGATTATCAGCTTTATGAGGGTGGCTCCTTCTACTTCCTGGTTCCTCTGCTCAAATTGTATCTCACTAGTGAACACTTGCTGACTGTTCACATGTTTTCTATAGCACCATCTTATTTAAAACAAACTTTCAATCATTTAAAATTACATTTATATATTATTTGAGGAGGGTTTACTTATTGATTTGAATTGTTTTTGTTTTTAGCTCTGGCTATTCTGGAACTCACTGTGTAGACCAGGCTCGCCTTGAACTCATATAGTTCTGCCTGCCTCTTCCTCCTGAGTGCCAGGATGTTATTATCCCACCATGAGAACAAGAGCATAAGATCCTTGCTACTGTAAGCCTAGAGCTTGTAGTAGAGCCCAGGTTAAGAAGCTCTGCAATAAATGCAGGAGTGTGAAAAGTGAATTAGTGAATGATGAATTAACTCTCTTGTGATAAGTCTATTGATTGTGTATTTTTTTCTGTCTTCCTCCTAGTTCTGACTTGCTATTCAAAACAATTACCTATAATTAAATTTTAAAGATTATGAGTATGTGAATATAATGTCCCATCTTTTTTTTTTGTATGTGTGAATTCAGTTTCTACAGTGTTACACACTTTCTCTCCAGTAAATAACTGCTTTACATTCTTGCATCTTTCATCAGTCACACGCATGCACATAACTGGCAGCATTTGCTCATCATTTAATGACACATCAAAGGTATTTCCTCCTATTGCGAACATCCGAACGCCACGCATTTACTGGGATTTCTCTAATCCAAAATACATTTAAGTTCTCTGTTAAGACTCTTAAAGCTTTCCTTATCCCCGAAAAGGAGAGAAATCCACATAAGTCTGAAGGACTAGAAGCTGGAAATATGCAGGCATTTTTGTGGCTGAAATTACTCCACTCCTCGTCTGTTATGTGGTTGACCTCAACATGTGGAAAAACATAGTAAGCCTGTCACTGGATATTGTGTAGTTACAGTATCATGTAACACAATGGCTATTCTTTTCAACAATATTTTACAATGAACACACAATAGATTGAGGTCTTCTCTGAATAATTAATATACTTACCATTAAAAGGCATATTCCTCTTTCTGCCGACCACAACCAAAAATAGTTTTAATCCTGAAAATCACAGAAATAGAAGAAAGTGCTTTTACTTTGCTTAAATTTCTCTTTTCTTTAAATATTTTGTATGATAGATTCATAATTTATATAATGAACTTTAGTTCAAAATACAAGCAACGCCAGGGCTATGCACAACAGTCTGGCACCACAGACACTCTGTATTCATATTCACCCCTCCACTCCCCTCTTCCATCCCCTTTCTCTGTCCCTCCTGGCTTCATGATTTCTTTTGTGTGTGGCCCACTGAGTTTATTTTGAGTCCCTTGCTTAGGCATGGGTAAGGGTTATTTACTAGAGCAAGGGCAAGGCACCAATGCCTACACCACTGGGGGAAAAATGACACCTGCTCCTCTAACAACAGTTAACTGCCAATCATCCTTCAAGGACTTCCTGGGCCCTCCCCCTCATCAATGGTGCAGTGTTGAGGGGCCGCACACTCCGGTGCAGATAACCATAGCTGCTGAGTTCATGAGTTTGCTGGCTATGTGATGTCCGTGAGACATGCTTTGGCTGTTACTTTTCCGTCCTCTAGTCCTTACAGTGTGTTTGCCTCTTCAAGATTCCTCCTGCCTCGGAGAGAAGATGCAAATGTCTGGTTTATGGTGAAGTCCTCCACCACCATCACTTATTGACATTTTGGCCCGGAAAGCAAAATTAGCATCAAAATGCAAGCAACCCCAGGGCTATGCACAACAGTCTGGCACCACAGATACTCTGTATCCTTTCCCAGGGGTGCTGTTTGCAGTGTGGTAGAGCAGTATCCAGTCAAATACTCAAATCGATCCCAGCAGCAGCAAGTTCCTTGCTACAAGCCCTAATGCTCTGGGTTGCTGAATAAAAGACACATACACAGGACCTTTATATTTTGATAAGCCAAAAAACAGCTCAATGGCTGGGCCACTTCCTAACCTCCACATGGCTAATCCACTTTCCTCTGATATTCCTGAGTTATAACTTACTAAATTCTCTATTCTGTCTTTGCTGGCCTGGACCCAGGTAGGAGGCCTGCTTGGGGCTGCTATTCCCCCGGCTCTTACATGGACGACAGCTTCTCTGTTCTGCACCTTCTCACATTTCTCCTCACATTTCCCAGCACACTGGATCTCCTTCTTCCTCTATCCTTCCTTGTTCCCTTGCCCCGAAAACCTCAAAGTCCTGCCTCTGTCTGCCCTGCCCAACCATTGACTGTCAGCAACTTTATTTACCAATCAAAACTAAATTTGACTAGTTTAGGGGCAGGGTCTCTTAGTGCCTTGTGTTTGGATGTGCGGATTCTCATGCAATTTTGGAGGCCCAAATTAACATAATACAAGCAGCATTAGACCAAACCCATTACAGTGCGGTCCGGTGAACTGGGACAATAAAGGTAAGTGTGGTGTATAGGTTAGCATTGCAGAAACAGGAAAATCATGGATGTTAGGATTCTGTCTAAGTGCTCCACCCCACAATTACCTGACAACAGCCAGATATGCCCCTCCCCACCATTACCTGGCAACAACCAGGTAGGCCTGGTCTACTATAAAGGGGGCTGCTCAACCCTCCTCGCTCTCTTACCTCTCTCACCCTCAGCTTCTCTCTTGCCCCTCTTGGGCTCTCTTCCCCTCCCCCTCCCTCCATTTGGTAATGGCCGACCTCTGCTTCTCTCCTCTCTGCCTTTCTCTGCCTCCACTACCCTCTTCACTCCCCTCCCCATGCCCTGAATAAACTCTATACTATGCCAGTGTGTGTCTGGTCCCTCAGGGGCAAGGGATGCCTTGGAATGGGTCAGCTGAGCACCCCTTTCCCCACACCACCACAGAACATATTCTCCCACCTCTTCTCTTTTTATGATCACAACAATGGAGAAGGATATTGTAAACTTTAGAAGTTTGGAGCCAGTGAGGAGACTTTAAATTCTTATGGATATCCTGTCAATCAGATATACTCCATGATTTTTCATGGACTACTTAATTTTTAGAAAGAAAGCAACAACAACAACAACAACAACAACAACAACAAACCATCAAAACTTTAAATGTAACATAAAAATTTAAATATGTGAATAAAATAGGGTGATATGTCAAAGTACAAGTTTATGACCAGTGCCCAAATATTAAGTGCTTTTTGTTAGGCTAAACTGCCTAAAATGCATCATGATTGTTAAGAGTTTACATTGTTTTATATGAGACTACATCTAAAGAAATCAGTGTAGTCATTTCAGTTTCAAACTATGACATCATCTTAAAGAGTTAAATTAATTATTTTATACTAAATTAATGACATGATGGGCTTTCATATTTTTAAGGAATTTTGTGTTATTTCTCACAAATGAAACAATATCTTTTAGAAATGAATCACATAAATACTAAATAGAGTTATTTTCATATTATCAGAAAATACTTTCTTTTTTATTGAAAATAAATTCTTCTCTCATACAATACAAACCAAACACAGTCCCTCTCCTTCCCTTCTTCCCCCTTTCCCACCCACCTCCTTTTCCCCCAAATCCACTCTTCTTCCATTTCCTCTTTAGAAAACAGTGGATCTCCAAGAGATGACAAGATTCAATAAGACAGAGCAAAAGCTCTCATAGTGAGGTGGAACAAGGCAACCCATTAGGCAGAAAGAGTCCCAAGAGCAGGCAAAGTATCAGAGATACACGTATGTACTCAACTGTTAGTAGTTCTACAAAACACTTAACTTAAAAATATTTTAGAATGGGGCATAGAGTAGTTGTCATGTTTAGATATGTGTATATCTAAACCATCCCTTCTGAGACCCTAAATATACCTGGTCTTTCTCCCATTGCTTTACAAAATGGTCATGTTGTTCAACTATCTCCTAAACAGCTGTATACCCACAGGTTGGTGCTGTCCCCAGGCTTTGTCTCAGAAGCTTCTTAGGCAGTGCTTAGTGCAGAAGCCTGTGGCTGCCCAAAATGTCAAGAATAAGTGAGAGTGAAGATAGACTCGTGGAAAATGTGGAGGTATATACATGGAAGGTGCAGCATTGTATGCGGTTCACAGAGTGATGGGCCTGCGTGCTAATGGATTGATGGAAAGGGGTGTTGCAGAGGACGGTCTGCTTCAGTGAACAACACAAAGTTTATGCTGGAAACATAGCTGTCCAGAGCAGTTTAGGTAACTCAGGAAAACGTCTTTCAGGAAAATCTCTTCCTGCTTCTACCTCTACTCTTTGAGGCCTCCAGACTGCATGTCCATTTGTATTACTACCATGCCGGTTTAAGAAAATACTAGAAATGCTCCATTCTCTAGAGGAAAGCAGGAGGGAGTAAAAAGAGGAGCTATTGCCAAGCACATCCAATGGCTATCTTTGCCTGAAAACTTCATTTCCTGCGGTTCCTTACCACGACCCGCTAGTGGTTCATATTGTGTTTCGTTTAAGAACCTTCATTATAGTTTTAGCTTTCTAAATATAGTATTTGAATTTAGAGAAATGCAATACTTCCTTTATTACAGATCCACAAAAACATTCACATCCTTCAATATGTAGCTTCACAAATCTTTCCCCAACCAAGTAACAATTATCTCTTCCTGTAATGCAAATCCCTCTTCTCTTGTGATTCTTGGTGGCCAACAGTAGTGGCATTTGGATTATAGACCTTTCAGGATGTTGGCATATTCTTGCTCATAACTAGGCTATCTAGAAGATTCTGCAAAACTAAGACACCATAGCAGTTCCTGTGCATATAGAGCGTCATGGTAATTATGACATTACCAGTTGTGTATTATCTCATGGAATGTCTCAGGGACCTTTGTCAGACACTCTGACTTTGCATGTTACTGTGAAAATTTCAAAAGAGGGCTCACTGGTGTCTCTAGCCTTCATGCAGCTTACAGTCTGGTAAGTTTAATATGGAGCCACCACAACCATATTTATTATTAAACCACTGGGTTGCATTGGGTCACTTATTAGAGCATAACGTAGTTTGAGCTATAATAAACAAGCTATGAAATCCAACATGATCTAGGAAGACCTTTTAAGGATAGCATAATTCATACTTGAAGTCTGAGAATCCAGCCAATTCATACTTTGTGAGATTATGATTTATACGTATGAAAAAAAACTGTACTAATATTTAAACTATTTTCTTACTTTGTAGCCTAAAAATCCTGGCACTCAACTACATAGAAGTGGAGGTTATTTGAGGAGGATGTGCGTATCAGTGATGTTATTGTTATACTGTGTACAATGGTTTTCTGTATCTATGCTTTTGTTCAAAGCATTAAATTGCCAACATGAACTATAGTCCAAAATAACTCAATAATACTATGATTAGTCTTCTATTTTTCTATCCCTTACAAGCAATTGCCCTTGCAATTTCACACATGCTAGGTAAGCCACTGAGTTGTATCTCCAGCCTTTCCTGAATATTCCTTAGGACAGTTTAAATGGAGGCTTTGGGGTTGGGTGGAGAGGAAGCTGACTCAAGCAGACTCTCCCTCCCCATCCTCTGGTTTTCCGACTTCTCACTCTGCTTGTTCTTCTGTCCAATTGCGTTTCTGCGACCACTTGCATGGGAAATTTCAGTTGTTGAAGATCTAATGTCTTATCTGCTTCAAAGCTTTGGTTTCCCGGCTGGTGGAAAATTAAGTCAGCGCAACCGAAATAATGCTCAAAAGAATAATTTAAACCAGTTTTGATACTAGAAGGATCATCAAATGAGAGATAAGACAGAAAGTACTAGCCTGCTTTATGATTACATATTGCACTCAAGGCAGGTAAGGTGTAAGTAATAACATGCAGGAGTAAAAGTGAAAGATTTGGTGGCAGAATGAGGAAAAGGAGATGAATACAGGCAAGGCCAGGTCTGCACCTGGAAACTCTAATATTTTGCTAAGATTCCCTGGCAATTTGCAAGTGATTTCAACAAACGCTAAGCACGTCCTTGCTCATCCTTTAGGATAGGATGAGATGGCTGAAAAGCAAAATGTCTATAGGAGACTTTGAATGTATCCTCACCAAACATTTAGAAATCACCACATGTACAATGAAAACTGTTTAGAACAAGGCACAGGGGGCCTTGAGGCTAAGTGTGTGTGCCCGGGTAAAGGCATTTTAAAGAGAAGGAATTGGTTAGGAAGGTCGGCGCCCTCTGCCCTCGCAGTTCTCGTGACCCTCTTGCCCCTCTTTTCTGCCTGTGACCTGCTTCACTCACTCACTAGCATCTCTTCTCCATGACAGCAGCAAGGGGGAAGACCACTTTAAGTCACTTCCTCCTCTTCTGTCCACTACAGAAGCACTCACTAAGAATTTGGTTAGGAAGGGGGTTGAATGTCTCTGGAGTTATCCATTCCACACCAATATCCTACTCGAGGGAAATGCAGTGAAGATGGAATCTGTTCTATTAACCACTACTAACCACGTAACTTAATGTTCTACAGTTGCTTTACTGTGAGAAGTTTATACACACTCCGCGTATGTGTTAGCATGTTTTTACTTCTGATGCTATCGAAGGGCATTTGTTAAACCAATGTTCTGTTTTTGATATCAGCAAATTCTGAAAGCATAATCCTTTGAAACTCTCTTAAAACCTGAAAGTTGGTGGGTGTCTCAGGCTCAGTGATAATGAGAACTCGGCTTATTTCATCTAGTGCTCCAGTTCAAGTCAGCTAGGCAGGAGGAAGTACCTGTGCATCCTCATGGCTTTGGCCATCGGGAAGCATGCTTTTTTTTCCCCCCAAGGGCATGCATTCTGACTCTTTGCAATTCACCTGCTCCAGGTTCAGGGCAGCGATGGTGTCACCTGCACTGTGTGTGTCCCAGGGGAACAGCATTCTGCCCTTGCCAAGTGCCAGGCGCAGGCTGACTTGTTTTTACTGCTCCTTTTCCTTTTATTTCATTTTTAAACTTAGTTTTCTGCATTAAGTTTCTTGTGTTTAACTAGAGCTTACCTGGTGGACTAAGGGTGATGAATATATCAGTCACTGTTGGGAGGTAGAGATAAATACTGGAGCTTAGAAAGAGATGATCCCACAGAGTATATGATCTATAGTATATTATCTATCTGTCTATCTTTCTATCTTTCTATCTATCTATCATCTATCTGTGTATCTGTGTGAGCTTTTAAGTTGTTTATTCATTCCTCCCTTTTTCTTTTTTGTTTTGTTGTAGTGGGGCTAGCTAAGTTATTTATCTATAGCCATGACTAAGGCAACTTATAAAAGAAAGTATTTAATTGGGGGATTGCTTACAGCTTCAGAGGGTAGGTCCATAAACATCATGGCAGGGAGCATGGCTCAGGCAGGTAGACATGGCCCTGGGGCAGTAATTGAGAGCTTACATCTGATTGATCTACAAATGAGAGGCAGAGAGAGAGAGAGAGAGAGAGAGAGAGAGAGAGAGAGAGACAGACAGACAGACAGAAACAGAGAGACAGAAAGACTGAACCTGAGGTGAGATTTTGAAGCCTCAAAGTCCACACCAGAGATAGACCTTTTGTAACAAAGCCACACCTCCTAGCCTTCCCTAAACATTCCACCAACCAGGGATCAAACATTCAAAGAGAAGCCTACAATAGCCATTCTCCCTTAAACCAGCAAACGGGGTTCTAGAACTAAGCTCTAAGGACCTCTCCCTTCATGCTAAGCGAGTGTTTTACATCTCAGCCCTTCTTTCTATTTTCTATTTTGAGATGGAGTTTCCCTCCGCTGACCAGGGTGGCCTTGAACCCGCACTTGCTCATATACTTACCTCAACTAAGTGCTCTAGCTTCTTGGGTAGCTGGACCGCATGCGGGAACCACCAGGCACAGCTGCTTTCAATTTCAAATCCATTGTAGTTTATCAACCATTTTATGTACATACGTTATAAAGCAACATCAGGTGATGTCAAATTTCTATAAAAGTGTCATAATGCAAGCTTCCATGTCTAGGCGTATGTTAGATTAGTTACAAGCAGCTCATTGCTGCTCTTTGAGTAGACTCTTCTAGGAGAAAGATAAATACATTGCTCTAAAGGGACGTACAAAACTGGACATTAAATTTCTGAAGCTGAAAGTCAGTGGTGCACTTTGCCCCCATATCTTAAGATTTGGGTTCTGGGGTTAAACCAGCCATGGATCACAAATATTCAGAAAACGTGTCTGTGTGGGACATACACAGACCTTTCTCCTTTCTCCCGTTCTTTCAGCAATGTAGCACGACAGACATTGACAAAGGTTGCGAAGACTCAGCGAACACTACTCAAGCCATAGAGTACACCCTTTGCTCTCAGAGCACTCGGTATTGCAACAGGCCAGCGAAGAGCTCACATTTGCAAGAGGCCACGCACAGTTCTATGCAAATACTACACTATTGAATGTATATTAAACTTCATCAGTGGACTGGGTAACAGTGAAGATCATGGCTCAAATCCCCGTTGACACTAAGAGACAGCTGTGTTCTGAGGCCTGGGATTAGAAAAGGACCATCCCTAGGGAAAGCATATGAATGCTCGGAAGCCAACCAAAAGATTGATGAGGTACATAGTTTTATTCAGTGCCAGGCAGGAATGTGCAAGAAGATGCAATATAGAGAAGAGATGCCAGTGGGGAGGTCTGGAAGCAGAGGCCTTGCTGATGAAGGTGGGTGCAGAAACAGATAATTCCTTTACGATACAATTCCATCACAACAGCTAGCATACATGAGCTGGAAAAACATACTCAGAAAATTGAGTCATAGAGAACTCTGCCTTACCTGTCGACACAGACAAATGTGTGAAGGGCCATCCTATCAAGCAGGACTTTCTCCTTCTTCTTCTTCTTCTTCTTCTTCTTCTTCTTCTTCTTCTTCTTCTTCTTCTTCTTCTTCTTCTTCTTCTCCTTCTCCTTCTTCTTCCTTCTTCTTCCTTCTTCTTCCTTCTTCTTCCTTCTTCTTCCTTCTTCTTCCTTCTTCTTCTTCTTCTTCTTCTTCTTCTTCTTCTTCTTCTTCTTCTTCTTCTTCTCCTTCTCCTTCTCCTTCTCCTTCTCCTTCTCCTTCTCCTCCTTCTCCTCCTTCTTCCTTCTTCTTCCTTCTTCTTCCTTCTTCTTCCTTCTCCTTCTTCTTCTTCTTCTTCTTCTTCTTCTTCTTCTTCTTCTTCTTCTTCTTCTTCTCCTTCTTCTTCCTTCTTCTTCTTCTTCTTCTTCTTCTTCTTCTTCTTCTTCTTCTCTTCTTCCTTCTTCTTCCTTTTCCTCCTCCTCCTCCTCCTCCCTCCTCCTCCTCCTCCTCCTCCTCCTCTTCCTCCTCCTCCTCCTCCTCTCCCCCTCCTCCTCCTCCTTGACAATGAAAATGCTTTTGTTGTACTTTGGGCCAACCAGCAGGGCAGCCATTAGCCACCTGTTGTTAGTGAACACTTGAAAAAAGTATCTACTGTGGGGAGGAAAAATTTTAAGTCATTGACATTTAAAATTGAAAAGTTTCATCCGGTGAATCAGAATCCAATGCAAGGGATTTAGAAGTGTTGAAACTTCATTTACATCCCAGTGGCCTCTTGTGGCTAGCCTGGCTCACGGGATAGATGATTTGTGGGATCCATGAGCATATTTGATTTAGAGCAAAAGACATATGGGCTACAGGTCACCAGGGTCAGCTTATAAATCTTCTAATTGCTGACTCTAACCTTTGGTATGTCTCTTATTTTTCCTTGTCCTGAATGTCTTCATGAAATGTTCATCATAATATTGATGTTTAGTGGCCCGTGTCGACTAAAAATGAAGCATACGCATGTCCTTACAGACTAAGCGCTCAGGAAGTCATTGGAGTTTAGCGATGTGGGTCCTGCTTGTTGTCTATGAGCGCCCATTAGCATCCAGAGCTTGCGCTGGAGTGCAAAGTAAACCAGAACCCCGGAAGCACTAGATAAACGAGGCTGTTACTGATGGGACGCTGACCAGTGCAGCAGGGACGCTGACCACAGGGCAGCAATGGACAAGGCCCCCCTAGCTCTCTCTCACCAGGGGCTGCCCTTTCTCTTGCTGCCTAATGGCTTCTAACCCATCCTCCCACTCATTCTGCTCCCTCCTCCCTGCTTTTTCTATACCTTCAGAATAATGGTCGAAGGGAAACGACAAATGGGGTTTAATTTTATATGCGATTCAAACTCAAGAGAAGTCTGGTTTGAGGGGCGAGGATCTCTCAAGGCTTCCCCCATAGAACGAAGAAGAGCACAAGCTAACCTTGAACAACCTTCAGTGACGCTTGGGAGAAGTAAACAGCAACAAAACAAAAACCACCTCATGCTGGTTGGTCTCCTTCTCCCCCGATCTGGAGACGCTATCAGGAGCTCTCCAGATAATTCGGCAACCTGCCAGAAAGCACTCTGTTAGGCTGGGATTTTCGGGGGAGTTCTGGACAAATGGGCCTGTGTGACCCTGACCTAACTAAAAGAGAACAAAGAAGTAGACCTCACTGGGGCCTTGGCTGTGTGTGCAGGGGAGCTCTTCTCCTTTGGTGAGACTCTCCCAGGAGTATCATCAACATTCGTCCAGATGCTGCTGGGCTCTGCGCTTGGGTACCAAGGCTCTTCTCCCTCCCGTTGCTTCTAAGCTTCTGAGCCACGGTTTCTTCTTTGTCTCTCCAGTGGGAGGCATATCTCTTTATAGTGGATGGCTATTCAGTTCACAGGTTTTTAGATTTCTGAAAATTCACCAGTGATGGAAAGACAAGGTTCTTTACTCATGTAAAGAAACACTGCTGAGGTCTCTGATCCCCTCCCCCTCTTTTTAGATAGCATATTATTCTCTCCCGTGAAATAAATCCAGCAACCAGAGGCTGTGGCTAATACTGAAAAAAACAAACAAACAAAACAAACAAAACAAAACAAAACAAAACAAAACAAAACAAAACCTGTATCTGCAGATGCTTGTTTCAGAACCAAACATTGTTACGTACTTTCTAAGACGAAAATCTTTGTGAGAAAAATGAATTCCATGCACAGGCCAACGGCCCGCTTCTCTGGAACAATACTGTAAGCACAGGAAAATTCTAGTTAAAAAAAAAAATTGGTGTGGTGAATTTCCAGAAGACTACGGTAGCCCTTCAGATTTTGTCTCATCCTAGATTAGCAGACAATGGAATGTTGTAAAAGAATACTTTATTTTACTGACTGAGAAGACAGAAAATGTATTAGGAGGTTCTGTTTAGACATTGTTTACCTCTTGTTCTCTGACCACATCTCTGAGTTTGGAGTATAATGATTCTATATTGAAAAATGATACCCTTAGTAAGCCCCCCCTCCTTAATCCTGAAAAAACCCAGGTTTTTGTTGTTGTTGTTGTTTGTTTTGGTTTTTGGTTTTTTGAGACAGCGTTTCTCTGTGTAGCCCTGGTAGTTCTAGAACTCACTCCATAGACCAGGCTATCATCAAATTCACAGAAGATGCGCTTGACTTTGCCTTGAAACAAATGGCTTAAGCGACTTCTTGACCTGTGTTCCATTATCAAGAAGTTATTGGTTTGGGCAAAACAAAAACTAGAACTCACTGGTTTCTGATTTCCAAAGCCCAGGGTAATCTTTTATGGTTTTATAAGTTACCGTTTTTGAAAGGGAACCCATTGCAAAACGGAATGAGCAAGAATGCAGCTCACCCTTGCCTCTCCCCAGAAGCCCCACCCTGGTGCTGTGTCCTCCACTTTGCATAGATTAGTTGAGATGCAAGTTTTCCTGACTCTCCTGCTTCTGGAGGTTTCCTTCTGGCTTACTTTTGTCCTCTGGTGGGGTACACTCGGCTGCTGCAGGCTTGCAGGGCATATTTAGGAGAAAGAACCTTGATATTTCCTGAGTAGGTCATGACCTCCTTCCTCCCATCTCTATTTCCAGAGTAAAAGGTATTCTTTCCCTGGCTGTCCTGGGGCACTCTAATGGAAGCCCACCTCTCAGTTGTGCACACTGGGAATTGGCGAGGCTCAAAAGAAGGAATTGGGGCAAGCAAGTGCAGGGGGTGAGGTCTGCTTTGCCTGGAAACTGGCTGGGTTTGCTATAATAATGATGAACCATAGCGACCATCCACGGACACTGGATTGCGGAGTAGGAATAGAGGCTGACAAGGACCTCGTTTGCATACCAATCTTCACTCAAAGCCCAGCATTACATCACATACTAACACAATACTCTTGCAAATAGCCAGGAATTTATTGTCGCTGTTTGATTTTTATTTGATAATTTCTGAACTAGAGGGAATCAAAAGTTGCGTAATTTAAATATGTATAGACAGCCTTTCCAAGAAAACCATAGAAACGCCATTACATTTCATAGTCCTAAGGGTTAAAAACAGAGAAATTTCGCTAAGTCGTTTTTTTTGGGGGTGGTGGTGGTGGTGGGTAAGGAATATATATTGTGACCCCCCCCTAATCTCCTTTAAATTCTGTCATTTTGATATACATGCAGTTTAGCTTTTAGACTTCCCACTAGTAAAACTCAATTAGAGCATACTTAGTCCTCCTAAAATGCTTCCTGCCCACGAAGACAACCCTATTACTAACCACATGTGAGCTGGGAGATTTGGCAAGATCTTCAAGAAGGGACTATCAGAAAGGCTCATCACATCTGCCCACATGTGCACTGTCCTGGGGTGGAGGAGTCACATCTCAGGGCGTCAAGGGGTGTGAGCAGTGGGGGAGTGGGCCACAGGGTGGGCGTGGGGCCGACAGGGGTGGGGCCAAGGCACAGGTGGGCGGGGTGGAGGAGAGCGAGGAGGAGGAGTGCG
Source organism: Apodemus agrarius (assembly GCA_964023405.1). Classification (NCBI taxonomy): domain Eukaryota; kingdom Metazoa; phylum Chordata; class Mammalia; order Rodentia; family Muridae; genus Apodemus; species Apodemus agrarius. The sequence continues at coordinate 146,748,118 of OZ030009.1, read as the reverse complement.
GGTGCGGAGGGGGTGGGGCGGGAAGGTAGGCTGGGGGCGGGGCGCTCTGGGGGCGTGTCGGCTGCGCGGGGACACGCGCAACTGGCTCGGAGTTCCCTCCCTCGCTCTCCCGCGGAGCCGGCCTGAGCCCGCCCCTTCGGTGCGGAGGAGCAGACGCGGCCGCCGTCAGCCCAGCCCTCCGTTGCCGCCCGATCTGGGCCGGTTCGGCTAACCCGCTCCACTCCGAGCCGGCGGCAAGGACCCGGCGGCCACTTCATCCCGGCCTGCAGTGCCTCGCGGGGCCCAAGCTCCTCCTCCTCGCGGTCTCCGGAGCCTGGTGCCCGGCCTGGCCGCCTTGCAGGGGCCGGAGCGCGGCCAAGGTAAGCTGGGGCGCCAGCGGATGGGGAGTACCTCTCGGGGTCCCGCTCCGGCCGGGCCTGGGCACCGAGGAGCCTGGCCCGATGACCGCCCTGCGCCCGGCTGCGCGCCCGGGGCCGGAGATGAGGCCCAGGCTCGGAAGGAGCGCTGACTGCAGGGGAGAAGGTGGGCGAGGACGCGGCGGCCCCCGGCCCCACTCCGTGCTGCATCCCCACCCAGGCCATCCCGTGGGCGCGTCCGTGTGCTCGTGTCAGTTCCTGCGGGAATGCAGATCCCGGGGCTCTGAAAGTTTGTTTGCCCCCAACCCCCCACCCCCTCCAGTTCTCCCACAGCTCGGTCGTCTCTGTTTTCTTTGAAAGCATGCGGGTTGGAAATAGAATAAAATTGGTCCTTGCCCCTGTCACCTAACGGTGCTCAGAACTTGGCGACAATGCCAGGCTGTGGGAAGCTGGTGTTTGCGCTGCCCTCCTTTTGTTAGAGCAAGGAGCCTGGTGGTGAAAACGGCAGTGACAAGTCTTTCCGTGGTGGGTAGTGAAGAAGAAAGAGGTGATAACTTTGCTTTATTACTTCCCAAAGTGGGAATTAAACCACCGGACTCCCAGCTTTTTGACCCTTTCAAGATGCTATTCACACATTTATTGATCGTCATCCCATTCTCCTCCAAGAAGGAACAGGCATTCTTTCCTTCCTAAGATTCAGACTGACTCTGGGTTTTCCCCCCACAGCCAAGTTATGTCCTGTGCAAATCTGGCGCACATCTGTGACAACAGTGCATGGCTGGCTTGTGAGGACTGCCGAGTCTATTTTTGCAGAGAGGAATATGATAGCAGAATCAGCAATTTTTTCTGTATGAATAATATGACTTCCATTTTCATTTCCTCTCTTGGTGTGAAAGAGTTATTTAGCATCCACCATTGAAGTCATGAGAAAGCACCTGTGCTGTTGATGTTATTATAAGCATCGTTTATTATTGTTGTTATTGTTATCATTATTATTACTGCTGTATTTGTATTCATTTTTGTGGTATTAAGACCTGGTCATTCAAATGAGGCATGTATTAAGCATAGTTGTTTTAAGATAAGGGCAGGCAAGTCACTGATTTATCCCATTACATTTAATCTGTGACATCTCTTCATTATTCACTTAAAAAAAATCGTGAATTGAATACAGGGATGACATTACTCTTTGAACCCGATAATCTGCAAAGGCCTTTACATAGAGCATGGGAGATAGTTATAGAGAAATGTTAGATATATTAATTTCTGTTTTTATTTTCAACCCATGTTTTTGCTGTTTGGAGGTGTGTGTGGGGGGTTCTTTTGTTTGTTTTGATCCCAGATCTTTTAAAGCTTGATCTATTTTGAGTCAGTGATTTAATTTTAGATCAGAATTGAGGTTGGGTTGTTTGCAGGAGACTGACAAACTGCTGGTTCTGTGTGTCCTTAGTGGCTGGGAAGGGGGAGTTTGGTATTTGTCTGGTCTATGACTCTGAATCCAGTCATGGCCTGGTGATTTTCATAATAAGACCTGGTTGTCCATGAGGGGCTTAGCCAGAAGGGAAATTGCTACTGTGAACCTCATCTTCATCGCCCTCTTCCCTGGGTTTACAATACTACTTTCAATTTCTAGTTGGAACACTCAGATAGGCAGAGAAGTTAGTTAACACTGTCCTAGCTTGCCTTTAATGAAAGATGAATGTGTTTGCTGTGTGATCATCCCTCACTGGACATCATAACTCTAGCTTTAAAGCCTTGGGATCGGTGCCTATAGACTAAATGGTTGAGAAAAAACTAAACTTACCTCCTTGCCCTTTTCACTAACCAAAAGATGATGCTCTCAGCTTAGACATTTTATATAGTAGTCACATAGGTATCAGTTGACCCTCTGTCCCTACTATTGAGTGTTAAGTGAAAATCTTTTTCCTTCTTCAGTGTTTAGCTACAGACAGGCTTTGTATTAGCTGAGCTGCTGTAGGTATAGCCCATCAACAGTAGGTGGCGCTGTGGGGAACGCTGGCAGCTCAACCACAGCACAGGTATGCTTAAGGGAAATGAGGGTTTGATCTGCACCAGTGCTTGCCAGCCATGAAAAACCCCACGGTAGAGACCCCAGCCTGCACGAGTGCTACAAATATGACGTGGCTTCTTAAGTTTCCCCTTGCCTTTTTAACTTTTGGGGAGCATTTACCTGGAGAATCTTTCCTCTTTTTAGAGTCCAATAATGTTCTAGATGCTAAGTGCATATTGCTTATTAAAAAAAAAAAACCTTATTAGCTGTACTCCTCGCTTTTGTACTTCAGTAGAGTTAGGAGGACTAACCTACGCCAAAGGCCTCTCCGGCTAACCTGGTCTCCTTCTTTTTCTATTGTAGACTTCAGTTCAGAGAAACAAACGGTGAGGAACCTACTGTCCTCTTGAATTTATTTGGGGAGACTTGTCTGAGGCTCTGCTCCCCTCTGCTCCTTCCTGTTACCTCTTATCACTTTTTTCTGGCTCCTGGCAGGTTGCAATGAGAATCGCTATTCAAGGTGACGACTCTGAGTGTATTCTATGCTGCCTGCGTACCCCGGCTAGGAAATAAATTCATCCACCCAGTAAAAGGTTTTCTGGCTCCCAATCAGTTCCCTGTGAAGGCTCCTGGGAGTAGCATATCTCGAGTCTTCCTCTTTCTCCTCTAACGAACAATAGTTTTGCTGTTATCCGCTTTCTGTGGGTGAATTTAGTGACTTGTCTGAAGCCTAGCTAATAAATAGCGAGATGAGTGTAAGCCCCGGAGCCTGGCTTTTCTACTGCCCAGAGAGGAAGAGCTTTGCTGCCTCTTAGCTGCTAGAGCCGACTGCTCTCTTCTTCAGGGGGTTGGTATCAGAAAAATCTCAGCTCTCGGCAATCGGATTTGGATTTTCTGGGTAGTGCTTGATCATCAAACAGTCCAAAAGAAGGAGAAATTGAGCTTGCTTTCTTTCTTTCTTTCTTTCTTTCTTTCTTTCTTTCTTTCTTTTTCTTCTTCTTCTTCTTCTTCTTCTTCTTCTTCTTCTTCTTCTTCTTCTTCTTCTTCTTCTTCTTCTTCCTCCTCCTCCTCCTCCTCCTCCTCCTCCTCCTCCTCCCCCCTCCTCCTCCTCCCCCTCCTCCTCCTCCTCCTCTTCCTCCTTCCCCTCCTCCTCCTCCTCCCCCTCCTCCTCCTCCTTCTCCTCCTCCTCCTTCTTCTCCTAAATTGTCTTACAATGTGTGGCAAAGATTGTAAGACTATTTGTTTTGAGAGTTGAGAAGGATGACAGTGAAATGTCTTTGAGTTAGATAAAAGGCTAATAAAGATGGTTTGAACATTGAGGCAGTGAACCATGCTGGGTGTGTTTGGGGCTTTTTCTCATGGCAGCCCAGCTCTGCGCTTGCCTTGTGACCGTGTCTCCTTCAGTGAGCTTGTTCACTGTGACCGCTCTCTCCTTCAGTGAGCTTGTTCACTGTGACCGTGTCTCCTTCAGTGAGCTTGTTCACTGTGACCGTGTCTCCTTCAGTGAGCTTGTTCACTGTGACCGCTCTCTCCTTCAGTGAGCTTGTTCACTGTGACCGCTCTCTCCTTCAGTGAGCTTGTTCACTGTGACCACTCTCTCCTTCAGTGAGCTTGTTCACTGTGACCACTCTCTCCTTCAGTGAGCTTGTTCACTGTGACCACTCTCTCCTTCAGTGAGCTTGTTCACTGTGACCACTCTCTCCTACAGTGAGCTTGTTCACTGTGACCGTGTCTCCTACAGTGAGCTTGTTCACTGTGACCGTGTCTCCTACAGTGAGCTTGTTCACTGTGACCGCTCTCTCCTTCAGTGAGCTTGTTCACTGTGACCGCTCTCTCCTTCAGTGAGCTTGTTCACTGTGACCACTCTCTTCTTCAGTGAGCTTGTTCACTGTGACCGTGTCTCCTACAGTGAGCTTGTTCACTGTGACCGTGTCTCCTACAGTGAGCTTGTTCACTGTGACCACTCTCTCCTACAGTGAGCTTGTTCACTGTGACCACTCTCTCCTACAGTGAGCTTGTTCACTGTGACCACTCTCTCCTACAGTGAGCTTGTTCACTGTGACCGCTCTCTCCTTCAGTGAGCTTGTTCACTGTGACCACTCTCTCCTTCAGTGAGCTTGTTCACTGTGACCACTCTCTCCTACAGTGAGCTTGTTCACTGTGACCACTCTCTCCTACAGTGAGCTTGTTCACTGTGACCGCTCTCTCCTTCAGTGAGCTTGTTCACTGTGACCACTCTCTTCTTCAGTGAGCTTGTTCACTGTGACCGTGTCTCCTACAGTGAGCTTGTTCACTGTGACCACTCTCTCCTTCAGTGAGCTTGTTCACTGTGACCACTCTCTCCTTCAGTGAGCTTGTTCACTGTGACCACTCTCTCCTACAGTGAGCTTGTTCACTGTGACCACTCTCTCCTACAGTGAGCTTGTTCACTGTGACCGCTCTCTCCTTCAGTGAGCTTGTTCACTGTGACCACTCTCTTCTTCAGTGAGCTTGTTCACTGTGACCGTGTCTCCTACAGTGAGCTTGTTCACTGTGACCGTGTCTCCTACAGTGAGCTTGTTCACTGTGACCACTCTCTCCTACAGTGAGCTTGTTCACTGTGACCACTCTCTCCTACAGTGAGCTTGTTCACTGTGACCACTCTCTCCTACAGTGAGCTTGTTCACTGTGACCACTCTCTCCTTCAGTGAGCTTGTTCACTGTGACCACTCTCTCCTTCAGTGAGCTTGTTCACTGTGACCACTCTCTCCTACAGTGAGCTTGTTCACTGTGACCACTCTCTCCTACAGTGAGCTTGTTCACTGTGACCGCTCTCTCCTTCAGTGAGCTTGTTCACTGTGACCACTCTCTCCTTCAGTGAGCTTGTTCACTGTGACCACTCTCTTCTTCAGTGAGCTTGTTCACTGTGACCACTCTCTTCTTCAGTGAGCTTGTTCACTGTGACCACTCTCTCCTACAGTGAGCTTGTTCACTGTGACCGCTTCTATCCAGTCGGGAGGACTGAGCTGGTTTTGTTCCACAGCCGAGGAAAAGCTTAAACTTAATCTTAAAAAACAATGATGGATGGTGTTTCAGAGTTGACTACCCTGCAAATACGAACAGGAAGGTAAACAAGTAGGACCCTTGTTTACCTGAGAAACCCTGAAAAGAGCCTGTGACTTAGGCACAGTGCTGTCCCCAGAGCCTGACGGAACGGTGATTCTGGGCAATCAGAGTTCTCAACCCCGTGGATGACTGTGGAATGGCTGTTCTCATTGTCCACAGCAGCGATGGCAGGAATTAGCCCACAGCCAACCTTCCCTGCTCTGCCGCAGCCCTTTCTCATCTTATTCCTAGACAGCTTGGGCTGGTTTCTCAATGATTATTTTGCAAAGTCATATTAATTTGGTTTCTCCATGTGTATAAGGGGACCAGGGACTAGGTAGAATTTTAATCTTTTTCATATGATAAAGTTTGTTACAATAGGAAAGTCTAGAGAAGGACCTGGTGTTTATGAGCCTTAACCTTCCCTCCCTCCCCTCTGCCCCAATGTGCTCTCAAGAACACACACACACACACACACACACACACACACACACACACTCTCTCTCACACACACACACACACACACACACACACACTCTCTCACACTTACACACTTTTAATGCTTAGTAGCCAAACAAATTGCTTTTTTTCTATCATTGATAGTAAAAAAGAATGTGTGTGTGTGTGTGTGTGTGTGTGTGTGTGTGTGCCCGCATACAAAGTAACACAATTTTCAACTGGCACTGGACTTGAAAATTGTAAATGTTTTGGATGCAAGTCCAAAGGAGAGCACCTCAGTTCTAAAGGAAATCGTGTCATTTAGCAGACAGGTTTCTGGAAGAATTGTAAGAATTCCGTGGTGTGGTTTGTGCTCCAGGCCAAGATCAATGTGGTTTAAATTGTCCAGTTCTAGATAAGACCTATAGAAACACAATCTTAAGCACATGGGATTTTGGGTCTTTGTGTTGTAATGAAAAGCAGGTTTTTTTTCCCCCCTTACTACTGACACTAGAAGCTATTTTCAGCTTTTTAGATGTCTTCTTAAAGAAGAATCATGGATAATACTAAGAAATGACCATTACTACCAGCAGTGCTTTGATCCCCCAAACTGGAACTTTGTTTAAAAAAAAGAAAGAAAGAAAGAGAAGTAATTATGCAAAGGATATAGTTAATAATTTGTCCTATTATGGTTAATATATTAAAAATTATTTTCAGAGGATTCATTATGTGCCAGATTTAAAAAATAAATAAATAAACATTAGCCAGGAAAAGATGCAGTCTCCACCCATTCATGGCATGTATTAATTGCTTTTCCTTTAACTGTAAGCCCTGTAGTAGCCGACAAAAGCAACTTAAAGGAGAAAGATTTATTTTGGCGTATAGTTCCAGGGGAATCACAGAGGCAGGAGGGCGAGGCATTGTAACTGCAGCCAGAAGGCAACTTGAGATGGCTGCTTCAACCCAGCCGGCCTTCTGTGTCTGTGCAGTGTGGGGTAGGAGCATAGGTGCAGAACAGACATAGGAGCTAAGTTCCCAGCTCATCTACCTAATAGCGAGAGCATCCTTCACAGTCGTGTTCAGAGGCTAACCTCACCCAAGTAAGCCCTTACTGGTGTGATTGAAGGCTTGCTGCCTAGATGATTCCAGGCCTGATCAGGCTGATAATCAAAACTAAGAGTTCAACATGGAGAAATAGAGAGTGAATCACATCAGTGGCTCTCCACCTTCCTAACGCTGCCACTGTTTAGTACAGTTCCTCATGCCATGGTGACCCCCAGCCAGATAATTATTTTAGTTGCTACTTCATAACTGTAATTTTGATGCAGTTATGAATTATAATGTAAATATCTGATATGTGAACCCGCCCCCAAAGGCTATGCAATCCACAGGTTGAGAACTGCCAAATTAAATGAATATGCAAAAAATCCAACATATTAAAGGAATTCCAAGTGCAATTGAGAATGGGGAAGACTTCCCACCTGTGTTCGGAGTGGTTTGGAGAGTCTTGGTAAGAGAGAACTTTAGTGAGTGCTGAGAGTTAGATAAAACAAAACAACAGAACAAAACAGAAGGAGGTAACCTTTGAAGGGTGGTTGACAGTAGAGAAGGCTTAGGCAAATGTCCTGTGGCAAGACCAAACCAGGTCAGCTGTTGGCCTTGCAGATCAGTGGTGTCTGTCTGTCTGTCTATCTGTCTCTCTCTCTCTCTGTGTCTCTCTCTCTCTGTGTGTGTCTCTCTCTCTTTGTGTGTGTGTGTGTGTGTGTGTGTGTGTGTGTTCTCCATTTATTCTGTGTATGGTAGGAATGAACAGGTGGTTTAATCTGAAGAGGTCTTGGCTTTAATTTGCAGATTTAGAGACTCCGTTGTAGGAAGGGGACAGATAGTGGATCTTGGGAGAAAAGCGGAAGCAGGAAGCCATGACCAAGTATTGGTGTGGGGAGCAGCAGTGTTTGGTAGACTAGAAGGAAGCAGAGAAGGTGGAGGGGCCTGCCATCTGAGATCCTGACTTTTTTCTTCCTCGTGCAACACACCTCTGGCATTGGGATGTATCGTCATCCTCCACGTCACTGGGATAGAACTACAGTGTCACTTGGACTGTGACACAGCACCAGCTGTGATGCGGAGCCTGATTCCAGGTCATGAGACGGGAAGACAAATGTGCTTTTCCGTCAGTGCCGTGCAGCATGCTCTGCAGATCAGTGCTGGAGGTCTTGTTCCCTTGTATCTTACTGCTTGTCCCTAACGGAAGTGACTGAAGCCCCGTGTTTGGGAGCTTGGGGAGAAAGACCTTTAGACCTGGTAGAATCACCTGCTGACTGAGAAGCTGCAGCAGAAAACTACGCCGGGTGTAAAGACTGTTTAGTGTGCTTCCCAAACATTAAGAGGGAACTGTGCATTGTATTCTTGTACACATGCAGTCTAGATTGTTGGTATCACAGAGTGCATTGTATTCATGTATACACACGCAGCGGGGGATACCTCTGCCTGAGTTGGAATTCCTGCTCACATTTGCACCTCCTGCGGTGGCAGGGCACATGGTGCCAGCTGCAGTGCCTGCTGCAGGCAAGGAGGCCCCTGTCCTCTGGGATCCCGGTGACATAGCCAAAAGACCTGATCGCAGGTAGTCTTTGCCTTCATCACAGTACGCACTGTGAAGCGGCAGGTTTCTCAGCGGAGCAATGAATGCCTATTCTCTGCAGTCTTTGCACGATTACATGGGGGCAAAGAGGTTGGAGGGAGGAAGAGATTGTGCTTAGAAACATGGGTTTCTTTGCGGGGTAGTAGATTTTCAGGGGCTTGTGGGAGGTAAGGCATGCTTGGGCTGAATGTCACTCACCACACAGGTCACCCAAGGCCAGAGATACTTCCTATAGACACTTGATTATTGTTGTATACTTGATTATTGTTGATTGATTGTTTTATAAAAAGATAAGGGTGAAAAGGAATATGTTTGGTGGAGGTGTAGTCAGGTATGAGGGGAGGGGAGGGCGTGCCTCTGTGGGCTCATGCTGAGGCATCCCTTACCCCTGAGGGAAGAGCCACAGGATGACAGTATAGCATAGAATAGTGTGTATTGGGGCATGGGGAGGGGAGTTGAGAGGGTAGTAGAGACAGACAAAGGCAGAGAGAGAGAGAGAGAGAGAGAGAGAGAGAGAGAGAGAGAGAGAGAGAGTAGAGAAGTAGAGGCCACCCAGGAGCACCTGGAGAGAGAACGGGAAGTGTGGGGAGGACGGGGCGAGAGCAAGAAGGCAAGAGAGCAAGAGAGGGAGGAGGGGGCGAGCAGCCCCTTCTAGAGTGAGGCAGGGACACCTGGCTGTTGCCAAGTAGCTGTGGGGCTGAGCCTAGACAAGATGCTAACTATTATTATACAATAGGGCTAAAGAAGTGGACGTGGTTAAAAATCACTCCCTGCTCTTCCAGAGAACCAGACCTGGGTTCCTAGCACCATGGTCAGGTGGCCTGCAATTCCACATCTAGGGGATCTGACACCCTCTTCTGACTGTTACGGGCAGGTACACATACATACGGCATATATCCACACAAAAAGGTACATAGACCCATAAAAACATAGTAATAAAAGACTTCAAAAGCAATGGCAGTAAAGGTAGCAGGCGAGTGTCACCTGTGTGAAAGCGGCCAGTGTGCTTACTGAATTACTCCAGTTGCCTAAGACACTCGAGCCATCAGTCTCCTGACCTGGAGATTGCTGTGACAGACCCTGCCAGGTGCTACTCTGGGCTGGGATTCTTCTCCAGGTTCCAGCTTAGTTGTTTTCAATCACTGTGCATGCTGTACCTCATGACTGTGGCCTGCTGGTGCTTTGTTTTAAATGCTGTCTGCAGTTTTCAAAGGAAAACTATTCTTTCAGAGATAACAGCACTTGGGCAGGCTTCAGGGTGCTACCCATCCATAGCACTGTGAAAGCAAGGAATAACAGACATTTGGAAACTGGGCTCAGTGAGTGGGGACTGGTGGCAAGGGGTGACAGCCTGGTGTGTGCATTTTCACTGTGTAAAGGGAACAGTGTTGAACTAGGAGGCTCATTGTAGATTGGGCTGTGATTTGTGCATTTGAAAATCCTTTAGATTTCCTACTGCTCTGTGTTCTTTCCTATGACCACTAGTTGGAATGCTGTCTTTTTCTTCCTAATCAAACTTTGTTCTTATTGGATGACTGAGCGAATGAGAGAAATGACCACTGGCTTCTAGGCAACTGGATGTATATGCTCTCCTCCGATGTCAGTTGACTCCTGCATTTTGCATTCCTGGCTCCCAGGTCTATGGGATGCAGCCTAACTCGATGTGTTTGCCTAGAGTGGCTATCAGGTTTGAAGGGATAGAGCTGACTGTGTAGGAACTTAGTTCTTTGTTCTTTGATTTATTGAAGATTTTATAGTAGTCCTTGGTTATAAAATTATATTTATATATAGCCTATAGTGGAAGAGAATATTATCATCAGTATCTAAATATATGTTTTGCAGGTACTTGAAATATTTATTTATTTATTTTACTTAATCACTTTACATCCAACTCACTGCCTGCCTTCTGGTTACACCCTCCTACAGTACTTCCTCCCATTGCCCCTCCCTTCTCTCTGAGGTGTCCTCCCCAGCCTGGCACGTCAAGTCTCTGCAGGGCTAGGCACATCCTCACCCTCTGAGGCCAGACAAGGCAGCCCATCCAGAAGAGTGTATCCCATGGACCTACAACAGCTTTTTGGACAGTCCCTATTCCAGTTGTTCTGGACCCACATGAAGACCAAGCTGCCCATTTGCTACATATGTGTGGGGAAGCCTCGGTCCAGTCCATGGTTGCTCTTTGGTTGGTGGTTCAGAACCTGAGCGCCCCAAGAGTCCAGGTTGGTTGACTTTGCCGGGGCTCCTATGGAGCTCCCATCCCCTTCAGGCCCCAAACCCTTCTCTCTCTTCCTCCATAAGCGTCTCCAAGCTGCATCCACTGTTTGTCTGTGGGTTATCTGCATCCATTTGAGTCAGCTGGTTGGTGAGCCTCTCACCGGACAGCCATGTTAGACCCCTGTCTGCAGGCAAAACAGAGTAGCATTAATAGTGTCAGGGATTGGTGCTTGCCCACGGGATGGGTCTCAAGCTAAACCAATTATTTGTGGGCCATTCCCTCAGTCTTTGCTTCATCCCCCATGCCTGAAGTTCTTGTAGACAGCATAAATTGTGGGTTGAAGGTTGTGTGCGTGGGTTGGTCTCTCTGTTGCTTTGCTGGGGTTCCTGCCTGGCTACAGGAGATTTTCTCTCCAAGATCCCCAATGCTGTGAGTCCCAATTAAGGTCACCCCCATTGATTCTTGAGTGCCTCCCTTGTCCCAATCTCTGTCATGTCCTAGAGATGCCCCCTCCATCTCCCCACTTTCATCAGTTGCAGATTTCCAGTCATTCTCATGGCCATCTGGCCATGTCTCCTGTCTCTTCCCATACCTGATCCTGACCCCCACCGATTCCTCTCCCATCCCCTCTCCTGCTCAGTTCTCTCCCTCCATATGCCTCTTATGACTATTTTACTTCCTCATCTAAATGAGATTTAAGCACCCTCAATTGTGCTTTCTTTCTTTTTTAGATTCTTTAGGTCTTTGGAGTTTGGCGTGCGTATCCTTTATGTTATGGTTAATATCTACTTATAGCCGAGTGCAACCATATATGTCCTTTGGGGACTAGATTACCTCACTCAGGGAGATAGTTAGGATATCCATCTATTTGCCTACAAAATTCATGTTATCTTTGATTTTCATAGCTGAGTAGTATTCCATTGTGCAGATGTACCACAGTTTCTTTTTCCATTCTTCAGTTGAGGGGCATCTAGGTTGCTTCCAGTCTCTGGCTGTTATGAATAAAGCTGCTATGAACATAGTTGAGCAAGTGTCTTTGTGGGATGTTGGTGCAACTTTTGAGTATATGCCTAGGAGTGGTATAGCTGAGTCTTGAAGTAGAACTATTCCCAGTTTTCTGAGAAACTACCAAACTAATTTCCAAAGTGGTGGTACAAGTTTGCACTCCCAGCAGCCATGAAGAAGCGTTCCCTTGCTCCAAAACCTTGCCAGCATGTGCTGTCTCTTTAGTTGTTGATCTTAGCCATTCTGATGCCTATAAGATGGAACCCCAGAGTTGTTTTGATTTGCATTTCCCTGATGATTAAGGACTTAGAACATTTCTTAAGTGCTTCTTGGATATTCAAAATTCCTGTGTTGAGAATTGTGTTTAATTATGTACCCCATTTTGTAATTGGGTTACTTAGTTTGTTGGTGTCTAGCTTTTGAGTATTTTGTAAATTTTGAATATTCGCCCTCTGTCAGATGTAGGGATGGTGATGAACCTTTCCCAGTTGTATGCTGCCGATGTGTCCCAATGACAGTGTCCTTCCTTTGCCTTACAGAAGCTTTGCAGTTTCATGAGGTCCCATTTATCTATTGTCAAGGTCTCAGACCTTGAGCCATCAATGTTCTGTTTAGGAAGTTGTCTCCTGTACCAATGCATTCAAGGGTATTTCCCACTTTCTCTTCCATGAGATTTAGTGTATCTGGTTTTATGCTGAGATCCTTGATCCATGTGGACTTGAGTTCTGTGCAGGGTGATAAATATGGATCTGTTTCATTCTTCTATGTGCAGACATCCAGTTAGACCAGCACCATTTGTTGAAGATGCTTTCATTTTTCCAATGTATGGTTTTGGCTTCTTTATCAAAAATCAAGTTACCATAGGTGTGTAAGTTTTTTATGGGATCTTTGATTCGATTCCATTGATCCATGTGTCTGTTTCTGTACCAATACCATGCAGGTTTTATCACCATTGCTCTGTAGTACAGCTTGAGGTCAGGGATGGTGATTCCTTCTGAAGTTCTATTGTTCAGGATTGTTTTAGCTATCTTTTGGGGTTTTTTTGTTTTTTGCTTTTGTTTTTTTTCCATATGAAGTCGAGAATTGCTCTTTCAAGGTCTATAAATAATTGTGTTGGAATTTTGATGGGGATTTCGTTGAATCTGTAAATTACTTTTGGTAAAATTGCATTTTCACTATGTTACTCCTACCTATCCATGAGCATGGGAGATCTTTCTATCTTATGATATCTTCTTCAATTTTTTTTTTTCATCAGGGACTTGAAGTTCTTGTCTTAGAGATTATTCACTTACTTGGAGTTACAAGTTCTTTTATATTATTCATGGCTATTGTAAAGGGTGTTTTTCCTAATTTCTTTCTCAGCCCTTTTATCATTTGTATAAAGGAGGGTTACTGATTTTTTTTTTTTTTTTGAGTTAGTTTTATATCCAGCCACTTTGCTGAATCAGCTGTATGAGTTTTCTGGTAGAATTTTTGGGGTCGATTATATATACTATCATGTCATCCCCAAATAGTGATACTTTGACTTCTTCCTTTCCAATTTGTATCTCCTTGATCTCCCTTAGTTGTAGTATTGCTTTGGCTAGAACTTCAAGTACTGTGATGAATAGATAGGGAGAGAGTGGACAGGCTTGTCTTGTCCCTGGTTTTAGTAGATTCTCTTAAGTTTCTTTCTATTTACCTTGATGTTGGCTATTGGTTTGCTGTATATAGCTCTATGTTTAGGTGTTTACCTTGTATCCCTAACCTCTCTAATACCTTTACCATAAAGGGGTATTGTATTTTGTCAAAGACTTTTTCAGCATCTAATGAGATGATAGTGTGGTTTCTTTTCTTTTCTTTTCTTTTCTTTTCTTTTCTTTTCTTTTCTTTTCTTTTCTTTTTCTTTTTCCTTTTTTTTTTTTTTTTACCTTTAGTTTGTTTATATGGTGGATTGTTGGTAGATTTTCATTTATTAAACCATCCCTGCACCCCTGGGATGAAGACTACTTGATCATGCTGGATGATGATTTTGGTGTGTTCCTGGATTCCATTTGCAAATATTTTATTGAGTATTTTTGAATCAATGTTCATAAGAGGAATTAGTCTGAAGTTCTCTTTCTTTATTGAGTCTTTGTGTTTTAGGAATCAGTATGACTGTAGTTTCGTAGACTGAGTTTGGCACTGTTCCTTCTCTTTCTATTTTGTGGAATAGTTTGAAGAGTATTGGTCTTAGGTCTTCCTTGAAAGTCTGGTAGAATTCTGTACTAAAACCATCTGCTTTTTTGGTTGGGAGACTCTTGATGACTACATCAGTTTCTTTAGGGGTAATAAGGCTATTTAAATAATTGATCTGATCTGGACTTAACTTTGGTAAGTGGTATCTGTGTAGAAAATCGTCCATTTTGTTAAAATTTTCCAATTTTATGGAGTACAGGCTTTTGGTGTAAGACCTTATAATTCTTTGAATTTCCTCAGAGTCTGTTGTTATATCTCCCTTTTCATTTCTGAGTTTGTTTATTTTGATACTGTCTCTCGGTCTTTAGAGTAGTTTGGCTAAGGGTTTGTGTATCTCCTTGATTTTTCCGAAAGAACCAGCTCTTGGTTTAGTTGATTCTTTGTATTGTTTTCTTTGTTTCTAACTGATTGATTTCAGTCTGATTTTAATTCCTGCCTTCTACTTCTTTTTGGTATGTGTGTTTCTTCCCCTGCACCCCACCCCCACCCCCCAGAGCTTTCATGTGTACTTTTGATTTGCTGGTATGAGAACGTTCTCATTTCTTTATGGAGGCACTTAGTACTGTGAACTTTCCTCTTAGCACTGCTTTCACTGTGTCCCATACATTTGGGTATGTTGTGCCTTCATTTTCATTGACTTCTAGAAAGTCTTTACCTTCTTTCTTTATTTCTTTATTTCTTCCCTGAGCCAGAGATCATTCCATGAGTGTGTAGGCTTTGTGGTGTTTCTGCCGTTGTTGCAGCGCAGCTTTAATCCATGGTGGGCTGATAAGATACAAGGCATTATTGCAAGTTTCTTGTATCTGTTGAGGCTTGCTTTGAGACTGAGTCTGTGCTCAATTTTGGAGAAGGATCATTAGGTGCTAAGAAGAAAGTATATTGTTTTGTGTTTGGGTGAAATATTCTTTAAATGTTTGTTAGGTCCATTTATATTCATAATGTTGGTTCATTTCTCTCTCTAGTTTTTGTCTAGATGACCTGTCTATTGGTGAGAGAGTAGGGTGAAGTCTACTTTCATTCTATTCATGTGTTGTTCTGTATGCAGTTTAAGCTTTAGCAGTTTTTTTCCCCCCCAAATGTGGGTGCCTTTGTGTTTAGGGCCTAGATATTCAGAATTGAGATATCATCTTGGTAGATTTTTTTCCTTTGATGAGCATGAAATGTCCTTCCCTGTCTCTTTTGATTAATTTTGGTTGAAAATCTAATTTATTAGATATTAGAATGGCTACTACAGCTTGCTTCTTGGGTGCATTTGCTTAGAGAACTTTTTTCCATCTCTTTACACTGAGGTGATGTCTATCTTCATTGCTTGTATTGTGTTTTGTGTATGCAGTGAATGGATACTGCTTTCACACTCATTCTGATAGCCAGTGTCTTTATTGGGGAATTGAGTCCATTGATGTTGAGAGATAGATATTAATGACTAGTGATTTTTAACTCCTGTTACTTTGATGTTGGTGTAGTTGTGTATTTGTGTGTTTGTATGTGCTTCCCTTGGAATTATTTTCTGTGTTTTCTTGGATGTAATTATTTTCCTTGGGTTAGAGTTTTCCTCTAGTATTCCTTTAGTATTCCTCTCTAGGGATGAATTTGTGGATAGATATTGTTTGAATTTGGATTTGTCTTGAAATTACTTGTTTTCTCCATTTGTGGTGATTGACAGTTTTGCTAGATATAGTAGTCTAGGTTGGCATCTGTGGTTTGGTTGTTGTTGTTGTTGTTGTTGTTGTTGTTTTGTTTTTTAGAGGTTGCAAGCTATCTGTCCAGTCCCTTCTAGCTTTTAGAATCTCTGTTGAGAAGTCTGGTGTAGTCCTGATAGGTCTGCCATTGTATGTTACCTGACCTTTTTTCCACTAGCTGCTTTTGATATTCCTCTCTGTTCTGTAGATTTTGTGTTTTGATTATGATGTGGCAGGAGGATTTTCCTGTGTGATGCATTCTAATTGGTACTCTATAAGCTTCTTGTATGTTTATGTGCATCTCTTTCTTTAGGTTGGGAAAGTTTTGTTTTACGATTTTTTTTTTTTAAACATTTCTGGGCCTTGGAGCTGGGACTCTTTTTTTCTTTCTATTTCTTTTATTCTTTTTGTTTGTTTGTTTCTTTCTTTTATTCTTATATTAGACTTTTCATGGTATCTGAGATTTCCTTGGATGTTGTGTCAGGAATTTTTTAGATTAAACATTTTCTTTGACTGATATGTCAATTTCTTCTATTGAATCTTCTACACCTAAGCTTCTCTCTTCCATCTCCTGTATTCTGTTGGTGACGCTTGCATCTGTTATTCCTATTCTCTTCCCCGGGTTTTCCACCTCCAGGATTCCCTCAGATTTTTGTGTTTTCTTTATTGCTTTTCTTTCTATTTTCAGGTCTTGTACAGTTTTATTTATTTCCTTCACATGTTTAATTGTATTTTCTTGTATATCTTTATGGGATTTATTTGTTTCTCTATAAAGACTTCTACCTGTTTGAATGTATTTTCCTGTATTTCTTTATATGGATTTATTTATTTCCTCTTTAAAGCCCTCTGCGATCTTTTATAAGATCGGATTTAAGGTCATTTTCTTGTGCTTCAGTTATTAGGATCTCCGGGGCTTGCTGTTGTAGGGTAGTTGTGCTCTGAAGGTGTCATATTTGCCCTGACTTGTGTTGGTTTTCTTTTGAGGGCCTTTCGGCATCTGGGTGACTTTGGGGCCTGGCAGTTCTTGTTGTAGTAGGTATTGGGGGTGGGGGTTAATCTTGATGGTCCTGTGGCAGGCCTCTGATGGGGATTCTTGGGCTGTATGGTTCAGGACCATCAGTTCCAGTGATGGTGGGCAGAGAGACGGCAGGAGATTGGAGGTCTCCTCGGGATAGCAGGCTGCTCAGGGCAGCTTGGGAACCCAGAGGACTCAGCAAGCAGGGGAAGTCGGGTGGGGGAAGGGGCACTAACCAGTGTAGTTCTGTGGAGTTCAGGCTCTTCAGATCCGATGAAGGTGGAGTGAGAATGGAGTTTCAGAGGGGATTGCAGGCTGCTTAGGGCAGCATGGCTGCCCCAGAGGATCCTGGGAGAATGAAATATTCTTAAGTAGTCTCAGCAAAGATTGGTGTTCTATTGGAATTGCTTGAATTACAGAAAAAAAAATAACTTTTACTTTGAAATGATGAGAGTCCCACAAATTGGGGTTGGGCAGGTGAGGGAAGGAGGGACACACACACACACACACACACACACACACACACACAGAGGTGGGAGGAAAGTGTCACACTCTGTACGCTGCACCATCTTCTTCCAGGTGAAAGCTGCCCTGCCCTCTCACCCAAGCCTGGTGTGTTCAGCTCGTGACTTTTCTTCCTTGCTTATCTGATTTCTCCTTTCAGCATTCCCTAGCACAGGACTAAGCTGTTTTCCTTGTTAATCCCCAACTGCTGTTTCCCCGTAGGGTTTTCTGGAGCCATTTCTCCACATGAAACATTCTGCTTCTTAGGTGCTGAGAGTCAGCGATAAAGAAACCACACAGAGGGGCCTTTTAATGAAGTGCGCCGACACAGCAACAGATCCTCCTGCCTTTGTGTCTGAAATAACTGAGTGTCTTCACCCTACTTCCAGTTTTGCATTTTATCTGGCAGCATTAATGCCTTGCTGTAGTCAGGGCTGTGGGTAAGGCAGAGCCAGCAGCAGAGGCATTGTAAGGAAGCGGCTCGTGTGACTAGGGAGGCTGAGCCATCCCATGGTTTGCTGTCTACGAGCTGGGGAGGCAAGGGTAGCCGATGGATGCTGCGTTCCAGACCAA
The DNA here is from genome assembly GCA_964023405.1 of Apodemus agrarius. Lineage (NCBI taxonomy): Eukaryota > Metazoa > Chordata > Mammalia > Rodentia > Muridae > Apodemus > Apodemus agrarius. The sequence goes on along the minus strand of OZ030009.1, from coordinate 146,730,383 downwards.
GGTCAGCCCTAGCAGCCAGGCAGAGAGGGAACGGGGAAGAGTGTGAATGAGTTCAGTCTTCCTGCACCCTTTGGTCCTGTGTGACTATAGAATGCTCGCCCACTTTGTGGTGGGCCAGCTGCTTTACCTAGTCCACAGATTCCCTGATGACCTCCTCTTCAAGCACAGGCACAGCTGGGAGGAATGTCAAGCCGAAATATCTGGGTACCCTGGACGTCATTCAGATTGGCTTGTAACCTTGGCTATCATGCACCTGTGGCATGTGCCTAACTAATTAGGTGAACGTTTTTAAATCCTTCTAGGTTGTTAGCATGGAGATCTCTGTCTCGAGTCTACGTGACAGTCATGTCCCTTGTCCTATTGTCTTGATCTGAGACCTTAGGGATGCCTCATCTGCACTTGTAAGGGATTGGGGTATTTGTCTTTTCTGCTCATTATAAATTAATTCAGGAATTATGTGCACATAATTCACATGTGTAGTTCACAATTTATATATCAATGCTACATAATGTTTACTGTTTTATATTAGATGAGTCTATTCCATTCTTTCTTTGTGGGGAGCCAAGCCTATGGTCTTTAAATCATTTGAGTAAATGTGCTAAAGGTATTCCTTTCAAGTCACTTATGTCACTGATAGCCACAGGTTTGTGGGGGATGCTGACAGGGGCCCAGGATCAGGTGACGCTCCTACTGGGGCTTCAGGGTCTCCAGGTCTTCAAAGCCTTTAGCTCAGCTGAGGACTAGGCTGCCTCTCAGGGCCTACCGCCCCACACCCTTCTCCTTATTGTACAAAGGGTGTGTGGTGATGATCATGCTCACAGATTGGTGTCAGTTCAATACAGACCAGCGAGTCTCTCCACTTCCTGACTAACGCCTAGCATTGCTTCCATTCAAATTTAAGACATAAAAGCAGTATTGTACAATGAGACTTGATTTTTTAGTTTTCATTCTCATTTGGTTTTGAGATTTAAAACAGAGGGAAATGTTTTGAAACTCATAAATATATGCTATCTGACTTCAAGATCATATAGGTTTGATTTGATGGCCAGTGTCATTTTTAAGTCTAATGTGGGAAGTTCCACAAAAGGAAGCAGGTGCTTTTAGTATTTTTATTGTTATTATTACTCAGTTAAAAACATTTGATTTTTTTATGGCTTCCTTAAGTCCACCTGAAAATCATAATAAACACAAAACTGAGGCAGACCAATTTCATATCTGTTCCTGTCAGTGTTATTTTGCAGTCCCCAAAGCATTAGTATTAGGGAGCAGTGGGGTGTAACTAAGTCAGGAGGGAAGAGGAGTCCATAGATGGCGTTAGTGTCCTCGTAAAAGCGCCAGGGAGAGATCCTGCATCTTCCTGCTCCCGAGGATATAGTGGTATGTCATACGTGACCCAGGAAATGGATCTTTTCCAGATAACAGATCTATAGACACCTTGACCTTGGACTTCTCATCCTCAGACTGTGAGAAGTAAATTTGCGTTCATAAGCCACTCTGTTTAGGGTATTTTATAAAACACTATCTACTGTAGTAGCAGCCTAGGTGGCTTAATGGTCCCTCTTTGAAGAAAAAGTAATTCATACAGAACATTGTGTCAGAGGGCATGGGTCCCCTTGCAAGCGTTTTGACCTGTAACGCAAGAGAATTCCCATCCGAGACTTTAGTCTGCAGACAGGAGCGGCGGGCCTGAAGTCTGAAGCAGCACATATGGAGGCAGCACCAGAGCTCAGAGAGTTTTCAGTAGATTGGCTGCATCTCTGTGGAGACCGGGAAACCCACAGTGCTGGCTGGGTCTGTGGACTTGAAATAACCTTAGAACAACCTTGGGGAAGAGGGGAATCTTCTTCAGTTGAGGAACTGCCTCCACTACATTGGCCTGGGAGGGTGTTTGTGGGACATTGTCCTGACTACTCAGGAATGTAGGGGGGTGCATCCCACTGTGGGCGAGGCCGTCCTTGGGCAGGGGGCCCTGGGCTGTATGTGAAACCTGGCTAAGCAAGCCGCGCCTGCACTCCTCACTGGGCGGGCCCTGCTTCAGGCCCTGTTTTAGCTTCTCTTGAGGATGAATTGCAACCAGCTGTAAACAAACAAATCCTTTCATTCCCCAAGTTGCTTTTGATAATAGTGGTTATTACAACAACAATAACAACAACAAAACAACCAAAAAAAAAATCCTAGGATGCTTTTTCTAGAAAGGGATGAGTTTTTTCCTTGGACTGAGCCAGTGTCCCACCAGGAGTGTACCGGTGAGCTAAGGCCTCCAGACTGCAGGCTGGAGGGCAGGTCCAGCTCCTCAGATGTTTTTCCTCATGCTTGGGAGCTCGCTGGAAACCGAGAACCCTTTGAGCGGTCAGCTCTCACCCCAGTTTCTGCATTCTTGGGGTATCCCATCTCTCTTCCCACTTTGGAAATCTTTCTATTTCTCGTCTTTCTGCCCCTGCTGTACTCACATCTGAGTCAGCTGAGAAACCACCCAGTCACGTTTCCCGGCTGCTCAGAGCCCCGGCTACTGTGCTTAAAACAAAGTGTCGTGTATTTTTCTGGTCTCCCCTGGCTTGGCCCCTGCATTGCAGCCCTCTCCCTGACCATCTCAGCCTCCACACCTGCTCTTTCCATGGCCTGAAGCTCGTTTTGCTTCCTTCCTGGTTTATGCTCCTTGGTCATTCTATAGTTATAATGTCTTCTCTCTAATTTTCTTTGACCTTCTGTGTTCTGATAAAAAGAACAAAGGAAGCAATCATATCTTCATGATGCTTGAGTAGCCTGAACACAGAGACATAAAGTACGATTTAGCTGGGCAGTAACCAGAGGATGTCAGTCATAATGGATCCAGCTGAGTCTGCTGGCCATCTGTTTCAGACTTAACCCTCTGCTGTTTCGTGGGCGGGGCTTCGCTACAGGTCAGGGTGAGTAATTGCTTATGAGCTGAAGGAGTCTGCAGTTGGGAATGAGGAACTGTGCCCTGGAGAGGTTGTGGAGCACAGAAGATGTGCTGAATGACTAATACGCTGAGGGAGTTGCAGTGGGGATTGAGGAACTACATCCTGAGAGATTACAGAGGATGGAAGATGAGTCGCCGCCGTGGAGGTGAATGCCTTCATCTCTTACGGAAGCACCTACAGCTCACCCTTGTGCTGGTCGCTATGGGAGGGCACTGGCCCCCTGCTCGCCAGGCACGGAGAATGTTAAGTTCCTGAACTGACATGTCTGTAAGTGTGAAAATACACCCAGGTTTGAAGATTTGAAACAATTTGAAAAAATGCAAAAGAGTAACTATCACTTTTTTTTTTTTGCTTTTCGAGACAGGGTTTCTCTGTGTAGTCCTGGCTGTCCTGGAACTCACTCTGTAGACCAGGCTGGCCTGGAACTCAGAAATCCACCTGCCTCTGCCTCCCAAGTGCTGGGATTACAGGCGTGCGCCGCCACCACCCGACATAACTATCACTTTTTATATGAATTACTTGCTGTAATTAATTACTTGCTGTAATCTTGATTTTTCTATATTCCTTAGGCTGAAGACATAATACTGCCCGTCACTGGTTTCTCTTTTACTCTTTCTTATGGCTATAGAAAAATCCAAGATAGTATGTGCTTCGCGGCTGTGGCCTGCTGATTCCCCGGAGTGCTAAGATGGTATGTGCTTCGCGGCTGTGGCCTGCTGTTTCCCCGGAGTGCTGCCATTCCAGACTCTGCAGTTCCTTGACTCCATGTTCCTGGCAGCACGCTGCTCAGCAGATGGCCCCGTAGGAGCAGAAGGGAAAGTAGTGGTAACTGGCGGCAAGCACGGTCCCCCTCAGCACAGACCACGCCAGGCTGGCCTCCTGCCTCTTCTCCTTCCATCAGGTTAACTGGTTAGATAGGAAGGGCCCCATAGATCTGCATTTGGGTTTCTCCAATTCACTGGACTTTCTCAGGGTTACTATCATGCATTCAATGCCTCCACCTCCTGCAAATACAAATTTCCTAAAATCTGAACATTTTAGAAATCTTTGTTTTTTGCAATAGCATCCCATGTATTCTTTTTTTTCAGTTATCACTTAATTGATTTTTTTTTATTTTCTATACTCTTTGTTTACATTCCAAATGCCTTCCCCTTTCCCAGTTCCCCTCTTCCCATAAGTCCCATAAGCCCTCTTCCCTCTGCCCATTCCCCAATAACCCCCTCCCATTTCTCTGTCCTGGTACTCACCTACAATGCTAGATCAGGTCTTTCCAGGACCAGGGCCCTCTTCTTCCCTCTTCTTGGGAATCATTTGATATGTTAATTGTGCCTTGAGTATTCAGAGCTTCTGGGCTAATTAATATCCACTTATCAGTGACTGCATTCCTTGTGTATTCTTTTGTGATTGGGTTACCTCACTTAGGATGATATTTTCCAGTTCCAATCATTTGCCTAAAAATTTCATTGTTTTTAATTGCTGAGTAGTATTCCATTGTGTAAATATACCACATTTTCTGTATCCATTCTTCCATTGAGGGACATCTGGGTTCTTTCCAGCTTCTGGCTATTATAAATAAGGCTGCTATGAACATAGTAGAGCATGTGTCCTGATTGCATGCTGGGGAATCTTCTGGGTATATTCCCAGGAGTGGTATGGCTGGGTTCTCAGGAAGTGTCATGCCCAGTTTTCTGAGGAACCGCCAGACTGATTTCCAGAGTGGTTGTACCATCTTGCAATACCACCAGCAGTGGAGGAGTGTTCCTCTTTCTCCACATCCTCGCCAACACCTGCTGTCTCCTGAGTTTTTAATCTTAGCCATTCTGACTGGTGTGAGGTGAAATCTCAGGGTTGTTTTGATTTGCATTTCCCTGATGACTAATGATGCTGAACATTTCTTAAGGTGTTTCTCAGCCATTCGAAATTCTTTAGGTGAAAAGTCTTTGTTTAGCTCTGTTGGCTCTCTGGAGTCTACCTTCTTGAGTTCTTAGTATATCTTGGATATTAGCCCTCTGTCGGATATAGGGTTGGTGAAGATCTTTTCCCAATTTGTTGGTTACCGTTTTGTCCAATTGACAGTGTCCTTTGCCTTACAGAAACTTTGTAATTTTATGAGGTCCCATTTGTCTATTCTTGATCTTAGAGCATAAGCTATTGGTGTTCTGTTCAGGAATTTTTCCCCTGTGCCCAGGTCCTCAAGGGTCTTCCCCAGTTTCTTTTCTATTAGTTTCAGTGTGTCTGGCTTTATGTGGAGGTTCTTGATCCACTTGGAGTTGAGCTTAGTACAAGGAGATAAGAGTGGATCAATTTGCAGTCTTCTGCATGCTGACCTCCATTTGAACCAGTACTATTTGTTGAAAAGGCCATCTTTTTTCCACTGGATAGTTTTAGCTTTTTTGTTGAAGATCAAGTGATCATAGGTGTGTGGGTTCATTTCTGGGTTTTCAATTCTATTCCATTGATCTACCTGCCTGTCACTGTACCAATACCATGCAGTTTTTAACACTATTGCTCTGTAGTACTGCTTGAGGTCCAGAATACTGATTCCCCCAGAAGTTCTTTTACTGTTGAGAATAGTTTAAGCTATCCTGGGTTTTTGTTATTCCAGATGAATTTGAGAATTGCTCTTTCTAACTCTATGAAGAACTGATTGAGATTTTGATGGGGATTGCATTGAATCTGTATATTGCTTTTGACAGGATGGCCATTTTTACTATATTAATCCTGCCAATCCACGAGCATGGAAGCTTTTTCCATTTTCTGAGGTCTTGTTCAATTTCCTTCTTCAGAGACCTGAAGTTTTTGTCATAAAGATCTTTCACTTGTTTGGTTAGAGTCACACCAAGATACTCTATATGGTTTGTGGCTATTGTGAAAGGTGTCATTTCTCTAATTTCTTTTTCACCCTGCTTAGCCTTTGAGTATAGGAAGGCTACTGATATGCTTGAGTTGATTTTATAACCAGCCACTTTGCTGAAGTTGTTTATCAGCTGTAGGAGTTTACTGGTGGAGTTTTGGGGTCACTTCAGTATACAATCATATCATCTGCAAGTAGTGATAGTTTGACTTCTTCCTTTCCAATTTGTATCCCTTTGACTTCCTTATGTTGTCTAATTGCTCTTGCTAGAACTTCAAGTACTATATTGAAAAGATATGGAGAGAGAGGGCAGCCTTGTCTAGTCCCTGATTTTAGTGGGAATGCTTCAAGTTTCTCTCCATTTATTTTGATGTTGGCTACTGGTTTGCTGTAGATTGCTTTTACTGTGTTTAGGTATAGGCCTTGAGTTCCTGTTCTTTCCAAGACTTTTAGCATGAAAGGCTGCTGAATTTTGTGAAAAGCTTTTTCAGCATCTAATGGATGACCATGTGGTTTTTTTCCTTTGAGTTTGTTTATATAGTGGATTGTATTGATGGATTTCCATATATTGAACCATCCCTGCATCCCTCAGATAAAGCCTACTTGATCATGGTGAATGATAATTTTGATGTGTTCTTGGATTCGGTTGGGAAGAATTTTATTGAGTATTTTTGCATTGATATTCATTAGGGAAATCATTCTGAAGTTCTCTTTCTTTGTTGGATCTTTGTGTGGTTTTGGTATCAGCATAATTGTAGCTTCATATAACACATTGGGTAGTATTCTTTCTGTTCCTATTTTGTGGAATAGTTTGAATAGTATTTGTGTTAGGTCTTCTTTGAAGATCTGATAGAATTCTGCACTAAAACCATCTGGCCCTGTGCTTTTTTGGTAGGAAGACTTTCTATGACCCCTTCTATTTCTTTAGGAATTATGGGACTGCTTGGATGACCTATTTGATCCTGATTTAATTTTGGTATTTAGAATCTGTCTAGGAAATTGTCCATTTTCTCCAGATTCTCCAGATGTGTTGAGTATAGGCTTTTGTAGTAGGATCTGATGATTTTTTGAATTTCCTCAGTTTCTTTTGAAACTGAGGAAAATTCCTTTCTAATCTTGTTAATTTGGATACTGTCTCTGTGCCCTCTGATTGGTCTAGCTAAGGGTTTATCTATCTTGTTGATTTTCTCAAAGAACCAGCTCCTGTTTTTGTTGATTCTTAGTATGGTTCTCTTTGTTTCTACTTGATTGATTTCTGCCCTGAGTTTGATGATTTCCTGTCTTCTCCTCCTCTTGGGTGAATTAACTTCTTTTTGGTCCAGGGCTTTAAGGTGTGCCATTAAGCTGCTAGTGTATGCTCTCTCTTGTTTCTTTTTGGAGGCACTCAGGGCTGTGAGTTTTTCTCTTAGCACTGCTTTCATTGTGTCCCACAAATTTGGATATGTGGTGCCTTTATTTTCATTAAATTCTAGAAAGTCTCTGATTTCTTTCTTTATTTCTTCCTTGACCAAGGTATCATTGAGTAGAGTATTGTTCAGCTTCCATGTGTATGTGGACTTTCTGTTGTTTTGTTGCTATTGAAGAACACTCTTACTCCATAGTGATCTGATAAGAGGCATGGGATTAGTTTGATCTTATATCTGTTGAGGTCTGTCTTGTGACCAATTACATGGTCGATTTTGGAGAAGGCACTATGAGGTGCTGAGAAAAAGGTAAAATTCTTTTGCTTTAGGATGAAATGTTTTATATATATATATATATATGTGTGTGTGTGTGTGTGTGTGTGTGTGTGTGTGTCTGTGTGTTAAATCCAATTGGTCCAAAGTTTCAATTAGTTTTACTGTGTCCCTGTTTAGTTTCTGTTTTCCTGATTGGTCCATTGAGGAGAGTGGAGTGTTGAAGTCACCCACAATTATTGTATTACATGCAATGTGTTCTTTGAGCTTTAGTAAAGTTTCTTTTATGAATGAGGGTCCCCTTGCATTTGGAGCATAGATGTTCAGAATAGAGTTCTTCTTGGTGGATTTTTCCTTTGACTAGTAAAAAGTGTCCTTCTGTGTTCCTTTTGATGACTTTAGGTTGAATGTCAATTTTATCTGATATTAGAATGGCTACTAAGGCTTGTTTCCTGAGACCATTTGCTTGTAAAAATTTTTTCCAGACTTTTACTCTGAGGTAGTGTTTGTCTTTCACACTGAGGTGTGTTTCCTGTATGCAGCAAAATGTAGGGTCCTGTTTCCATAGCCAGTCTGTTAGTGTATGTCTTTTTATTGGGGAATTGAGTCCATTGATGTTAAGAGATATTAATAGTGATTATTAGTTCCTGTTATTTTTGATGTTATTTTTATAGTTGAGTGGTTATCTTCTTTTGGGTTTGATGGAAGAAGGTTGCTATTTTGCTTTTTCCAGTCAAAGTTGTACGAATATTCCAAAATCTGAAAAAAAAATCACCTAGAAATATCTGAAATATTCCTATGAAAGTTAGGGCCCATAAATCCCAGTCATGGGTGCTGCTTGATGACCGGCATTGGCACAGAGACAAGACAGGCTTCAAGTTGTTTGGGACGTAACAGTGGTCTGGAGACACGTGCTGGGTAGTGTCTTACCTTTTCTTGTGTCTGAGGGCTCGCACACTGGAGCTTGCCATAATAGAGTGCCTCTCATAGGCCCTGACTTTTGGTCTACCTGGACCGTGCCCTCCTATAACTCTACCTAGCCTGGTCTGTATGTTGAAGGCCCCACGCGGGAATTGGGACAGGACAAACCTTCCTAGACAGTATGTTTGGAATTAGTGTGCTGTCTCTAGGTATGAGGCTAGCTGGGCTGTACTTAAAGAAGAGGGGTCTTTCTCTCAGATTTCTGCTGTTACAGTGTCTTCACCCTGTGCAGGTAAAAGAATATCAGCAGTATGGTGTGTGGGGTGAGGGAGAGAGAGAGAGAGAGAGAGAGAGAGAGAGAGAGAGAGAGAGAGGGAGAGAGAGAAACATTCCTTAGGCCCACATGGGGGCTTCTGGTACATATTGGGTACTCTCTCTCTCTCCTTGGGAACTGCTCCAGCCTGGCACCTCGTAGGATATATCAATAGTAATTTTCTATATCAAAAAGGCCTTTTTAGGTGATAGAATTAGTGAAATGTCTGTCCTCTGAATTACTGAACCAGAATCTGGGAAGGATGGTAGGAAGGCAGCTTTCAGCCTAATATGAGGTTGGAGGAGTCCCAGTCCAGACTGAACCAGTGTGCAGCGGGCTCTGGGTTGGTACATGGAGTTTGAACTCCCGGTGTAGTAGACAGTCACCTTTCTGTCCCGCATTCCTGGGCGGACACTGTAGCATCTCCTTACCTCTTGGCTTCGCCCCGTTCCCCACAGAGGCTGCTTTGTTTCTAACACATCTTTTCTACTTCTCAGTGTGGGGTGATTTCATCAGGCCTCAGAGGCTCTGTGCCTGTTCCCTGGTAGAATTAGTGGAGGAGTCTATTCAGAGCATTCTCAGGGGGCTCATTGTTGTGAAATAAGGTCACTTCTCCCTTTAACACCACTGCAAACTGATAAACACTTAGAAGCAAAGTGCAGGAGGGGTGAGGCTGCTGCCTCCAGTCCTGGGACACCTCTTCCTGTTCTGTGACTGGGACAGGACCATGGGCCTCCTGTGAATGGGTGTTGACTCATTGTGCGTTAAGGTCCTGGTGCACTCGGGAAGTGTTATGATTTTCCCTTCTGTCTATATGTCCCCTTAACCCCACTCTGTTTGGAAGAGACTCAAGCTAATGTGGCCAGATTATCACTTCGCTGTGCAAAGGCTGTTCAAGGTGACCTGCCCTGAGGTTTGAACTGTCAACCCTTAAAATCACAGGCTCCTTCCTAGACTAGGGTTGGTGGGACTTCAGAGGATCCTCTTCAGTATACCTATACACGGGTTACAAGGAAGCCTTGAGCAGGCAGGTGCTTTGCATTGTAGTTCAGTGTTATCTGGAGCTTAGCTCAAACACAGGCTTGCCCGTCTGTCCCAGTTTCCGACTCTTGGGATTTCCCATATCTTTGCTGGTGATTCTAAAGTGCCCGATGAAATCTTACCTGTGAGGTGCCACTGTTGAAACTGGGACAACAGGTGCATTCAGTTGGGATTGTCAGGCAGGAAGGGAGGGGTCTGAAGGATGTGTGGGATAGAACTAGCCCCTGCCAGGACTGGAGGCGTCTCACCAGAAACCTACATGCGGCCTCCATATTCTTTAGTATGCATGCATGCACACATATGTGTATATATGTGTGCATACATGAGGGTTTTGTTGTTGTTGTTGTTGTTGTTGTTGTTGTTGTTTTTGAGACAGAGCCTTGCTCAGAAGGCCAGACTTGACTGACATTTTCTGTTTAGCACAAGCTGACCTCGAAGTTGAGATACTCTGGCCTCTGCTTCCCCAGTGCTGGGATTATAGCCTGTTCCACCACCATGGCTCTAGCTGTTCCTTTGTCTTTAATAGAACCATTCATACATACTTCCGACATGCCTTTATTCTATGTGGATTCTCAGTTAAAATCCCGTGTCAGGTAGGGTTCGCTTTGGGGTTGCCTTTGATGAACATGGTAGATACACCGAAGTAAACCACTTACCTTCATTTTCCTTTTCAAAGAAAATGTGTTGTGTCCTGTTTGCTACTTTAATAAAGTACTTTTAAATGTAGCTAAATTTTACCCAATGAAAATCTAGTCTTTTTCTTAGGAGTTTAATGGTTGGCAGGTTGCTATTTTTATTTTCAGAGAGCTTAGGTGGTTTTGACATTGAGATAGATATGCTAAACTTACATGCTTGAAAACCTTTTTCTTATTACAGCAAAAATTGATTTAGATGCTGTTAAATTAATTAAATATGTGGAAATATGTAACAGTCTCTGAACTTTGTCTCAGTTCTTTATACCAAAAAGTCCTCAGTGAACCAAATCAAATCTTTTCCAAAGTTATAAGGATTTCAAATAGAAATCTAATGAATGTGTATTCTACAATGAAGATTAGTTTTATTTGGAAATTAATTTAACTCCCACCATATTGAACTGTTTATTATTACATTATTAAACCCATTCTATTTTTATGGTTTAACTATGTACTTGACCCATTTAATCGGACTGTCTCACACATCAGAACCAAGTAGAGTACCTTGCCATCCGTGCTAGCCTTTGAGAAGGCTGATTTCTCCTGGGTAAGTGTGGCTGGAAGGAAGTAGAACTTTCCTAATGCCATTTTGATGAGGTTTGGTTGGTTTTGTAATCTGTGAAATCAATACTTTCAGATAAAAGATTTTACTGGGAGGAAAGAAAGCTAGAAGTTAAAGTAAAGGCTTTATTGTCCCTTGTTGCATAAAGAATGTTCTCAAAGCTTAGCATAGCAATGACCTCAATTCCCCTTTGCATATCAGCAGGGCTCCAGATCTCTGCTCTGGGATTCTGCTCTGGGTTTTCTACCAGGCCTCAGTCAATGTGTTCTGAAGCAGCTGGCATGTGCTCTACGTGTGAAGTGGTCCAGAGGGTAGCTAGAGAGCTGGTGCCAGTGGTGGAGAGGGATAAGCTCTGCCCCTTCCCCCTTTCCTGGCACTGCTTCGTCTGTTGCGATTACAGGTCAAATTTTTGACCCAGGATGAGCCTGGATGTGTGTCTTTCATTATGTCCCAGATTGGTTAAACTGCCTGATGCTGCTGGCTATTCAGCAAACCTCTCCTAGGGGATGCTTTGTACCAGAGAGTGCTCCAGAGAGCCTCTTTGGTATCTAGAGGGGACTCACTCAGGGCAAGGAAGATGATGGTCAGAGAGCGGACCCAGCTCGGTCAGTGTGCACTGGGAAAGAATGTGTTTAGGGCTGTCCTGGAGATCAAATGAGAGCACAGATCAGCTACTCATTTAAGAGAGTTGATTATCAGCTAGGCGAGCAGACAGGACAAATGACATTCAGGGCCTGAGGTCTTAAACAGTGTGGCATCTGGGATCATGAGAGGCTGAATTCTGCAGTGCCAGTGAGGGGAAAAGAAAGGAACAGAGAAAGGGGTTCTAGTGTGGTAGACAGGGGTGTTAGGAAGCAGGAAAAGCTGAAATCCTCATGTAGAACTGATGTATAGTGTTGCTGCCTCTAGGAACTGAAGTGTAATTGTTATTTACTATTTTAAATATTCTGTCAGTGATATATATATATATATATACACACATACACACACACACACATATATATGTATATATATATACATATATATATATATTTTTTTTTGATACTGAAAAACTCTGAAAAGAAGTGAAATTCCATTTTGATGGCAAGTGAGTATTTTTGACCACTGAGCTGTAAATACTATCCTTTTTGAACCAGTTCTTTATTAGCTACCCAGTAGTCGTTTTCCTAAGTCCCATGTTGATTTGAGAGTCCAGCCTGATGCACCAAAGAGGATTCAGTTAACTTGTGAAGCATCTTGTAGGGAAAGTAAGACAGAGAGTGAATTCTGTGTTTGAACTTGGATTCCTTCCCTAGGAAAACTCCCTATCTGTCTGAAATCTGAAGCACTTCTGGCCTCAGTCATTTGGATATGAGATTCTTACCGCGTTTCACTATTACGATAGCAAAGTTGCCAGTAATAATGCCGGGGGCGTGGGGTTGAAGTGTCTGTCCTGGAGGCATTCATTTGAGCACTCTCACTTTTGCTGCCTACTCATTTTTCTGAGCATTGCTTCCTCAGAGCCCTGAGCATGGACTGAAGTTAACAGTCCGCAGAGGGAGCTTCAGTGAATCCTCCTATCTGAGTTTCTAGGTGTGCCACCTGACTGGGCTAACACACTCCCGCTGCAGATCCTTGTTGGGAGGTGCTCACAGGTGCCCGTGAATAGCATTTTGAGGCTGGGGGGGGGGGCTATCTCTATATCCTGACAGTTCAAGAAGGCTCTTGTTTTGGTTCACACAATAATATGCACTTTGCCTGTCCTGCTGAGAAGCACGGGGCCCTCTGCTTTGGTCACGATGGCTGAGTGTTCTGGTACAAGAAGTAAGAAATGTCCTGTGATATGCAGGACGGCTTGGCTGAACCATGTGGGAATTATGCAACGTAAAAGCAGCCAGCTACAAAGTGACAGCATTACATGGTCCTGTTTGTACCAAGTACCAAGTGTAGTCGGCCAAGACGGGAGACGGAGATGGCCCAGGCTGGGAAGGAAGAATGCAGAATTCCTTACTGAGCAGAACATAGAACATTTAGGGTTTTCAAGTGGAAAATGGTTGTAGAGATGGATGCTGGTAATGACGCACAGCACAGTAAGTGGATTTCATCACCCAGTGGTACGATTAAAATGGTTACGATGATAAATTTCATGTTATGCATATTTTATCCAATTTTTAAAAAATGTATAATATAAAAATGTGTCTCAGTAAAACCTGCTGAAGCCTTAAAAGAAAAGTTGTGCCCAATATACTGCATTACATTTTACTAATGCTCTACTATCATTTTGTAAGCTAGTAGAAAATACCAGTGTTGAAATTGACATCTTTTTATACTTGTTTCTGAAGGAGATGAATGGATCTTCTTAGCGAAAGCCAAGAGTAGATTTTTTTGGCTTGAAATGAGGGCCACCTGCTTAGCGAAGCGCTTGAGGAGGACTCCAGTCATATCTCACGAAGACGGGGGAGCCAGGCTGCAGGCTCGTTAGTGAGCACAAGCACGTGGGAAGCCGTGTCCTGGGGAATGAGGGGTGAGCTAGGACAGTGTGGCCTGAACCCTACACTGAATTTATTGTAGAGAATTTTTTTATAGTAGTACTCAGGGCCAGCACTCTGCTGCTGTACGTCTCTAGATCTGTGTGTGTGTGTGTGTGTGTGTGTGTGTGTGTGTGTGTGTGTGTGTGTGTGTGTGTGTGTGTGTCTGTGTGTGTGTGTGTGTGTGTGTGTGAGCGCATGCGAGAGTGCGCTTACACTCGCATGTTCGCATGTAGGTGTATATGCTTGCTGTGTGTGTTATCTTTTGAGACAGGTCCTGTTGAATGACACTCACTGATTTGACTAGATGAGCTTAGCCTTGGAGTGTTTAAGGAAAAAAGACTTCATTTCCGTGCAGTTCCCTCATTGGTGTTCAGAGATGCTTGAAAGGAGGGAAAATCGCCAGTGTATAATAATGGGACTCAGAAACTTGACACCATTTTTTTTTTTGGCATTGTATCTGAGGGTGACTTAATATTCTCAAATTTTTATTTTTCAAGCAACACAGTGACTAATTTAATAGTTAGTCATTTAAAAACAATACTCTAAAGGTCACCCCTGAAGGTAAGGCCAGCTTGTTCTTCCTTAGGTGTTTGGGGGTTCATTACTCCTGTGGTGTTGTTTTTTAAGAAATACTTCTCAGAAGTTAATAACAAGTTTTGACTATAAGAATTCAACAACTACAAATCACGTTTTCTACTGGACATCTAAGTATAGTCAGTATGGAAGGACTGACCTGACCATAACAAAGATACCTCTTAGTGTATTGTGGATTTAGGAAATATCAGTTTCACAGCTGGAATCGTTTAAAGTAAGGAGAGTTCACTGCCCTCTTCCCAGCTGACTGCTACTGTTCTAAGGCGGTTTCAGATACTCTTGTTTATATTCATGTACATAGAATAAGACCCACGTAGCCACTTCTGCCCATTTGGTTGGGAATTTTTTTGCTTCTGACTCATAACCATGGGGGAAAGAACATGATTATTAATTGAATAACATACAGCTAACGGTGTGCTAGGTTTAAGATCGTGTGTTTATGTGTGATAAACTGTATACCGTTTATAGGAGGGGGTGGCAGTTGAGAGACAGTGCTCTTGTAAATGTGCGTTCTTTACAAGCAAATGCTTCTTTTCTTAATTTTCAGCTGGGTGTTGGGTACATGCTCATCCTCGAAAGGTGTGTGATGCTGGCAAGCAGCAAGTTTCCTAGGTTTCTCCACCAAGTTGTTCTCTAGACATTTTAATATGGACATAACCTTTCTTCCACTGTATAGTTTGCTAAGTGCTGTTTGTAGAGAAACCATGAATAAAAATGCTGGGCTGGGTGAATTTAATTTGAGTATATTTAATGAAAGTTTCAGTGTGCCGTATATTTATGGCACTCTTTCAGCTTAGTGCAAATAAATTAATTTCCTGGAAACAGCTGCACCTGTCCCCGTGAGAGCCATTGCTGTAAGGAGATGACGGTCATTTTAGTTTGAGTTTCAAACTGTCGTCATTAATTGCATAGTCCTGTTTGGGACAAGATGGAAAGTGTCCAGATTGTTCAGAAATCAATGATCCATAAGCAAAGGGGGGGGGTTAGGAAAACAAACGGCAACCCCCTATTGTGGCATGCCTCCTGTGCGCCCTGCAGTTTTACAGTTTGTCCCAAGTCGTCAGCATAAGATCAGTTTCCATTGTTGATGAAGAAGCCAGCTGCCCAAGGAGACTCTCAGTTCTTCCGTTACAGTAGTGGCCAGAGCGCGACCTGATTCTGCCTGCCACGGCCACTGCTGCACAGCTAACTAGCACAGAGTGGACAGAGCCCTAGGCTCGCTTGCTCACTCATGGGTATCTAATCCTTAATATGACCCATTCAGGTAAGGATTTTATTTTCCTTGTGTTACAGACATGGAGATGGGCTTTTAGAAGGGAAAGGAGTACTTAAATCAAACCATGGCCCGGAGGCAGGATTTAAACACAGGCAACCAGAATGTCTAGAATTGTCCTTTGGTCATCATCTTGGCTTTTTCCCTGCGTTCCAGTTAAAGGAGGCCTTGTGCTTTGTTTTGGTTTTCCTTGCTTGTTTGTTTGGATAGTTGCTAACCTTACACGTTTAGTAGCTTCAAAATACTCTGTGGCTTACTCAAGCCGCCACATATCCCAGTGGTTCAGCACTGAGTGGATAGAATGAGACAGCACAGGTCAGGGACACAACTGTCTGTCTGTGGAACCCTGACTCACTCACAAACGTGCCAAGTCTCACTTCCTGGGTTCAGTCCTAGGGATGGAGATAACCAGGAAGGTTTTATGGCCTAGTGGGAGTTATGACAGTAGATGGATGATCTTACCTGAGCATCTGCCTGGGACCTAGCAAGGCACCAGGGCGTGGCAGAGAGCTCAAGAGATCGAGCTTAGCCAAGGCGATGCACTCAAAAGCAGGGTGAGCTGAGCTAAGGTTATGGGCTGAAGTCTCCAGACATGCCAGGACAGAGAGGCATTCAGACAGCGGACAGGATGTCCCCAAGATAAAGTATAAAGCGCGCCTAGCTGGGAACTTCTGCTCACAGTTCTGAGTGCCTGGGACCCAGCCAGGTGGGGGACAGCCTCTGACGGGGCTGTCCACGGAAGCCCTCATCTTCTATCATGCTGAGTGTGGGGGGCCATGGAAGACTCAGGAGAGGGGGCTGCAAGAGGGAAGTCCAGGACAGAGGGACAGTGTGGGCACAGCATGGCGGGGTGAGCACAGAGCTACTGGGAGGAGTCTGCTCCGTTGAGCAGGTTGAAGCTTGGGTTTGGGAAACTGTGAGGCAGTGATACGCTCGGGGAAGAATACCTGTTAAATCCTTGATCGCTGCGCCCAGGTGCTACCCTCTCACTGCTCCATCCGGGGCTCCACGCTTTACAAGGGAGCCTATTCAAATGCTATGTTGCTCAGCTGTTCAGTTACTAGAATCTGCTTGCCATGAGCCGCATTACTTCTCCATAACTTCTGCTCCTCAGAATGCTGGCTGCCCCTCCATTGCTCCATTTTCATGCTATTGAAATTTGGTAGTTAATTTAAATATTTCTAGGTCTCCTTTTGTCTTAGTTGCATTTCCATTCCATTGAAGGTACACAAACAATGGACTTAATTTGGGGGCCACTTACCGTTTCCAAAGGAGAGTCCATAACCTTCAGGGCAGGGGCATGGCATCAGGCAGGCATGCTGCCAGAGCAGCGTATAGCTTGGAGAGTACATCTTGTCTGGAAATTGGAGGCAAAGAGTGAAGGAGACAGGGCCTGGTGCAGGCTTTTGAAGCCTCAAAGCCTACCCCCACAGTGATACACCGTCTTCAAGAAGGTCACAGGTCCTAACCCTTCCCCCGAACAACTCCATCAAACATTCAACTACATGGGCCTGTGAGGGGCACTGTCATTCAAGCCACACCCCTCTCTGTCTGCACATGCCTCCCTTCGTCAGCATTAGCTTCGTCATTTTTTGTTTCACGTGTCATTTTCAGGCTTTAATAGTGGAGGGCTACTATCACTATAACAATATCAAGAGGCTTTGGGGAACCGCGTGAGCCTAGCCTAGGCACACTGCTACCCTACTCGTGCTAACCAGTCGGTGAGGCACAGGAGAAGTCTTGACTGTTATACTGGGTATCCCACTTCAGGCAGTGCAGCCTGCAGTCATTTTGGTATTTATGGTGCAGTTACAGTTAAATGATAACTTCAAGAAATAGTTGGTCTTTTCCACATACATCAGTATATAACTTCTGCTGTAGAAGACATTGCAATTTTGGTATTGTGGTGGTTTGGCTCTGCTTGGCCCAGGGAGTGACATTATTTGGAGGTGTGGCCTTGTTGGAGGAAGTGTGTCACTGTAGGGGTGGGCTTTGAGACCCTCCTCCTATCTGCATGGACGTCAGTCTTCTAGCAGCCTTTAGATCAAGGTATAGAACTCAGCCGTTTTATACCACCCTAATTTCCCAAAATTAGTTAAATCTAATGAACTCCTCAAAATGACTTAAATCAAATTAGGAATTAGATCTGTTGTAGTTAGTGTTTTACTAACTACAACATGAACAGATACCATGACCAAGGCAACTCTTTAAGGACAACATTTAATTCGGGCTGGCTTACAGGTTCAGAGGTTCAGTCCATTATGAACAAGGTGGGAGCATCCCAGTGTCCAGGTAGGCATGGTGTGGGAGGAGCTGAGTGTTCTACATCTTTATCTGAAGGCCTCTAGGAGAAGACTGGCTTCCAGGCACATAGGATGAGGGTCTCAAAGCTTACCCCTACAATGATGCACTTCATCCAGCAAGACCACACCTACTCCAATAAGGCCACTCCCTGGGCCAAGCATACCAAACTACCACAGGTATGGTGAATTTGGTGTAAGCAAGGACTTTCTTGCCTAATCTTAATATCTTTTTCTATCTAGTCACCAACACATGGAAATCTTTTGGGAAATATTAGTCCAAGTATTTTAAGAAGAGTTTTCAAGTTGATTCACAGACTTCTTACATCCATTCAAGTTTTCACAGTTGGTTTCCCCACACATTTTTGGCATGTCCTGTCTCCCATATTCTATCATTTGTGAACTATCAAATTGTAGATATCTATCCTCTTATAGTGAAGAGATTGGTTATGAGGTAAATATTATGGTAAGTATAGTAAGTATATTAAGGTAAATATTACCTTAGAAATCTATTCGCAAGGATATAGTTCATAGAAGTAATATAATAATGGAGTCATTTCTCTGTGAGCATGTATTTAATTTTGGTATTCTTCATGCATATACCCACTGCTAAGATCTGGAGAGCCATCCCATGATGGGTTTTCATGTCTTACAGGTGAAGTTAGGGGCTGTTAGGGTAAATGATGGAGAAAAAAGAGCACGTTTATTGGGAAGCTGCTCTTGAGTAGGCGAGTTCACTGGCCTTAAGACCAGGGCCAGAGAAGGCCTCATAGGGAGAGGGGGAGAGGGGAAAGAGAAAAATAGAGGCAGGGTACATGTGCAAAGAGAGACGAGAAAGGAGCGCCTCAGGCTATTTTAAAAACCATTATCAATGAGATACAATGTATATGTAATTAATGTAGATACAGCCACACGTACTGACTTGTAGTATACAGTTCAAGAGTAGGACAGATAAGTGCAGGTAGCCACCATTCCATTCATGGGCTGAGTTTCTATCATCTGACATGTCTGTCATTCGGCTCTGTAGTTAGTTCCTCTCCTCCTCTCATGGCAATCCTTGACCTGATGTCTATTGGTGAAGTTTTGCCTTCTCCAGAGTTTTCAGTAAGTGGGACCATACGTTTAGTACTTCGTATCTGGCATCTTTCTTAGGATGTAGTGGGCCTTCATTCCTTTATATTGTCATTTGCATCAATAGTTTTTTCCTGAGTGGCGTTTTCCACATAACATTTTGCGTATGTTTGCCAGCTGATGAACATCTGGGTTATTTGGGGTTTGGGACCCTGATACATAAGGCTGCTGTGAACATTCCCGTGTCAATCTTTTGTGGAAGTTGTGTGTTTTATAGTTCCTTATACCTAGAAGGAGAATTACTAAGACCAATAAATGTGTTCTCTGCTTTAGAAAAAAACTGACAAATTATTTTTCAGAGAGCTTGTAACATTTTGAATTTTCTATAATTGCATTTTCAGATTTTTATTTAACAATTCTAGTAGCAATGTTGTGGATGTCATTAAGGATTTCTTGTTCTTTAAAAAAAATATGCTGACAATTTCTTTGTATGCTAACATGATATGTTTCTTTGTTAACAAAGTGTGAAATCTAGACCCTATTGCTTCTTCCTTAGTATAGCTATTTGACAATATTGTATAGGAGTCACAAGTTTATATGAAGAAATATAAGAAAACCATCATTATCTGTTGGTCTGTTCTGGTCCTAGATACTTGTCATTTGCTGAAGTCTGTGCATGCTCAAGTCCCTTTTATAAACATTGTATTTTCATAGAACCTATAGGCATCGTTCATATACTTTTTAATCACCCCTGGCTGATTGAGAAAATTGGGACAGTTAGATGCTGTGTGAATAGTTGTTACATTACCTTGTTCCGGATTGATAACAGGAAGTTCTCTGCAAGTTCAGTTAAGAGGAAAATGTCCCCCCAGCTATTTTCTAAGAACTGTTGGTTAAATGCAAAGATAAAAATCGAAGACTACAGAGTGCTGGCTGTACTTAATTGTCTCAAAGATTCAAGATTCAAGAAATAAATCCCTCCTAATGGAGGCTTTTTCTCCTGGACTATGTGCTACCACAGCGTGTGTGGAGGGCTCTGTCCCCTGCTGCCCTGCTGGGTGATCTTCCCAAGCATCGCATCCTCGCGTGCACCCTCACGGACCTGCTCATGCTCTTTAAGGAAATCTGCAGGGTGACACCCATCCCCCCACAGAGACTCCGCCCTTTGGGTCTTCTGATCACTGCCTCTCGGGCCTTTTGGATCTCATTCACCGGGCACCAACTGACATAGAGAGTAGGGGTCAACAGGCACTGCTGATCACAGTGCTGGTCTGCGTGAACTGAGCACTGTTCAGATTTAGAGATTTAGAGACTACAGATCCTTAATGGTGGGTCTGACACTGAGGAGTTCTCAGATGCTTGCTTTACACTTGTGTACACTCTGGGCTCCCTTGATAGGTGGCTATAAAATCACTCGAAATTGTACTTTAGCAAACCCTTTCATTATGTTCTGCCTAGGAACAAGAGAGAAATTGTAGTTTTGGGTTACCCAAGTCTAGAGTATCCCACATTTTACTTTAGTTTCCCATGGGTCTTCAGCACATTCGCTAATATAAACAGTAGAACAAAAAATGTAGATTATACTCTAGTAGCTAAGTTGCCTTGTGATATTAAGATGCCTTAAATATTCGTAGCATATTTTCATTTGACACTAAAATAGACACAATTATAAGCTTTACTGAGCTTTGTGGAGATTAGGAATCAACTGTGATGTACTGAGTACTAAATTGACATGTAGGAAGTCTGATACCCAAGGTGTGCTGTGTGGCTTTGTAATGGGCACATAACCACTCTGGGCTTTCATCTCCTCAGTAAAGGGGTCTCAACTGTGCACGTAACTGTAAGGTCTCTGAGTTCGTTACTTTACTGGGATGGTTTAGATTTCACATGGCTACTCTGGAGATAAACAGACACGGGATTTCTTTACTTATGTTACTCCTCATCTCAGCCAAAAGTGTGTGACTCTAATATCGCTGTATTATAATGGAATTTAGCTGTTTATTTTTTTCTCTTCGAAAGCATGAAAGTAGGCAAGAATGAGGATAAAGATGAAAAAGAAATTTTAAGCAAAAAAAATTCCTCAAAGCAAATAAACAAACAAAGCCCCCTGGTTGCAAAATAGCATAGTGAAAAATGATTTGTTTTATTTTAGGCCACAACCAATTAAACTGAGCTCAGACGTCATGTATATTTAAAGTGTTCTAATATAATTAAACCATATAAACCTATAGGATTTTATTGATTTAAATCCCTGGGATCCCATATAAAATAGTGTCATTAAAATTCATACACCCAAGGGACCAAAGGGAAGCACGGAAGTTGAGACTTCATTTCCGTTCCACCCAGTGCCAAGATCCACTCTGTGCCATGGCTACGCTTCACTGAGTAATGGAACTGAAGCAGACAGTTCGCAAAGGTTTGCAGGTGACAGTTGTGGGGGAATGGGTTACTCTTAGTGGTTCTTAAAGCCGCCATTTTCAGGCTTTCTCTACAGTTTTTGAAGCCATCTAAATCTAGGTCACAGTGCACACACAGGCTTGCTACTATAAACTTTCTGTACAGTAGACACCATGCCTCGGTGCAGGACGGGACGCGTGGTAGCTGGGAGTCTGGCAGAGCCCCCAGTGGTGTGCTCCTTAACCGCCATCTGGTACAACTGCAAGCAATTCCTCAAGTACTAATTATTTTTCTATCCATGCATGGAAAGTACCTCTCGGTAAAGATGTCAGTGCAGCCAGAACGTCTCTGCTGCTTGCTGCCTCTCACTTTCAACAGCGATGCAGCCCTCTGCTGCGGTGGCATCTGACAAAGGCAGATGTGGGAGGAAGAGAGAGTTAAAATCTCCAGCACTGAGTCTTCTTGTGAGCTGCCAGATGTCTGGATAAGCATTGCTTTCATGATCCACCCAGCTCTCCCCGAGCACAGTGAAAGCAGTCTCACATGGAGTCGTTGTGGGAAACCACTTCCCTTAGGGAGCCTCAGTTTCTCACCAGTTTTTAAAACTGTAGCATGTTGGTTAGGGCCAGCCACATGCCCAGTCAAAGCTTTTTTTTTCTTTCCTGAAAATGGCCCAATTCTACAGCTAAAACACGTACAGGAGCACTTTTGTCTAAGGGCAGGTCAGTGTTGTGTTTGGGGCACAGAGACAGCTACAACAAATGCTCTCTCCTCACAAGAACTGAGCTCTCAAAGTGCAGACTCCCCTCCTTTGAGGAGTTCTGCTATAGTGTTTTAGCAGCTCCTTCCCACCTCACCCAGTCCCAGACCTAAAGCCTGGTGGGTGCCCTCAGGGACCCTGCATTGGAGGCATGTGAACCCCAGGGGATTCTCGGGTCCCTTGGGACTGGTTGAGCTCACAGAGCAAACCCACCCACTTGTTGATTTTGTTGTTTCCTCAAACTACGGTGACTAGCTCAGTTTGAGCAGGGCCTCCAAACCCCTCAGAGTTTTAGGAAATGCAGTGCCTTATGTTATTCAGTGGAAACTGGTTTCATCTCCGTGCTCTTTGAAATCCCTCTTATTGGCAGCAAGATAAACATCTATATCCATTTCTTTTCAGAAATCCCGAGCTGGATACTGAGAACATCAGTCCTATCTTTTTGAGTCTCGCATTGAAAGCTTCCAGGAGTCTATGGCCTAGAAGTGAAATTAAAGGTAACTGTATTTTAAAATGTATTATTAAACTCACATACAAATTCACCCATAAGTAAACACATTCTTTTATGTGCTGAACGGAATCTTGGTATCTTTATATATATATTTTTTAGTTTCATTTATCTTCCTCGTTCTATTTATTTATTTTTTTTAGTTTCATTTATCTTCCTCGTTCTTTTTCTCCCCTTCCCTCCTGCCCTTCTGTTTGCGCCCTTCATTCTCTGTATTTATGCAGCACACACCTGTGGAGTCCTTTCAGGGCCCAGTGTTTGGGGCCCACATACCTTAATCCTCCCCGCCAGGAGTCTGGTTGGCATGGGAGGGACTGGAGGAAAACACATCTGAGAACGTCATCCCCGTCTCTGTCCAGAGGCTTCTGGGGCTGGTCCGACCGAGGCCTACAGCTGTTCAAGTACCTTCTTCCTTCCTGGTCATCCTGCTCGGCCCTGAAACGAATGCTCCTGTCCCCTCCGTGTACCGACTCAGCCCTTCGCTTACAGCAGCCTTCCCCTAGTCACCTGAACCTTCTCTGTCTGTATCTGTTCTTCACACTTAGGACTGGTAAACAGAATCGCTCCTGGGGTCAGCACAGCAGCAACAGCACTGCTCCCCAGCGCGTTCCTAGTCAAACCTTTCCGCTAGGCCTGACACCTGACATGGCAGCTCCAAGAAGAACATTTTTTTTTCTATTGCTATCCTGTTTCACAGCAAAAATACAGGTACACCAAAGTGCTAGATAAAATCACGGCCATCCACATACACAAGGCCTGTGTGTACCGTGAGTGCATGTCACATTTAGACACAACAGGGATGTGTGCACGGCGTATGCTCAGCTGACTGCAGGATGCAGATGCTAGCGCTTTCTCCCCACAGTTCTGCAAGTACTGAGTGAGCTGGCATATATAAAATATGCGGTTCCAGGCACAAAGTGCACACCTCGCTGTGAGAGGAAGCCCTCAGTGACCATGATGTAAGCCCATAGTGTTATCATGGTGTGCTTGTAATAGGACAAATGCTTTCACTCTGAATGCTGATGAGAGGCCAGCAGTAGGAGAGAATTCCAAAGGCTACTAGGTCAGTAATCTCATTGTTGGTTCAATAAATAATTGCCTCTTCCTTGATCACAAAAGTTCATTCTTAAAAGCTATAGCTCTGATTGGCAGTTGAAGTGAATCATTCTATATTCCTAAATCTTTCTGTTCTTTCCATTCCTGTCTCAGTACAAAGGGCACTATAGTCTTGAGTTTTTATAAGTTTAAAAGCAATTAAGTGTGCAACAGTATTTGTTTTCTCTGATTAGATAATGTTTCTTCTTATTCTTAAAGACAAAATGCTTTGAAATATTATCACATTTATAATATGTACTTTTCTGAAACGTTAAGAAGCAAACCAACCTGAAATTGAACAACACATATACACTGTACATAAATTAAATGCAGCTTACTTAAATTTTGGCTTTCTTTTCCATGTCCTTTGAAATGAAAACACGGTTAAATCCATCACATTAGAGAATTTCCTAAGCAGTCATTTCATAGGATTTGCTTTGTGTGCAGTTGAAATGAATGACATTGCCTAGCAGACAAATATTGTATAGAGCTGGGGTGCAGCTCGGGAGTAGAATTTGTGCTCAGCATGCACAATTTACTAGACTCTATCCCAAGCAACACACACACACACACACACACACACACACACAGCAGAGGCAGAGCTTTTTAAGAAAAGAAAGTATAATTCTCTAATCCTCCGTGAGCCTCCTAACTTAGCAAGCGGCTGTGTCTGAACCCTGCTGGCAGTGTCCCTCCTCCATTGTCTCTGTCTCTGTGCCAGCCTTGGTCATGCACAGTGCAGACTGAAATGGAACTGCTTCAAGTGGACTGAGCATATGAGAACCCTTTTGCTAAAATCCAGAGGGCATGAAGACTTTCACGTTTGCTCCCTGTGAACCAGTTAGAACTGTGAAGGACTAGGAGAATGTGTGCATTTCAATGCAGCTCTGTCTGATGCCTGGGATGCTGGCATCAGTCCCGCTTCCCTCCTGCTGTCTCCCTGCCACTTCTCTCCCAACCCTCCCTTCTTGCCTGCCTGCTCCATCCTTCTGGACCTTATTGTCAGAACTCCGATGTCCCAAGATTTCTTACCTGCGGTCTGGACCTCTTGAGAAGGGAGCTGGATGAGAGTCCTGCCCAAGAGTAGCATCTGTGAGCATTGATAGCCCCTCTCTGCCATTGCTGCTCTGTGCACTCTGATCCGGCAGACCTGCCTAGCCTGTGCCTGGGACGGGGCTGAGCCCTGTGGAGATCCCTGGTGTTGCCTCTCCGCCCCTGCTCTCTGAGGTGATTTCATTGGTGCCCTTTGCTTCATCTTTTCTCAGCTAATTTTGGAGAAATCGTTCTGCCTCCACTCACACTAGTATTTTCTGGCAGATAGCAGTATTATAGTTGAATTTTGCTAATCTCCCTGCATTTCACAAGGAAGGACCATGCTTTGGCATGAGCTGTATGTTCTGTTTGAAATGAAGACTTGCTAACCATAGGGATGACACTAGATCCTGTACTAGAAATCTGGCCCTGGATTTGCAAAGTGTCTTCTCAGCAGAGATGACTTTTAAAGCTTGTTTGCACTTTTTATTGTATTATTGTTTAGACATAGTCTAGGTATGGAGGGAGTCATGTGAAGAGAATTCTGAGTGTTCTTCAGAGCACTCCAAGGAAACAAGGCAAGAGTCTTGTGACCTCAGTTTCTTCACAACACAGAATCGTTCTTGGAATGCTTTTTCATGCTCTGCCCAGGTGAAGTGGATAGGAGTGAGTTTACTTCAGGCTACTTGTTCTTGCTTGCTGCTGTTGTCCAATTAAATGTTTAAATTATCCTTTATATGCTTCTATGGAAAAATGTTTTTAGCTTATACAACTTGTGTATGTGATCGTATAGAGCTTGAACTCATGAGAACTTTACTCACCTGACCTTCCTTAAGCCTCAGAATATACATTGTCTGGGGCTCTGGATAAAGCTGGCTGTGACCCGAGGCTTTAGTCTGCCGGTTTAGTACCTCCCAGACCCCGTTGCCCATAGAGCCACGACACAATACATGGTTGTATGAGATAGATTATGACTTGTCCTATGAGTAAGCAAGTTAGAAAACCACAAATTCTTCTCAAAAGTTGGAGACGAGCAAAGTAAAATTTCTGAAAACCAAGATGCTAGGTGCTGTTCTGTGGCTAGTGAAGACACGCCCCACCACACCTAAATGTCTACTGTCTAAACAGTATGGTTTCCATATGAAATATCCCCAATGGGTCAGGTGCCAAAGGCCAAATCTCTGGTGGATGGTGCTGTTCCAGGAAGACTAGATCATGAGCTGCTTGCTTCACCAGAGGACTCATCACCACTGGATCCATCCTCTGTCCACACTCAGTGGGTTGTCAGACAGTAGAACCTAGTAGGGTAGACAGATGCATTACCGGTTCACAGCACACGGCTTCCCCCGGGGGACCCAAGCTTGATTCCCAGCACCCACATCCGGTGTCTCACAACTACCTGTAGTTCCAGTCCCAGGATCTCACGTCTGCTTCTGGCTTTTGCAGGTGCCTGCACATAGGTAGCATGCACTAAAAACCAAACACACACTGTCATAAATTTTGAAAGCAAAATCCTAAAAGAAGAAGAAAAAATCTAGCAGCGCCTCGTTGGAGGAAGCGGCTCCCTGGGGTCAGCGCCTTTTCGTAGTCGTTGCTTGGCTGGCTGTTACAAGGTGGTCTGATTTCCTCTCTCCTGTTGTACCTCTGTGGTATTTTGCCTTGCCACAGGCCTTGAGCAGTTGGCCTGCTGAGCAAGGATGGAGACCTTCAACACTGAGCACACCCGAATCTTCATCCCCTAAGTTGTTTTTGTGGGGTGTGGTATCGCGGTGAGGAAAGGCCACAGAGACCTCTGATTTCAGCCTTTGTGTTCATCTTATTTACCTTCACCAGTCGGACATGAATCATCAGAGCAAACCAAATATGAATCCATTTTGATATATAGTGACATGAAGTTCTTTAAACTTGGCCAATGATAAGGATTTGAGTATTTTTGAGTATACTAATTATGTTTAATTTCTAGAACCCAGTCTTGTATCATTCTGAACTGAGTTTGGGGGTTGGCATCTTCTCATCATGGCTCCCTTTAGCCTCAGGCGGTTATATTTTAATAACCCCAGTAGATGCCTGAGATGGTAGCTGGTAAGGAACCCTGAATTTATTGTTTTGTCTTATGCTTAGATTCCTCTGGTAAAGGTTTAACTCATAGCATAGATACAACAAGAGAGTAATGACAGTAACTAAGAAGAAGGTAAGAAGAGTTACAACGGTGAAGCCGTGCGTGCTTTCACTTGGAGGCCATTATTAAGTGAAGTAACGGGTTGCTTGAACATAAGCATTGAACTGCATAAGGCAGCCACAATATCTGAGATCACCCTGATTAAAAATTTCCATTGATTGATTGACTGATTGATTGATTACAATGGTTGATCACTTGGCATTGAAATTGTGTGGAAAATGAAGCCATTATAGTGTGCATTATAGTGGGCATTATAGTGTGCATTATAGTGGGCATTATAGTGTGCATTGATTATGTGTGGTAGAAGACAGTTACCTGAAGGTATGGTTTCTTTTCCTGCATTTTTTGAGATGTTTATATAGTGATAGACCTTTTAAATGTCAGTATAATAAAGCCATGGTGTGTTATATTTTTTTCAACATAGTCTGTAATGTTGATTAGCCATCTACAGAAGGTGCTCAGATTCTTCTGCTTATGTAGGATTCCCTTTAAACAATAAAACCAGTAGTACCTTTAGCTTTTTCCAGGAGTATGTACTCCAATGTATACTTACGTCTTCCTTCTTGCTTATGTTATTGACATGTCTTTGATTTACAGGACACGTGCCAGTCATAAACGATGAACTTGTGTTTTCAAGTAGAGCGTCCTTCGCCACCTGTTTGTGTGTTTAGCGGAATCTCTTTTCGGTGAGCACTGTCCTTAGTACTGCCTTGACTTGTTTCCTCAGTTCATTGGAACTGGAAAACTGCCATTTCTTCTCACCGTTGCCACGGCCACCAGGCCTGGTGTCGTCATTGTCCCTCTGCTCTCTGCCCGTTACCGAGTACCTCTGCTCACAGACTGCTCTAGTTTCTTTAGAGTCTGTCACTAGACAGATAAGCATCAGACAGTACAGCTCCGGTAGGGCTTGACTGGCTTGAAATTCAGGGTACATCAGATCAAAATGAGTTCTAGGTTCTTTTCCTCAGTAGCTCACCCAGTTTATGTGTACTGTAGGAAGATGACTGCTCCCTTTGAGAGACACATTCGCCTTCCCTCACTGAGAGATGGTTGATGATGCAGCTGGTACTCACTGTGGACGTGGTGACAGTGACCTTCGTCCTGGGATCATTGCCGCTCATGCTTTCTGCTCAGAACTGTGTTGTTTCGTGCCTCTGAAGTCGTGAAGTGTTTAATACAGAGAGGACCATATGTAACACTGATTGAGAAAACTGGGTTCGTTTTTACTGCTTCCTACCTCCAGCACAGTCAAAAGAATGCAGTGGGGATGCCTTTTTTCTAGGTTTATTCTTTGCCTCGGTACTCTTCAACCTAATTTAAACAGTTATAAAACTAACAGGTGTGTCAAGCCACACATTAAAAGTACCACCTCCTGCCCCCATGCCCATCAAAGAGAGAGGAGCTTCATGCTTAGCTCTCAGGAATTCCTGAGCCACACCATGAGGCTCTACCTAACAGGGATGTGCCCAGCCCCCACAGCAACTTGGCCTTCAGCTTGAAGAATCCATTGCTAATCAGCTAGAGTTGTTATCCGGTGCTGGATGGAACGTTGCACTGGATGGGCCCAGGGCATTTTGCATGTGTTTCTCCGAGAGGCTACCTGGATGAGCTAGAGAAAGGTGGCTCCCTTGCTGCTCCTCTGAGTCCTTCTCACCGGTGGTCTCTGGGTGCTTACATTCAGGCTGGGGCTACTTGACCCGACTCATGATTGGCACACCGTCATGCACCTGTGTGCTCATGCACATGTGCCTGTCTGACAGGCCCTGCCTTATCCTGATCATCTCTCTTCCAGAGATGATGTCTGTCTGTCTGTCTGTCTGATCCAGAGCCATCTGTGTTTGGGCTCCTGCTGACAGTGCAAAGCTGTCTGACTGCAAGAATGTGGTGTCCATGATGCAGGTCCCCATGTGAGCAAGGCATGACTTCAAGGCATGACTTGTCTTAGTGTGGCTGTTGCTGACCGAGGCCGTGCAGAGGCAGGCCTGAATATTTTTCAGGTCTGTGCTCAGAGTCACCAAAGCTTTTGTCTCCAGTTCTGTTTTCTGTTGATTACTTTTGAATTTTCATATCACACACACACACATATCTTACTCTTGTGAATTCTACTGGATTTACATAGTCTTAAATTTTTATCTAATGCTTTTTGGTAGTTCTACCAAATAAGCCATTTAAGAAATTACTTCTGTGAGAATCTATTGAGCGCCAGGCCCCTCTGGTTGCTGTTTCTGGTAAGATCTTTGATGACTTTAAGTCCCTAGAGTGAGTTGGCCTCCTTTGAAGGTCACATCTTTAAAGATCTCACCTTCCACAGCATACTTTACCCAGGCAGATCTGCTTAGTAAGCCTCCTCCTCTTCTTTTCTAAAAAATTATTATTGTGGGCATGAATAATTCTGTGCCAAGAGCAAATTCACCTGCAGCCTGGGACTCCTACTCATACAGCAAGCAGATGGCAAGAGCACTGTGCTCTTCTCTGAGCAGTTCATTTAACGATATTTTAAGTGTAGTCATCACTGAGAAACCTGCGTCAGTGGACGAGTGCAGGGCAGCTCTTCCCAGGGTTGGTCTCTCTCTCTCTCTCTCTCTCTCTCTCTCTCTCTCTCTCTCTCTCTCTCTCTCTCTGTGTGTGTGTGTGTGTGTGTGTGTGTGTGTGTGTGTGTGTATACACTCTGTTTCTAATGAGGCTGAAAGTGTCTACTTTAGGATATTTCCCCTTTCTTTGCTATTCTCGCTTCAGAAACCTTGTTGACAAATGATTCTGCATTATTGAGATAAACTATAGTGATAAATGCTGTGTCTACCCCTTGAAGTACACATTAGAAATGGGAAATTTATTTCACTTGAGGAAAGAGGTCACTTAATAGCCCAGTCTGACCTGTCTTGCCAGTCCCTACGGACCATCTTATTGTCTGTCCCAGGGCTGTCTTATCGGCCTGTTCTACCTCATGCCTGCTCCTCTAGGCCAACCTGTTGGCTTAAGCTGACCTGTAAGCGTCCACAGTGACTTAGCCACATGAGTGAGCAGTGAGCATACATGAGGAAAAGGGTCCACTCTCTTCATTTACCATGTAGTGCTTTTTTACTCTCACCTGCTTCTCCATTTTTTAAATGTTTTAGACAACTCTTCATTGTTTTCCGGGTGTGAATTTCACATCATGTACTATGATCCTACTCATTGTGCCCATGACAGTCATACCCACCCACCACCCCTGCAGCCTCTCCTTCGGCAGAAAGAAAAAGTCTCATTATGGAAGCTGTACTGTACCACAGCATGTCCCGTAGCATTCCCCTTTGTCCACACTGTTTTGGAGGCAAATGTTCATTACAATGACTCCTTTGGTCTGGTCTGAGGCCTCTGCTTCTCCTACTCTATCCATATCAGTCCTGTTGGTGCCCCGTGTCATGGAGATCCCCGTAGTTTTAGATCTGTAGGACTCTGCGGTGCACTCCAGCGTTCCACAATAGGGCAGATGCTCGGTGGGCCAGTTCCAAAGCCTGGTTCTCAGTTTGAGCGATATTTGAGCTGGTCAGCCTGCTAGCTCTCCATTCTCATTCCCCTGGGTCTGGTTCACACCCCCCACCCCCTGGCAACCAGGCCAGCACTACCATGCTTCCAGTCAAGGTCCAGGGCCTGCTCTCCTAAGTGCTGCAGTTGGTGAGGCACAGAGGCAGCTCTCTCAGGGCCAGCTCTCCCCTCTGCTGGGGGAGCAGGGAAGGGGAAGGGAGAGCGGGAAGAGGGTATCTCTCCCTTGTCACACCACTGCACAGGAAATGAATGACAGGGCCAATTCGTCCATGCTTGGGTCCAGGCCACCAGCAACCTCTGAAATGTCCAGGGTCTGCTCTCTGGAGTAGTGCAGCGGGCTAGGGGTGTGATCAACTCTCCTACTCACACCCCAGGGCCAGCTCCTCCTGGAAGCCCTGGTGAGGGGGTGGAGCCAGCTCTGCACAGCCCTCAGATGTCAACTTGACCCTGTGTGGCAGCCCACAGCAGGAACATTGCCTGGCCTTTGGTGGTAACAGAGCCCTGCTGCTTCAGGGTCACAGGTGCACATGTGGCCCTCAGTGGCAGCACAGGCCAGGACCCCACCATGGTGCCAGGAGACACACTGGTTACTCATCACGTCAGGCTCTTCCTCACTACCCCAGAGTCTCCCGTGCTGCGCTCTTCATTGTGCAGACATCCTTCTGCTTCTCTTTCTGTTCCGGCTCCACACCACTCACTTGCTCCTTAGTGGTGCCCAGGGTCTCTGAGCACTTAGGGTCATGTCTGGAGTGGTCTCAGGATTGCTGTGTCCCACTCTAGCATTATGGCACTGTGCAGGGGTCATCTTGGGCGTGGTCTGATCCCCTAGGCCTTTCAATTATGGAATGGTGGTCATTTCCGCTACCTCTCTGTCCGGGCTCCATGGCACTGGTCTAGTGGTTGTCTTAGGGTCATTCTTCACCTGGGCCTGCCCAAGTGGCCCTATCTGAGGGTCATCTGTCTTGGCACGTACCTGTCCAGGGATTGCAGTCCCAGATAGGGTTCTAGTATCCAGCCTACTTCCCATCCTGGGAGCCCATTCGGGCCTGCGTGAGACCAGACTGTTGGTCATCTCGGGCAAGCTCCCCGTCTGGGCACCCTCTCTCCAGAGAGGGGTTGTCTCAGGCTCGCTGTTTTCAGGGAGTGTTAGGCTATTAATCATTTCAGATGTACACAGGTCCAAACCCTGAATGTAGACATAGCCTCTATCTGCCACCTACTTGTGCATGTGACACAGTAGCCACACCTCCAGTGTCCCTAGGGGCAGTAGCTTCCTCCATTTTTATGATTATGGATGATCAGTGCTTTGGTGTGACTAATGGATGATGGTGATCTTTCAACCAGCATCTTACCTGATGATCCCATATCCCCATCCCTCAGACAGATTCGTCATTGGTCTTTGGTTCTGCAAATTTGAGATCAGCCACAGTCAAAGACAATCAGAGTGGGTAGAGTCTTGTTGCTCATTAGTTAAGACAATCAGGCCATTCTTCTTGATGAAGTCCAGTCTTACGAGGGACTACCAGATGTCACCAACTTGTGACATTGTTTTTGTGCTACACTGGTTAGTAGAGAAAAATTTGGGGTCAACCACATTTTGTGGTATTAAGCCACAGAAGTATATAAGGACTTTGCCCAAAGAAACCACTTTGCCTGTATCCTCGTCTCTCTCACTTTCAGCTATGGGGTTTGGTTCTTCTGTCTGCTAGGAAGCAGTGCTTGGCATTGAAAGTCAGCTGGTCTGTCTTATGAAATATGTGGTGGCCTGCCTTCCCGACTTCCCTGGCTTCACTTCTGTCTACCCGCTATGAGGAAGGAACAGTCAGGGTAGGACTGCGCACCAAGCTCTCCTGTTTACTCCTTGCTTCCATATATTCTGTTCAGTGAATTGCACTGATTGCATTTCTGATGAACAAGTTCTAAAATTGTAGTTGTAAATTAACTTGGAACCGAGTGTGTGCATTGTCAGGCAGTGGCAGCAGTGAGGACAGCACACACAGCAGCAGCATCTGCGGGGCCCTTTGTTTCCCCGGTTGGTTCTTGCGTGGATAGCTTTACATAGTCAGACCCTTAGTTTCCCTGGATGCCTTTACTATCTTTGTTTTAATTTTGCCCAGTGGGATCCTCTTATGAGGCTGCTTAAATGTGGGAAACTGGGGCTGGCAGTTAGCTCAATATGTAAAGGCACTTAACTCCCAGTCGGCCTGAGCTCAAACCCCAGAATCCCCACACAGTGGAGAGTCCCAACTTTCCCCAAGATCTCCTCTGACATCCACATATGAACCTACACACATACACACACACACACACACACACACACACACACACACCAAACAAACAAGTGTAGTAAAGAATATTTTTAAGAGTAAAGAACTAAGTGCTTGATCAGCCACTCTGGTACCACAGGCACCACCCACATGCCAGCATTTCATGCCTGGACTGCAGTTGTCTAGCACAGTATATGTCAGTGTGCCTGCTTAAATATGGGGATGTCTGCATTTCTACATTTAATTTCTTTTTACAGTTTCTTAAGGTATGGTTTTCAATATCTAAAAACCTTATCTACATCAAAATGCATTGAAAATAGATAAAGAGAAGCTGGTTAATATGCCAGGTCAACTTCTGATTCTTAGCTGTGCTTCTCGTACTTGACTGGCCTGGGTCTCTACAGCTGGGCTCGGGTCTGCATCTTGGTCTAACATTCTTGCCCATTGGGATCCCAGGATCTCTAAATCCTGATTACACTTCAGAGACACTATGGTTCTCAGGGTAGAAATGCTGTCCCCTGGTGACTGGCCGCACTCAATAACATGAAAGGAAACAGGCCCGCAGCAGGCAGGGGATAAGAGCCTTGGGACAGTTGCATCCTGCTAGGAATGGAGTCTTGTTCATGGCTGATTACATAACCTGAAGATGTCTGTCCTCCAGTACAGACATCCAGTGAGAGGAAGGAACAGGAAGAGCAGCTCAAGGGTGAGCAGCAGCTGTGTACTCAGCTGCCCGGGTGCTCCAGCAGGTGGTGGAGTCCTCAGGTGTCCGGACCTTGCCTTCCAGAGGAAGCCTTGCCTCGTAAGGATTTGGCCATTTCTGGAAAGTTGTTACCTCCTCAAAACTTGCTTTTCTATCAGGAACCTTCACTGCTCTTTGGAAGTAAATCCCTGATTATTTTTTTCTGAAGACTTTTAACTTTTACAAAATTTAAATTAAAATATAATTGCATCATTTTTCCATTACCTTCCTCACTCCAGTGAGTCCAGTGTCTCCTGCTTGCTTTCTCTCAGATTCATGCTTTTTCCCCTAATTGCATCTCAAGTGCACACACACACATGCGGAGATGTAATAAGTACCTGTTGAGTCATTTAGTGGTGTGTGTGTGTGTGTGTGTGTGTGTGTGTGTGTGTATGTGTGTGTGTGAGTACTAACCATGGAGAACCAGTTGAGGGCTCATCCCTGGGGAAGACTATAATACTTTCAGCATTTCTTAATTGCCTGTAGTTCTTTGCCTTTGGGCGAGGCCCAGTGAGAGTTCCCTCTTCCACAGTAGCATTTCTATTGGTCCTGTTGGTTCAGCTTTTATTTAGGCCCCTATATTATTGTTGAGGTATCATGGATAACACTTCCCTGTCAGTTCTAGGAGATACAACCTCACAACAGATTTCCTCTGGCTCTTATTGTCTTTCCACTCTACTCCTCCCCTTTCTGTAATGATCTCTGAGCATTAGGTGCAGATTATATGGTAGATAATGTCCATTGGAGCTTGATATCCAATGAGCACCTGATCTCTGTATTTTGACCAATATTGTTTTCTCTTTTCGTCTCTATTGCAAAGAGAAGTTTCATGATGAATGTGAGAGCTTCACTCATATGTGCATTCAAGGATAAATATTTATAATGGAGTTAGAAATAATTGTGATTTAGTAAAGTGGTGTTGGTGGCTTCTCCTCTAAGATCCATGACCTTGTTAGCCTTGGGTAGTTAGCTGGGTTTTCTGTAGCAAATAAGAATCCCCTTCTGGCACGACACTTCCAGAGGACCCTGTCATACCACTCCTGGGCATATTCCCAGCGGATTCCCCTGCATACAATAAAGACACATGCTCCACTATGTTCATAGCAGCCTTATTTATAATAGCCAGAAGTTGGAAGGAGCCCAGATGTCCCTCAAAGGAGGAATGGATACAGAAAATGTGGTATATTTATACAATGGAATACTACTTAGCAATTAAAAATAATGAATTCATGCAATTTGTAGGTAAATGGTTAGACCTGGAAAATATCATCCTAAGTGAGTTAACCCAATCACAAAAGAATACACATGAAATGCAATCACTGATAAGTGGATATTAATGATCCCAAAAGCTCTGAATACTCAAGGTACAATTAGCAAATCAAAAGATTCCCAAGAAGAAGGAAGGAAAGGACCCTGCTCCTGAAAAGACTGGATCCAGTTTTGTAGGAGAATATCAGAACAAAGAAATGTTGGTGGGGGCGGTGATTGGGGAATGGGCGGAGGGAAGAGGACTTATGGGACATATGGTGAGGGGGGAACTGGGAAAGGGGAAAACCTTTGGAATGTAAACAAAAATATAGAAAATAAAAAATATATATAAAAAAATACCCCAAATATAAAAAAAAAAAAAAAAAAAAAGAATCCCCTTCTGTTGAGTGGGTAAGTTCCATTAGAGATCTGGTTGTTACCACCAAGATTTGAGTCACGGTTGCCCTCTTAGGTGATGGTTACTCCTGTGGTTCATAGGTGCTCCAGCTGGGTAGAACATTCACTTCCCTCCCAGGTTTCATACCTACTGGAACTATGGAAGCTCATCCTCAGGATGAAGGCTTTAAATTAAGATCCAACTTGACTTGTCTGAGTCCTGTGTCCAAAGTATGTGGGTCTTCTGCAATAGAGACTCACCTTCAACAATGTCATAGAGGCAACATAAGCCAATAGCAATAGCCTAGATTGTTTTGAGGGACTCTTGGAGTCCCTAACATCTTAACTGGGTTTCTTATGCCTGGCATTTATGATTTTGTTAGAGAGTCTGTGGTTCTTGGTGGGACCATCATTAGTCCAAGTGGGATAACTTCATTCAAATTATGCATGTATATGTACACACATATATTTATATGTAATATATGCAATTTTAGGTAAATACAAATATGATTCTTTATGACTGTTTAGACATCCTTATTGTTATTTTCTCTCCTCCTCTCCTGTATTGTTCTCCCTCCTTCCCTTTGTGTAATTAAAGCCCTCCCTGATTTTCCCACATTCCCTTTTATATCATTTAGTTATCTTTACCTAGTGGTACTAACCCCACCCCATCACAATTTAGTATATTGTTTCCTATCTTAAAGGGGCCTTTCTGGCTATGTGACTGCTGTACTAGGGACTCATGGACACTAGCAAAATGCTGGTTTTGGCTAATGTTCTGGAATTGGCAGAAGACTTTATTCATTGATAGAAATGGAGCCCTCAAACTATTCCTCAGGTAATCAAAAATTTTTGGTATATATAGGTGATGTAGAATTTATTCTACTTTGTTTTTGACAATAGTGACTTAGCTAAAATTAAAACTCTTTAATGTACTTTAATTAGTTAAAAGTCAAAGTTAATTAATGAATTAATGAATTACTTTAAGAATTAGTGGAGTAACACTCATTGGCATGATGGTGTGTTACAGGTCTGCGCAGTGCGAATGGTGAATGTCCCACCTAGGCGTGCCACTGGGGCATGGCAGCTGAGCCCACATTCAGGAATGCGGTCTGCCAGTGGAGATCAGGATGCTGTGGTGGGAGTGTATTCCTGACAGCATAGTTATAGTTTTGTTGTTGTTTCGTAGTATCCGGTGTATAATGAGAGTTCTCTTTACAACATAGCCTCCCATGTACTTACTTGAGACGACCAGAAAGCCTTTAGCATATCTGTACACTCTGTATGTACAAGATTGCTTCCTTGCTCACTTAGAGCAGGGCCTCAAAGGAGGAGACCTTTTTCCAGGTCTCACTACAGGACAAAAAGCGTTCCATTCTTTCTCCTCTTTTTCCCCTGTGTTGCTACAGGGTATGGAAGCAGGTCCTGTGCATGCTAGGGGACTGTGCTGCTGTACCCCCCACCCATCAGAGCAGTCTTGCTGTCAGCATGCACCACCTCCACACACGAATTTCACAGGAAGAGGCATGGATTGCGAATCAGGCAACCATCAGTGGCTAGGTTTAAATCCGTGTCCAGTCTACTGTCCAGTCTGCTTTCTGCTGAGCAGTGGGGGTGGGGTCCTGATCCACTGTGGCTGTCAGGGCTGGCTGCAGGTGTTTGCCTTCACATATAGTATGTAGACGTTTAAGGACATGGGTGTTGAAGTCAGGAGACTTAGGTATATATGTCAGGTTTCTAGAGTTGGTGTCTCTATCTGTAATGTTCCCAGACTTGCAAAGAAAAGAAACTTGAATAGAAGAGTTATGTAGAGAAAATACTGGTGACAGTAGGGACGTTTCCTAGCAGTACTAAAATTGGCATTTTAGGACTGATTCTAATTAAGCAGAATTACGGAAACCTCTAGTGGATTTCTTTCCTGTGTTTAACTCTTTACTTTTCCAAAGCAGTGACACAGCGTGTCTCAGAATATCAGCTTATTCCATATGCCTTCATACCGCTCAAGGAGTCCAGCCTGACCAAGGAAAACACACCTGAAGCTGTGTGCTCTCTGTTTGGAGAGGCTGTGGGTAATGAGGTTTAAGATTGTTGGTTATGAGCACTTTTTGAGCTACATCTACAATACCATTTTTGTTTCCTTGGAAGGGCCCAGTGATCATCTCCTATTCAACCATGATTCCTCGTTCAGGTTCTTAGAGCCGAGGAGGACAAGCTGCCGTTCACTAATACACAGCTGTGGGCCAGAGGCTCCCTGTGCTCATCCTGCTCTGACTGACACTCTGTCTCGTGTGTGTGTGTGTGTGTGTGTGTGTGTGTGTGTGTGTGTGTCTGTCTGTCTGTCTATCTGTCTGTCTGTCTCTCCTCCCCCACCCTCCCTCCTCCTCTTCTCCCATCTTTTTTTTTTTTCATTTATTTATTTTTTAGACCAAATCATCCCTTCTGTCACAGATAATACAGGAATCCTGTCTTCATGCATTTTTGTTGGTTATTGTGAAAAGCTAGTTACAGGATGTAAAGGGCTTGTGTGATTATTGCTGTACATTGTGAGCAATGCGGTTGGGGGATTCTAAACGCCAGCTCCCTGTGGTGGGAGTTGGTGTGCTCAGCGAGCGAAAGGTGAGAGGAAGTGTAATGTCTAAGTAATTAATTTAAACGTTAACTTCTGTTTTTATTTTTCTGACTCCTATGAATAGTTGCTAGCATGAAAGCTCATTCCCTGGGTTCTGGGTGCTGTGGAAAATCAGGGCTAGACCTCCTTACGCTGCTTTGTACACTAGCTGCTTACACATCATTCAGCAGTATAAAAACTTGGGGCTTTGCAGTGGTTTTGTCTAATTAAGCTCATCCGAAAGCATCTGCAAAAGCGTTTTTTAGGAAAATCATCTGCTCATGTCAAGAGGATAAAAATAGAAGGCTCAGGTGTTCCTTTCAGGCAGGTTCTGTGAGGCTGCTTGCACGATGCTCATTACGGTATGGAGAAAGAATCCTCATTGTCCCCATCATTTTAGTGCTTGGCAGTGTGGATCCCAGTGTGGATCTGCTTTGCCCCAAAACAGTATTCTTTTATCACAGACTATAGGATAACCCCAAACTCCAGCCCTCCTTAAAAAATAATAAAAAAAATTTATCCTGTTACTCCTTTCTAAAAGCATAGTTCTTGGTAGTGCTTTATGTTACTTCAGATAGCCCCAGCCCTCTGTAACAGACTGTGGCGGTTTAGAGAGCAAGGGTTGATTTACCTGTGCGGTGTGTCATCTGCCATGAAGAAGACACCGAACAGGTTTGTCTAACTTGAAATAACAGTAATTGCACTTATAAAATATTTGTGTTTTAGTAGTTAATAACTATCTGATGAAAAGTAATGGACAAAACATTCTCTACTGCTGACTTTCTTATCATAAGCTCCATGGCTTTTGTTTCTGTCATTGATAATAGCATTAATACAATATCACAGAAGGCCTGATTCCTGTTTGAGCACTTGAGAGAAACAACTTGTCTGTTACTGTCTTTCAGATTATCCCTGTGAAGACAGGTCAGGAGACAAGAGCTGTCATTGTATTATAGTGCTGTGCCTCTGCCTCCTGAGATCTCATGGCTTTGTAGGAAGGGTCGATGCCTCCTTGATGACCACTGACACCCGCTCTTCTGCCATTGCCTGGGTACTCAAGTCTGTGGGGACAGTTAGCAGGGTTTCCAGTGCTTAGGGGATGCTGTTATTTCTCTGTGAACACAGGGAAGCACGTTAGTGCTCTACTGCTCGTTAGTCTAAAACTCCACAAACAGCACCCAGTGCTGAGGACCCGAGCCCACCACAGGCCAGCGAGGTCCTCGGCTAAGATTTGACAGCGTTAGCCTTGCATGGCTGTGTCCTCAGGCGAGGCTCTGGGGATGAATCTGACCAAGCTCAGGTTGTTGACAGGGCTGTGGCTCCAGTTCCTGCCTGCTGGCTGGGGTTGGGTTTCGGTTTCTACCTGAAACTACTTGCCAGTCGTCACATAGGCCTTCTCAGGAGCAATACAGCCAGCAAGAGATCGCTTGTCTGCTCCCCCGCAGAGCTCAGGTTTCTGTGCTTTCTTATATGTCATCAACCAGATAGAACTGTTTTAAAGCCTGTGATATTGGCCTGGGGCTATCTTGTCTCCTTTCCTGCAGACCAGCTTGCAGTGTAAATCCTGTAGTTACTGTCTCGGGACATTTTTTAGGGGAACACAATAGAGTGGGAAATCATAGGGTCACTTAAGAATTCTGCCTTCCCAGAAAGTTCAGCTAACATGCTTGGGAATTGCCAGATTTACTCCAGAGCTCAGACAGTCACGCCTCACGCTGTCTAAGAAGTTTGTCCTCGGGTAATTCTGTCTGCATCATGCATACACTTCTAAGATGGAAGTGGTGAGACTGGCAGGCACGTGGCCTTGCGGTGCAGTCCAGGGACACAGTCAGCAGAGAGGTGAGGCTCCTTCTAGAGTAACACAACAGACTGTTTGCAGTTTGTCTTTTGAAGCTATATATTAACTATATAGTAAAGAAAGCTGTAGAAGTCGACCATAATGGCAAAAAGCATAATATATCTTTGCATCCTAGATATTCCAGAAGGATGACTGCAGCTTAGCCATCGGCCTGGTAAGTTAACAAAACCCTCTCTCCAATTAAAAAGATATCAAAGATCGTTTTAAAGGTCTGAAATGTGGTTCAGTGTTAGAGAAATTGCCTAGCATGTGGAAGCCCCTAGGTTTAATCCCAGCACTGTCAAGGAAAGTGCGTATGCCAGCAACAGTCATTTCTCATGGGGAACAGTGCCCAGCCCAGAAGTGTTTGTATTGTTTTCATGCGACCAGCACTTGCTACAAACACACGTCTATACTGTCCACACCACAGTGCACAGGGGTATTGGGTCCCCTGTTGACTGTGTGATCATCGTCCACTGAACCATCATAGCCATCACTTTAAACATGCTGCAGGCAATCAAAACAACCCTGAGATTCCACCTCACACCAGTCAGAATGGCTAAGATTAAAAACTCAAGAGACAACAGGTGCTGGCGAGGATGTGGAGAAAGAGGAACACTCCTCCACTGTTGGTGGGATTGTAAAACGGTAAAACCGCTCTGGAGATCAGTGTGGCGGTTCCTCAGAAAATTGGGCATGTCACTTCCAGAGGACCCTGGCATACCACTCCTGGGCATATACCCAGAGAATTCCTCTGCATACAATAAAGACACATGTTCCACTATGTTTATAGCAGCCTTGTTTATAATAGCCAGAAATTGGAAGGAGCCCAGATATCCCTCAAAGGAGGAATGGATACAGAAAATGTGGTATATTTATACAATGGAGTACTACTCAGCAATTAAAAATAATGAACTCATGCAATTTGTAGGTAAATGGTTAGATCTGGAAAATATCATCCTAAGTGAGCTAACCCAATCACAAAAGAATACACATGAAATGCAATCACTCATAAGTGGATATTAATGAGCCCAGAAGCCCTAAATACTCAAGACACAATTAGCAAGTCAAATGACTTCCAAGAAGAAGAATGGAGAGGACCCTGGGCCTGTAAAGATTGGATCCAGTATTATAGACCCAGAACAGAGAAATCGTGTGTGTGTGGGGATAATAACAGGGGGGGAGAGAGGAATTATGGGACATATGGTGGGGGGGTAATTGGGAAAGGGGAAAACCTTTGGAATGTAAACATAGAATATAGAAAATAAAAAAAATAACTAAAAAAAACACAAACATGCTGCAGGCTACTTTTAGTGGGTAATCTTTCTTCTTAAGCTCACTGTTTTTCTATGGGAGAGAAAAGTAGTTCTTCCGGTATGTCGTTATTATTGTTACTTATCAGGACTGGGAGATTTGAGCTTATAATTCCATTCCTTCATCTGAACATTTTGGTCAGTTGCCACTGAGTCTGTAGTAGGCAGATGAGGCCTGGAGTCAAACATGCAGATGCAGAGCGGACCAGGTGAAAGTTTAGCCTGGGATTGCTGTCAACGGGCAGGACATGCAGGGAGAATGGAGAACGTGACGAGATGGGCTCCAGGGAGTCGGCCTGAGTTGGTGATCAAAGAGCGATCTGCCGAACACTGGTGTGGTGTAGACACAAGTGAGGATAAATGGGAAGAGGCCAGAAGCAGCAAATGGCCAGGAATTTAGAAGTAAATGTGCTTGCATCACCGGCAAGGGCAATTGAGAATGCATTGGAGTGACGTTGTTATTAATAGAGCCAATAAGAAAAGGAGCTGAGTTAGAGGCATAGGGAGGAGTCTGGCTGTTTTCTGGAGACTTGCTGCAGGGGTAGTCCTTGACTTGCTTGTCAGGCTGCTGCTAGGCAACCGTGGGTGAATTCCTTCAGGAGCGTCCACTCACATTCACATTTGATATCACCTCATAGACGTTGTCAGCCAGCGGTGAATGGGTCGACAGATGTCCGAAGTGTATTTTACAAGGAGCTATTTTGTGTTTATGGTGGCTGGCCTTACTTTGTTCCCTGACTATTGCAGAAAAGTGGCTCTGCTTTAAATGGGGTGACTTGTGGCTCCCTGGTACCGTTTGCTGTAGTGACAAGCTGTGCGTTGCTTCTGACACCCGTGCCTCTTCTGACACACAGGATCACAGTCCTGGGATTCTCCCCAAATTTGTATTAAAAGGAAGTTTGGATTTTACTTCCTGCTCTTTCTCCTGTTTAAATCTTCTTCTTCTTCTTTTTTTTAATTTAAAACATACGGAAAAAAAATTATCTCGAGCCTGGGAACCCAAGAGTAGAGACATCTGTTTTTCTGTAAGAGTAAAATGCTGGCTTCCAAATACTCAATGCAGAGTTCTCACCACATAGTTGGCTAAAATGTTCCATGTTCGCAGGGGAACTTGAAGTGAAAATAAACCTCTTTGCTCTGTTGCCATGGGAAGGCCAACATTTAATGTCATCTTTTATACTGAAGAAAAGTTCCTCGGCGGTAGAACGTGGGCTTAGCCATCCCCTCATCCAGACGAGAGAAATGTGAGGTCCCAGAGCCGTGTGCAGAGGCTGCCTACAGTATGACGCATGCTGATTCCAACAGTAGTCATCAAGAGCTGGCGCTTTTAAGCATTCCAGTATGTACCGAAGGCTGAAGTCTTTGTAGTGTTTTAGTCTCATCTACATTATTGCTTGGCAAGCTATGGTCTTTGGGGCAAATCTACTCTTCTGTTATACAGGTAAAATTTTATTAACATGCATATATGATCATTTATTTAGGCCTTAAATGTGGCTGGTTTTATATTATAATGACCTGAAACCTTTACAGTGTGGTTGTTGATGAAAAGTGTTCCAATTCTCAGGTCACAACATGCAACTTTTTAAAGTCTAAAACTTTCATAATTTTGGAATAATTCATGTTTGAACTTTGAAAATTCCCAGGATGAGTTCTTAGTAGAAGATGGTCAGAGGTTCGAAATAATTCTTCATTGGTATTTGGATTTCTATTACTATTTCAATTTCTGCAGTTTTAAAATTTTTAATAAGTTGGAGAAACCAAAAAAAACAAACCAAAAGAAAACCCATCAGATTAAGGGTCCATGGCTATTTTGCTGGCTTTGGTAGTGAAAGGTCTGCATTCTTACCTCCGGGGAAGGTGGCCACAGGAGAATTGCAAGTGAAGACCAGCTTGGGCAACAGAATGAGTTCAAAGGTGACTTAATGAGACCTTGTCCCAAATAAAAATAAGAAGAGGGTTGGGGACATCGTTTCGGATAGAATGCTTGCCTAGGTCTGTACATGGCCCTAGGTTTAATGAGTATCGCGTCAAAACATTTAAAAAGTTAGATTTCACTTCACAGAACTTGATCACATTTAAAACTGGCATCCCCCTGAGGGTGTATTTCATGTATGTGCTTATGTGCTTCAGCCTCCCGTATGAAGTGTCTGCAGTGACTTGTTGATGTCCTAAAGTTGGATGTGCTTTGACTAAAGTTATATGGTTGCTCTTTTCCCTCCGCTTCCTCCGTATGTGTGTCGTGTGTGCATGACTTATGTCTGCATCTGTGACGATTACAGCACTGGCTTTCTTATAAACTGCTTTGATTTTGCACCACTGTACTCTTTGAACTGATGTAACCCTGTGTTGACAGGTCATGCTCAGTTGTGCCCGTTTCAGATCCCGCTCCCTGGCTCCGTTCATCCCATCCCCGCCCTTCTTGCCACACAGTATGGATTCGGAGCTCTGTGACTTACTGCACCTCGCTAAAGTCCTGCACGTTAGGACTAAGACTGAACACACGGCTCAATACAACGACACTTGTGCTCTTAATGGCTGGGCTGCTTGGCCTCCCTGCCTGTGGTTGGTGGAGGAGGTTGACAGACCACTCCTGTTCAGTGCAGCAAAATCTAATTACTGCTTGATTTAGGTACACCAGTGTTAGAAGAAAACTCACTCCCTACCGTGACCACACTTAGCTGGGGCTCCTGCTCTGCTAGTGGGTAGCCTGCAGGGCACTTCTCCAATTTTTAGGCCTGGGGGTGATAGACTCATAGATTTCTTCAGGCATCTCTCTTATCTGTTACAACCTGAAATACAAGCTATTGACATAAGTAAAGAAAGGGAGGGGGATCATGCATAAGAGGCCCTGGAGAGTTGATAGACGTTTCCATGTACATGCATGCTTGCACTCATGTATGTACAGGCCACACACATGCGCGCGCGCGCGCTCACACACACATACACACACACACACACACACACACACACACACACAGGTCTGTATATGGGCACATCTGACTGTTGGGTACAAAGTTATTTACTTGCAAAGCTACTTTTTCTTGGATATTGAGATATTTAGACTGTAGTTTACTTCCTTGGGGGCTTAAAACATTTGTCCTGGTTAGTCCTTAATGTTAGCTTGTTACGGCCTAGAGTCACCTGGGAAGACTGTTTTGATTTTAGCCCACTATGGACAGCATCATCCTCCAGGCAGGTTGGCCCCAGTGAGTTAGCCTGTGTACAGCATTCCTCCCTGGTTTCTGCTTTCCTTCCTACTTGAGCACCTGATGTCCTCTCATGATGAACTGTTACTCAAAAACGAGCCAGATAAGCCCTTTCCTTCCCTTCGTCATAAGCTAACCACAGCAACAGAAGAGCAAACTAGAATACATCATTTCTGCTTTTCAATTTTAATTTTCTTCCTTCGTTTATTCCTGTGTAGCCTGGATGAGGTTAATGATCTCACCCCCAGTGTTCTCTATCACCACATGGCTACAGCAGTTATCTGCTTCCCCGGATGGCCGTTGGAACAGATGATTGATACTGTCCAGTGTGGGCCGAGCATGTGTCAGTGTCTCTAGGCCAGCATGAAGCAAAGCCTGACCAGGAGCTGGCACGTCTTTTCTTCTCCTTCACTCAGTGGTGAGCACCTTGTCATACTCGTGCTTGTCCTACATACTGTCATCGGAGTCCCTGTGCCCAGGCAATGATGTTTTCTCACTCTCGTGCTTTAGAACTCTCTGTTTCATCTTTGAAAGTACAAACAACAATTTCCTCACCTACAGGAGCCCAGCTCCAAGTTCTTCTTTTTTGAAACCTTGAAATAACTAGTATGACTCTAACTTTTAGTTAAGAGGAAATCAAGTCAATCCAAACAATGTTTTGTTTTGGAAAATTTTGTGTGGGGGGGAGGGGTCTTCGTACTCACGGTGTACCAGTCAGCCTCAACTCATGTACTCTAAGTGCACAATTGATAAGTTCAGACAAATACGTCCACCCTCATAGAGACATAGGATATTGTTGTTTGACACTATTCCTACAGGAAAATACCTACTCACCCCAAGTAGGGAACTCATGACAGACGTGAGTGTGGATACCACATAGTCCAACTGGGTGAGCCAGTGAGTTTTATTAGGGTTAGTTACAGGAATATGGGTGAGAGGTTTCTTTAAAGGA
Organism: Apodemus agrarius; assembly: GCA_964023405.1. Classification (NCBI taxonomy): domain Eukaryota; kingdom Metazoa; phylum Chordata; class Mammalia; order Rodentia; family Muridae; genus Apodemus; species Apodemus agrarius. The sequence continues at coordinate 146,685,569 of OZ030009.1, read as the reverse complement.
GCAGAAATGATACTAAGAGAGCTAAGCTACCAAAGCCACCCTAGTATGGGTGACAGGTCACAGAAAATGGAAATCTGGATCACATTGTACAACCTGCAGTCATCTTAACAGGTTCGAGAGTTTCCTTTCCAGGTAGCACAGTTGGTTTTAGCATCTTCCAGGTACCTTGACTGGTCTCTGCTTCTTTTTGGTAGCTCAGCAGGTCTGAGAGTATCCTTCAGGTGTCCTTACTGTTATGTAAGCTTGTGTAAAGAGAAGCCTCATCAATCTGGTCTGTTTCAGGAACTTCCTGAAGCTGTTATCTGGTCTTTACTTCTGAGATTGATGAGCTCCCTCTCAGGTTGCATTAATTCGCCTGCTCTTTGTTTTACCTTGGTGTAAACATTCTGTGTCTTACGGAGCCCCCTCCCCCTAGATGGATGGTTTACTCTCGGAGGACGTTGCTACAGAACAGACATTTGCAACATCTCAGCAAATGTTTCTCTTTTACTCCTTTACAGTTGGGCAAGGAAGAATGATTTCTCTTTTCTGACAGCATAAGTCAGTTGGATCTAGTTTTAAATGCAATAAATGAAACCATACAGCAAGTAATCGCTGGCATAGTTCCTCTCATTCAGTATGGTGTCTCTGGGCCTCATCTTTCATGTCTGATACCCAGTCGTACCCTGCTGACGGCAGTTCCCCCTGTGTGCGCACTCCTCCATTTGTGATCTCTGCTCCTATTAATACTGTTCTGATGGTTTGCTCTTAAACGTTTTGAAGAAAGCTACTACAAATGTCTTGGTGTGGTGTATGTCTTCATGTGGTTGACTAATTCCCGGGTTGGGTCTATCTCAAGAGGCTGTTTCTGGTGTGAAGCAGGGGTCTGAGTTTACTGTTTCTTCAAATGGATAGCCAGTTGTTTCCTTGCTCTGTATTGAAATGCCTTTGAATTTTCTGAACGTATCTGTCAGAATCAATTGTACATGTGCTGTTACACTTCCAGACTTTTGTCTTTTCTTCTTAACCCTCCGGTGTTGAGATGACTGCATGGGGCAGGTCCGTCGTTCTCCTCAGGTAGGAAGGTCCTGTCTGATCTCTGTGAACACCTATACCACCCATCTCGGCTGCTCCTAATGGCTCACACTGCAGCAAGGCGCCCATCATTAATGTATGATTCTGACATTGAGATTTCCAGGTGCAGTGTACGCTTTGCAGTTGGATGACTTCAGTTTGTTCAAATAGGAAAAATGTGGTGCAGTGCATTCCATCTATGTGTGATGTGGGTCAGAGGCTCATGCTGAAAGGATTAGTGTGTGCAGGCATGAGTGAACGCAGATTAAGGAGCCGCCCACACTAGGAAATCAAAGAGGGAGCCATAGTAGATACATTTAACAAAATTCTAGCTAATTTAGCAGTGCTGAAACCGACCAGTATTGTCAACAGTTGCTTTTTCTAGGTTACCAATGGAGATTTTTTTTTTTCCTGTAAAATACATTTTCCCAAAAGGTACAGAGCATGCAGCATATTTTGGGAGAGCATAGATGATTCTGCAAAAAGAACAAGGAGACACCGTGTGTAGCAGCTGCTGAAAATGAGGACATTTTAAGAAAATGACAAGCAAGTCAAAAGATCTTCCCTCCCTGTTTCTCTGTCCCTCCTATTCAAGAAGGAGGCCTGTGGGGGAGCCCTGGCTCCGTGAGGTCAGGCATGCAAGCAGAAGAGCTGAAACATTCATTCTCAGGAGCCAGACCATGTCACTCTGCTGGAGGAGTAAGGCAATGAAGCGTTCTTACCTTCCCTGGAGCAGTCAGAATCCACTCTGATGGTCAGATCACTGCAGATACAATGAAATAATCTCATATCCTGTTTAGAACTGCATTGCTCCCAAAAGACACTTCTGTTAAGACTTAGTTTTTACCTTAATGCTACTAGACAATAATGAATCCTGACAGAGGTGCACTGGGGGAATCATACATTCTTTTGTTGCATGTTGCCAAAAGAAGACTGGGATCCCATCCCTTCCTCTTCTCGAAGGAGTACAGACCTCCAGTACGCTGTTCCCTGTCTGTGTCATGTGCGACATAAGACCAGATCCATAGAACTACTTACTCATGGGCTGAAACTCCAAACCTGTGCACTAAATCAGCCCTCATCTACTAAGACTTATCTCCAATATTTGTTACAGAAGCTAAAAGCTAATCCCTAGCCTAATGCCCTCAGCATAGGGGATAGTGGGTACTCTGTACAGGACTGGCATCACATGACTTCTGTTTGTAAAACAGAAATAAACTTGAAGTTCCTTTTTATCCATAATGGGGAAGATGGTCAAAGCCACAAAACATCTCTGGTCAATGGCATGTGGAATATCATCAGGTACAGCACAGGCAGTTCTTGCCACTGCCCTCTGGACCCTGGGTCACTTCTCTGCTAATGTTGTAGGTTCTTGGGACTCTTGCCTTTTAAAGAATGTTTCTCGGGGGTTGGTAAAATGGCTCAGTGGGTAAGAGCACTGACTGCTCTTCCGAAGATCTTGAGTTCAAATCCCAGCAAGCACATGGTAGCTCACAACTATCTATAATGAGGTCTGATACCTTCTTCTGGTGTATCTAAAGACAGCTATTGTGTACTTACATATAATAATAAATCTTTGGACCAGAGCTAGCAGGGTCGGAGTGACCAGGGCCGGAGCGAGCGGGCCTGAGTGAGCAGGCCCCAGCAAGCAGAGGTTCTGAGTGCAATACCCAGCAACCACATGATGGCTCACAACCTCATAATCATCTGTACAGCTACAGTGTACTCATAGCCATAAAATAAATAAAATAAGTCTTTAAAAAATGTGTCTTGGACATTAATTTGAAGCTTCTATGTGATTAGTACAGAGTCACTTTTGTGGGCTTGAGTAACTTTTTTTGATAAAAAGCTATCCACCATATTCTTGTATGTGTAAGAGAAAAGGAAAGTCTCCCTCTGAGGGAGCCTGCCTGCAGTGGGTTTAAGGTAGCTCTCTGAACAGGACACTGGCTGGCTGAGACCTTGAACAGTCATTGGAGAGGGATATAATCAAAATTTGAATTCGCTCGCAATCTGACTCTGAATATAAAATAAAAGAGAAGCCCAAGAAAGGATACAGTATCCTGCAAGTCGCTTCCAGGGTTAGTAACACACACATGATAAAAGTAATACAGGGGGAAAACAGCGTGTCCTTCGCATGTGCTTATTCTCCCAGGTGCTCCGCGCTTAGCGTGGTGCCCTCGCTGTGTATGCAGTGACAGCCCACAGCTCACACAACAGTTCTCACCAGAGACACACGCATTGTCCCAAAAGTGTCTGAAGGAACTGCTTTTATTACGTCCATAGTGTGTATATTGTTCACCTAAGAAAGAGCCTTAAATACGTGACACAGATTTTCATCTTTATTTAGAAACCGTTCTCTGGTTCCGTCTTTCAAGAGAGTATTATTATTTTTTTTTTTATGTAACTTCATCATTCTTGAAGGACACAATACTTTTCTTGTTCAATATGCTGAGTGATGAATGCTGTCGAAGACTAACGCTCCTGAAATGAAAAGGGTGCTGTAATTATTGCCAGTGCTCGCAACAGGATTATGTAACCAGGAAAACTGTTTCCTTGCTAGAAAGGAACTTGGAACAGGGCATGTACCTGTATTATTATGTATAAACAGGGGAGACACGGGGGACCCAGATATAGTTCATGAAAAACACAGCCTTCTGAAATTAAACTGCGGGTGGTTATTTTATATAGAGAAACACAGTTTGGGGCTTTATAGGTAATGACATACTTAGCCTTTGTACTGGCTAGGTTTATGTCAACCTGACACAAGCTAGAATCATCCAAGCGGAGGGAGCTTCAGTTGAGAAACTGCCTCCATCAGAAGGGCTATAGACTAGCCTGTCAGTTTCCTAATTTGTGATTGGGGGATGGCCCAGCTGATTGTGGACGGTGCCAACCCAAGGCTCAGGGTTCTGGGTGGTACAAGGACGCGGACTGAGAAAGCCCATAGCGAACCCCTCCATGGTCTCTGCATCAGCTCCTGCCTCCAGGGTTCTGCCTTGAGTGGGTTCCTGCTGTAAGTGCTGCTGCTGATGAACTGGTGTGTGGAACTGTAAACAAAATAACCCCTTTCCTTCCTCAGTTGTTTGTGTCATGGTGTTTCATCACTGCAGTGGTCACCTGAATGAAGATAGCCATGCAGACTTTCCTTCCTCAGTTGTTTGTGTCATGGTGTTTCATCACTGCAGTGGTCACCTGAATGAAGGTAGCCATGCAGATGGAAGACAGCTCAATGAGCTTGAAGGCAAATTTCTGTTAAGGAAATTCCACTTTCTCATTATTTTCTTTTATAGAACTTAAAAAAAAATGTCCCTAGGAACAGTGAAATTAACCATAAAGCACATGTAAATGGAAATATCTCTATGATATTTGAGACAGAGAGAACTATTATCTTCTAATGTTACTGAGCTGTGATCCACACAGTTTTCAAACTGTGGAAGTAAAATTGTAGTCAGTATTAAGTGGGCACAGTAAGGAGCGCCATTGGCTTTCTTTCCCCCTTTGACTTCAGTTCCTAGGATAGCAAAGCCTCAGAAAGACACCCAGGCTCCAGCCCACCCTGAGCCATACCGATGTGCCTAACTTGATGTACAGAGCAACCGCTTTCCCTTTTCCCCATCACTTAGACTTGCCAGATTCTTCCTGACACTCAACTCAGACTGTATGGTCCAAATGTCTAAGGATCTCTTTAGGTAAAGGGAGGGGGGTATCTAGAGATCTAAGGGATGGAATAGCTGAGGACTGCGTCAGTGCCAGCAGGCCCTTTGCCTAGTGCCTCTAATAACCAAAAAATTTGCTGACAGCTCCAAGCTGGCATTTAGTTCCCAGTGTACTTGCTTGAGTGATAGCTGGGAATGGTTAGCCCGTCACAATCCTGTTCCTGAGGCCATTCTTACACGGTGCTTAGTGGAGCCCGACCGCAGTGCGTAGACTGGTGCTGAGGCAGATCAGACCAACAGGGCAGGAGGCAGCAAGAATCAGCAGCCTGAGGCTGCACAGGGCCTCCTAATCAAAACTGGTCACCTAGGCTCTGGCAGTGTTATACAGTGCTAGAGCTTATGCTTCCCATGCAGAAAGGCCCGGGTTCAGCCATTCCTGAAGATGCCTTCTACAATTTTATTGCTTTCTCCATTCTAAATGGGAGGATTGCACTTTATAAAACATTTATACTTAATGTAGTATAATAACATATAAAATGAAACAATTCAGATGCATCCATCATTTCCATTATGTAGACATGAAAATTACTCACACCCCGCATTTTCGCAAGACCTTTACATTACAGTTATAGAGATGCATGTTTATATAAAATGATGTAGCAGTGCTGTCCTGGTGGAAGAGAGAGTAGAAAGGATGTAAGCTGGCTGCTGGGGAGGAAAGCATGGATGCCTGGCCACTGCCTTCACCAGCACAGAGCCTACTCGAGACTGGGTCCTCCACTGTTCAGTCATGGGTGGATGAGGCACTCGTGGGTCCCTACTCCCTGCCCATGGAGTTGCTAGCAGCCTGAGCTCTGCTTGGGGAGAGGGAGTCGCCACCTTCAGGGCCGGAGCCATTGATGAGTTGCACACGCTCCATTGAACATGTACACATGACTACCCATGACAGGACTGTGGCTTAGCTCAGTGGGTCACAAAGTAAGCAAAACCGAAACCAGACAAAACACAAAATAACATGACAGAGAGAGGTGGGCTTATTTTAGACAAGGTCAGGTGATAATGGGTATAAGGAGGGGAAGACAGGGTGAGTGTGTGCAGAACGCAGTATCTGTGCATATGGATTGTCAAAGCATCTGCTTTCAGTCTCAGTCCTGGTACACGCCACCACTTCTTAGCTTCTCATACACAGGACTAGTAGTACCTCCAGAGAATGTGCTTTTTTTCTTTTGTTTTATTTACTTTTGCTAACATACCATCAGCTATTTAATCAATAGCTGATGATTACTATTAATTAATAATAGCTGCTGTTGACTATTAAGATTTTGCAGGAGTTTCATGGCTAGGACATTTCAAAAGCTCCTGTGATAGCTACCACTCTGGTGGGGTGAACACATGTCAGGCAGAGTTTTCCAACATGGGATTGCTGGACTATGCACACTTGGAAACCTTTCAGGACCTATGGGGTGTGCCTGCTTTTTTTTTTTTTTTTTTTTAACTTCAGAATTTCAAGACATCATTTTTTTGTTGTTGTTTTGCTGAAGGATTGGGGGTGAGACATTTATATACTTCTATTCAGATCATTTTTTCCCTAACAATATTGTGTTATTTGTCATGGATGAATTGGTTTTGTTATTAGTTAGAAGTTAATCTACCAAAGTTATTAACTAGAAAATATGTTAGGAAAGTATACAATGATACTACTCTACCAATACAATAGCTAAAGCACTTAGAATTAAATTTTCAAATTTTTGATATGACCCTCCTATTCCTTTAAAGCTTTCTGGAAGTCTCACATGCATGGCAAATGATGTTCTGTAATTGTAGACTTGCTTTGATTCAGGTCCAAACGTTCAGGCTCCCTATGTGAATATGTAAGTATGCAGGCCCGTTGAGTTCCCATGAGCTATCATCTTAAAGTAGCAGTGTGCATTACCCTGCAGAATCATGTGCCTCATTCATAAGACATGCAGAGATGCGTTAAAAAGGTGGAGGTGCTGATGCTGCACAGGGCCAAGATTAGAGGAGTCTTCAAGGAACTGAGGCATGTGGCTCTTACATGCCCTAGCTAAAATGTGTGCATGTTTGTTAAGATTTTTTTTTTTTGAGACAGTTTTGTTCTGTGTCTGAGAAGGACCTTGAACATTCTGGACAACACAACATTCTGTTTTGTCCAGAATGACCTCAAACATACAATGCTCTGCTTCTGCCTCTAAGTGCTAAGATTACAAGTGTGCATCACAAGACTTGCCCATGTCTTGATGTTTAAATTCCACCAGAATTTTTCATGGTCACTATAGTAGGAGCCCAGTAAGATCCTTTATGGCACACAGAGGTTAGGATGACAGACAATGTGACCTGTGAAGATGCTGTGAACATCCAAAGCATTCTGTGACTTAACAGAGGGACAATGATCGTCCAGGGATGGCGCTGTCAATAATAATTTTTTTTAACTCTATTGCTTCATTGTTGCTAGGTTATATGTATAATCATTAGGAATCTGTGGTAAACAATCTAATAGTATCGGATAATTGTGCCAATGTGGAGTTATTTTTGCTATGTAGGAACAAACGTAATGGCTAGGTATATAGCTGTAGCTGGGCCACTTGCCCAGCATATTCAGAGGCCCTAGAGCAAACCTCTTCCTTCTAAGGAATAAATAAATTAGAGAGGGGCCATATGGGAACAAATAGGGTCTGAAGTCTGAGCTGGTCTGTAATCACCCTGAGCCTGTTATCTCCTTTCTGCAGTGAAAGTGAAAATAAAAATATTCCTCTGGCAGCATTTGGGGGAGTCTCCTAGCTGAGGAGAATAAGAACCTTCAAAGCTAACATAAATGTGGAACCCTATAAAAGAATCTTTTATTCTCCTGAATTAATTATCTCTAAGGCTCACTGTCTCAATCTGCTAACCTAGGTGTAGGCCTGGACGTTTCTAGCCTTCATACAATCTTCTCTAGGCCTAGAGTGGTTTCAGCCTCCGAGGCGTGCTGCTGAATACACTCACTTTACTGGCTCTCTGAGCTCAGTGCCTGGTTCAGCTCAGCTGTTCCGATTCAGACAAGCTGACTAATTCACTCTGGCTTCTCTTGAATTGCTCTCCGTGGCCTCAAACTAACTCTGGCAATCTGTTCTAATCTTATTCTTTATCATTCTCTGGCTCATTCTGTCTTTATCTATATCTAGCTTGTTCTCTCTCTGTAACTTGTCTTTCTCTTCACCCCCCCCCACACACCCATGCAAAAAGCTGGGGCCGCCCTGCACATGGAGACAGAAAGACATGCACTCCGGGCTGTGCAGGCCTTTTATACAGTTCTCGGGCAGTCGCCATTAGGCACAGTGTGATTGGCAGAACAGTGTTACCTTTAAAGTAATTGGTTGTTAGGGAATGAGGTAGATGGCCAACAGACCTCTGGGCCTTCCCTAGCGGCAGGGACCACCCTGTGGTCTGAGGAATGTAATGTAGCCTCTCCCTTCTGGGAGGGGCCGGTGTTCTATGGCCTTTTCAACAGTTCTGAGTTAACCCTTCCATTCCCTCCTTCTTTGTGCGTGCTTCAATCCTGAAGCAATTGCTAGGATTTAGCCACCAGGACTTCCACTCTGGTCTTATTAGGGGAAAAGTTATGACAGTCTGAGGACAGTCAATAGAGAAAATAGAAACTTCCATCAGTCGCTTTCAAGAATCACTGACTTCATTATCAGAAGGATATCTGCAGGGTAGGAGGGCTGTGTGCTGCCTCAGCTGAGAAGAGTTGCTCTCATATAGTCCATTGGGGTTGTTAACCCTGTTAGGACCCCTAATTGTTCTCCACCTATAGTTGACCTTTGGGCCCTGCATTTAGAACTGCTTAGTCGCTATTGTTAAGGCACACTTAGGTACAGTACAGCTAATGATCTTAAAGCAGAGATACAGAGAACTAATACAAAAGATCAAGAGTATGAGCTGTCAGAATACCAGCAGTTGTAACCTTTCTTTCCATAACTATCCTGGTAAAACTGCCTCCTCTTTCTCTGCTCCCTCTTACATAACTTCCCTTTTCTCCTCTCCTGTGAGAATTGGGCAGATCCTCTTCTCTCAAAATTTTCCCTGATTCATCACTTTCTCTGCCACTCAATTAGACATCACTTTTAAACGTGTGTGCTTCCTTCTACAAAATAACTTTACCTTCCTCATTTGGGATTAAAGGTGTGTACTATGAGTGTGTTTGTATTCCAGCGAGAGGGATTAAAGGTGTGTGCCAAGACTGAGCCACACCACAACTAGAAATGGTTTTCTGGTAAACAACACTGGGTTCACAGTGTGATCAGATATCCTGGAACAGAGCCCTGGCGTTTAACCACATGAAAACTAACAGGATTGTCGAAATTCTCAAAGCACAAGCCACTTGATTTCAAGTCCTCATTCTCCAAGTTTATAAAACCAAACAGAATTGGAGGAAACCTGAGAAACTGGGTGTTCCTGGAAATCCCTGTGTCCTCTTGAGAGCACAGTAGAGATTATGCCCTGTAGGGTGCTGGATGGTTTGTGCCTGGAGGGCTGCTTTAGTCAGGCTTCCTATTGCTATGCTAAAACACTATGTCCAGAAGCAACCTGAGGAGGAAAGTGTTGATTCACCTTATGTATCTTGGGCTAAGGTCCATTTAGAAAAGCCAGGGTAGGATTCCTGTGGAATCCTAGCAGGAACTGTGGAAGATCACTGCTTAGTTGCTTTCCCTTCAAGGCTTCCTCAGCCTAATTTATTTTACACCCCATGACCACCTGCCTGGGAGTGGCACCATCCACAATAGGGGGGCCCTCCCATAGCAATCACTGATTAAGAAACTAACCCACAGGCTTGGCTCCTACAGGCTGATCTCAAGGATGCATTCTTTTTTTCTTTGTGGTTTCCTCTTTTCAGCTAACTCTAGCTTGGGTCAAGTTGATGAAACCGAAATAACAGCAACAAAACAACAGCAACAAAAACAAGACAGGATCATAGGACACTGATACAGAAAACTCTCCCAGGGTAACTCTAGCTGTCACCCAGATTTCCTGAGGACTTCTGCCATTCTCTTCCCACTTTCGGCTGGTTTTGGTTCTCTTCCTGCTGCACTTTCCAGCCTCCGGAACCTCTCACAACCTTCACAACTTCTGAAGTTGTCACCAAAGAGGCAGCAGAGAAATGGTCCCCAATGGTGGCCAGCCTCTTCACCCACTGAGGTTCCTTCAGAATCCAGTGCTGCACTGCGGTTCACCGAGTCCTTAGTGCTCATTTGTTCGTTGGGAACGACACAGTGAGCATTTATTTCCCTGTCAGAGTGGAAGCTCTGTTAGAATCAGAACACTCCGTCCTGAGGTATTTATTCCCCAGCTCAGCCTGTCTTTATACCTAATGAAAGAGTGCTTTCTTATTTTCGAAATCAAGGATGAGTTGACTGAAATTCCAAGAGAAATGTTTATTACCTGTGTGTACGTGTGTGCATATGCGATATGCAGGCACTTGTACATACACAGGCACAGATAATGCATTACCTTGGTTCCCCTCATGAGTGGCCTTATGAAAGAATACTGATGAATTGTTATTCTGGTTCAAACAAATATTGGAATGTGTTGGAGGTTAAGATCCAAGAAAGGACAGTTGCTTCCTTCTCTTGGAAAGTATCCATTTAACGTCTTCAACAAAACAAGCAAGAAACAAATTAATCAAAACAGCTTTTTTAGTGCCTATTTTGAGCTAGCAGTCTGTTAAAAGAAGAGGAAGGTGGAAACTGTTAGATCCTTCCCAGAGAAATGCTTAGAAGTGTTACTAGTCTGCATCCCACAGTCTGCGGGGAGTTGTGCTTCAGTCCAAGGCACCAACCGAGCTCCTTGTAGAGTTCTGCCTGGTGAGAACTGTGCTGGGCTCTGCCCATCACCTCACTGCAGTACCCTGCTTTCCCCGGCACACTTCTCCCCAGCCTATAGCTCCAGGTTGCTGTGGGTGTCAGCACCCCTGCCTGAGCCTCAGTGAGGGTGTGTATCAGCCCGGACTGCTTTCCCTGGGGATGCAGGAGTCAAGCCATTCCTCGCACTGGCTTCCTTTTCCAAAAGGGTCATGTGTTCTTGCTCGGTACTTGTTTCCCATCTCTCTCGACGATTTCTCGGGATTATCTGAGCAAATCGCAGTGCCCGTGGAACACGGCAGTTCTTACTGACAAATTTTAGCTAAATATCAAAAGTATGGAATGTGTGGCAGGCAGTAAGAGATTTACACCTCATCCTTGAAATAGAACTTGGCTTTGTAGAGCAGACTGTTGTCCAGGAATTAAAAATGAGCAGATGTGCTCAGTGGTTAACCCTGTGGAGTCTGTCTGGAGGAAGGAAACTAATGCACAGGTGGGTTCATCTCAAGGCTATCGTTGCCTGTCCTAGACAGGTTTTCTATCTCTTCTTTCTAAATTGTAGATCTGAAGTTTAATTTCTTATTAAAAACCCAGAGAAATGTATGTTTTATAATATATTCTGTAAGTCATTAATGAGATTCAGGTATGCTTATAACGTCCTAAAGATCACTTCTTTCATAGACAACCAAGAATGTTCCGTATGCAGAGGTAGGGAAATGACTTCAAACTCCAGTGAGTGCTTGTGAAAGAACTGTGTGGTCGGTTGGTCAGCTAGGTTTGCTGGCAGCACCATCACCGTTTATTATTTAATTACTTATTACTTCCCTTGATACGGTGAAGGACGGGAGGGAGAGAGTGAGGGAGGAAGGGAGGAAGGAAGGAAGGAAGGAAGGAAGGGAGGGAGGGAGGGAGGGAGGGAGGGAGGGAGGTCAAATTATTCCATGAGAAAGATTGCTTAATTTTGACCTCATGTGCGCCGAGTGCTTAGAGCTCACTGGTAATAATCTTTTGAGTTGAGTCCTTCTGTTATGGCCGAGACGCAGGGACACCTAGATACTTGCCATGGGTCATACAGCTTGGAAATGAAAGATCTGGAGCGTCAGCCCAGGGAGCCCTCTGTTAATACAGCACACGCTCGACAGCCTGTACCGCTGCCTCTCACAGAGCTTGGCTCCGAGGACGACATTTCCCAGGAAACTGTATAATAGGCAGATTCACCTTTTACAATGACTTGAGATCACTTTTCCACTTTGAGTGTGAATTACTAATGATTACACTCAGGATGATGACCTTTGACACCTTGACTAGCATTTTTTCCCCCACGGATGGAACTTTGCATGGCATTTTAAACTGTATCGAGGAGAAATTGATCAGCAATTGGTGCAAATTACAAATCATGGTAAATAAAGCTAGGCGTGGGTTTTCTAGCTCCCTCACTAATACGTCTGTGCCTCCAAATTGCTTACAGTTCTTCAGTGCTGGGGTCTAAGTATAAGTTAGCAGGTAGCACACTCATTGGTCTAAATACTCTTTGTTTCTCTAGATAAGGGGGGAGGGAATAAAAAACGTACTTTAAAAATCACAGTTTAGGAGGTGATACATTAATCCTTAAAATGACAGAAAATCAAGATGATTGTGTCTGTGGGGTTTATTAAAATTTAATTTGCCCCCGTGCCTTGCTCCAGTAGCTCTTGTGCTAGCAAACTAGCTATAATTAGATTAGCAGCCTGCTCAGTGCTGGTGACAGCCTGTGCCTCAGAGAGCATGTGCTGGACTCCGCATGTGCCTCGCCCTCATTGGCTGGCATTGCTGCTCGCCCGTTTGATAGGTTTCCACAGTAATCCTTATGCTGCATTAGAGCCGTAGATACAGAGGCACTGTGCTGCGTTCTTGCAGGACATAGGCAAGGTGCTTGGTTGGTTACATTAAAGAAGGAATACGACCCACCCGGCAGAGCAGGTGGTCTTTGTTGCAAAGACTCGGTGGAATGAGGACCCGCAGCTAGCTGCAGGGGGAGGTCAGTGAAGGAGTCTCAGTTCACGGTAATTACTCGAGTCTTTCTCTCTTATGAGCAACACAGCCATGCATGAAATGAAGCGTGCTGATAGTGTCATCTGTCTAATTTGATCTTGCTTTGTTGACGCTGTCTGTGCCAAGGGGCTCCGTGCTAATACACATTCTCGCAGAGAGAGAGAGAGACTGTCTCTTCACGGAGAAGCCTTGTTTTCACCTGAATGCAAGGGTGCATGTGCCGGGGAGTGATTCTCATTGGTTCCTTTCTGTTTGGGAAAGCCGATGTTGTTTCTATCTAGGTGTCTTTGTTGGTGTATGTCAGGACTATTGACTTCACTTTGAGTCCCGTCTCCCAGATAATTCGAAATTAAGAAGAATTTAGTAGATCATACTCTAATTAGAAGGTAGATGGCTCCTGATTTGTTCTCTGGCTTTTAGCTGGAGAAGTAGCGTGCTATTGTTTCTTCCCAGATGTGTGCAGCCTTCATTTTGGATGGGTTTCTTTGTCTCACCTCTTGTAGTTTCAAGGAAGCTTCTTTAGTGCGCAGTGTTCGCAGATCTCATTCTGGGAAATAGACACATGTGGGTATTTACCAGCCACGCCTGAGGAGGCATTTGCCGCCAGGCTTTGTTCAAAAGATGCTGCTCGTGCAGTTAGAATATCACAGCGGGGAGCTGTGTTCTTACCATGCTCAACAGTTTTTATTCTATTAAGAATTGCCTGGTCCATTTTCTAGACGGGGAGATAAAGGATTTTAAGTTCTGCAATAAAGGTACTCTACTATGAAAGAAAAAATAGTTATTAGCAAGACAAAGGTTCAAAACAAATCCCGGAACTGCACAATCTTGTTGTGGGTTCAAAGCCCCTGCCTCTCTTCTAGTCCCTAAACTTGAAAACTGATGTCTTTCTATGTCAGAACGCAGACTCCACAGAAACTTGTGTCCTGAGTCACCAGTCACAGGGCTGGCCAGCTGCCACCATGCGTCTGCTACAGCAGAGAGTCAGGCAGATTCTAAAAACTGTCACGAGTAGTTTCCTGCTCCTGAAAAGCCAAGGCTGCAGTTTATACATTCTGTGAAAATAACTGCTCTCGTCTAGGTCTGACTCCTGCTCAACGCAGCCCAGTACAGTTTTGGCAGAGGAACACGTTGGGTTACTAACTACACCTCGCCGCACCACATGCCCTCACTCCCAGATCTGCCTGGGAAGGAAGAAATTATCCAGTCAGCATTTACTCAGGGAACAGTTTCAAGAGGAAAGTAGAAGCATTGTGGAAGTTACATAGCCAGCCATGGAGTCTGGAACGGCGGCTCTGATAGCCTTCGGCAGTGAGACTGGTCTGTGCCTTGAGACAGTGGGAAAATGTCTTCAGCTGGGAGACACCCTGGGTGGTGAAATGAACACACAGCCATTCTTCACATGACACCTGCTTCTAAAGCCTCATCCACCCTCACTGTGTACAGTGCCCACTCTGGTACACCCCAGCCATGGGCCTCTGATGGCCCATGACACCAGCTAGCGTCTATTAAAGGCTATTTGAATAGTAGAACTAAAGGGAGGTCGAGTTTTTAAAGTAACACAACATATACTTTTATTAGTTAACTTTTTGTTCTTAATACATTAGGGACAAATCTATGCTTGAATAAAGGGAAAAAAATGGATATTCTGGACACTTTAAAGTTTAGTCAGTCAGTCAGGATGGTTTGTGTGTGTGCTTGTTTGTTTGTTTTTTCTACAAAAGTCCAGGCACCTCTTCTAAACGTCCATCCTTCTTGGCCAGACATCCTTCCTGTTGCAGACATAGACAGAACCGTTCCACCCTTTAAAACTTAGACTCAGACATTCATCTGGGGAGGGATACATTGATGTCGTTATATAATATCCCCACATATATAATATCCTCAACTCTATCATAGTTATGTGTAATAATCATTCATTTGTAGGATTGGTATCTAACCCAGGGCCCAACACATGCTAGACAAGTGTCTGTCACTGAGCTGTACTCTCAGTCCTTCCTTCCTTCCTAGTCTGCTGGGATACTCCCTACCTCTCAAAGGGGATTGCCTTGAGAATAGATGGCTGTTATCTTCTCTGCAGAAGCACTCTCCCCTATGAGACTGCACAGGGTGCCTCCTGTGAGCTGCACCCAAGTGTGATGTGTTAGTGGAAAAGCTAGAAAGTAGTGATGTCTGCATCCTGGGGCTGAGGCTGGCTCTTCAACAATCACCATGCCTTAAGGACTTTACAACCTTAAATATAAGTGTGTGTACTGTGCATTGCCTGCTGATGGTCCATGATGCCAGGGAACATCTCCTACAAAGGCTATTTTCATGAATGAAAAGAAGTTGGTGTTTTTGCAAAGCAACACGAAGACATACACTTTTATCTTCAGGCTCACCGCTTAGCTATTTTGTTCTCCATATGTTAGGGCGAATCTATCCCTGAGATGAGAAAATAAAAAGGGATTGTTTTCTGACCCTTGAAATTTTGTTCACTCTCCTCCTAATTCTATAGCTCATTGGAAGAAACGTGATAGCTCTGACCAATCAAAAATAAGTGTATCAGTGTGAACATAAAATATGATACTTTAAGAACTAAAGCATTTTCAGGGGACTGCAGCACAGTTCAGCTGGTAGAGCTCTTGGCTATTATGCAAAAAGCCCTGGGTTCAATTCCCAGTATATCAAGACTGAAAGTAGATGAAACAATTTTAGTATTTGATACTTTCTGTCTCTTTCTTCTAGAAGCTTATAATTACAGATGCAGGAACCAGTTCAAATGTAGCAATCCATTTCATATTAAGTATGATGCATCACTAAAAAGCAGGGCTGCACAGGGTCTGAAGAAATAACTGTCACAAAGAAGATCAATGGGAAGTGTAGCTGCTGGGCACACGAATTCTGGGGCAGTGCTGTTGGTAACTGTGACTGGACATTTGGGTACCTGTGATTCCCAAAGAACAGGGAGATGTCATTAGCAGTTGATGAATATTTCAGGGTTGACCCTTTGGAAGTTGCCTGGATCTAAAAAAAATTTTTTTAAATAGATTTATTCTTCTTTCATTATTTTATTCTTCAGTAAGAGATGTTTACCATGAGCTAGGCTCTGTTAACTATTCCCCACCACATACCTTTGGTTGATTAGTTTGGTTTGTGTTTTGGAAAAAAAAAAAAAAAAAGGCTTGACCCTTCCTGCAAGAAGTGCTTCCCTGGAAAGACAGCCACTAAGTGACTAGTAGTGGGAGCAGGGGCAGACCTCTGCCTTGACTGGTGTTGACTGGTGATGGCAGTGTGAGGAACCTGTGGTTCATGACGAGGGGGTGGAGGAGGGGCTTGAAGATGCAGCCCGGGCCGCAGCTTACTAGTTTTCCCCTCAGGAAAACACACACACACATATGCTAGGTGTGTGTGGCCACAGATTCGCTGTGTGTCTGGAAGTATCATCACGCTCTATTTTACACACCTACGAAATACAAATTATCATTTACTCTCTTCCTCTTTAATTTGTCTCAGAACTCATATAAGGTTGCTGCCTGGAAACAATTTTATTGTTATCTGCATCACAGTGGACTTAATAAGGACTTAATAATGTATCCTCTTATTTGAAATTTACCTAGAAAGAATCACAAAACACTTTGATGACTGTTATAGTCTGAGTAATTCAGTTATTATGATTAATTTTGGATTTGTCTACATTGCCACAAAATATCCTTTCTGGTCTTGGATGCCAGTTGATTCTTAAATAACTTGTCCTCTATTTTCTAGATACTTAGTAAAGATACCCTTAAAACCTGGCCTTTGACCGCAGCTCTCTGCTGACCTTGCCATGACTAAGGCATCTGCTTTTCCAGCACTCCTAGAAAGAAGTTTCTGAAAGATTCACGAACTTTAAATCCCGATGTCTTTTAAGTCTTGATGAATTGGTAAGGGAGTGTAACTTCAAAGGCCAAGAATTTTTGCTATATCTTACTATGTGTAAGAATCTCCAAATGAAAAATGGGTATTGTGTTTATTCTTCTGTCAGGGAACCTGCTACCCCTTTTACAGAGCTTTCCCTAACCAGCTTTTATACTTCCTTTTTCAAACATTTAAAGGAGTAGTCTCTACTTGTAACTCACAGTGCCCCTCTGGCTGAGTCTGCAACACTGCTTGTCTTTGATGCTAGCCTGGGCAGCCAGGAGCACTCAGGCATGGCGACCTGGGAAGGCCACACTCTTCTCAGGCCTGGTGTCTCTGACTGCTTCTTCCCAGCCTGCCTTCCGAGTGAACATTCCCCAAGCTTCTGCCTTTCATAGGCTTCCTGTATGTGCCACATACTTGCACTGGTTACCTCCCCTGCTGAGTCACACACACACACACACACACACACACACACACACACCTTTGGCCTTTGAGTTCCTTGCACAGCCAGGCCAGGTGGCCTCAGGACCTTGGCTTGTCTCTGTCTGGAACATGCTTCTCTAGGGTCCTCTGTCATGGTCCCATTAGGCGTTTCTAAGTGCCCAAGTGTCAGCAGGACATCGATGGTATCTGGTTGGTTTTTTGTTTTTTGTTTTTTGTTTTTTAATTTTGTTTTTCTTCCCAAATTACTCTTCTCTGGATTGTAAATTCCAACAAATCACATATTTTTGTCTTAAACCCCTAAAGACTTGAACAGGACTTGGCTCATGGAAAATGCCCAGTCAGTACTTACTGAATGAATGAGTGAATGAATGAACAATGAATGAAGAGATTACTTGTAGCAGGGGCATCCTGTGGCAACCAGGATCTCTGCTGCAGGCTGCTGATTGGTTGCTTACCCAGGTTCTCCCTTGGGTGGGCTGGGTCTCCTGCTCTGTGAGTGGTTACAGTAGCCAGTGCTGCTTACATGATTTCTCTCATCTCACTTCACATTGGTCTTTCTGTAGAATTGTTCTTGGGGTGAAATTCTCTTCTAAAAACAAAGTAACTTGGGAATCAGAGGCAGGTGGATCTCTGAGTTCGAGGCCAGCCTAGTCTACAAAGTGAGTTCCAGGACAGCCAGAGCTACATAGAGAAACCCTGTCTCGAAACCCCCCCCCAAAAAAAAAAACAAAAACAAAGTAAAGTGGGGTTGAAATGTAGAAGTGCCTTATAAATACACGAAAAGGTGAATGCATTTGTATTACTTGTGTGTCTGCTATCTAGTATTTAAATACATTAGCTAATTTTAGTGGAATTACCATTTTTTGTTGCTGAATACATTGAATGGTCTCCCTATATTTGCCAAATAAGAAAACACTAGCAGCCGTCTCTTCCTGTTTTTTTTCCAGATACCTCCTGCTGCCGAGAGTGCTTTAAGCAAGGAGGGTTTTCCTTGGCTTTTGTCTGCATTTCATGAAATACTCATTGCCTTTTAGGTAAGTGTATGACTTTGTTTTCATCCTTCTAAGCAGAAGATATTGATTGCCTCTGAAACCTATGTCATTGTCATATTAAGACAAAAAGCCTGGGATTTTTTAAGTATTTTGCTCTTAGTCACTAAATAAATAAGCCCAGCCATGACCAAGATGCTATCACCAAGGTTTCTCATTTCTTGTCAGTTGTCATTTGTTATGGACAGAATGTTTATCACTAACCTCCCAGGTATTCCAAAGGCTTTACTTATGTGCCTGAATTGGAAGACAACTTAAGAAATGAGCCTCTTTGTTCCTGAGTGAGAAGTAAACTATCAGGGCTGGAGAGATGGCTCAGGGATTAAGAGCACTGATTGCTCTTCCAGAAGTTCTGAGTTCAATTCCCAGTAAACACATGGTGGCTCACAACCATCTGTAATGGGATCTGGTGCCTCTTCTGGTGTATCTGAAGTCAGCTACAGTACAGTCATATACATCTAATAAATAAATATGTCTTTTTATTAAAGTAAACTCTCTGAGATTGGGGAGGAGACGAGGAGGGTCCTGGGAGCTGATGTGGTGAGCTTTGCTGGTGACCATCATGAGAATTAGAGTGATGAGGACAGAGGCTGAAATCTGCTCTTGTGAGTGAGACATAGAGGACCAGATAGATGTTACAGACCAGCCAGAGCTGCAGGCCTGGCCTCAAAGTGCTTGAATACTCAGCCAGCCATTTCTAGGTCTTCTTCTGGTCTCTTCCACAAACAGAGACAACACAGAGATCTTTCTGGTTCTCCTCTCATAGACACATTTACCCAAGGACAGGCTGAGGAAGGGATAAACAGTGGCTAGATAGGAAGCAGATGGCTCCCTTTCTAGAAGGACAGAGAGCTCAATGTTATCACCCAAAAATGTTGGGAAGGGTTAGAAAAATCGTACCTCTCTCTCTAGTTGAGTCACATATTCTGTGAGACAAGTGGGAAAGGTCCTCCATTGAACGGTGCTGCCACCTCTGACCACGTAGCAGGTAAGCATGGCCTTCGCTCTGATGGACAGCTTTCTTCCAGCCCGTTCCTGGCATTCATGTGTCATGTGTCATGGCTTGCATAGTCCACCATGCATTTTATGACTACTTCTATTGCATTCTTTAAGATATGCTTGGCCGATGTTATTAATTCTTCAGGAACATTCCAGTCTAACTCTGCTGCCAAGGAAGAATCAGCCTAATCAAGGTGGAGTTCTGCAATCTATATCATGGGATTGATTTTAGGAAAAGCCCCTGGCGTCCCTCAACACTGTACCGTGAGGTTTATTCGCCACCATCTTAGATGTAGGTTCTCACATGGAAGCGGGGGCTTCAGTTGACTGAACAGAACTCACCATCTTCTTTCTCTAACCCTAGGAGAGCTAGAGCTATAGAATTGTACCTCAGCACAGGGGAATTTAGCAGGGAATGCTTCCAACTGGTCCTGTATTCTTCACTCTGCCCTATTCTAAAACAGCAGTTCTTAGCCCATGGGTTTGGACCCCTTTGCCAGTTGAATAATTCTTTCACAGGGCAAGAGTCACCTAAGAACATTAGAAGAGCTATAGATTATGTGATTCATAACAGTAGCAAAATTATAGTTTTGAAGTAGCAATGAATATAATTTTATTGTTTGGGGACACTCACCACAGCACTGGGAAAGTTGAGGACCAGTGTTCTAGGGGTATCGCCATCCTAGTATATCCATTACTGAGGGGTGACTTGAGACAGGGTGCTAAGCCTGAAAGCTTTGACACACACCGTGACATTTCAGCCCCTTCGTGATCCTTCTACCCTGATTCACATGTGTGCCTACTTGATGTGTATGTTCAACAGGTGCCTGCAAGGAACAATTGTACTTGCATCCCTAGAGGCAAGAAAATAACTGGTGAGCTCTGTGGAACAGAGCCCTCAGCTCTCCCATTCTCTGACCAAGCACATGGATTTGGTCACTTTTGTCTGTCTACCATCTTATCCCAAATGCCAAATGAGAATAGCAGGAAGTCAATAGAGATATTGATAAGGTGTCCAGCCATAGGAAGGGGAGGAAAGTATTTGGTACAGTATTAGCACAAGAGAGGAGTTTCTCTTCTTGGTATCCAGTGTTGGCAGTCAGTTACCTTCCTGGGCCTAAGTAATTATGTGGCACTTTATCAGAGCTACTGATCTAGATCCTGTGTTTAGATGGTTAGAAAGATTGAACAGCGTGGTTTATCCACACATCAGCCGGGCTATACACACTAATTCTTAGCCTTGCCTCTGGTTCATTCTGATAGGGTCAGGTCAGTGAGTAAAAATTACTTAGAGTTATTTATGTAATCCTTTGCAGTTTTCTCATAAATATCGAGCAAACATTCTTTTAAGTGTTGCAAGAAATGTAAGAAGTATATGTTTTGTTTTACTTTTGTCCATGTTCTTTTGTCTACCAATTTCTTTTTTGCATCTCTATGGTCTTTAACCCCTGTTCCTATCTAAGTTTGTGCATTGTATAGGTTAGCATCCTGATGGTCCTTAACCTCTCCCCGCCCCCTTGTTCCTATCTAATCTTGTGCATTGTATAGGCTAACATCCTGATTGTCCTTGGCCCCCATTCCTATCTAAGCTTGTGCATTGTACAGGTTAGCATCCTGATGGTCCTTAACCTCTCCCCGCCCCCTTGTTCCTATCTAAGCTTGTGCATTGTATAGGTTAACATCCTGATGGTCCTTGGCCCCCATTCCTATCTAAGCTTGTGCATTGTACAGGTTAGCATTCTGATGGTTACACACATGCTCACATCACCAGCATTTTTCAGCATTCTCAACAATGTTCTTCGAATGATGTTGTTTTAGAATAGACAGTGGGTGTTTGAAACGGCTTATAGAAACTAAAAAGGGAAAGGAAGGCTTGAAATGATAGGAAAGAGAGTGAACTTACTATACTCTTTTCCTCAATTGTCTTTTTAGTGTAATTATCCTAGAACAAGAGAACCCCTGGGCATATGGCCTCGTCATTTGTAAAGAGATGAGGGCACCACTTACTGAGCTGAGCCCCCCTCAAGAGGCCGCAGCGTCAGGAAACAAACTTAGCGCGCCCTTTGTTTGTAAGTTTCTTGCTATCTTAAGCAAACTTAAGAACTGATAAAGTCAGTTTCTCCTTGAAAAGTTAACATCTTCAAAACTTCTGTGAGGTAGATTGTAATTCATTCATACTGTACCTACTAGATGCTTGAGAAATCACTGAAAGTAAATACAGCCCTTGCACACATTTTGGTGTTAACTGGTCCTGACTTAAACGCCATATTAATTTTTCTCAAACTTGCTCTTTTCTTTGGATTCAGTGTTTCCTCCATAAAGAGCCCTGTGTTCCCTGTGGTGACTCAGCTTCCTTTCATAACTGCACCTCTGGCTCCGCTCTTCCCAGAACAGCTCTTTGCCAAGAGAATGACTCAGCTCAGGTTCCCCAGTACAGTCAGGTGGGGCGCCCCTGGGCCCTCTGACCTTGAGCAAGGTCTCCTCAGGAACCAGAACTGGCAAGCCAGCTACTATGGGGAGACTCGTAGCCAGCCAGAGCTTTTTAACAAGAGGAGCGGAGCGGAGAGGGCATTCATTTGGAAAAGCAGTTAAAGTTTTAGATGTTTATTCTAAACAGCTTTCTGTAAGAAGAAGTAGATGGAAGATAGTTCCGTCTCTAAAAGAAAATTATCCTGCTCAGGACAGAAAATGTACTTCCAGTTTTTGAGGATTTAATATATATTTCTTATGTGTTTTAAGAATTATTGATTACCAATTGACACATTTCAAATGCCCTTTTAATCAAGTAAAAGACTAATTCTATTGTCTTATATACACAGTGGTTAATTATCCCTAGAGACGGATCATGATAGTATCCTGCTCAGTGTAGTCACTGGATTGAATCTCCAGAAATGAAGGCCAGGCTGCATTTAAGCCCATCCTCTGGAATTGAACACTGTGCTGGAGGTGACTCATACCACACCTGCCCTTGACTCGCACCCTGAAATGGAAGCATTAGAATCTTCCTGTGTAGATGGAGGGAAATGGGGAGATGCTCACGAGCTTTTCAACAGCATAGCAAGATACCTGGAGTAACTGATATGTAAAGAGAAAGGGGGTACTTTGGCACACAGTTTGGGGGTTCCAGTGTGATCGACAGATTCATTGTTTTTTAATTGAGTGCTATTTCATTGTTAACGGGGGGCAGGTGACACAGTAGTATGGTCACTTTATCACTAACAAAAGTTGAAGAAAAGGGTAGTTTCCTAGAGCCCCCTCAAAATATACTCCTCTGATGACCTAACTCCCTACTATAGGGCATATCACTACCCAGTACCATACCCTGGGAATGCCCACCTGCCAGTTATCAATGGCTCTAACTCTGGCCTTTGACACACAGGCCTGTGGGGAACATCAAAAATCCAAATCACATTGCAGCAAGGATCAAAGAGGTTAAGCCTCAGACCAAAGGGCAACTTTGGGATTGAACCCAGGGCTCTAATGTCAAATCTGTTTAATCTTGACACCAATTGGCTTCTCTTCGGTAAGGGAGTAATAAATGTGACAGAAAACTTGGTTGTGGGAATTTGGCCAATGGTAACCAAATGGGAAATAGAGTTAGAATGATAAAAAGAGCAATCAGGCCGGGCGGTAGGGGGAACACACCTTTAATCCCAGCACTTACTTGGGAGGCAGAGGCAGGTGGATTTCTGAGTTCGAGGCCAGCCTGGTCTTCAGAGTGAGTTCCAGGACAGCCAGGACTACACAGAGAAACCCTGTCTCGGGGGGGGGGGGAGAGCAATCAGGATATCTAGCTTGGTATTATAATGATTCCATATGTTTAAGAAGGGAATAAAGAGGCTAAGGTTGAGAACTGGTGCATGAGACTGTACAAGCATGCGCATTTGGGATGAAGGCAGGCGTGGCAGCTACAGCGGCCAGAGCAGTGCGGCGCTTCTTAGTTTCTAAACCTCTGAAGTGTCTGCTGCCATTGGTCAGCATTCCATCTAGAGCAAAATGCCTGTGACAGGCCACCACAGGGCCTGAGCGCTTCACAAGAGGGCCACGCTAGGACCAGCCTTCATAAATGGGCCTCATAATGGGCAGTTGGTACTCTATGCTGTACTGCTGTCTATATATAAGTGGTATATAGTATATTAGTACTTTCTTTAAGCAATTTTATGCTTTATTTAAAACTATATGATAAAATCATTTCAAGTTTTCCATTAAAACCACAAATATCAGCTCAAAAATATAAGCAAATGTAAGCAAGTAATCATGACATTCTTCTCATTCTGTGGCTTTGGCAAATGTCCGAGCAACATTTGAATCCTCCAGCACCACAGAGTCCTACGAATGTATCAGCCTGTGAACGTACCAGCCCGCCGAAGAAGGTTGAATCCATTTGCATTTGCAGCTCAGAAGCCCTTCTTGAATCTTAAATCAGTGAAAATGGCCCCATAGGTTTATAGGGAGTGGTACTATTAGGAGCTAGGCCTTGTTGAAGTAGGTGTGGTCTTGTTGGAGTAGGTGTGGCCTTGTTGGAGTAGATGTGGCCTTGTTGGAGTGGGTGTGGTCTTGTTGGAGTAGGTGTGGTCTTGTTGAAGTAGGTGTGGCCTTGCTGAAGTAGGTGTGGTCTTGTTGGAGGATGTATGTCACTGAGAGGGGGAACTTTGAAGGTTCCGAAGCCCGAGCCAGGCCCAGGGCCAACTCTCTGCCTATTGATCTCAGCTACCTCTGAGTTTGCTTCTATGCCTCCATGCTTCCTGCCGTGATTGATAATAATGGACTAAGCAGCCTCCAACTAAATGCTGTCCTTTATAAGAGTTGCCATGGTCATGGTGTCTCTCCACAGCAAAAGAAAACCTAACATACTTCTGAAATGTCCATAATAGATCAGCATCTTAATGAACATAATATAGGAAATATCACTGGGGATGATAATATGTCCTCTGGAAATCACAGAGACTCCTGACAGCTAATAGAGCTGCAAATAGACCCTGTGCTTGGGTCAGACCCACTTTGGGAGGAAAGTTCCATCTCATACTTCTCTCCACAGGGAAATGAGTCTTATATGTGTACCTGCTCAAGGGGGCATTCTGTGTGCTCAGAGGCCCTTGACAGAAGGCGCATGCCTAGTCCTGGGCACTTGTTAGTGTGGGGGTACACACAGGGTGCTAATCATGATCCATCTAATATTATAGTACATTTTTTCTGCAGCATTCTGGTAGATGATAGACAGATTAAGCATAACAAGTTGGTTTTAACTCTGGATCTACTGGTCTGGCTCAGTAAAGAGGACTTAAATGTTTATGAAGTTAGTAAGACTGATTCAGGAAGAGAGGGTGCTGTTACTCTTCTGCCTCCCCAAAGCTCTGACAGTCCTTGAGGAAGGGGATCCCAGTGTGAAGGGGATGGGCCATCAGGCTGTGCCCTTACCACGGATCGCAGTGCCTTCCTCTCCTCCTTCCCAGTCACCACGAGATAAACAGAGCCTCTCCACCGCAGGCCACCATTGCGTACTGTGCCATCACTGCGTTAAAGCAGGGTGGGAGCTGTCCATGAACTGAACATCTTGATACTGTGGACCAAGACATGGGTCCCCGTTTATTAGGCATGGTTGTTACATCTTCTTCTCAGAGAGAGCGTCTCATGCCCTCCCTGTGGCAGGGCCACCGAGCTTTCTGGAGTTCAGACTGCTTGACTTCATCAAGGGGTTCTGGTTGGAGACTGCCATTATAACAGACACTGCTGTGAAGGGCTTTTTGTCATAGGCTTGTACAGTTTGCAAAGCACTTCCATTCAGTAGACTTGAGTGGCGAGGTATAGACAATTGGCACCTCTGCTTTGTGGATGAGGTAGTTCCATGGGTCATCACAGCAGCACAACTAGACCCCTGGGACCACTCATCAGGAGAACAGGTGAACTACATGCCACTGATGATTCCTAGACCCAGAGTACCAGAATTAGGGGATTCAGAGTAAAAATGTAGGGTTCCTCTAGCCCACTCTGTTCTGTAACAGTCTGTGTTGCACAGTGATTTTCCATGTCAGTTAGGTTCCAGAGCAGTGGTTCTCAACCTTCCTAATGCGTGTGGCTCATACAGTTCCTCATGCTGTTGTGGCCACCATCGTAGAATTACTTACTTGCTACCTCATAGTTGCAATTTTGCTAGCATTAAGAATCATAATGTAAATATCTGATATTCAGGATATCTGATATGCAACTCCCAAAGGGTTGTGACCCACAGGTTGAGAACTGCTGCTCTAAAGAAACCTAGAGCTAAAACAAAAGCATTTTGGCGTTCACTCAGCACCGAGGTATTACACTCTAAGCTGGTTAGGAGCCAGCACAAAGGTAAAATCAGTGAAACCAACGCAGGCACGAGCCAGTTGTTATTAGTGCTGTGCGGTGTGGCCAAGGCCAAGAGTCTTTTTCTGATAGAACGTTCCCTAACTCCTAGTACTTAGTCAGGAGAACCTACAGTCTTCACCCTAAAGAGCTGCCGAGTAAATAGAACTAAAGAAAATTTAAGTATTTTAATCAATACACAGATTATGTCAAAATGCACCCCTGTTCTAATATATTCAGATTATATCTGTCATAATTAAGCTTAAGGAATGACCATAATTTAGCTTCTTTGTTAAATCTCACTTTAATGTGTGTATACACTGTACATCTAGTGAGTCTAGATAAAAGTCTTTCTCCCCAGCATTCCTCAGCCATCTACATTATTTAACTGATTTGATAAATTCCCAGCTCTAAATGATGTTAAAAGTCATATATATCTACTTTATAACTCCTGCAATAGAATGATGTTTCTAGACAGGACTGTCTGTCTTTCATAGTGAAATTCTAAACTGTGAATTCCCCTTTCTCACTATAAAACGTTATCTGTGTTCCCTTTGTCTCTGGGGGAGGCTTGAGTACAGGGATTGCTTATGCTTCTTGTTAACAGGATGTTATGAGCATAGATGCTTAATTTAATAAACCAAGTGATAGTTACCTCATTTCCCGAACTTTAGAAAGGCTTATGATTGCTGATTAATGGTGTGCACTGGGGTATATATGGACCTCGGAAGGAAACTGAACATCATCTCATAGTGATGCCTTCATGCTTGGTGGCAGCGTGCGGCAGAGAAAGAGTGTTGGTGTGAAGATGAAGCGGGACTTTATCCAAAACCTATCAAGGACAGCTATTGTTTTTCCTTTCTCTTTTAACCTTGGCCTCTGGATTAGAGGGCTTGCAAGGTGAGCACTGCTCACTGGCTGCCTCATAACCAAGATCCCTTGTAAATCTGTGGCATTTTGTTGTTGCAACAGTTTTATGCTCTCCTGTACATAAATACTTTCTCTGACAGCATGAGGAACTAGGGCCATGAATATTCTGTAAGCAGCGGTAACAATTCTCAGTTTGGCTCTGAAGTTTTAGGAGGACAATCAAATGGCCCAACAAAGGACGGAGGAGTTGAAATAAAAACAGTCATAGCTGAGCGGTTTTATCTCCCATCAACTATGGGTCTTAATACTGCCCATCACAGGCACCCCTTGCCTTGTCCACTGGAACCAGGGGTGTTAGTATAACAGGATCATAAAGCATTTAGTCACTTGAAGGTCGTCGTGTCGAGGCTGTTATTTCTACAGTACTGAGGAAGTCGAGGTTCTTTCTTAACCTAGCTGTTTGTATTGCGGATCTAAAGGGAGATGGCTGGTGCTTTTATCCAGTGGCTGCTAGCTTTCATTGTGCTTTTGTATATAAAGTGTCTAAATGTCACACTAACTTTGTCTTAATGGCCAAATGTATTTACAAGTGGACTCCCTTCCCGCAGAAATGGGTAATAGGATCTGAAGTCATAGGCATTACCTTCTTCTAAGTATCCAAAGGGGCTTTTCTCTCTTTTTCACTCTTTCCCAGTAGAGGCTACGGTTTTGTTTTAAGATTCAATTTGCTGTGATACATAAACCTTAATCAAAAATAAAGCTCATGACGGTATAACCATATGAAAAGACACTTATTGAGAGAAAACTAAACACTATACATAGCTTATGCATAGGCTTTGAGAAATACTATAGAGTCTGAGTTATTCATTACAGTAGTTTAAATAGTTTATTTACTCTAGACCATCAGGTAAGTTTTAAAAAAAAGCATTTCTAGAACCAGGATATAACTCAATACTAGAGTTGGGCCAGCATGCATAAGGTGCTTGAATTGATCCCCCAGGGGGAGAAACAGGCAGATAGAAACTCCCTAATATTTGCCATTATGATGCTGCTTAGAAAAGTTTGCCTTTTACACATGTGTAATGTTTCTCTGTCCTTATACATCAACAAATTTTAGGTAGCACACCTGCAAGTTGCTAGTTTTATTCTAAACAAAGCTTAAGGTGTTTATGCTCTTCAGAACATTCCTTTGAGCTACTTCAGTGATTTTATATCATTACCTGTAAAGGTGGGTATGAGTCAACCCTCCTGGCCCCTCCCTGCTCCACCCTGCCATATGTGTATGTGCACGTGTACTCGTGTGCACACCCCCTTACACCACACAAAGCTCGGGAAGGGATACTACCTAATCTTAATGTTAGTAACAGCAATAATTATAAACAGCAGCAGCAATAATTATGACATCTAATATTGTCCTTCTTAAAACATTTCCAAGATGTTCCTAATCTTCACCATGTCCCCTCTCAAAAGATGAGAAAACTGGAAGCCAGGTTTCCCAGTGAGACTGTCTTCTCCTCAAGATAGGTGGGCTTTGAGGGCGTGGCTTCCCTTTCCTCTGAGGGGGGCCATCTGCCCACCATGCCCTCATTTCATCCCACCCGGGCCACATGTCAGGGTTACTGCAGAGGGGGACATGCGGGCCAGGGTTGTTGTCACATCTGTTTCCAGGAGTTATGTTTGACACACAGGAGATCAACGCCTTTCTTTGAAGACGTATGCCCATGAAGACACTGCCCACCTTACTTCAGGGTGCACACAGTCGCCTCCTTTTCTTCCAGCTGAGGATAGCCTCTGCCTTAAGTGAGTGGAGGGATGTGTGAGTCACTACTAGACAATGGTCTGAATCCCCCATCCCTCGGCATACAGGATCTCCTGGGGATAGAGCCCATTCGTTGCAGCACATTTGAGGTTACATCTGTGTACATGTGGTTATGTGTGCCCCATTTTTGGTGCAGTAGCCCCTCTCTTCCAATATTTCACAACATAAATTTGCAATCAAGTGGGTTGTAAGTCACAGCATGACTTGAAGTAAACTGACCATCACTGTAGCACCAGCTTACCCCAGAGAAAATCTTTCTAATCTCCTAATGGTCTTTGGCATATCAAAGAATAGGGAAACATTTAAGATTAGGTAACTTTTAAATATTAATGCCAGCCTCCCCACCTGACAGTCTTATAAAAATCAAAACCCTATCCCAAATTATCACTGCTACTTACCCTGAAAACCAAATATTTAGGCATCTCTTTTCCCACTGTCTGGTCTCTGGGATACAAGATAAATGTGAACTGATCTCTCCACTGCAAAGCAGCCAGTTGCCATGGAAACAGCTTACTAGTTTATAAATCCTTATGGCTAGTTCCTGGAATTTGAACTTTATACTAGTTTTAGAAAATAAAAATCCATCTAGAATCAGACTCTAGTTTTACTTTTTTAAGTATTTATATAAAATTGCAAATATCAGGATGCTATTAAATGTGATATAACTAATACTAAAAGTCAGGCTTGCTGTTACCAGGAGGGCTCCTCCATTGCTGTGCCTGACTGAGGCTAGCATTTCCACATCCTGTTTTGGGCTTGGGGAGAACATCTGGAGGAATGTAATGTTATTTAGTTGAACTCTACTGTTTGTACCTTTTTTTTTTTTAAACTTTAAATCCTAAAATGCTTATGGAGAGATGTGATATTTATCCTGCTTGTGTCAGTGCTGGCAGTGCATGCACAACTTCACTTTCCACATTGACAGTAGGTTTTGTAGCAGTGTTTCTTTTCTTGTTCATTCCTGTTCATTCCTTAACAAGAGGGTGAGAGAAATATCTCAGGAGTTGAGCAGAAGTCTTCAATGGTTGGTGATAATGAATTGGCATGCACTTAATCATTTAGATGTAATTTTTAAGATGATACCGACACCGTCCAAAAATTTTAAATAATAGAAATTTAAGGTCCGAATAAATAGCATCATTAAGCATATCATTAAAACTTGGGAAAGCAAGCTTCCTTTCCTGGTCTGCTCCACTCTTCCTAATAGCGTGACTCCTCTATCTCTGCTCCTGCTGGGCATGCTTAGTGTCCGTGTATGCCACATTAATAGGCAGACAGTTAGTGTTCTTTAATATATACACATTGTTAAAATTTATTTCTCTGGAGAGATGGCTCAGCAGGTAAGAGCACTGACTGCTCTTCCAGGGGTCCTGAGTTCAAATCCCAGCAACTACATGGGATCTAATGCCATAAGTACAGTATACTTATAATAAATAAATAAATCTTTACAAAAAAAAAAGAAAATATGACAACATTCCTAAAATTTATTTCTCAGTCGTACTTTACTACTACACTGCAACAGGACTGTGGTAGACAGATGTTTCCAGCCAGCAAGGCAGCCATAATTCTAACGGAACAAGACACATTGCCTCTAAGCACTATCTGTACCTGTTGGTGCCTGCGTCCTGTAAGCTTCAAGTGTGCACCGGGAGCCAAGAGGCAGTAGCTACTGTCTCAGTGAGAATCCCAGAACACAGGGTCCTTTGAGTCCCCGGAGAGACAACAGAGCCTTGCGTGGAGCTGCAGCAGTGGCTGGTTGATATTTCTGCTGTTTTTCAAGGTTCACCAGCAACATTTAAAACTTAAAAATCTCCATTATTAATGTTAATTCTAGTCATGCTCTTGACCACTGCATCATTTCCTTGCTCAGTGAGAACTCAATTTTAATAGAAGCCATACTGTCTTTGGCTTGCTTTTTCTGCTGTGACCTGGGCTTCCTCAGTATGCATTTGCTAGGTAAATAATTGAAAGGCTAATAGGAGACATCTTGTCTCCGAGGACTCATATTGCAGTCTTTGGCTTACCTGCGCCCCTCATCATTCAAGGTGTACCTGGCAAAATACGTGATTGGGTAATATTTCTTGGCATGGAATATAGAATTATGGTAGAAAGGGACACTAGATCTACCTGCTTTCTCCAAAAATAGTAGCAAAACCTTTACAACCTGATGTTCGGGTTGAGGGTGCTGCTGCTGCTGCTGCTTCCTCTGAAGCTTGCCTCTCAGGCATACAGCCCAAGGCTTGTTGAGAAACAAGGGGACTAGTTGCCTTGGGAAACCATACCTTAATATGGGTAATGTGACAGTTTACAAGACTTGTGTTTTCCTAAAAGTACTTTCAGCTGCCTGTTACTTAAGCTTGAGGCAAACCCTGCACCTGAATTGTGTCACAGCTCAACCTGATGACATTCTGGCCTATCAGGCAAGCTGCTTCACTTTAGTGTTCCTCAGTTTCCCCGGGGTTGTCTAATTCAAGGGAGATGGTATATATGAAGTACCGCCATTTCCTCCCTGATTTTATTGAATGTGAAAGAATGGATTGGTTTTCAGATTCTTATTTTCATTTTTCTTATATTCAGATATTCTTCAATTTCAAATGTTTGCAAAGCTTGGGGAGCTGGTGGTTTCTTTCTCAGCATAAATAAATTGATAGTTCTCTGTTGTAGCCTGTTGGGTTTGAACAATGGGTCTAGTGGATTTAAATTGCTCCTAATCATTAGTTTTTGCTTACATGATGCTAGTCTGTATGATTTCCAGTTAATTGTGCTCTAGTCCCAGTAAAAAACAGTTTCCCAACACCATAGTTCAAATTTAGCTAATGATAACTGTGTGTATACAAAATATAAGCCTCAGAGTCAGCTCTTCCTTCCACAAATCAGTGTGTAAACAGTGGGTGCCTGTCCTCAGCAGTGGGTGGTGATGGCAGTTCTTTCCAGACCTTGTAGCCCACCAGTGGTGGGACTGTGGTGATCTTCAGGTCAGTGCACACAGTGCTGTGGATGTGTGGCCTCCTTGTCGCTCAGTATTGACTCGTGAGAATATGGACAGAAACAGACACTTAATAAGAGAAGACTGCCAACAGTAGGTCAGTGTAGGGAGGCGGTGCAGAATAACAAGAAAAAGTGGTGCTTCTGGGGGTGAAACTTTAACCACATTTATAGGTGCTTGCCAGTATACCGGATCTTGTTCCTAGAGACTATTGCCCAACAAGAGTAGTTTAGTGAAGGCCAAATTAATAGCTTGTGAATGGGGAATGTTGTGACATGTCTTAATAACAGTTTCTGTGGCTGTAGTGAAAGACCATTGACCAGACAGCAAGCCAGTGAGGAAAGGGTTTATTTGGCTTCCACCTACATGTCACTGTTCTTTACCAAAGGAAGTCAGGAGAGGAACTCAAACCCAATAGCAACCTAATACAGAGGCTGGAGCTGATGCAGAGACCATGGAGGGGTGCTGCTTAGTCCTGCTCCTGATGGCTTTCTCAGACTGCTTTTTTTTTTTTTTTTTAAGAATGCAGACCACTAGCCTAGAGATGTCACCATGCATAATGGACTGGGCAGTCCCCGTTGATCACTAATTAACAACATGCCTTACAGCGAGATCTTATGGGGCGGTTCCTCAACTAACCTTCCTGCCTTTCAGATAACTCTAGCACGTGTCAAGGTGACATACACTAGCCAGCACAAGACCCAAAGGATCAGCTGTACCAGAACAAGGAGACAAAATCCAGTCCCACCCCTGAGCTTTCCACCAAAGGAGTCATCAGAGATAGACTGGGAAATTATCGCAACTGTAAAGGGTCAAGTGGAAGCTGACTCTGACTTTGAAAGGACAGAAGGCCAAGTGTAGAACAGATGCTCACTACATTGTGTGCACTGTGATTGGATAAAGAAGGTAGACTCTATTCTACCAGTCCTAATAAGACACACACACACACACACACACACACACACACACACGCACGTTCTCAATGTGCTTGTCAATTATAGTGTTTTAAGTTATCTCCATTATGTGTTCATTATAATGATAGGACATATTTAAGAGTCACAGAACAGTCATAATTTTGCCATTAAGCACAAATTGCACCGCTTTCTTTCATATGGTTATTTTTATGCTTAGAACTTTGCAAAGCAAAGACCATGTGAAAGATAGGTGCTGCCCTTGCCATTTTGTTTTAGATTGCTAAAACACTAGTTCACCCATAATCCTTTGTATTTGTAAGCATTTTAAAGTACATTGGTGTCTTTTTAAAAACAATCCACTGCCTGCTGATAATGTTGGTGATCATTTCAGGGATCCTCCTGGAGACCAAACCCTCCGGGAGCCACTTATGTAAAATAGCAGTGTTTGCATATACGCTGATACATCCTTTGCCCTTGGTTTTAAATCATCTTTCCATGACTTTTGATACGTAATGCAATGTGAATACTAGTTGAACGCCTCTGTCTGGGGAACAGTAACCTGAAAAGCACCTAAGCAGGTTCAGTACTGGCAGCTTTGCCTCTGGCTCCTCCCTTTGGAGCCACGCCTGCTGCCCTCACAGATTCAGCAAGGGGAGGGTAGTATTGACAGAGCGTTGGACCTTCTTGTATTTGTCATGTTAAAGGGTCAGAAATCTAAAAACTGGAGATACAAAGACTTGTGCTGTGAAATGTTTTGTGGTCTGAAGTTTATTTTGTTGTTTGTGTGTCAGAGGGAGGCCTTTACTAGTACAGTGCACAGGCAGCTGGCCAAACGAGGCCGTAGACAGAGCAAGTTCTAATGACAGTTTCAGTCTCATGGGGGCTATGAATCCAGTCTCATTTGCTAGTATAAGTCATCAATGTACAAAGGTCCGATGTCTTTTTAATATGCATACAAATTTTTATTTTTAAAAGTCTAAAATAATTAAAGCTTGTATCATTCAACCTTATGACATATAACTATAAAACCTCAAAATTGACTGATCTTGGAAGATGTTACCATAATGAATAATGTAAAGAGCCTCAGATGTTTTTAGTTTATTCATTTCATTCTATTAGGAAGAAAACTTGATTATAGCTTGTAAGATAGTTCCCAGCATCCCCTGCATGCCCATAATGATACTGCCTCATTCTGCTGTGCTCCAGAAGGCCCTATACTAAAAGAATGTTTGGTTACGTGCAGTAATGCCCTATGTTACTTGAGGAATGTCTGTGCTGTCACAAGCTGGTTAAATCACATTAAGGGATGCACTTCAGCGTCCATCTGAGAGTGGGGTCTTTCCATACTGACTTTTCAATTCTTTACTAAAGTGACTTCCTCAACAGACAACAAACACTGGGGTTTGGCCTTTTGAGAATCAGGCCTCTTATAAACATAAACTTATAATTAGCTTCATGTAATAGATATTATAGTTACCAACTTTACCTTCTCCTCACCCAAATAAGACTCTCAAAGGTGTTCTAAAACTTTGTCTGAGTCTGGAGTAAAGACTCCTATAAGGAATTATTAAGTTATAAGGCATCTCAGGAGGAAAGATAGAGGACACGAGGACTAGAAGATAGTCTCCAGCTCTGAGAGAAGGTAGATGTGGAGACTAGATGACCCTCTGCCTCCCAGTACGGGGGTGGGGGTGGGGGTGGGGCAGGCACAAGATGCTCTCCACCAGGGAAGGTCGATGTGGAGATGAGAAGATGACCCCCTGCACACAGTGAGGGTCGCACACACGGTGACTGGCTACAGACGTGATGAACAGATGCCCGACCCTCTGGTGCTTCTTGGATTCCACCGAGCAAGCTCCATAACCAAGAATGATTCGGAGACTAGGATGAGTGGAGAACCGGGAGCGGTCGGTGCTGATGCAGACCTTTGGGATGCTGATAGGTGCTCAGAAAGCCTATGCTGCCTCCGACTGGTTTAATCTCAGGCTTGACTCAGACAAGCCTGAAGCCTAGCCTAACCTTGAATCTCACATGCTACTTCCTGGAATACTGGGGACATCAGCTGTCCTGGAATTGCTGCTGCCCTTATCCTGAAATATCCACCCCAGGGTGTGGGGTGTTCGGCGCCACTGTCCTGCCCCATCCATGATTAGTTCCTTCCCCGGCCTCCCTTGTCTGGGTTTTCATGGCTCCTGAAGTTGTTCTAAGTACCCACGTACCCGGCGTACATACCTGTCTGTCCTCCCACTTCAGCATTTACTAAGCTGGACCTCATGTAAGAAATTCTTTTACACTCGTTCCAAGAATGCCATTACTTTTTCTGCAAGTGGGTTGTTCTGTGTGGGGTGCGGTGTGTGGGGTGTCCACTGTGCATGGGCACACAACAGCATGATGTCAACTCATTTAACCCTTTCAGATCCTAGTAGGGACTCATGGGGGCCAGTTCTGTTGCTGAGGGCCTAGGCTAGGTAACAGTGAGCAGCAGGTTTTGTAGAGCACTCTTCTGGTTTATGTGGACAAGTATCATCTCTAGGCAACGTCTTTCACTTTAATTTTTTTCTACTAGACCTTAACCTCCGTATCATATCTGTGTGTGACATCACCCCAGACATAAAGTCTGAAGCTCGGCCCACACGTCCCTGCTCCGTAAGTAAGTTTTGTCAGCGGACCAAATGAATACGTAGACGCTTAGGTCGGGTTCCACATTCTTTATAGTTCAGGCACCAAGAAAGACTAAAATCCAATTTGACAAATTTAACATAATATCTACAAGAATAATTTTCTTCTGAACAAATTTGGCCATGGCAAGAGTCTATGGAAATAGAACTATTGAAGGCCCCAGGGCTTAATTCACTTATTAGTCTTAAAGAAAGACACACTAGCTGTGCCTAACAACAGCCCTGGAAATGGGTTTCCTTTTCTATAGTGTTAATCCTGCCCAGAGGCTGTGCTGTCTCTGGCTGGGCAGAATGCAGAGGGTCCATAGGAGGGCAGCTCGGAGGCCGGCAGGCTCACACTCTCCCCACCCAAGCTCCACTCCCGCAGTTGTAGAAAGACTGTCCAGAAAAGAAGGTTAGGAATCCTGGACAGTGGCAAGATGCCCAGGACACTTGACAGGCCAGCAGGCGTTTCCAGTGCCACCAGAGACACGGGAAAGTCGTAGCCTTGCCAGTGCGGGCATCCTGCCCTGGCTTTTCACCCTCAGACTAAATAACACCCTGCAGTCCTTGTGCCATTAACCTGCCTCTGATGCAGCCAGCTCATTAGCGTGAGCAGAGCCCGCAGCAAATGCGCGCTGTGGTTATTCAGGGTGTTCATTCCGCAGCCCAGGGATGTGACCCAAGGAAGCTGTAGACACCACGCCCCCTTCTGTGGCCAGCCTCTCTCCCTGTGCTGCCAGGGAAAGCCAGGGAAACAAATCCCTCGAGTATGGACACATGAGGCCCATGAAGACCTGAAGCTTCTATCCAAAGAAGCAATTCATAATTCAAAATGAGGGGAAATTTGTTCTGCTTTTAGGTATCTTTAAAAATATGGATTGATCAGAATTATTTATTTAGGAAGCCATCCAGAGTACATGGTTTTCTGTCATCCCTAGTGTTTTGGTGGGAGTAAGAAACAGCGATGTGTATTTATTAGTTTAACATGTTCTAAAACAAAAGACTATTAAGTTCTGTGATTAGAAAAAAAGGAGGAAACCTTTATACAGAAACTTTATGACATTCTTAGCCATTTTTAATGATAGAGAAAAAGACACTGGTTAAGATTCTTAAAATTTTAAATCCTAAGAGAACCAATGGCTAATATGTCACACAGAAGATATAAGTGTTGACACCATGATTAAAAATATAAAATAAGTGTTGCACAGATTCATGCATAATGAACATTAAATTGGAATTTAAGGCAAGCTTGTCTGCATTTCAGTTATCTCCTACCTGGTAGCATTCTTTTTCTTACAATTTCCTTGTTATTATACTTTGACAATTTACAGT
The DNA here is from genome assembly GCA_964023405.1 of Apodemus agrarius. Taxonomy (NCBI): domain Eukaryota; kingdom Metazoa; phylum Chordata; class Mammalia; order Rodentia; family Muridae; genus Apodemus; species Apodemus agrarius. The sequence goes on along the minus strand of OZ030009.1, from coordinate 146,649,683 downwards.
TTTCTAAATGTCTGAAGTACAAAGTGGCATTATGTACAAATAGAGTGCAGTCATTGAATCAAGTCAGTTAATGTACCCATAGCCTTAAATATCTAACTTTCTATGTGTGTGGCTAGAACATAAGAAATTTATTATTAATAATTTTGAAGTGTAGAATGCTTTATTATCTATATTTACACAGTGGAATACAATACTAAAAACAAATTCCTCCTTGAGATTTGGAAACCTGGAAAAGGATTGCTTCTTATTCTGGAAAATTCAAAACATTATTTCAGCTCCATTGTTGGCCAAATATTATGCTTCTTTTATCCCCTTCAAGTGCAGGCTAACGGAGTAGAAAGGTAGAATGAAAGAAATATTTTTTTTCATTTTTTTGAGAAAATTTTCACCAAATGATGATGTAACAGTTTGAAGAATGACCCAGTATACCAGGCAGTAGTGGTGCATACCTTTAATCCCAGTACTCAGGAGGCAGAAGTAGGTAGATCTTTGTGAGTTTTGAGGCCAGCCTGATCTACAAAGTGAGTTCCATGACAGCCAAGGCTACACAGAGAGACATTATTTCAAAAAACAAAAATAAAACAACAAAAGACGCAGTAGACTCTGCTGTACAAACACTTGGTCCTCAGTTGGTAGTTATCTTTGGGGAGATTTAGGAGGCATGGCCCCGCTGGAGAAAGCACGTCACTAGAGTGGGCTGGAGGATATACGGTCTCACTCCATGCCCAACCCGCGTGTTGTGCTTCGGGCCTTAGCTGGCATGTGAGCTCTCAGCCTCCTGCCGCCAGGCCATGCCTGCTCCCTGCTGCTAAGCCTTCCTATCATGGCAACCATAAGCCAAAATGAAGTTTCTTTCTGATATTTGGTCATGGGGTTTTATCACAACAACAGAAAAGTAAATAATTCAGGTGATTAGATACAAACCGTTTAACTTAGTAAAGCATCCATGTTAGATTGTGCCCAATATTTTAAGGAGAGATACAGAAAAGTAAACAAGACTGCGTTTGAGGGACGTTCAAGGAGAACAGAGTAAAGCGCAGGAGCCCAGCAGGGAGTACTTCCTGCTCTGTTCAGAATGTTATTGTTCTCGGTACAGCATTATTTATAATTCCATGAACTGATTGATCAGACATATTTTTACCTGATAATAATAATTCTTAAGTTCTTGTTAGGAAAATACTGCTTTTGAGTACTGTGACTGTGCCAATCTTTCTAGACTTAATGTCATGTTTTGTATTTATTTGCCATGCTGAGCATCCCTTCTCGCAAACAGAACTCAGTCTTCAAGTACAGGTCTGAATGCGGAGCCAGCCCGTGCCCACGTGTGCCAATTCTGACGTCAGGACCAGCCTCCTCCTCGTGGCAGCACGGGGCTGTGTTCTGCCTTCCTGAGACACCCCGCCTCACTCAATAAACTATTATTTGTTTATCTTTAATGTGAATTTTAAAATTTTAGTTACCTGGCGCTTTAACTCAGTAGAGTAGAAGCAGGAACTTTGCAGTGGGTAAGCAGACATTATTGGACAGAGGTTGAGAACTTTTGGACATGAAAGTAATGACCATTACTAGCAGCCAGATGTATTTATGTAGAACACTAGGAATCTAAGCCATAGACATTCAAATGCTTATGCAACAGGTACCAGTGGTCAGTAAGCAGAGATGTGCAACCAACTGCACTAATTAATTCCAGGACTTCTCAGATGCCAAAATCTAAAGGTGCTCAAGTCCTTTGTATGAAGTTCTCTACTGTTCGCATATAACCTCTGCTTGTCCTCCCGAGGAGTGCACATAGAAACAGAGTGTGCACATAGAGTTGGAATATCTAGTACAATTTTAAGTGTTATATAAGTTGTTGGACTCTGTTATTTATGGAAAAATGGTGAGAAAAGGTCTGTACATACCAGTGTGAAGGGTTGGTTTTTTTTCAGACGTTTGATGTATAGTTAATTGGATCTATATTTACACATACACAATTGCTTTTCAATTATTCTATTAAATACTGATTTAAATAAATTGTTTCATCCTGTAAATAAAATGGATTAGTTAATTAATGTTTATTTTAATCTCCCTTAGTGACTGAGAAGTTCCTCTCTCTCCAACAACTCCTAGGGATGTAGGGAGGTGAGCTAAGTTCTCTCACCCATTCTTGTAGCACCTGCTTTGTGGGTGGCATTGTGTTAGACAAGTGCCACTCCTTACTTAACTGATACGAGTTAATTAAGTTTGCCCTTGAGTTTTTACAGTTTGACTTGGTTACACTTCAAGCACAAGTCATTAATAACAAAATGTAATCTTGTTTGCATAGTTCTTAATACAGGCTCGCTTACAATGTGAAAGTTTAAAATTTATATCTTCATACCAACAGCTTCATATAATCTCTGTGATAAACTTCTAATTCATTTTCATTTGAAAAGAAAATATCACCTTGTAAAAAGACAGACTTCCAAAGTCTAAGTTATCTAAGTATGGCGTTGAGGAAATATTAGTAGCATTAGCAATAAACTGAAATCATCTTCTGGGAGGTGGTAACTTTCTCCTGGGGCAGGACAGTGCTGAAGATCAGGGGAGTGGCCCCGACTCTCCTACTAAGTTGTGTCCTGTTGGCACGCAGCCCTGGCTTCATCCTGGCTAGTCCCTGCGAACAGTTATTCCTGCCAACCTGGGAGCAGTTCCATTCAGTGTGCTCCCGGATACAGCCTTGGGTGAAACATTCATCTTTGTGATCCCAAGGTGTGTGCTCAAAGGTTTCTTTTCAATTCATTGTCAGTCTGTCTAGGCTGCTATGATCAAGACCATAATCTGCATGGCTCCAACAGTAGAAATTTACTTCTCAGAAGTCTGGAACTAAAATCAGGATGGCAGTAGATTGTCTCCTTTGGGGGTCCCACTCCTGGTTCATGGATGGTAGACAGAGAAAGAACTCAGTTCTCTTCGTCTTCTTCTAGGGAGATCCACAGGGCTCTTCCTTCCTGGGCTGCTGCCTTCTGCAGTCCACGCCTGCTAATGTGGGTGCACCAGTGATTGAGTTTGAGCCTGGAAGTGTTAGGAGGTCACATTCAGACCATAGCAATAAAGAAGCAAATCTGTTTCTAGGAAAGATTGGCTAATAAAGATCGCATCCCAGCTATTAATCCTGAATAGCATTTCATGGGGTCTCCTAGCTGTAATAATTTTAGACTCACGTCTTATCTGCAATGTTAGAAAGCAGACAGGGAGCACAAGTCACTTTCCGTGTCACCCCCTGTTTAAGAAGCCCGTGCCCTGCTATAGTCCATGTCACTTTACTTGGAGATTCTGTGCTTGAGAGTATCTCTGGGTGTCCAGCCATTAGTGTCATCTGCCCACTAATAGTAAGTCTGCTCTGGTCTGACCTCTGGGTCTTTAATGAGCATAGCCTGTCACTTCAGAAGAGAAAAACGTACTAATCACTCAAAGGCTAGTATTTGTACAAAGAGCCTGTGCTTTTCTAGAATATGACTGTGGTGTGGAGCAGACACAGACGTCTTTATAGAGTCCCTCTGTAGGGAGGCATTTTATTAATCTAGGAGACTTGTTCCTCGAATCTATACTAGTTGTTACTTAAGCATCAAACTGATTTATACTGGATAACTATAATGGTAAAGATGCAAGAACAATTTGCATATTTTCATGAAAATCTGAATTTCCTTAAATATACTGTTGTTAATATACAGTATAACTAGCGTTCTGAACAGTGTTCACGACACCCTATGGCCTCCAGTAGCACAGCAAGCCTCACACTGGCTTCAGAAACTCTGTGCTTTCTGAGGTCATCCTATATGACTAGAGACTCCTCCCACTGACTGGAAACCGAAACAGGCATTTTTTTCCTTCTTATGTACCAAAACAAGTTGTACAATTTGGGATAGACCAGTCTCCTCCCACTCCCACCAATATGACTCAACAGATGTCGTAAGCCACAGGTATCCAAACCCATAATCTATGTTTTGACGTATGAATAAACGGCTGCGATAAATCTAATTTATAAATCAGGCATGGTAAGAGTCCAGCAACAACATGCTGAGTAGAATAGCTATGACAATACAGCACACCAGATTATCTAAAGATTAGGAGTTGTTTATTCTTATAATGTTTTTCTACTTAATCTTCCTAGACTTCAGTCTAACAAGGTATTTGCTGACAAGACTTGGAAGAGAAAAACAAAGCAGTGGATTCATGTATGATGGTCTGTAGGGTGAGCTAGCCAGAAGACAGGGGGATTTTCCAGACACTTTCCATGTATTCACTAAGTTCACAATCATGGGAGATGAGCACTGTTTTCTGTTTTGCTAGGCATGAGCAACTGTGTCACCGAGAGCAGGCGTCACTGCTGAGGTGACAGAGTGTGACTTGAGAAGATGAAGTGGGCCCCTCCCTCCTCAGGTTACCTTTGACCATGCTACTTTACAGCATAGAGAAAGCCTAACTAAGTTGTGCTTGAATTTGTAACAGAGTCCGTATAAATTGTTGACCGATCTACATGGATCAAAATGTTTGACTCAACTTGATTCTGTGTTCTAAATATTTCACAACCCACTGGGGTTCCCAGCCCTGTCTGGCTCCTCACAGATGACCTTCCTGGCCAGTTTTTCTTTTTTTTTGTCAGGACTAGAAAAAAGAATTTCCTTTGTGTACATTTTGCCTAGTAAAAACTACTACTCATACTCTGCTTTTGTAAACAATACATTCTGCCCGTGATGACACAGCTATGTTTCCAGTGACTGGAGCTGCAGGCAGAGGCCTGGGATCTCTTTTCAGGCCGCCCTCCTCCCAGCCTCATTTTCCATGCTCATAAATATCACTAATGTTGCAGCATACCTTGAAAGAGTTAGTTTACCAATATTCTTTTCAACAGAGAAAACTTGGTTCCTGACAAAAATAGCATAAAGTGAAGAAAACAAACAAAACAACAGTGTTCATGAATGTGCCTTCCCAATCAGAAAGGCCCAGGTTGGAATCCTGGCCCAGTCACTTGGCAGTGTTTTGAATTTGATCAGTTCATTTTTATTTAACAGATACTCATAAACTCTGCACCATATACTGTGTTGTACTCTGGGGATGTAGAGAAAAGAGACCAACCAAGCTATACAAAGAAGGGAATACTAAGCCTAAAAATCTTCTAACTTTCATATCTCCAGAAAATGACCCCTTGTCCCCATTTGTAGTGGTGGTGGTGGTGGTGTATCTTTTGTTGTTTGTCAACACAAACGAGGGGTCTGGGGAGAGGGGATTTCAACTGAGGGAGTGTCTCCATCAGAATGATTCATATGGGCAGAGCCAGTCCTGGGTATGTGGTCCTGGGTGATGTAAGAGAATGGGCTGAGCAAGCCATAGGCAGCAAGCTGTAGGCAGCAAGCAGCAAGCCAGCAAGCCAGAAAGCCATCAGCAGCAAACCTCTGCTTCATCTTTCTCCCAGACACTGAAATTTAGTTATCATGATAGTAAACTAGAGATTATCAATGCAATTATATTACTTTGTTTTTATCCAGAGTATCTCTTCAGGTTTATCATTCACAAGCCCAGAGGCAGAAAGACAGAATAAACTACAGAGCATTAGGAACCATTGTTACCCTAAAACAGTCTCAGGCTTCTCCATACGGGGATGCACATGGCACTGGGGATCTGCTGCCCGCATGCATGCTTGTGTGCCCTTCAGTCTTATGGAGACACGGCTGAAAAGACCGGAAAGTACAGCTCTCAAGCCCTCCCAGGATGGCTGAAAGTTAAGAGCCTCCTTGCCCATTTTATTGTATAGCACTTGAGTGCAATTGTGTTTAGAATCCTTTAAGTGGTTGGCTTGAGGGGGTGGGGAATCAATAACAGGTAACCCAATTAGAAAATGTAAGTCTGATGAAGCAGAAGGCAGACCGTGTAAGAGAGCTGGTATCATTCGGTGTGGTACTTTCTGGAGAGCCAGAAATACAGAGCAAGGAGGGCTGATTCAAATGCCATCCCCAGTGAGATGATCAGTCTTTAAGAACACATCAGAGAACAGTGAGATAGGGGAAAGCAGCGGGGTGGCCAGATCCATTGCTGCCTGTAAGCCCTGAGCCAGGGAACAAAAGACAGCGTGGCCAGTGAGAGGAGGAAGGCCGTCCCCCTCAGTGCTGGTTCTTCTTCTCTGTCTGTGAGCAGCGGCAGCAGCGGCCATCTTGGAGCCAGCCTGCCATGTCCGAGATACAGCAGAGGCTGAGCAAGCATTTTTGTGGATGAATTATTGAACATCCTAACATCTTGGGATCTGTTTCTTTCTGTATCAAGCCCAGCATTCCTGCCTCATAGACTTCATAGGAGTTACTATGTCAGTGTCCTTGCGATTGTTCTGACTCACAAGAAGCACCCTGTACCAAGTGTTATTTCTGCAATGCTTGTGTAGTAAGTGCTTCATGAATATGTATATTAGTAAACACAATCTGTATTTATAACTAGAAGGTAGTTTTTGCAGGTTTTGCTTAATTAGTCTACATTAAGCTTAATAGATTTAGGTTCTCTGATAACTTCATTTCAAAAACTGAAAGATTAAATATACTTAATGTATTTTAAAACTTAGATGCACAACCTTTTTAAACATTGATACCAAAAGGCATTTGTCCTTATAAATAATTATGTAATGCTCTAAGCTTTGCCTGTGGCTAGACACCTGCCATTAGCTTTTAGTTTTGAAAGTATTTACCATTCGTCATTAGTGTTTTACTGATGACACAGTGTCCGAGGTCCCAAAGGACTTAGTTCATTGTGTTGCTTTCCCACTCTTCACTGTGAGCGTGGCTCTATGCTGAGGCATACATACATGGGGTCCACAAACACATTCTGTCCTGGAAGTACCCGTTGCCATAGTGACCAGGATGGTCAGCTACCTGCAAGCCTCAAAAGCCAGGAGGCCATGGCCTGCCTTCTTGTCTTAAACCTGGATCACACTGTGGTAGCAAAATTCTTTGCTACTTCGGTTTAGCGATTACCTGCCCACTGTATATGACCATTATCAAATTAATCATTATTTGATGCCTCTCTTCTGCCTTCAACAAGAACCATAGAAGATCCATTGAGCCAGAGTCCCTGGGTCCCATCTATTTTGGCTCAGTGGTTTGGACTCCCTGGCCCCAGCTCTGCTGCCTTGCTGTCAGTCTCCCCGAGGAACCATGACTTATTTGGAATGGAATCCAGCTCTGTTCTGAAGTCTCTTTTGCCTCATTGCAGCAGCTCCTGACTAAAACCTGTTTTTCCTGGGGCGGGAGGGGGGCGGGGGTGTGGAAAGGAAAGGAGAGGCAGACACACAGAAAAGCTCTGGTTTCCAGAGATCCTGACCCCTGCTCATCTATTTGCTCTAAGAAGAGATCCGTCGCTGGTCTGCTGCTTACCGGATTAGTGGTAAGAAAGTTCTTCCACGGTCCATGCTCTTGTCTGCACTGATGCTCCTTGTGGAAGCTGCTCCCGTGGCTTTGTGCTGTGCTTCAGGGGGAAGGGGTGTGGGATGGAGTCCGCAGGGGGGAGGGGTGTGGGATGGAGTCAGCAGGGGGAGGGGTGTGGGATGGAACCCGGAGTGAATATGTGTTGTTAGGATGAATATGGCGATGTCAAGAATCCCAGGGCCTCATGGGAATAGCAAAGCCTGGTCAGGCTCAGGGAAATGGCAGAGCCTTTCCCTGGTCCATGCCAATGTTGACTGTGTACAGAAACAATCTACCACAGCCTCTGCCTCCAGGATGTTTACAGCCTCAGACTGTCCCATTGTAGAGAGCCCCTACAGAGATTAGCTCACCCTGCCTCCTCATTGAGCTGTGTGCACTAAGCCCGCCTCCTTGCTCAGCTGCACACACTAACTCTAACCTTCAGCTCGGCTGTTTGGATGAGCCCACCCCCTTGACTCAGATGTGTAAACGGAAGGAGCTGAGCTTCCAGGCTGCTGATCCTGTGCCTCTCTCCGTGTGTGACACACTGATTCCAGCTTCTCTACCTGCGGCTGTGTGTCTGTCCCTTTTCCATTCTCTACTTACCTAACTCAGGCTTCCAGCACACAGCCACGTGGATTGCGGCAGAGTCTTCTGGAAAGACTTCGCTGTGGAGAATGCTTTCCTGTAATTTTCCATTCAAAAGCAGCCAGGGTTTATAGCAACAGCAGTTAACATGTCCCAAGTCATTTGTGGGTTACAGACTCTAAAACTCCTCTTTTGAACCATAGAAAGTATTTGAACCACCTTTCCTTTATGGTTATAACTTCAGATGTTGGTTTAGTACGGCCTGTGGAAAATGATTCCCCTTTGCTACCCTAAAACAATAACCATGCTGATAAATGTATAAGACTTCTCAACCATATAGTGCTTCTAGGCAGTTTTGCTTTTAGATTCTCACTCCAACACTGCCTACAGACATTCTTCTTCTATATTCCTTTAAGCATTAGAAATTACCATCATTCATGATATTTCTGTGCCTTTGGAAACCAAGAAACAAATCCACTGCAACTTGCGTCCCAGCTGCCGGCTGGCTCAAGGTGACCAGAGCCAGTGGAGGCGCGGAGAGAGCACATGAGCATCCGTTCTTCATTCTCTGACCGCTCTGCACTCAAGACTGCAAAATCAGCCCGTTCCTGTTGATATTACAAGAAAGTTTAGATTGGATAATTAATTTGTTTCGATTTGCTTTGTTCTGTTTGAGACAGTGTCCCTTTAGCCCAGGCTGGCCTCTTGTCTCAGTATATAACCAAGGCTATCCTCAAGCTCTGGATTCTCCTAGGTCTCCCTCCCAAGTGCTGGGATTATAGGCATATACCAGTCTACCTGCTTTCATAAGTAATTAATTTGTAAGCTGGTAGATTTATTTAAGTGTATTTGTAGAAGCTCTGGAGGCTGAACAGGCCCAGATGGAGGACAAGCAGATGTGGCATCTCTGACGCCTCTGCTTCAGAGCGTTGTCCTCCCACAGCGGAGGACAGGCTCATTGTCTTCAGCCTCTTCTGTAAGTGCAGTTGCCTTTCCGCGACAGTGGAGACGCATGCCGTGCTCACGCACCCAAAGCACCCACCTCTCAGACCACCTACTTCTGTGCTAGAGATTCAGCAGATGGCTTGCCGGGATACAAACATTCAGACTCTACCACACAGCAGATATGACTCTGTCATGGTGGTGAGTAAATCCCCTGTTGTGACAAGATCTAGCTCAAAAGTAACTTGTTTCTCATTACCAGGAGGTTTTTCTTTTTTTTTTTAGAAATTGCTTTAAAAATAGTCTCTCTTCTCTTTGAATTTTTATAGTCTTGTTGGAATCTCTATAGTATATGAATGACACACTGGTGGTAACGGCTCTCCCCACCACTCCATCAGCTATCCTCAGGCTAGCCTATGGAAACAGTCTGGGCGATCCAGCTGTAGTCGCTCCTGTCCTTTGCCTGACACTCTGCCCGCTGGTTTTTTATAGTCTCCATTCCTTTACCATCAAGAGTCAGGACCTGTGTTTGTATGGCTCTCTTTCCCATGGTCATGCAGCCACTATAAAGCAGAGCCAGGGGTGAGGCAGGTCACCCCAACATTAAGCTCGCACTCACCGTCAAGCCTTGAGCTTGCCTACAAACAGGTGAGGAAATGAGTAAGACCCATTCCACAGATGTAAGTCCGTGACTCCATGGAAACAAACCAGCTCCCATATGGAGGCAAGGGCTCTTGGGAAATGGGGGTTTGGGAGTGGAGTGAAAAAGGGCACATGGCTGGAGCACACTTAAAGAACACAGGGCCAGACTGCATCTGTGCATAAGTACACTGTCCTATGCAGTGCCTTCGTTGCTTTGGGAGGTCTCTTGATGATTTATCCTTCTCCTTCACACTCGCTCTTTCCTTGGTGAACTATATGATGTGCTGAGGGATATTAAGGGAGTAAGCCCACTGACTGAGACGACACTTGCTGGCAGGGGAAACTCCAAACAGGGCAACTTAGGATGTGCCTTCGCTATTTCAACAAATGGCTGCTTTCTCTGTAACTTGTTTTTAATTGGATCTTGCACATGTAAATGTCATTATTCCATCTCAGAAGTCACCCACTGCCCATCCACTGCCGGCAGGGGTAGGTTGTGGAGAGTCCCAGGGCTGGACTTCCAACTCGCGCCATGGAGACAGGGATTTATTGTGTAAGAGCTGTATCTTAAAGCTATGTTCAAGTACAAGTCCCTGGGATCCTTGAAATTCCTAAGGTGAGAAGAAAGGAATGACTGTAGCCGGGTTTCCTCTAAAACCCAGAGAACAGTTATAGAGAAGCCCAGAGGGGCAGTCACAGCCAGAATCCACGAGGCCCAGCCCTCCCTGGCAGACACCACCCGGAGAGAGAAGCGTTCCTGGTTAGTGCTGTGAAGGGTCCCATGTGACACGGAGGTGCAGAAGGTTCGGACAGAGCAGAAATATGCTGCTTTTCTCAAGAAGTTCTCTGTATTTGGTGATTTGAGCTGAGCCATGGGGTATCTTGATATGTCAGTGTAGCTTTCTTGGCTTCTAGGACAGGTCACAGAGAGAGCATTTAGATGATCCAATTGGTGACACATTAATACAGAAAAGCCAGTCCTACAATAGGAAAGTGACGGGAGATTGAATGAGGCCAGGGTGAAGGAAGCCAGGGAGGTTCAATGATCTCCTTTGTCCGTAAGTAAACCCAGGGCTACATCTGAAATTGCCTCATTGATTTAGTAGCATAAGAAGGCCTTTGATGTGGGCCCAGAGGCCTGGGAGAGATCATCAAAGGAGGGAAATGTACTTGAGAGTTAGTGAACATTCACTTCCCAGACTCTGAAGTAGCCATCTGAAAATACTTTACTTACAGATGTTTGTAAATATTAGTCTGTATTGTAAATCGTTTGTAAATTAATCTGTATTATATGCAAAACCTATATCCATGCTTTGACTCATGTAGGCTTGGTTTTATACTTGAGTTGCTGGCTGAATATGCTAAAAAGCAGTGTTTACAAATCATAGAGTCTCTGTGAGGAGCTTGCTTTTAAGTTACGTTTGTATCAGTAGGGCAGAGCGGGGTATCCTGGGAGCGCGCTGTCTCTGTTCCTCGTCCGTCCATGGCTTTCCTGGTCATAGGATTCGCTTCCTCCCCGTCCTTTGGCTTGTTTTCTGATTTACACTGCAGTCACATACACCCCGCTCTCATGACACCTGTCCTAACCTTTCTGCATATGCATGTGAGTCATGTGTGCGTGTTTATCCGTCCTGTCTGCGTCTCTCCGCTCTGGCTCATCTCTCAGCAGCTGCTGTGCTTCAGCTTCCCAAGCAAGGGCTGAGCCTGCCTGCAGCTCTCTCCCGGGCGAGGTCCCCTCTCGCGTGGATGCCAAGTCTCTTTCTTCATGTACTGAGGTGCACCCTCATGCGCTTTCTAGGTAAAAGTGTCTGGGAGGTCTCCGTGACTCTTCCTGTCAGCAAGACTCTTTATCTGTCCTGACATTTGAAGGATTGTCTGAGTATACGACTAGAGGTTAGTCATTGTTTTCCATTAAAAAAAAAAAAAATCACGTTTCCAAATACTGAAGACACATTAAGTGCTGATTTTAGCCAACAGTGCTGTCTCAATTCCTGTGTATCCTGAGTGTATTTTTCTCTTGAACCTGAGATTTTACCCCCTGACATTGTCAAGTTGTACAGTGGATGCCTCACTGTGGGTATTTGATACTCTGGCTCTCTATTCCTGGGCCTTCCTAACTTCCTGGAAGTAGTTCTGAAATGATTGCTTCGGATCAATAGTGTTTCTTCGCTAGCGGTTTTCTTCCTTGAGCCTAGCCTGGCGGGAGGCCTTATCGCCCTCTCCTCCCTGTCGGCTCACGTCAGCCATGTTTCTCTGGGAAATAATCTGTTTATTCTTCAAGCGTTATTGTGAATCTTTTTATTTGAAAGGTAGATTTAATTTCTAAAGTCAATATTTTTGCCGTTTTGTGTTTTTAAAACCGTTTGGTTTTATTTTCGGTCTTCAGTAGCTCCCTGGATTTCTCTGGACAATTTTCTAGGTCTTTTGAAGTTGTCTTCAAATATCTTTTGAATATCTGATCTTCCATGGGCCTCTTTTCTTCTGTGTGATTATTGGGTTCTGCCTTTCATGTCAGAGGCTCAGATCGGCAGTCCTTTCACACTTTAGGAAATTTCCTGGGGATCAAATCAATCAGGAACCTCAGTGTATGAAGGTGGGAGCCCCAGATGGCCTTATGAATAGACCCTGAGCCAAGCCAACCCTCTCTGAATGACCATCCCTAACGTCTGCAGGTGTCCCTCTGAAACAGTGTCTTCCCAGGACAGGACGGTTTTCACAAGGGAGCAAAAATTCCTTCCTGTTGCGTGTGATGTCCCGCTTCCTAGACATACTCAGCAAGGAACAAACAAGGCCCCACAGCTGCCCGGCTGCCCCTCGGCCTCATTCTTCACTCAGAGTCTCTGGGAACTGCCAGGAAGAATTCCATTACAGCTGTGGTAGGATTGGGTCTGCCCCCTCTTCCCCCTCCCCCAACCTCCCCACCCCCACCCCCACCCCCACCCCATAGCTATGTTTGGAGCTCCATGTTCTCTGCTTTGTCTCCAACCCTCTTCGTTCCTTTCTCGCTTCCAGGACCTGCCCTTTTGGGACACGGTGCCAAGCGGGGCCTCATCCAGACCATATTTCTGTTAGGTTAGTTATGGCACAGTCCTCCAGTCCTGATAGTATTGATTGTCACATGAGCATCTAGAATCACCTAGAAGGCGAGCTCTGCCTTCTCTGTGCTTTCTCGGTTTCTACGTTGGGTTAACTAACACACACTGAGGTCGGCAGCACCATTCCATGGCTGGGGGACTAAGAAGTGGAGAGAGTAGGGAGCACCAGTCTACGTCCTGTTTCCTGGTGCAGATGCAGTGACCAGCAGCACCGCACACCTGCTGTTAGACCTGCAGCAAAATGTGAGCAAAAGGAAACCTCTCTTCTTCCCTCCCTCACTTTGTCATGGCAACCAAACAAATAACTAAAAGGCCACCTTGGGCCTCCCTTGCTCTTTCTGCCATTTTTATTATTTAAATTCTCATCTTAAAGGGTTAGAGAAATGTAACCATAAACTAAACAAGCTATGCTGTCATTTTGAACCAAAAGTAACATTTGGATCTTTAGGAAAATACTTTTTCTGTATGTTATACAAAATTGTACTGGCAGACAGATTCCTTACCTGTATTCTGTGTAACCCTTCAGAACCCATTGTGCAGAAACTGCCGAATTCTGTCACAGGCAGACATGGTCTGCTAACTGCTTTATATGCTGGAATTAATCAGGAGTCATTTGACTTCTCACAGCTTCTGCTTTATAAATAGGAATTGAGAACAAATCTGTCAGTTGTGCGAGACTTAAGCTCGTGGCTGTTGTGATTGTGGGTTCTGAAATACAGCTCTCACCCTGCAGAGCCGCTTCGGGAGACAGAAGGAAAGCAGAAGATTAATTAAGAGTACTTGTGACATGGGGTTCAGGTTTGTGCTATTTCTAAGGAAAAGTGTTTCTTATTCTAGAAAAGAGGAGGCTGGGGGTGTGAAGGGAGACTCTGCTTCTGTACCTGCCTGTCTGCCTTATCCACTTCCTTTTCATCCATTTCCATTTTTATCTTGGGGAAAGTCTGGTTATTTTTGTCAGTGTAGTGGCAGAGACCAAGGGGAAGACCAGGCTTGTCTTACTGTTCATTCAGTCATTGGGATGGGTCCCGGCTCTTCCTGTTATACACTGTCTATGTTAGCAGAACCCCCCTATTCCTTAGGGAACTTAGCCACCGACCAGTAAGCTGTGCTGGCCCAAATGGACATCTCAAGGCCCCGCCTACTCTGTGCTTGTGAGACTCTCATAGGCCGTGGTTATGATGAGTTGTGGGTTCTACTCCCAGTCTCCACTCTTTGCCGGACATACATTAGTCTCAGAGGCAAACAGACATAATAAGCCATTAAGATACAGACTATGATTCTCCTCTACACTGTACATATATTTTCCAGTGGGCATTTTTATCATCTCTGTGTATAGTCCTTAAAGCCCACATTCTAGAGATATCAGTGAAGAAACATGGATTATAAGATGTACCCAGAATCCGCGTGGAGCACTGCAGATGGGAGACATGAGAAACAATAGAATTCTTAGAAATTCAAAGAAGAAAGTCTGTCATGGTTATTAGGACACACCTTCACATTTACAGGAAGTGTGAACGTTCAGGGGATTCATTATTTTTTACATCTATTTTTATTAAAATAATAATTTAATAAAACTACAGACCCTAGTGAGTATTGTCCCATCATGTCCAGAGGCATGAGAATTATGTTTGAGACCAGTGTGGGCTACAGAGCTAGTTCTAAGCCAAGCCTAGCCTACACAGTGAGGCCTTATCTCAAAACGCCAAAGTATACATACATGCATACATATATACATACCTATACATACATACATACATACATACATACATACATGTAAAGAAAGTTAGGAAATGTTATGTATGCAGTCAATGACTCTTAATCTACATGGATTAGAAAAACACAGGGAAACTTAATCAAAAGAGTAGTGTGTTCTAAGTTTGGTAGACTAATAACCATTTGGGGAATATTCTTGTTTCTTTGGTTTGTTTAGCCTCTTATCGACATATTCGTAAAGCCTCGCAGTCTGCAATGAGACAGAGCTGTGACTTGGAACTGTTGTGGTAACATGGGACCCTGTACCTGAAAATAGGATTTCTTTTTTTTTTTTTTTTTTTTTTGGTTTTTTGGATTTGTTTTTTTCGAGACAGGGTTTCTCTGTGTAGCCCTGGCTGTCCTGGAGCTCACTCTGTAGACCAGGCTGGCCTCGAACTCAGAAATCCGCCTGCCTCTGCCTCCCAAGTGCTGGGATTACAGGCGTGCACCACCACCGCCCAGTGAAAATAGGATTTCTAACAATAAGAAATTGTTAGAAACATTGAAAGAACACCGTGAATTCCATGCCACGCTGTACATGTATTTCTGAACAGTAAAGATCCAGGCCCTTTGCTCCAGCGCCCTCTGTCACGTGTCCCCTGGGGAGTACCTGTGCTGCAGTGCTAGCCTCAGAGTGCATTCCTTACCACACCAAGGTCTGACCCTCAGTGACAGACAGGACTCCCCCAGCAACAACAACAGTTCCATTTTAGAGCTCTGGAGTCATTTAGTAAACACACGCCATCTTCCTGATAAATTTCCCGTTTCTTCATTACATGGCACGTGCTTTCCGTGTCCTCTGTGAGAATGTCTCATTCGACCCTGATTCTATAAATACTCTCCTTTTTTTTTTTTTTGTCTCACAAAACATTTCTGTCTTCCAGTTGACTGTATGAAACTGACTTCTCTGAGTTAATTTGGGTGTGGGGTGTGGGGTGTGGGGTGCTGGAGGTCTGTCATGTTTGGACCCGTGGACCTCAGGTGCCCCAGCACCCTTTGTGGAGTAGTCTGCCCCTCCCATGAACTCTCGTTGCACTTTTGCCCCAGGTGTGGTACGGGTGTGGGGCTGTTTCTGCGTTCTTTCCTCTGTTCCTGTGATCTGCGTGTCTGTCCTTCCAGGGGACCGTGCATTCTGCACTGTCCCTGGATGTCTCTGACTGCACGCGGTAGAGTGACCTCAACCTGCTCTCCTTTCCAGAATCCTTTCAGCTCTTTTGACTTCCTCTCTTTTCCGTGTAAGTTTTAGATGATATTTTGTACGTTTGCAAATAAGTGATGGGAAGGTTTGCTTGCTCCTTGTCTGTCTTCTCACTCATTCGGCTTACTTTTATTATGTTTTAATTATGTTTAGGTAGCACACACATGAGCTCCATTAGGATATATTCATACATCACTGTACTTTGCATTTATCTCCTATTACCTGCCCTTGTCACCCTCCTTTGCTGATTCTCTTCCTGCCTATAACAGCCCTACTGTAAGCATAGGTAAATAAGCAGGCAGGCAGACAGACAGACGGACAGACGTGGTTGTACTGTTGGGTACTTGTCTCTTTCACTGACGTGCTGGCCATGCAAGCCTGGGAGCCACGCCTTTCTGAATGGCTGACTTGAGCTCTCGTGTGTGCCCCACCTTTCCTTCCTCCTCCTCTGATGAGGGGAATCTAGACTGGCTCCATACGTTAGCCTACTTTTCTTATAATAGCCTATTCTTCGTTGTCTAACTTGTCTGGCAAGATTGTGTACACAGAAAACTTTGAGGAATCTTCAAAACTTCGTATATGAGCCTACAGCTTACAAGTCATTTCAGCAGGAATGAGAAGATGGACATTAAAAACTACAATTGCATTTATAATACTTTTAAAACTAAACTCCCTAAATGCCAATGTAATGAAAAGTGTAGGGCATGCTGAGAAGAAAATACTGAGAGAGAGAGGGGAAAAAATCATATTAGGAACTGAGAGGCACTGGGGCAAGCATGCGTACTCTCTTCAAACAGGTAACAAATTTAACGTAGTACTGCCCAAGCCTCCAGACAGATTTATTTGTAAATAATGAATTTCATTTCAGTATGTTTTATAAGAAAACCTTAAGTTTACATGGTTTTGCAACCAGTGTGTTGACTAGAAAAGTATTTTTCCCACAAGGTACTTAGAATTTCTTTCCATTCAAAACAACTCCTCGGCTGTAAAATTTCCCAGCACGATGTCTGTGTGTCCGGTTATATGCTGAGTGCTTCCAGCCACACTGTCCCCTCCCCAGCTACCTTAGAGGACAGTGCTCCTGTTCTCAAGTGACGGCTGGCAAATAAGAAACATCAAGGGGACTGCTTAGTTCAAGGTCACAGAGCAGATAAGAACCAGGATTCAGATGTGGTCAGTGAAGGCCACTGTGTTCTGTGCTTCATTGTTCCACAGCCTTCCATGATCACTAGAGGATATCAGTCCAGACGCGGTCAGTGAAGGCCAACATCTGCTGTGGCTAATTGTTCTGTGACCTTCCGTGCTCACTAGAGGATATCAGTCCAGATGAGGTCAGTGAAGGCCAACACGTGCTACAGTTCATTGTACCATGACCTTCCACACAAGACTAGAGGTTACGAGGGCCCAGACATGGTCAGTGAAGGCTAACTCTGCTGTAGCTAATTGTTCTATGACCTTCTGTGGTCACTAGAGGATACTATGGCCAAGTCACGGTCAGTGAAGGCCACCATCTGCTACAGTTCATGGTACCATGACCTTCCACACAAGAGTAGAGATGTTGGGGCCATTCTTTCTTTCATATGAGTCACTCTCCCAGAGGAAACTGGTCTATGAAGAATCATCACAATCTTTATATCCCTCCAAACCCTACTGCTCTGCCTGGCGGTGTTTGGCACATTCATAGTCTGGGGAGAGCTGAACCAAGGATATCAAATGGTCCCGCCATAAGAGAATATTTGACAAATGTTTGGCTCTATAGGTGCACAGGGTTCATTTTCTAAAATGTTTTCCAGACATACTCAGAAATACAGGAAGGCACAGCCTCCTTGGTTTTTAGGCATAACACTCAGAATAATACAGAATGCCTTAGTAAGTCAAACAGATAAATGTATAAAAGCCAAGATTTTACACAAAAGGGGAAACTCTAATACCTTCCTTTTAGTAGTCAATAAAAGACAAGAATTGCACAGAAGAGTTGGATCTTCTAAACTAATAGAGGGAAATACATAGAGCGCATACACACACACACACACACACACACACACCTCCTTTTTTTTTTTTAGAATTTTGCTTAAAGGTACCCTTCCCATAAGTTAGAAAGGAATGACTATAGAAGTGTCTGTTTCTAACTTGTGCATGGAGAAATAGACTCTGGAATGACACATCATTTTCTTAGCTGTGAAGTAGGTCACTTTGTTCTGTTTATCATATTGTCTCATAAAGCTGGCATGGAAAAATGAGAAGCTAGGTATTCTTTGTCCATGGCCTAGAAATGGACCGCCTGAGACACTTTCTGAAACAGACAGGAACTTCCTTATATATTGTTCTTTTCATTGTCTCTCTGAAATAAATTTCATTTGGTGGCTGATTGTGACTTCATAAAAGGAGTAATTGGCTCTATAGGTGCACAGGGTTCATTTTCTAAAATGTTTTCCAGACATACTCAGAAATACAGGAAGGCACAGCCTCCTTGGTTTTTAGGCATAACACTCAGAATAATACAGAATGCCTTAGTAAGTCAAACAGATAAATGTATAAAAGCCAAGATTTTACACAAAAGGGGAAACTCTAATACCTTCCTTTTAGTAGTCAATAAAAGACAAGAATTGCACAGAAGAGTTGGATCTTCTAAACTAATAGAGGGAAATTATGCTACCCACAGCATTCCCTGCGGATGAGAATGTGGCACACCTCGGTTCTGAGACTAGGACTTCCTGTCTTAGTACACTAGGTCTGACTGGAGGTTTAAGGACTTTGTTTCTGGCCTGTAGTTGTTGGCTAGATGCTTCCTGATGCATGTGGATAGTATGAGCTTCACTGTAAGCGGACATGTTACAGGTAAAGATAACGCATCATTCAACACTGGTAAGTATGAGGACATCAGCTTTGAATGCTGTTAGCACCTGTGGTGGACTTCCGAGCTACAGTCATCTGTTTCCTAACCCCAGCAGAGCATTCCTCAGGGATTCGTCCCTGAGGGTCTCCTTGGTCAGGCACAAACTCCCACCCAGTAGCTTCAGGATCTACACCAGCAGGAACATCTGCACATATACCTAAAATCATTCTGCTTCTATGCCTGAAGTTTGGGTACATATAGGATGAAAGATGTCAGCCCAGTGGAGATGTGCAACTTCTAAAACATCTGTGAAAGGCGAGCCAGCCCTCTACAAAAACATCTGCGGAAGGCGAGCCAGCCCTCTACATGTTTATCACTTTCATCCGGCCCACTTCCCTTCTACCCTTTGCTTTTGTGTCTGTTTCTCCATAGACATAACCATTCACATACATTTTCTCTCCACAGTCTTAGTTCATTACACTACAATTATGCTTTTCACGCTCATCACCTAATATACTGTATCTTCAAACTTCTGTCTTAGTAAAGTCAGCCTAGGCAGTGAGAACTTCCAGAGTCCTAGAACATACCTGAAAGGAACTTCAAGTTCTTCTCCTACCGTTATAGGATGGGCAGTAAGCCAGCCTCTTCTACACAACCTTCTCTGGGTTAAAAAGTTCTTCTCATTGCAGAGAAATTCGTTCCAGATCTGGACTGTTTTAATTGTTCGAAAAATTGTAATTGTTCTGGGCACAGCCATTACCTGATAGCCTTTTCCATACGTCATTAACAACATTCGGGGCTCTGCAATCTCCACAGCCGGCAGGAGAGTCATCTGTGGAGGGAAGAGGCTAATTTGGCTCAGGGCTACTCAGTAGCTGATGTTGCTTCAACTTTGGGAGTCTGGCCCTAAGTAGATCATTTTGAGCACTTTTTTTTTTTTTTTTTTGGTTTTTCGAGACAGGGTTTCTCTGTATAGCCCTGGCTGTCCTGGAACTCACTCTGTAGACCAGGCTGGCCTCAAACTCAGAAATCCGCCTGCCTCTGCCTCCCAAGTGCAGGGATTACAGGCGTGCGCCACCACGCCCGGCTTCATTTTGAGCACTTTTAAGCACAGCACAATTTGGTGAAAATTTTCCTGGCAATAATTAACTCAATCTAGTGTGAATGTTAACACTAAAGCCCGAGATGTGACTACATCAAAAGTCTTTGTAAAGTGCGTGTGACATCTCCCATAAAGATGGATTCTACACATTGACTGGCTCATAAGGATCTGGGGAGGATCCACACAGATAGCACAGAGGTCACCAGGTTATTAACCCTGTGTTGTCGCAGCATTCTAGGCAGAAAACAGTGTATATTATTCCTCCCTTTGAAGGGACAACCCTATATGTTTAACCTTCCTGGTTCCCTAGTGCTTATCTGAGTTCACGGGCCTTTGTACCTCCCAAAACAACAGAAGCCAATGCATAGCCCCCACTGGGAGTAAGGAGCCTAGGGTATAGACTGATGACGACTCAGGTCACAGAGGAGTCAGTGGTGAATCCCAAGTCAAACATGGCTTAGGCTCATGGACTCAGCCATCCCAGCCAGTCCTCCTCATGCACATAGAGCACACGTTTGCAAGAATCCAGCCAGGAACTCTGACCTTGTCAACTCTTAATTACGCATTCTGCCCCCTATATAATATGTGCAGATGCCACAGGCACAAGTGTTTGCATCTGTCCCTTTCACATGAGCGCCTTTGGCACCTGGCACAGTGCCTGGCATGGAGTACCACTTGATCAGGGGTCGCACAACTGAATGTCTATGTGCTTCCGGCGCCTTTTGCTTCGGGTTTCCGATTCCCCATTGGTAAACTCCAAATCTGCAGAAGCAACGCTTCCTTTCCCTGTTCTGTAGGTGAAATTTTCATTCAGACCGTTTGCTTTTGGCAGGAGATTTTAAGCAGATGGAGAACTGACGTTTCCAGTGTCTGCTGGGCTTTGCCTCTGTAGGAGTTCACAGCCTGCCCTAGAGTAGCTGCTGGCTTGCCTGCGTCTCCGAGCCTTCCTGCAGCGTGTCCTTCAGCCTGGAGCCTTTGCACACACTCCTTCCCTGCGCCGCCGTGTGCTCTGAGGGTTGGCACACACCTACACTGCTCTTCTGTGGATTCCTTCAGCGCCACCTCCCAAATGTCACACAGCAGTTAGGGAGCACTCTACTCCATCTCTGACCCCTGTCACTCACTGTCCCTCCATGTCCGGTCTGCAGTTATTAGCAGTTTTTAAAAAATACTTATTTTATGTATTTATTTATTTATGTATTTATGTATTTATTTATTTATTTATTTATTTATTTATTATATTTAAAGTACACCGTAGCTGTCTTCAGAAACACCAGAAGAGGACATCTGATCCCATTACAGATGGTTGTCAGCCACCATGTGGGTGCTGAGAATTCAACTCAGGAGCTCTGGAAGAGCAGTCAGTGCTCTTAACCGCTGAGCCATCTCTCCAGCGCTACAGTTAATTTTTTTATTCCCGCTCTTTCAATGTGGAGGTGGAAGTCTCTCCCTCAGCCTGTGTGCTTTTCTTTGTACTGTATATTTCCCCTCTGCACATAAATACCACGCTCCTGCCATCTTGACGTAAATACTTCTCCCAGCTCTGCACACCCAGCTCTGCACACCCACCTCTGCACACCCACCTCTGTACACCCCTCTGCACACCCACCTCTGCACACCCAGCTCTGCACACCCCCCTCTGCACACCCCCCTCTGCACACCCACCTCTACACACCCACCTCTGCACACCCACCTCTGCACACCCACCTCTGCACATCCATCTCCAGACCCAAGAGACAAGCCTTCTGCACCCTCCTCTGCTGAAGGTCCCTCGTTTCCTCGTATCCTCATCATATCTCCTCCTGTGGGCGTTGACAGCACTTTCTACCTTGCTACATCTCTGCTCTTTTCTATTCAGCATCTATTCATGTCACACTACATACTATGTTTCTGTGTGCCACGCACGTAAGCTCCATGGGTCATTCCCATTTTTCCCTCCCTGCCACGTAGCAGAGGATCAGTAAATGTTTTCTAGATCAACAGACCCACTACTGGTGACTTCGTGCTTTCTGGTTCCTCTGTTTTGTAACCATACGCGCCTCACTGAGGGGAGGGCTTGCGAGAGGCCGCCTTTCTCCTGCTGAGTGGGCGCCATGTTCTGCACAATCCTTGACCTCTCACAGAGCAGCCTGGGAAGATGAGGCTTTCCAAATAATCTGATTTCTATCTGGTCGGGTCGTGACTCGATTATTGTTTCCTGTGCTCAGAAGATAGTTTAATTTCCTTAGCAAAACACTAGAATGTTTATTCTTCATGAAGGAGGGTGCTGTGACATTTTGAGAGCCCCTCGGAGAATCTCATCAAACAAAGAGCTTGTGTTGTCTCTGCCTCCTACTGGAGTCTTTGGGCCCATTTTTACATTTTATGAATGGCTCTGGCTATCACGTTTTCGGGACACCTCCCTCTCTTCTTGCTTCCCTCCAGCTTTGTCCTGTGGTACGAGCGCTAGCTGGGGCTCCCCCTTGCTGCCTGGCCAGCCGAGGCTGGAACGGATGAAAGGCCGCGGCCCACAGCCTGTCCTCCCTTCCTTGGTTCCTGCTGATGTCAGCTACCAATGGTGGCCCAGAGCAGCACAGGAGGCAGGCGTGCCTCAAGCCAGACCTTGAATGTGCCGAAAGCACAGCAGGACGACAGTTCAAGCCAAGCGTGCTGCCCAATCTTCTGGGCCTCTCCTTCCTCATTCAGGTGGCACCAAGGATGCATGCTGAGCAGGGCTGGACAGTAAAGGGCCTGTGTCCTGCCGGGTGTGCTGGCCGGCAGGTGACAGACCGCGGCTGCTTGGCTGAGAGCGACTTCCCAGGCGTGCGGCCAGTGGTGGACTTACCCAGGAGGAAGCGGGAGGCTCTTGATCATCAGCTCTGACCTCTTGCCTTGTGCCAGTGTGCCAAGTTACATTTTTGGTCGTTAAAATAACAAAAAAAGAACCAAACACATCTTAATAGACAAAGCCAATCTTTAAGCTTCGGGGGAGGGTAGTTACTTTGGTAACTAGGAATCAGGAGCTTTAAAAGTTGTGAGACAGAGTTTGCTAATGTCTTCTAAGGAGATGCTGTGTCAGAATCCTATGAACTGGCCTTTGTTTTCTGGTTGTCTAGGTGATGTTTTCAGGCCCAGGTTTCCTATCTGATGTCTTCATTGGGCTCTCACAGTATAAAAGGGTCCACTGTATATTTATTCCACCCAATAGTTATCATTTTAGTTCATCTCGGTGAGCATGTTAATAAGGACCTACTGTATAGTAAGGTGAGAACTTTAGGAGACATACATATATATTAGGAGCACAGGAACAGTGCAACATTGCCGGACAGAGTACCCCAGTTCCTACATGTAGGTCAAGCCCCTTGCCCTGGGGCACTTCCACTGTCACTTCAGGCTTTAAAGTTGGTAGCACCTGCTTTAGAAACTGCCTCCATAGCCAGTGGCTTCACTTACTTTTTTTTGACTAGATGATGATTCGAAAGAGGTCCACACACAATGAATCGTCTTTGAACATGGAGTGTTGCTCTCCCAAGGACTAGCCGAGTGATATACAGGCCTTCCCTATGGTTCTGGGTAACGAGAAGCAAGCCACAGTTCACAGTGCTTCCCTGGATCCCTGTGGGAAGCAGCTGGACTGCAGCCTCAGAGAACAGCTGAGCAAGAAGGCTCAGTGTGGAACGCGGAGCAATGCCTTTTCCCCCACGGTGTTTCCAGGTTCCAGTGGGTTTATAAGGCTGCGATCCCGTGGTGCGAAGAGGAGCTCACTGTTAAGGAATGGATGGGGAAGCACTGAGGAGCCTGGATGCCGTGTGCTGAGGAAGCAGCACTCCTTTTCAGTAAGCAAGTGTTAGAGACCATTACCCAGCAGTGCCTGCTGAGGTCGGGAAGGGCTGGCTCCCCCTCCCTACACAAGGTGCTGCTTTATTTTGCCTCTTCATGTTTAAGTGTTTCACAGATTCATACAACCCAGAGTTTAATATTTATTTCAGAGTAACTTTTATTTTTTTTGCCCAAAGGCTGTACAGTAGATATTAGAAATTTCTTGCAGAAGCAATCATTTTTTTTTTATGTTAGGAGCCTTGGGGTACAAAGCTACTGTCAGGTACACAAATACTGTGAAAGGAGAAGGTAATGATATGCAAAATGTCGACAAATAAGATCTATGTTGGAAGGAGAACTGGACAAAACGTGCCAGGCCCAGGCAGCCGTGCTCTGGGCTCTCTGTGTGCCGTGAAGCAACACTTTTCCTGGAAGGGGACCCACCCACCTCCTCAGAGGGCCTTAGGGGCACTGCCATTTCTCTCCAGTTTCTGGAGCAAGCATTCACCAGGTCGCTGCTGCAGACAGCTCTTCCCGGCCCAGGTAATGGGGCAGGCAGCTCACTCTCATGCCCATGTAATTAAGGGACTGGTCTGTCGCAGAGGGCAGAGGCCCTGAACTTGGGAGCGTGAGTCTCGCAGACTCGCGGGATGTTCGAGGTGAAGGCAGAGCTATGGGGAGAGAACAAAACCCGTCCACAGTGACCCCATTCTGTGTGGGATTCAGGATGGCTGTGCTAATGCAGGCTTTGCGTTAGTATTCATTAGGAAGTCTGGTGACTTGACATTTCTGTTATTGCATTTCCACAGGACCTTGGGCGCCAGCCATACATAGCATCCATTTCTGTACTTGCAGATAAAGGGCCGAGCTCCTGCATAAAGGCTGGGTGCCGCACAACCACGCATTCCTTGCTTAGACGAAGGAAGAATGTTGAGCCGGAAATGTGACTTTTGTTTGTTTGTGATTCTGTCTCATTTGTTTGTCCACTTAAAGGTTACATGCTATGGTAATGATGGTTCACTTTGTGTGGAAATGACCCTGTGCGCAGGCTCTCTAAAGGACGGAGCACTAGAACCCAGCAGGCGCTGAGCCCCCGCCCCTTGCTCGTTTCCCCTGCCCGCATTGGGCTGGATTTCATCTTTAATAATGACTCTATTTGTTGCTTTGGCCTAGTTTGCTCCCATAACTGTTTGCTTTGAAATTTGAAAACACATATTTTCTTTCAACCTCAAATAAAAAAAATAAAATAAAATGAGGGCATCCAGGTGACCTGTTAGGCAGAAACTGCAGGCCATCCAGTTTAACAGAACTACAACTAATAGTTCCAATTCTACCATGTGAGGGTTGATGGAACCATTGTTAAAAATTATTATTATTATTATTATTATTATTATTATTATTATTATTAACTTGAAACAAAATGCTGGTGATTATCAGTTGTGAACAGGAGGCTCAACAGTTAATGCAGAGCCTGCCTTGGCTGAAAGGGTGTGGGGTCTGGTCACACTGAAATCTTGAGCTAACCCTTAACAGAATTAGAGCAGCAGTCCGTGAGCTGGCCAGGTCAGTGCTTAGTAGTATTGCCTTAAGAAACTCACGGACCTGCTGGTCCTCACCTCCCCACAGTGACCTCCCTACCTTCCCACAGCAGCAGGTAGCCAGGCCCGGTGGCCTAGTGAGTAGCTTATGCTGACTGAGGACAAGGTCCAAGCACTGTGACCAACCATAGGCAGTCCTCAGAAGCCAGGTACAAACATCAAGACAAATGGGAGTGGGGTCCTGGAGTTTCCTGGCCGTGATCCCTTCAGAGGTAAAATGAAAGATGTATTCTTTTCCCCACATTTCCAGAATTCTCCTTTGTCACCCTGACTAGTATCTCAGAAGGACACATGACCTTTGCAGTCCTAAATAATTTAGAGTCCTCAGCTCAGTTTCAGGCGGAAAGGTCTTACCTTCCTGTCACAGAGAGCTCCACCCTCATGTCTGGGGACAGTTAGCTTCTCCTTCTCCCAGCTCTGTCCTGAGTTGTTCTGAGAGCCTCTGGGGAAAAGGAGACTAGGGCAGAATTGTTCTCTCCTCTTCCCTCCTTGAGCCTCTCCCATTCGTCATTAGGTGTCACCTCTGACATCCAGAGTGACATCCCCTGTGGAGACGTGAGTTGTGTACCAAAGAGAATGCCTGTATAAAGGCAGGCGATGTGCGTTCTCTGGGCTCTTGCGGCTGGGATCTGCGGTGCCTGCTCATGCCACATTTCAGAGGGTTCTGGCTTGTTGAGTGGAAGCAGCTGGGTCTTTGCACTGACTAATGGGCGCTCACTGCTCCCTGGGCTTCAGGCAGTCTCCCTGCAGGCTTCTGAGGGACCAGTTGCATCTGTCCCCTAATACACAGCAACCTTTCCCCCGGTGCTTGTGGAAAGGCAGCTGCTTCCTCTTGACCGCCCACACTCTAGTTGCAAGTTAATTCTCAGGCTTCTGAGCCCCGAAGGACCCTTGTCGGGCTCCCTGTGTGGCCCTACCGTTGCACACCCTAGCTCTGAGCAGAGCTCTCCTCTTACTGCTCTCCTGAGGCATTCTCCCCAGCCCCACCTCCAATTCAGGAATCTTGCTTTTTCTTTTTTTGCTTGCCTGATGTCATGGGAGAACACTGTGGATAGCAAACTCCCTCCCTCCCGAATAGCTCAGTTCAGAACACCACACAGAGGCAGCAGAAATAAGTTGGTACAGTTGACAATCCATTATGCCAGCCATTGGGTACCAGAAGCCTATAAGATTCCTGCTGTTTGGCGGGGACAGGGTGAGGGGATATTTGACTGTATATAATGAGATATCTTGGGGATAAGATCTACTCAAAACAGGAGATTCAATTATGTTTTGTGTATACTTTATACCCACAGCCTGAAGGGAATTTTGTGCAGTACTTTGAGTGCCCCTGCTTGTTAACCATACCTAGTCACATTTCAGGTATGGGCTTTCCCACATGTAGTATCATGTCACCACTTAAGAAAAGTAAGGTATTGGGACATTCTCAGACTACGGATGCTCTCCCTGTATATAAACTCACATCCAAATAACTTTCCCACACTGACCAGAACCATTGGGTAGGTTTTGTGGCTATCAGCTTACCATGTAGGAACCATCAGAGTAGATATTCCATTCCTTGACCCGTATTTATTAACATATTGACAGGTGAGCAGTGCCCTCCCTGGCATCTACACACTAGCTCCAACATTTGCTTCCCATATTCTGGTTGTTTAAAAAAAAAATGCATCTCTCAAAAACAGCCAGATAAGACTAAAGCATGAAAAAATGTTTTGCCTGTGTTATGAAGATTTTAAATATGTAACTAAGACAAAAAATAGAAATCTAAGGCTAGAGAATTTTGGGGGTCTTGGTATAGTGTATTTGTAGACATCCACTTGCTATATGTACGCAAGTTTTTATGTGTTTGTAGCGGCCAATCATTGACTTCACTGGGCTAGCTGATCAAGAAGCTCCAAAGACTCCCCTTCCCCACACCAATGCTCAAGTTACAGATAGCTCCATAATCGGTTTTGTTTTTACTAATGTTCTATAGATCGAACAACTTCATGTCCTTATGCTTACTGATTGATTTATCTCTTCAGAGAATTACTTTGGTTGAAAGATTGACTACAATCAACTAAAAATAATACTCATAATCATAATCACACTATTAGGAGGTGTGACCTTGTTGGAGTAGGTGTGTCACTGTGGCCATGGTCTTTAAGACACT
This sequence comes from Apodemus agrarius, assembly GCA_964023405.1. Classification (NCBI taxonomy): domain Eukaryota; kingdom Metazoa; phylum Chordata; class Mammalia; order Rodentia; family Muridae; genus Apodemus; species Apodemus agrarius. The sequence continues at coordinate 146,622,574 of OZ030009.1, read as the reverse complement.
CATCCTAGCTATCTAGAAGTCAGTATTCAGCTAGCAGCCTTCAGATGAAGATGTAGAAACTCTCAGCTCCTCCTACACCATGTCTGCCTGGATGCCTCCATGTTCTTGCCTTGATGATAATGGGCTGAATCTCTGAACCTGTAAACCAGTCCCAAATATATGTTGACCTTATAAGAGTTGCCTTGGTCATGGTGTCTGTTCACAGCAGTAAAACCCTAACAAAGACAATCATCATCATCATCGTAAAAAATGGCTGTCATCAAAGATTTCAATATTATTAGGAAGTTTTGTATTTCAGAGAATTTATGAAGGGATAATAGTGTTAAAAGAAGGTAATTTTATTTATAGCCTGAAGCTGATTGCTAATGGCAACACTGAGGTGGAGGGGGGATTGAAATTCAGCTGCCAAACTCTAGATGGCAAGGGATTTACTGCAGAGAAGGGGGAAACACTAACGGAAAGGGTGCTGGTCCTGAAGAGGGCCAAGTGTTGGCTTGAGTTTCCCTCCTGGTCGGAAACGTGTCCCTTCTGTCCAGTTGACAGGGACCACAGGTACCTGTCAGTCCCATTTTTGCTTTTCCTTCTGATCATCACCATCACATTTGTTTCTTTTTTCTTTCTTTTCTTTTTCTCGCCCCAGCCCCCAGGCGCCCCAGGTATTCCTGCATCCAAGGCCAACCTTGTACTAGCTGTGGAACTGGGGCCAAGCCTCATCCCCTTCCTCTGCCACCCCCACTCCCTCCCCACTCCCCCACCCCACCTCCACTCCCCAGTGCTGGGTTGCAAGCATGTGTCACCACACCCATTTTATATTTTCATTCCTTAAAAGTTATTGTCATCGTATAAAAGTACATTTGTACTAGGAATAGAAAGGAGAGGGCAACAATGGTGAAAACATGGCTGATCTTACTTACTCCTTGAAATGAGTAAATGCTTTCACCAGGAGTAACATCCCCACCCGCTTGATTTCTTAGAACACTTTCAATGTCATTGTCTGTAGTGACCTCATTGCTGCTAACTGTGAGATATACACAGGAACCAGTTGGCTGTAAGCCTGTTGGGGGAGGAAAGCAAATGTGTGAGCACACGTAACTGGTTCCGAGGCTGCCATGATAGTGCCTGGCAAGGCTGGTGTACAGAGGAAGAGGGTTAAAGAGCATGCAGAGTGTGTGTGTGTGTGTGTGTGTGTGTGTGTGTGTGTCAGAAGTCGGCCTGGAGTCCACAGCCTGTTCTGTCTGCCTTGAGGTTCCTTCTAGTGTGCGTCCTAAACACCTTTGAACATTCCCATCCTAAATCTAACTGTAACAGTGTCTGTGTACTCATAAATCCTATGAAAAACCCACACAAAAACCCAAATCACCTCCCAAAACTTCCCAATTTCTCTTCTCTCCCCTTCCCTCCCCACTCCTCTTCTGTCCCTTCCCTCTCTCTAGGTTTCCATAAGAGAGCTGCTTTGGGAAACCCCTAAGAAGCCAAATCTATGGATGCCCAAGTCCCTTCTCAAAACTGGAAGAATTACTTGCTTAAAATGTATACTCATCCTCCTGCCGGGCATATCTAGCCTCCTGATGTGTGACACAACATTATTGCCTACAAAGCTTACTCACTATGCAAGAACTGCACGGTCAGGTTACATAAGTGTGGCGAACAATTCAGTATGTTTAAGTAAAGTCATGATTTTGCATTGAGCTCCATGAATAGCGACCCTGAGGTGCCTGCAGCCTGTGACCACAGGTTACGCACACTGAAGTCATCCCTAGGCTATCCAGAATACCTCTGTCACCTTTGGAACCTCACATGTCCCACACAGGATTGGGTTATTTGACATGTGTTCCTCAGCTAGTAGTGTGATTTGGGGAAATTGTAGGACCTTTAAGAGGTAGGGCCCCTAACTGAAGTGGATCACTGTGGATAGACCTTTGAAGGTCATACCCTTCCCCTGGTGCTAGCCTAGCATCTTTTCCGCTTCTTGGTCTGTTGCCATATGAACATAGGCTATAATATGCTTCTGCCATCTAAATTGTTTCAGTCAAGTATTGTCACAGTAACAGAAAAGTAATACAGACAAATAGAGGTAAATGGCATGTAAATAGTTACACTGTATTCTTTGGGAGATGGTAACAGGAAAACAGATCTGAATTTTGTACTCAGCCTTTGCAGAACCAACTGCATGGGATAGGATCACCATTAAGGGGCAGGAGATACATTAAGCAAGCATGTCACCTGCTTCAGCAGAGAGCTGAGCATGGAAAACATTCCAGTTTCAGTTTAAAGAACTTGCTGGTAGTTAAAGTGGATATTAGTGATCCCCATTTTCAATCTCGTTTTCCAACTCTGTTTGTTGTATCTGCTAAGTGAATGGACAAAGAGAAAGAAGGGGATGGACATGGCTGCTCCTAGGTATGGCAGAGAGGAAAAGTTTATTGCACATATGTAGAAGAGCAGAGCCAGAGGCAGCGATGTCTGGGAGAGTCTGGAGTGGTCCTGAGCCTGAGCCATGTGGGAAGCGGGTGGGGGGCGGGGTGTGAAGAAAGAGGGGAGAGGGGTAGAAGGTGCAGCAGCCAGGAGACCAAAGGAACGAAAGGGTGAGTAGCCAAAAACATCTGGATTATATAGAAAAGAACCTCTGGAGGAAGAGCAGCTCAGTCCCTTCTGCTGGAAAGTATGCCAGCCATAACCTGTACCAGGTTGGGACTGAGGGATGCTGGGAGAACCTGGCAGCCAGGTCCAATTAGATATGTTAAATAGGCCATCTGTTCTGAGTTCGAAACCTAACAAGTTCTTAACCTGTCATACTGGCCAGGGAATGTTTTTTTAAAAAGATAAAACCATGACCATGTTATTATAGCTTTACTTCTCTTCCTATGCTCTCATTACCATATATAAAACCTAATGTCCTTCTGTCCCTCCTACTAGCAGTCCCTTTGTCCCTGTCATGCGCATTGACCATCAGTGTCTTCCGAGGTTCTTGAATGCGCTGTGAGTTCATTCATTGCTAGGCTGATGACATTCTCACCACATCCTTTAACTATCCTTCATTAGATGGGCCTGAATCTTCCTATGGTGCTTTCTGTGGCTTTCTTGCTTGACAGCTTACTCATAACTGCCCAGTCAACAGATAAAACTCGTTTTGTTAAACACAGCACATACTTCCATGAGTGCTCACACTGTGAGCGCATTCCTCGTGTTGGAAAAGGACTCAGAAGGGAGAATGAAAATGATCTGACTTTGTTTTTAAATAAGAAACTTCCAGGATGTAGATATTGGGAATGCTCCTAGTCATGTTGGAGTTTTATACTTAAAGTCATTAGTTTAAAAAAAAAAAAAATGTTGGGGGAAAAGAAACCTTGCCTGAGCCAACATGCAAACTAAGAGCAGGGACACTGGACCAAAGGCCGTGTGGCAGAGCGCAGTAACGCATGCCCTGGATCATGTGTGAGCAGAGGTGGGAGCCCGCAGAATGGGATCTGCGGTCCTCCGTTCCGAGGCCAGCAGCCGATTTACCGTGTACCCCTTGAAGGAGCACTGGCATTTCCAGCTCCCCAAACCATCAGGTCTGCTTCTATACATAAGCAAATCAAGACTGAGCTGTCCAGCAGACTGTGAGCGGAATTAGGCAGGCATGCTCTTTGAAGGATCGCTCCCCCTCTTATGCCGCAGTGCCCGGGAGAGTGACCCACTTTCACACTTGGAAACCTCTGTGTGTGTGTTCAGTTCCCACAGGCTGTGCTGTGACCGGTGGCTTTCTTTCCTATTTACAATTTAGAGGGTGTTTCTCTCTTATTTACCACAAGTATGGAGTAAAGGAGAAGAAACAACTCAGCAAGCAGACTTGGCTTACAGTGTTTCATGGGACAGAATGCTATCTGGAATTCTGGATTTGCTCCTAAGCAACAGGGAGGCATGTTTCTGGGCAGCCCAGACCCGGGGCTTCTTGTTCACGCCTGGCACTCTCCTCAGCACCCTGGCTGCCCAGGACCAGAGGCACGCCTTGCCTGGCTTCAGTATGTTTGCAGATGAACCATGTGCGTAAAGGATATTTTCTGACCCTAACCCCACAAGGATAGAAATGTACCCTAATATTTCATATCATTTTGAGGGTCAGACAGGGCTTTACTTAAATAACCCCATGAGTGGTTGGCAAAGGACGTAAAACACTTGCTTTTAAAAATCTGAGGTAGCTTTAGCCATTCCTGTGATACTGGAATGTGAGTTCAGTAGTTTACACATGAAACCAGACTCGGGCCTCCTCAACTCCCTCCTCGCTGTGCTAATACAATAGCATCTCTTATGATCTAACAAGAAATGGAGAATTTGGGCTTTCATGGAAATCTCCTCAATCCCACTTGGCATCCTCATGTATTGTTCTTGAGACTAGTACAGGGCCAGTCACCAGGAAGCCTCCACCCAGATCAGGACTCCATCACACATCATGACCCCTCCACCCACAACAGCTTTGGAGATCACATCTACCCTGAGGTAGCCAGCTATTTGGCTGTATAAGTCAACCATGTTTCTTTATGCTGGTCTTTTCCCCCTTGAGGGTGCTCACACATGTTCCCTGGGATAGAATGGAGACACCGTGATCTAAGAGGAAGTCTCTACCTTTATCACGGTGTTCATCAGCTTCTTCCTCCTCAGCCATGTGCCAAGAGTCTGAGAGTACCCCTGGGTGGGGCGTAGCCAGTGATAAAGGATGCGCTTCTGCATGAACAAGCCTGGGATTCGGTCCCCACCACCAAAGGGGAAGACAAACAAATCAAGACTTTATAGTTACTTTTATTTATGGAACATTATGAGACTGCGATCAAATTTTCCTTTCCCTAAAAAAAGCATAGTTCCCCAGTCCCAGCCCAGCAGTTGGCCTCACTGCTGTGATTCATTCCAGTCACACTGGAGACCCTGTGCCAGATGCCAGGGTCTTGTGCTCTCAGCGTTCCCTGAGGACTCCATGGTCACTTTGTCCGTGACATTGAGATAACAGCTCCGGGACCTCCTGGATCATCTACAGTTGACTGGTCTATACCGTACAGCTCAGAGCATCTCTCCAGGCTCGTACAGCTGTGCCCCTGACAACAGGACCCATGTGAAATAGTGGAGCAGATGCCATGGGTTCAGTGAGAGCCACCTACACCCCCACATTACGTCCAGCTAGTGGACATAGCAGACACCATATGACTGTTGTTATTCTCATAGAGTACCGAACATATCTATAGCTTTTCCCTTTCCTTGAAGTCTTCTCCCAATGCCTTTGACTGTTTGGGTATTCTCTCATTACTATTTAAAAAATATTACAGGAATGGGAATGGCCCAGAAGAAAGGGAAGACCTAGAAATGGAAAGAAGAAATAGGAGGTGGTTTCCGAGTATCACTGCTTTCTATATAATCCTTCCATGTTGGCTTTACAAATGCCTAGCCATTTCTAGGAAGCCTAAGGAGCCTGCCCAGGGGTGCCAGGCTCAGGAGAGAAGAAAGTAATAGGACAAGAAGAGAGATTTTTCTAGAAAGGGGCTCCCAGAAGATGCATTGGTGTTTCCTAGTCTTGTGAATTCAGAGTACTGATGGTTTTTAGAGTTTCCGAGGCGACCAAAGACTGCCTTCACAGGTAGTTGGGCATGCTGGGAAGCTGGGCCGTGGTGATACCATGTTGTGCCTCTGATCATAAGAGAGTGAAAGTGGAAGAGAGCAGAGCAGAGACGAGCACAGGCCAGTGAGGAGGTCCTGCCAGTGATGCTCCCTGATACCACCACGTCCCTTACTCAGAGGAAACGCCCCTAAGAACAGTCTACAGAGAAGGCGTAAGAAGTTTACTCAGTCACAAATGTCTACTATCCCATTTTGAAATTTAAAATAAGTCCCTGTCTTGGTTCCTTGAGCCACAAGGTTTCTGAGCAGGAATGGATTATAGGAAATTTATCTAACTTACTCATGTCCATGAAAGGGTGCTCGGCTGCGCCTTCTGGTCTACCTTCCGGTGCCTTGGAGGGTTCCTCTCCTCAGGCATAGATCCAAGGCCCACTCTTCACTCTGGCCTAACCTTCTGGCATTTTCCCTGACATAGAGCCATTTTGACAATTTTAAAACAAACCAGTGGTAAAGTACTATATAGAAGACCCTTTCTTGGGTTATGTTCCTCACATAACAAAAACAAAAACAAAAATCCCAGGAAAATAATTGATTATAAGTTTACATTAGGTTAGAGCCTTTGGATTAAAAAAAAAAAAAATCAAAGACCCAAGGTGAACCATCTGGTTTTTTGATGTACAGAAAACCCATTAAAATGTATGATCAAACTAAGGGAAAGTAGGTTGGGGGTTCTGTACCCCACTTCTAGAGGGAGCCGCGAGGGAGGGGGAGCTCTGGCTTCCATGGCCAAGGGGTGAAAGAAAGAGGGAGGTCAGAGAGAAGGGTATTTCTAAGGAAGAAAGAGGGAGGTCAGAGAGAAGGGTATTTCTAAGGCCCCAGTGACACCTTCCTCAGGTAGGCTGACCGTGTGCGTCTCTCTTCCTTACAGTCTGTGATCCCTGGGATTGCCTCTGCCCAGGCCTGCCGGTTGCTATGGTGTCTGTTCACTAGAGCAGCAGAATGCTACCTTCCCCAAGATAGCCCCTGGCTCCTGCCCAGTGAGGTGGACCCTAAACAATAGATTAACCAACACAGAGACTTAAGGAATTTAAGTATCTTCCAGCAGTTTCTTTGAAATTGCATTTAAAAAAAAAATCTCATTTAATTTTCATGGGAGGAGGCAGGGTGTTGTAGTCTGTTTGATTTTTTTTTTTTTAACAAAATTGAGGCATCAAAATAGAATTGGACAATTAAAGGAAATCATTATGTATTCATCGCCTTGGGGTTTCTCAAATATTGCATAGGAACACATTTTTATTAAAACAAATCCCTTTGCAGATTATCAAAATTGGCTCCAATAAAGCAGAATGGGTTGTATTTAGAGGTGAAGCATTTGAGAAGATTATCCAGAGAGGTGCCAGTTACTTCCTCCCTGTCTTATCTCGTGACAGGAAAACTCACAGTAATACACCTTAGCTGTTGCGCACATCGGAAACTCAACATGTTAGCTAGATGTATCACTCTTAATATTCCTTGTTATAAGAGAATGCTGGTGAGGTCATTTTCTGGCTGCTTGGAATGCTAATGGTTGGTAAGTAGGCTCTCCTACTAGTAAAAGGAAACAAGATGTTTCACACTTGTCAAGTATGAGAAATTATATAGCATTTTATAATTAACTTATCCACTCATATGGTTCCCCTCCAAGTATTTCTATAATAGTCATTTTTAACTAAATGTAAATTTTAATGAGAAAAACTTCACATGCATTATTGGTTTCTAGAACAGTGCTTTGAAACAATACTCCTTGCTAAAAGTCAGGAAACTGAAACCGGTCGTATTTCTTACAAGCTTTTTTGTTTTGGTTTGTTTCTGGACACCCCCATTTCTCACCACCTGACCAGTTTTTGATGTATTAAATAATTAATCATTATTAAAGAAATGATTGTTTCAGGTTTTCCTGACAGATTGGTCATAAGTGGTAACAAGTTTTATTACTTCACTGCAAAAGGGACACAGCAGCGCCCATCGCCCACATTGCTGCGAAAGCAGATGGAGGTCTTAGGAAGCCCCTAGCATTTAATGAGCTGCAGAACGGAACAGGGCTTGGCTGAACCCTCCGTTCTCTATTCATGACTATTTCCTGGGTCTCACTCTAAGTGATGCCAGCCAGGCGTGTTTAGGAGGCGTTCTCACCAATGGGGAGGCCGCTGGAAGAGTTCCGTGGGAAGCCTCTGCCGCTTTCTTTCTGGCAAACGCCCACATCTGGCTGCGGGAGGCGGCACAGGCACCAGGAGGGGTCCCAGTTGGCCTCGGTGCTGGGCTAACTGGGAATTGCAAGCCGCACTGACCTTGGGGTGGGGGGCGGGGTCTCTTGGCGGGCTGGGGTGCCATGGAGGTGGGAGCCCTGCAGCGTTCCCCAGTTGCTAGAGCCGTGATGTCACCCGCCCCTCCTAACCCGCGGTTGGTTGTTTTGTGTTTCAGCTCTGCCTGCAGTTGAGCACAAAGACCTGAAGGAGACTCCCACAGCCCTCAGGGAAACGAAAGGAGGCAGCCAAGCCTATTAAAAGGAACTTGTGGCTTGTGGCCGGTTTGTGTAGGAGCGGCCTGGAAGGGGAGAGAAGTGCACCGAAGCCCCCCGTGGCGGTTAGCGAGCTGTGAGATGAAGCGCAGCCGAGGCTGACACTGCTTCCAGGATCCTGCAGCTGCCCTTTGTGCTTCGTGTACATGTGTCTGTTCAGGCCGGCCAGAGGCACCCAGAAGAGCATCCACCACGGCTGCCGGGGAAAGACCGCCCACCATGCCCACGGAGACGCTACAGACAGGTAGCATGGTGAAGCCCGTCAGCCCCGCGGGCACCTTCACGTCGGCGGTGCCCCTGCGCATCCTGAACAAAGGACCCGACTACTTCCGCAGGCAGGCTGAGCCCAACCCCAAGAGACTCAGCGCGGTCGAGCGGCTGGAGGCCGACAAGGCCAAGTACGTCAAGAGCCAGGAGGTGATCAATGCCAAGCAGGAGCCCGTGAAGCCGGCCGTGTTGGCCAAGCCCCCCGTGTGCCCAGGAACGAAGCGCGCACTGGGCAGCCCCACTCTCAAGGTGTTCGGCAACCACGCCAAGACCGAGAGCGGGGTGCAGCGCGAGACCCTCAAGCTTGAGATCCTCAAGAACATCATCAACAGCTCAGAGGGCTCCAGTTCCGGCTCCGGCCACAAGCATAGCTCCCGAAACTGGCCGCCTCACAGGGACGCCACTGACCTGCACCGGCATTCCTTCGCAGAGTCGCTGAAGGTGTACCCTACCCCGGGCCGTGGCAGCCCGCAGGAGAGCAGCTCCCACCTGAGCAGGAGGCTGCTGGAGCAGTCCGCAGAGTCCTTCCTGCACGTGTCACACAGCTCCTCAGACATCCGCAAAGTGACCAGTGTGAAGCCCCTTAAAGCCATCCCCTGCAGCAGTTCCGCCCCTCCCCTGCCTCCCAAGCCCAAGGTGGCTGCCATGAAGTCCCCCGAGGCTGACCAGGTGGAACCGGTCTGTGGGGTCAGTCGGAGACCTTCCCTTCAGCGGTCTAAGTCGGACTTGAGTGACAGGTATTTCCGAGTAGATGCAGATGTGGAGAGGTTCTTCAACTACTGCGGACTTGACCCGGAAGAGCTGGAAAACCTTGGCATGGAGAACTTTGCAAGGGCTAATTCTGACATCATCTCCCTCAACTTCCGCAGCGCAAGCATGATCAGCTCGGACTGCGAACAGTCTCAGGACAGTAACAGTGACCTTAGAAATGATGACAGTGCCAATGACCGGGTGCCATATGGCATTTCTGCCATCGAGAGAAATGCTAGAATCATCAAGTGGCTCTATAGCATCAAACAAGCTAGAGAGTCCCAGAAGGTGTCCCACGTGTAAGAGGCACGGTGGGGGAAAGGAGGGAGGGGTGGGTCTGTCTGTGCATACACAGTTGTGAAGGTTGTGAGGTCTCCTTGAAGTGTTGTGAGCTTCTCCACTCTTTGTGTCGCTTGTTGTGCAATGTCCTCAAGTTGCATGCCTGTCAACATGGCAGCTGGCCTGGCGTCCTTGTCACACCTCTGCAGAGCCTCGCTGAACACTCATCTGCCAAAAGGTTCCGGCCAGAATCTGATTAGGGCTTCGCTTTTAAGCAAAACTGTTTACTGGGAAAAAGGAAAAAAAATGGTTTCGATTTCTTCAATATTTATGTGGTTTTGTGTTTTTATACCCTGCGCTATTGTGTCTTAATTAAAAATTTTATCAACTGGCTTTTAAGTTGAGAGCAGAATCTTTTTGAAACAAAAAGCCACTTTTGCCTACATGGGAGATCATAACATTGGGAAAATATATGGGACTTGCCAGCAGACACAGAATGACTGACAGAGAGCCAGGCCGGAGTTGCTTTATGTGACATCAAGTGGCCGGCCTTGCTTTGGGGCTTCACACTTGGCATTGGCTTGCCACTTTGTGGAGTGTTGTGGGGCAACAGTGTAGTCCTCAATCCAATTCAGTGTAGATGTTGGTATTTTTGTAGTACTGACCCCAGGAAAGACAATCAGATAAAACCCGGCGCAAGCAAATGTAAAAGGTTCCATATTGATTGGGAGGAGGGCAGAGAGACTGTTGATGCTGTTCAAAGTGGGATAATTCAGAAATCTCTAGTATTAACCTGACAGGAAGTGCCATGCTACAGCTGATTAAAGCTGATACGGGATGCTATTTTTAAAGCAATTATTTTGTTTTGTGCTTTTGGCCAAGAACTACTCACTCCTGTTGTTTCTCTCCCTTGCTCCCGTGGTGGTTGTTCTGTTCCGGGCAGATGGGTTGGGCTTCTGCAGGTTTGCATTCTCTGAAGACATGAAGGGAAGTGGGCATACCATTCAGGTCAGTATAGCCTCCATCCCACCGTGTCCATGACCGCAGCTTCACGTCTCAGCAGCCTGATGCTGTTACCTTGCTTAGACTGCTCTCTCTAGGGCTGCGGGTATTTGGTACAGCTCTAGAAAACTGTAGAAACACTGTAGCTTTCCACCCTTTTGTCTCTTGTTGCTCCTTGCCACAGTAGCCTGCCCTCCCTCCGGGTGATTTCAGGAGCTGTGAGCCAGCGGCCAGTGTTGGCGGTGGAGGCGGAAGCAGAGGACACCGGGAGGTCTGCTCCACTGCTTCCCAAGCCACAGGTTCTCAGCAGAACCACCAGGTCCTCATGGGGGGGAATGCTGTAAGACAGACTCTGTACATACTTTAGTTGTTCTGGAATCTAAGAAGAAAGTTATGCTAATAAATAGCTCTGGTGTAGGCTTTACCTGTGATTTCTTTGTCCTTTATTTTCTTTATAAGAAGTTAACTGTGGACTATGGGTCAGAAGCGCATCTCTTCTAGGCTTTAAGAAATATTGTTCCATTACATTGATCTCACCCCATCTCATCGATTATGAGCAGCAATATTCTTAATTGTAGCTACTTCAGAGTATGCTTGCTAAAATAGTTACTGCGAGGTCCCGAAAATATGCTGCTCTTCACCTAGTTAATACTTATTTTATTTTTGCCTTTCCATAAACATCAGGATTTTTTTCAAATTTTTCAGAAGACTCTTCAGTTGAAATATTGGAATTTATATAGAAATTCCAATATTATATAGAAATATTGGAATATATATAGAAACGTGACTTTTAAGACATAGATGCCTTGGCATAGTTATCAAGTTTGAGAGCAATTAAAATACTGAAAAATGATATTTTCCTAAGAAAGCCATCTTTGGGGAGATGAACATTTCCTGGCCAAGTGTATACCATTGCTTATGCTAGTTTAGTTGTAGGTTGTGCTTGCAGCCTGTACTATGTAGCTGCAACCCTAGGGATCCGTCCACTCTCCTAGCCTCATTTGCAGACTGGACAGTGTGAGGCTTTCTGTTCCTGTGAGAGGTGAGAGCTTGTTTCTGTAAACGTTTCTATAAAAGATTGTCTCAGTAGCTTTACATGAAATTCCAAGAGGCTCATCTTCTAAATGTGAAGTGCTCTACAAAGTATACCTTCTTCCAGCTCCTGGAGGTGTCATGTAGGCATACGCTCGTGAATATAAAGCGACTGCCTTCGAGGGTCCTGGGAACGAACTCAATTTTGTCTGAAAACCACCAAATAAATCCTAAAGCAGTTCTTCCATATCCATTGCTGTGCTGTTGTTTGGGTGAGCTTCGACTGTCTCACCGGAAGTATTGTCTCTAAAACTTCTACATGGGACCCCCCCCCCTTAGCCAGCTCGCTCAGCCCACTGCCACGCCTCTGCATTGCAAACACTCTCTTGATGCTCAGATGGTTAGAGTGCTTTGCTGAGAGAAACAGAGAGAATGTTGGGCGTCTACCTCCCTCTCAGACTTCAGACATATCCAGGCCTCCAGGGGCCTACAAAAGTTACCATCAATAACTTTTCCTAGCCAGGCGGTGGTGGCACACCCTGTAATCCCAGCACTCTGGAAGGCAGAGGCAGGCAGATTTCTGAGTTCAAGGCCAGCCTGGTCTACAGAGTGAGTTCCAGGACAGCCAGGGCTATACAGAGAAACCCTGTCTCAAAAAAAACCAAATCCAAAAAAAAAAAGAACTTTTCCTACTAATTTTATGATACATGTCATAATAAATTGCCTCAGAACTCAGCCACTTAAAACCAAACGTGCTGCTTATCTTATTGTCTGTGCACCAAAAGCCCTGGCTTATCCAAAGGGATCCTGACAGTTGTTTCATGAAGCCATTCACAAGATGGTAGATGGCAGGGCATCAGGGTTCACGGGCTAGAAAGGCACTCTCTAATATGGCTTCCTTGGCAAGTGGCCTCAATTTGTCACAAGAAAAAATCTCTCCTGTATTCGTTAGTGTTCTCTAGAGGAACAGAACTTAAAGAATGAATATATACAAAAATACCAGTATAAACACATGAAATCATATATATGATATATATCATATATATCATGATATATAAATAAAATTGGAATTAATTACACATAATTGATTACATATAATTATATGTAATTTATATGTAGTATATATATATATATATATATATATATATATATATATTTGGGATTAAATTACAATGGCTTAGAGGCTATGTTTCAGCTAGTCCACCAATGGTTATCCACGAAGAAAAATTCCAAGAATCCAGTAGTTTTTCAGTCCATGAGGCCAGATGACATCTGGCCTTCATTAAACATCAGGGTCCCCAAAAAAGGCTCTAATGCCAGTAAAAGAATGAACTTGCTACCAAGAAGAGATAGAGAGCAAACTTCCTTCTTCCATGCTCTTTGCATAGGCTGCCAGCAGAAGATGTGTCCCAGATTAAAGGTTTAGCTTCCCAAGTCAAAGATCAAGATGAAAAGTGGGTCCTCCCACTCCAAATGATGTACAGGAAAAAAATCCCTATGGGTGTACCCAATCATTTGTGTTTTCATTAACTTCAGATGCAGACATCAGATCTCCCTAGGGCATCTGCCTTGTGCTATGGGAATAACTAAGGAGTGAGAAAGGCAGGTCTGTCCTATGTCCTACACCTCTGCCACAATTGGAGCATTCGAGGAAATGAATCCCAAATACAGCCCACATGGACAAGAGGAAGGTGTGTTTTACGAATGTGGGTTTGGGTTGGAGTTTTTTATTTTCTTATTTGGTTGGTTGGTTTTAATTTGCCAGTGCTTGCAACTGAACTGAAAATTGAACACATAACCTTGCATATGATAAACAAAAGCTCTACCATAGAATTCTACCCCCTGCAAGGCCCCATGCTGATGGACAAAAGGCGGAGGACAAGCAGCCATCAGTTTAAACCATGAACTGCTGCAGTTGGTTGTTTTCTGAGGACTGTTCCCTCTCCCCTAAGTTTCAGAGAGACTCACTCTTTCCAGACCACACTCCGTTCAGTAACATGTTTTTAGTCCCTGGGCAATGTTACCCTGCTAGCTTGTGATTTTTGGCATGGCTACAAATCCAGCCTGTGTAAGCCTACATGATGCCCGTATTAAAGTATAGCTTCCTGATAACTATATTCCTTGTGAGAGAGGGAAAAAAAATCCTAATAAACACAGAGATCTTGGAGGACGGTCCTAGGTTTCACAGTGTATAACACAGCAATCCAGAGTATATGATAGACACTTAATAAGTGGTTAGTGGTAGTAACGGAAAATTTTGGCAGCAACAGTGGACAAGGGATGGTGGTGTTTATCTTTAGCTTGAGGATCCCTTATCAAAAAGTGCATGGGATCAGAGTATTTAGAATTTTTCAGCTTTTTAGACTTGAGGATATTTGCATAGACTTTACTAATCAGTGATCATAATGCAAAAATCTTGAAACGTTAAATACCCCAAAATAGGAACTCAGAGCATCACATTGTCTTCAAACTGCAGAGCATTTTTAATTTCGAATCATATTCACCTTGCATCATGTTTAAGCCCCAGCCTAAAATATAAACCCTGTCCCAGGGAGACCCAAGTGGCAGTCTCTACCCATACATTAGAGGTGAAGAATGTCAGCCCGTGGAGACGAAGGTCCTATGGGAAGCGGGTGCTGGATAAACTTGAACTCAACACTTGTCTATGAGCCTTATTCAAAACCAGAGCAAGAGTTTGTGCACAGAATAGAAGGGACCGTCAGCTCATTGGACCATTAAATCTGCAGCCACGGTGTGTAAATGTGTCAAAGGCCTTTCGACTTTCAGCAATTCCCCCCTCACCTAAAGGGGGTCCCATAAATTTAGAAAAAGACTTCAGCTGGTCCAACCTGAGTAGCATACAGCCAGAGTTCAGAGAGACAAGGCCACTGGAACAGCATTCTTCCTCGCGGGTTTTTAAGTGGCATCCTGACTTTGTTGGATCAAGGATGTTTGGAAGGCTAAAGAGCAGAGATAAACAGCCACAAATCTACAGTCGGTAACACATTAGGCCGGTTTGAGGAGTCAGCATCTCTCTGTTCTCATAGCCTTGACGGGTGCATGCTGTTCCGGCCAGCAGATACATCAGGAGACAAGGAGATCGAGGGTGCCTCAAGTTAAAGCTGAATCGGTCTCTTAACTCAGAAAAGAAGACTGACCTCACTGCCCCTTTGAAAATGTCAAACCTAACTCATTCACTTATTAGCGCAAAAACTGACTGTGTGCAAGGCTGCCTGGACGCTGCCTACACTGTAAGGACCCCACCTTGAGGCCGTATCCATGCCTCTCTCCAAGGTGACTTCAAGAGGATTTACCCCCTTGCTTTATCTGAAACCCGGCAGAAGAGAATGACTGGGGGTGGGGAGGGGGACAGGGGGCGGCTCAGCGTTTGCATGCCTTCCCTCCACAATCTGAGACCCCTGTGTCTAACAGGTGATCTTCTTTCCTCACCTAGGAAACGGGCAGGGTCATCTGATGGCTGCATTGCTTGACAGTTTGGGTTTTGAAGCATTAAGATACATTTAAAGAATATGAAAATTCTTTTCTTATACTTTATTGGTGAATAGGGGACAGAGGAGGCCCAGCTGAAGTCAGACACTGCACTGAATGGCACTTTATGCACTAGCTCCCGCCAAGTGTTGCTTGGAAAAGGAAATGAGGTCTATCAAAGGATTCTCCTTGAATAGAAGGGAGCCCCAAAAAGACTCATTAGCCTTTCTGATTGACAGAAGTTGACAGATGGGACCCAGGCAGGCACACACCAAGTCACAGTGCTTGGGGAATGAAAACGAGTCTTTCACTAGCTGAACACTCCATCCTTCTCAGTCTTGAACAACTATTAGTGTCTTGAATGCTGCTCTAGGGGAAGCCCTCTGTCAACGTTCTTAAGAATTTGCATGAATTTTAGGATTAAATAAGAATCCACCTAGCCAACAGACTCTCTGAGAATTAAAGGCACCCATTCAATAATTAGGAGGAAGGAAAGAAACCAAGGTTAATAAAACATCCTAAGAGTCCTTCGTATGTATGAAAACGAATCTTGGAATCTAGTCTGGTAGAAGCTGGGTTCGATCCTCAACAAGAACTTGCATTGCAGAATTTTGTCAGACACTAAAAACTATCGTATACACTGACTTTTGAGTCTTCCTCATAATGAGTAGTTTACAAAAAAATTCACTGTAGTTAATCACATTAGGACTGAAGTTTCTGGGAATGCCAGGAGGGACCTGTGGTCCCCTTCAGCTTGTTGCACAGCAAAGAAAGAGGTACAGAGAAATACGGTGAGACACTCATGGTGGCTACATAGAGCCTGCAGGCTGGTCGGTGGCACTGGAATGGAAGAACCTGGTGTTTTGACCTCACCAAGTAGGCAGAATGGGTCCAACCAAACCTCACTGTCCCATAGGGGAAAGAGCAGCAATTCATGAGCAAGCCTGCTCCAGGTGTTCCGTGATGCCGAAATGAGACAGAAAGAACTTAAACATCTGGTAGAAATCCTTTGAATTTTGATATTTTCCAAGGCAGGCAACAGGCTGATTCCCTGCCCTGTCAAGAATCTGGTCATTGGCAGTTGATCTCTGCAGTTGGCTGGATTGCTAAAATAGGATTGTTGGTAGGTTGGCATAATGGTACATATGTTTAGCATGTCTTCAACTTCCAGTGGACTTGTGATGTAATTCATAGGGAGGCTGGAATATCTGTATTCCTGTCCAGTGTATCTTGCCTCAAAAATTACACATTGGCTACTTGATTCAGAATTTTTCTATTAGGATTACTTAGCTGTTTATTATTTAACCCTAGGTGTCATAAAACTTCATACAGATAAAGCATTCTAAGAAATTAGGGAACATTTTGAAGTTACTACCTACATTTTAACTGTTGCTTCTATAAATGCTTTATCTATAGGTGACTAGTGGTCCCCGGGAGTGATATTCCAAGTCTGATTTCTCTATCTGCAAGACTCCAGGCCTACCCTGCCTACTATCTACCCCATTGTCTTTACTCTCTACCCACAGCTGCTGCCACAGCATGGCTCTGCTTTAGTTTCCCAAAGGCCCCCTCCCTAAAGATAGGCAGTAGTTTTCACTATGGTATGACCCAGGCCTAGCAGACCACCTGGCATGTGCTGGAAGGTGTGAGGTAAATAGATACATGATAAAGAGAATCTGGGATCCCGCTACGATTCCTATTCTTGGAGAAGAATAGGTCTGTGGAATGGCTTCCACAGTGAGATAGTGGATGTTAACCATTGAGGATCGCCCAGCAGATTAGCAGCAGCAGCAGGTCTGACGCAGAAGCCACCCATGCGTGCTTCCACTCTGCACACTGGCCTAGCCACAGGCGCGCCCTCTGTTCTCTGGAATTCTGCTAACAGGGCTGAGGAAGGAGGAGCAAGCCACTTTGGAATGCAATTGTTCCCTTGGTGGGAAACAACCTCACTGCAATTGACAACATCTGGAAGTGCTGTTGCAAGAAGCAGAAGACCTCCCTACAGCCTCCTTAAGCGCATTCTTTATCTTCTCAAGGATAAATGAGTCAGACATTTTCAAGGATTCATAGGCTCGCATAAATGTTTCTAGTAGTTTCTTCTTGTACATAATAGAGGAATTACAGCAGCCAGGTGGGCTCCTTGCTTGAGTATATCTAAGTCCAGGCTGGAAGATGTCTTAGTCCTTGCACTCTCTGGGCAAGTTCTAAGCCATCATCGGAGCTACTGAGCATTTTAATTTGGAGGGAAGTGCTTTGGTAACATGCCTTGGTAACGTCCTAGGCATGTAGCTATTTCAATGGAAGCTTTTATTTTCTTCTAGTGAGCTGACAGACAGCTGCACATGGCTGGGTAGTGCATGGCTCCTGTCTGTGGCTGGGGGAGGGGGGAGGTAGTGGGGGCTGGGGGTGGGAGAGCCCTGTTCTGCTAGCTCTGGACAAAGGCCCAATGTGTCTTGCCCAGTGTTTCAGATTTCTCAGGGCAGCTCAGTGCTCAGGCATCTGCTGTAGCACTGGCTGGCTCCCCTGAAGACCCCTTCTCTAGTTTTATGGGCCGCGTCCATCTGTTGAGAATTCTTGGGTGTGAAGAATCTGTGAATTGAGATCTGGATAGTGTTTCACATTCTCAATTGGTCTCCACATTTAACATACCACCTGATGCCTGTAAATCGGATTTAATAGTCAACATGGGTTTTTGTATTTTCTGCACGTAAACGACTGTGTGTTCATAGGCGTACACATGTTGGATTCTTCAGGAATTTGCTTCAGACAAATGTGCTTCAGGTCTCATTACACTATACTTGTTTCAAAAATCTGAAAGGGCCAATCAGTCTTGCAGAATTTTTAACACGGATGTGGCTTTTTTGTGGGAACTTTGGTTTTCGAAAAAGACATAGAGGAGATGACGTGAACTATGAAATTCAGTCGTACTGGTTATCTGGTGACAATACCTTCTTGGGGAACAGGATAAAACAGGAAAGATGGGAATTGGACTTGTCACGGCATCCCTGAGCAAAGCAAACTGAAGACAAGTGTCCCTGTGGGAATGTCTGGAAGCCACTGAGGTTCTGGTCACTTTCAACAAGCCACAGGGAAGGATGAGGAAAGGCTGAGCTGACCACAAGATGCTTAAGAATAAATATCCATGTGAAAGGCAAATCAGTGCCCTGCAATCAAATGTCATTAAGTCCAAAGCCTGATTGAAATGCATACATGCCTGTTCTCTGGGTTTTCATTGGGGAATTTAGTGTGTAAGTGTCTCTGCCTCCTTCTGACTGAACCTCTTTTGGGGAACCACAAAAGTTGAGAGACTGGGGAGCAAGAAGAAAGGGGGCCAAGCCAGTGCTATGCCCTGTCACTAGCAAAGTCCCAGGACCATCCTAATCAAGCCTACCTCACCGAAGTATTAAAAAAGAGAAGAGATTTAAAGGGAATTGTCAAGCCGGGCATGGTGGCGCACACCTTTAATCCCAGCACTTGGGAGACAGAGACAGGCAGATTTCTGAGTTTGAGGCCAGCCTGGTCTACAGAGTGAGTTCCAGGACAGCCAGGGCTACACAGAGAAACCCTGTCTCGAAAAACCAAAAAAAAAAAAAAAAAAAAAAAAAACCTAAAGGGAATTGTCACTTGTCCTAACCATTCAGCTCTTTGCACTATTAGTGACTGCAATTGTCACTGTTTATCTTTTATATTTGTTTAAATATTAGTACATAGCTAACGGAAAAATAATAAAGATAATGAAAATAAAGGATAGTTCAAAAATAAAGGTCAGTAAAGAAGTCCAAGATAAGAGTCTCTCGGAGCCAGAGAAATTCAAAACCTTGATGGGAGCCAACCAGCAGCTAAAGGATTTCTGAGAAATGATCCAGTCTCACCAAAGCAGGCAGGGACAGCCAGATGCCACTTACTCACGATGACAGTCACTGCTTAGTGTCACTACTCACAGCCAGTGGTCCCCACTCAGAGACAGTGGTCACTACTCACAGATAGAGGTCACTACTCACACCTCCCTGCTCCCCAAAAGTGTGAAGCCCCTTTCCACATCCCCCAGTTGAGAATAAAAGAGCTCACACTGGAGACTGGAGTTTTCAACTACCAATTGTCTCGGGCACCTGGGAACAGGGACCCCTCAACCATTTCTCCCAGTTCCTTTGGGATTCTGTTTTGTTGTCTCTGAAATGGGGCTATTGTTCCTCTCTCCCCCCTCCCCCACCCCCCACTCCCCACCCCTGGCTGTTTTTTTTCTGTGCATCTATGAGGGACTTCCCTTCTTGCCTCCTCCTTGTAAGACTCTTTCCTGAGGGGCTTGCAGTTGCTTAGAAGATCATTCTGGTGGAGGCACCAGCTATAAGAAAAGCTAGGCCTCAGGAACCCTTTCTGCCACAGTGTCCCTGGCTTTAGGACGCATCAGAAGGCAGGAGAGCATCAAGAAAATAGAAGCCCAGGGAAGGATCTAACCATCTGCAGGCCCTTATCCCTCCCTCTTTTCCAGTCCCAGTTAAAGTCCTCTTCTATAAATCAAACTACCTTTTTCTCCAGCTATATCATTCCTATAGTCCACGGACAGTTAATTCCTCTTGTGTTTGCAGGTGGCAATCATTCCTGGTCGAGAATATTCCAAAATAAATTATGTCCAGCCCGGTGGCATTGTTTTGTTGTAAAAATAAAATGTTGCTTAAATATAGATTTAAATTTCCACCGGCAAGTAGATGGAAAACCCACTCACCCCAACCTTAGGACCGTGGGTCATCTGGGGCACTCTCCTCCTCCGATGTGCTCAAGAACTTTCACTGGCTTGATTACGACTTTACAAAAATTAGCTGTAGCCCTGAACCTGTTTTGATTGCCGTGGAGTGGAGAAGCACGTGCACATGTGTGGTTAATTAAGTCTTAGACGACCTCCCTGGGACCCGTAGGCTTCCACGTCTTTCTGAAGCCTGTAGTCAATTAACAGTCAAAGCAATTACGGTTTCCACTGCGCTTCTTACACTTCCTTCTTACAGGAATGAGAACGTTAGAAAATGTAAGCAGTGGGAGCAGGGAGAAGAGGAAAAGAGCCCCGAGCACTGTGCGGTCCTCCGTATTCACAGAGTCCACATCTGCAGACACAATGAGGCTTGGATTGAAAATATTTTCGTGTGTTTATATTGAACATAGACTCTTCATCTTGCCATTGGTCCCTAAGCAGTAATGAAATAACCTTTCCATATCGTTTATTCTGTATTGTAGAAGTAACTTAAAATTGTGTGTGTATGTGTGTGTGTGTGTGTGTGTGTGTGTGTGTGTGTGTGAATTTTAGCATCTGCATGTGATTCTACAACCAACTCCCCGTGTGTACTTCAAACTTGGTGTAGTAGTATTTGTTACTATTTTCCACGGATTTTGTTTTGGTTTATGCCCAGTAAATAATACTAATGGTTTCATGTCTGCTGATAGTCATTTAGAGCACAGTAGTAGAGAGTTGTTTTTATGATACTCAACTTGAAACAGAAGAAAGGCAGGGTGTAGGTTTGTGTGGGCTGATTTAGTGAAATACCAGACATGATGGCTTAAACTACATTCTTTCTTAAAGTTCTAAGGCAGAAAGGTCAGGGTGCTCACGAGGCAGGATTTGTGAGGGTCACTTCCTGGCTCGAAGGAAGGTGATTGTGTTATACTTTATCCTGATGTCTCTTGCATTGCTTCTTGTCTTTTTAGAAAAGACTCTTTCTATTCTTTGAGATTATAATATAATTACGTAACTTCCCACTTCTCTTTTCACCCTCCAAAATCCCATCACATGAGCCCCACTTTGGGGACCTCATCATACCCTTCCTTAATGCTTTCCAAAGACCCTGCCCCAACCATCCAAACCCACCATGCTGGGATTAGGCTTCAACATGTGAATGCTGAGGGAACATAAGCATTGAGCCCATGGCAAGCAAGTTTTGGTTAAACAGGCCAGAAGTGGATACTGGGCAAACCTGTGAAGTCTGTGAGCATGCCTGCAGCCATTTATACAAATACCTCCACAGACACAGCCCAGGAAAACTCAGATTCAGCGTCACTCAAGTAGAGCATCTGGTGTTCTGAAGCCCATTGAAAAGTGAACACCCTGGAAAATATATCAAAGTATCAGTACCCAAAGGGTTGAGGGGTTAGGGTATAGAATGTTTCTATACAAATGTGTGTGTGTGTGTGTGTGTGTGTGTGTGTGTGTGTGTTCATACTTTTGTAATTATAAGAGAAATGTTGCCGTAGCATTTAGGGATTTGTAAGTGTGAATAGAGGATACAGTAATCTGTTATGTTCATTTTTTCTTTAAACTTTTCATCCTTCTTGCCTGGCAATTTAAGAACTCTGCTGTAATTTTCATCAGAGACCTTACAGACAAAATGAATAATCCTGTGGATAATACACAAGATGGAATCCAAACCAAACAGCAGGATCCTGATGACTTCTCAAGGATATATTCCCCAAATACCAGCCTATCGTAGGCCAGAAAAACCAAAGTTCTGGTTTCTCCATAAAACACAGTTACCAGAGGGGGCTCAGAGGTTTTATGTGATGCTGTGTCTGAGCTCTTTGTGGCTTGGACAAAGAATTTAATGCAGCACAGAAAAGCAGTAGTCAAAGTAAAGAGTCATTGAAAGTGAGATCAAAGGCATAGAAGACAGAATTGGAAGTGGATTAAGAAGATGAGTGGACAAAGATCCCTGGTTGTTATAAGTCTACTCAAACAGGAGAGCCAATTCGCAGGGCAGATCGTACTGCGTTTTTGCCCCTGATTGACAGATTAGCTGCTTTGAAGTTTTGGACAATTTGAACATGTCTAGGCCAAGCTGTACATCCTCAATTGTAAGCATATATACATACATTCAATATTGTGGTGGTTTAAATATGTTTGGTGTCCATATACTCATGTGTTTGAATGCTTGGCCCGTAAAGTGGCACTGTTAGGAGGTGTGGCCTAGTTGGAGGAACTTTATCACTGTGAGGGTTGGTGTTGAGGTCTTGTATGCTCAAGCTACACCCAGTGTGGAACAGTATCGTTCTACTGTCTGTGGATTAAGATGTAGAGCTCTCAGCTCCTTCTTTCAAATCATGTCTGCTTACATACCATCATGTTTGCTGCCATGACAATAATGGACCGAACCTCTAAAACTATAATCCAGCCCCAATTAAATGTTTTTAATAAAAGTTGTGTATTTTTCCATCTTGCTAACCAAATCCAAGAATACATCAAAATGATCATTCACCATGCTCTAGTAGGCTTCATTCCAGGGATGCAGGGATGGTTCACTATATAGAAATCCATCAATGTAATCCACTGCATAAACAAACTCAAAGAAAAAAAACCACAGGATCATTTCATTAGATGCTGAAAAAGCATTTGACAAAATTCAGCATCCCTTCATGTTAAAAGTCTTGGAAAGATCAGGAACTCAAGGCCCATACCTAAACATAGTAAAAGCAATATATAGCAAACCAATAGCCAACATCAAACTAAATGGAGAGAAACTTGAAGCAAATCAAAACAACCCTGATATTCCATCTCACACCAGTCAGAATGGCTAAATCAAAAACTCAGGTGATAGAAGATGCTGGTGAGGATGTGGGGAGAGAGTAACACTCCTCCATTACAGGTTGGATTGGAAGCTGGTACAACCACTCTGGAAATAGGTTTGGTGATTCCTCAGAAAACTGAACAGTACTACCAGAGGACCCAGCTATACCACTCCTTGGCATATAACCAAAAGATGCTCCAACAAGTAATAAGGACACATGCTCCACTATGTTCATTGCCTTATTTATAATACCCAGATGCTAGAAAGAACCCAGATGTCCCTCAACAGAGGAATGGATACAGAAAATGTGGTACATTTACACAATGGGGTACTGCGGAGCTATTAGAAATGATGAATTCATGAAATTCTTAGGAAATTGGGTGGAACTAGGAAATATCATCCCAAGTGAGATAACCCAATCACAAAAGAACACACATGGAACATACTCACTGATTAGTGGATATTAGCCCAAAAGCTCCGAATGCCTAAGATACAATTCACAGACCACATGATGTTCAAGAAGAAGGAAGACCAATGTGTGGGTTCCTCAGTTCTTCTGAGAAGGGGAACAAAATACTCACAGGAGCAAATGTGGAGATTAAGTGTAGAACAGAGACTGAACGAAAAGCCATTCAGAGACTGTCCCACCTGGGGATTTATCCCATATATAGTCACCAAACCTCAACACTATTGTGGATGTCAAGAAATGCTTGCTGAAAGGAGCCTGATATAGCTGGCTCCTGAGAGGCCTGCCAGAGCCTTACAAATACAGAGGGAGGCGGATGATCGCAGCCAACCACCCATTGGACTGATCACAGGGTCCCCAATGGAGGAGTTAGAGAAAGGACTGAAGGAGCTAAAGGGGTTTGCAACCTCATAGGAAGACCAACAATATCAACCAGCCAGACTCCTCAGAGCTCCCAGGTACTAAGCTATCAAGAAAGGAGTACACATGACCCCAGCTGCATATATAGCAGAGGATTGCCTTGACAGGCATCAAAGGGTCCTATGAAGGCTCAATAGATGCCCCAGTATAGGGGAATCGAGGGCAGGGAGGTGGGAGTGGGATGGGTAGAGGAACACCCTCATAGAAGCAGGTGGAGGGAGGATGGATATGGAGTTTCTGGGAGGGGTGAAGCTGGGAAAGAGGATAACATTTGAAATGTAAATAAAGAAGATATCCAATAAAAAATGAGTTGTTATGGTCATGGTATCTCTTCACAGCAATAAAACCTGACCTAAGACAATCATACATGCAAGATAATAAGTTGAATTAGTTGGAATTTTATTTGAATCTTTCCTACTAGAATGTGTTTGATAAATTACCCACAGAAGGGAAAGTTTGTGCCCTTCATATATTTTTAAGGGGGGCATACTAGTTCACTGGGCAGTTCCTACTCCTATATGTCTCTAAACCATGACCTATGTATGTTATTCAAAGATTTCTATCTCTATCTAAGATAGTCATCATGTGAAACATAAGCTTCTATTCACTGCAGATAGAGAACAGATCAAAGAGATGCTTCCATCCAATTCTAGCTTTGCCAATCAGTGTGTGCATTGGTGCTGCACACAGTGGCATTGATGACTCAAATGCTGCCACATCACCCAAAGGCAAAGGTAAGGACTCACAGTCTATACGGGAGACCAGAGACATGGCTTAGTTATGAAAGTGCTTGCTGTCCAAATGTGAGAACATGAATTTGGATCTCCAGCACTTACCCATGGAGAACATAGTGGCTTATGTCTATAATCACAACACAGGGGAGATAGAAGGATGGGTGGAATAGAATCAGGTGAACGGGGGCTTTCTGGACAGACAATGTAGCCAAATTGGTGAGCCCCAGGTTCAGGGAAAGACCCTGCTTCTAAATAAGAGAGAGCACAACAGAAAGACACTTAGTGTTAACCCTGGTTTCCTCATACATGTGCACACATATGAACATATGCATACACACACACACTCTCTCTCACACTCATGCACACTATTTATAACACTAAAACGTCTCACCCCTCGGTGAGGTCAGCATTCTACCTCCAATATACTCTGGAACCCAAAAGAATCACAAGCATCCTGAGAGCAGGGGGGAATGGTGGCTGCCAGTTTTGATGATCTTTCTTCTTCCACAAGGGAAGGGTACCTGCCCCATTCCTATACTCAACTCTCACTGTTCTCTTTGCTTAGTTCCCTGAGAGAAACGTGAGAGAAACGTCAGCACTGGTTGTGTCACCTGGAAGAAGCAGTGACAGTGATGCTGAAGTGTAGCATGTCTTTTAAAATAGCCACAGTTTGTCTGTTCAGTGAAAGTATGTTGTTCTGAGTGACACAGAGTAATAGTGGCTAGGACACACATGTACACACATGTACACACACACACACACACACACACACACAAAGGGGAAAGACTTTGTTCTAAGGTCAATTGAATAAAGAGTGTGAATGCTAGAGATAGGTGATGGGGAGTGGACGAGCCGAGAAGGTGCTCACAAAACTGAAAGCATAGGGAGTGTTCCGAGGAAGGGAGGTCCTCCCAGGAGGTATCCCTGCTTATGGTTTGGGTTTAGTTCTTCTGTTTTGACTCACATGTACTCAGAGCATATCACTTTCTGATGACAATTCCTTGTACTCAAAATGAAAGCCTACCTATGTTGTCAAGCAGGGATGATGCTACTTAGATCCGATTACTCGGAATGTACTTACACTAAAGGTTACCCAACGTATCATATAAAGACAGTTGCAGAAGACACCAGGCTCTGCGCCCATGGGCTGTTATGTAAGGGAGATCCAGAAGAAGGCCCCTGTGCTGCTGTCCTTTTCTTATCCCATATTTCCCGCGAAGGAGTCACATGCTGCCTACTTTCAACCACAATAATTTTAGATATGCCTCTGTGTCCTGAGAAGCCTTGTCTGTGGACACTGATGGTTTTCCCTGGCAGGTGTCCACCTCTCCTCTTCTTTAGGGAGATGCTACTATTAATTATCCAAGCTCCTTACCACTTCCTCTCTGTCTATTGAACTCCCAGCCAGCAGGCCCCTGGGTAATGGAGTGCCTATGACTCAGAGAAAGCCAGTTAGAGAAGATCACATGTTCTGGACCACACAGAAGTTTCCAGTCCTCCCCTTGAGCAGTAGAGAGGCTGCACTCTGGAAGAGGAGGTGATAGGGAGGCTGCTGAAACCTCCTAGTGGAGTGAAGCTGATCAGGGGACACAGGACCAGGGTGCAGCCATTGTCATCTGTCCAGTTTTCAGTTCCGCAAGAGATCAAAACACGCCCCCTCACTGTTTTTGCTGGCCCATTTGAGCTGCTGCTTTTAGTGATGAGTCCTGCTTAGGGTCCCAGAGGTAGTGCTGTTTAGAGAGCGTTAGCTTAGACAGTATGTAGACGACATAGTTTAGTCTCCGTAGGTCTGTAGATCGGGGACAGTTTCTCAGACTCGTGATCCCTTTGAAAATTATGTTCAAATGGAAATTTCACCTGTGTCCTCAGCAGAGCCCAAGAAAAAAATATCAACAAAACTGTTAAGAACTGCTCAGTCGGGCTGGAGAGATGGCTCAGTGGTTAAGAGCACCGACTGCTCTTTCAGAGGTCCTGAGTTCAATTCCCAGCAACCACATGGTGGTTCACAACCATCAGTAATGAGACCTCATGCCCTCTTCTGGTGTGTCTGAAGATGGCTACAGTGTACTCACATACATAAAGAACTGCTCAGTCAAGGTCCACTATTCAGCCCACTCAAGAGTGTCCTCCACAGGGGGCAAACTGCACAGTATATGTTATGGGCACTTTAAGTAATAGATTTATTCAGTTTTAGTATGTAAGTAATGTTCAGTATTTATAGAATGCTGAAAAAAAAAGAGAAGATGGAAAATAGTATTTCTCCACCATTCTCTCCATGAATGAGGGTGGAGCACTTGCCCTTCCTATTTTCAGTTAAACTCATTGGCAGGACTCTCTCTCCTCTTCAATGGTTGTAAGATCCAGTATACATACCTCAGACACAATACCCAATCAACATAATAAATATATTAATTAATTAAATGGTACAATATGCCCTAATCCCATGCAAAACCAAATTGACAAAGTATGGAGATACAAAAGAAGCTACTCACAGCTAGAGAAAATGCCTCGTACTCAGGACCCCTGAACTGCCCTGATGTCAGCTCACCTCATGCTACTTCTGATGAACTCAGGTAAGACTCGGAGCAGCAGCTGACTCTGCTCAGACCTGCATTATCTCTTGGTTCACAACCTCACTAGTTTTTGAACTTCATTAAATACTACATGCAGTTACCTGGTGTATGGGGTTGTGTTTCTCTGGGATGCTCAACACTCAATCTTCCTTCATTGCCCCCCCCCCATGTTTTCCTGGGAGATCAAATCCCAGCAATATGGTGACCACCTGAGCCCCAGTCTCTGGGTCAGAATGTCCTTTATATGAGAACTGAACTCGGCAAACTTGCACCTTCTTGTGTTCTGCACTGCCGGGAGATACATCTTAGCCTCTGAGGAGCATCTTCCTATTTAAAGACTGTATCTGTTTTGAAATCCAGACTACAAATTAGATCCAACTGAGGGAGAATAATGTGAATGATTGAATTGTAGTTTTATTTTAGAGTGAGGTACAGTTATAGAGCAGGTGATAGACTGATGGTTCTCAGCCTGTTATCCCAGCAGCCTTTGGAAAGCAGAGCTGCCAACTATTTTAAGAAACAACACCTTTGCAGGGAACGGCTGTGCTATCTCCCGCAAAGCTACTCTGTGGTAAGCTTCATTGAATGCCTGAGTTTCAGCAAGTTTGCTGAAAAACATATGTTCTTTTGTTAAAACCATACAATTTTAGTAATTTTAAAAGACATAATCATCCCAGTTTAGGAATATGTGAGGAACTATTTGTATTGGGCATTTCTCCACTAGTGCCTTGTGGGTTTACTGTCTATACGAGCATTGGTAGAATGTAGCTAACATACCTGGGATATCTAACCCTCTATCTGAACAATACCAGGTGATGAGGAACTGCAAACTACAAATTTGAAAGGCCTCATTTTACAAAATACCCAGGAAAAGAAGAAGCGCTAGCCGTACGGGGAAGCATCTGCTTTCATCTTCATATTTTTCTGTCTTTTGTGCATTTTAAATGCTTCTTTTGGTGTTTCAAGACAAGAGTTTCTCTGTATAACCCTGGCTGCTCTGGAATTCTCTATGTTTTAGACCAGGCTGTCCTGGAACTATCCACCTCCGCATGCCTCCTGAGTGCTGGAATTACAGGCTTAAAGGTATATGCCACCACCACCAAGCTTTGTCAGGCTTTTTATGATCACTATCTGATAAGAAAAATGGAAAATAACCATCATGAATTAAACTAAAGCTGCACTGAAACAACCAAAAGTATATCAATTCATGGAAACTGAATAACTCACTACTGAAAGAAAAAAATAGGTCAACACAGAAATCAAGACAGAAATTAAACCCTTTTAAATTGAATAAAAATAAACACAACCTATCCAAAACAATGTGTACTAGCTAGAGTCACTATTGCTTTGTTGAAATACCATGAGGAGGCAATGGGTTATTTCAAATTATACTTCCAGGTAACAGTCCATGACTGGGGAAAGACAGGAAAGGGAATGAAACAGGAGCTGGAGGCAGGAGTTCAGGCAAAGGCCATAGAAGGGTGCTGCTCACTGGCTTGCTCATCATGGCATGCTCAGTCTTTCTTATAAAACCCAGGACCCAAGGAAGGCACCACCCATAATAGACTGGGCTCTCACCTATCAATTACCAATTCAAGAAATGATCTACAGTTGGATCTTATGGAGGGATTTTTTTCTCTATTTAGGTTCAGAAAACTAACTTGTGTCAAGTTGACATAAAACTAGTCAGCACATCATGGGACACAACAAATACAGTTCAATATGTGCCTACCTAAAAAGAAAGAGGGATAGAGAGAGAGAGAGAGAGAGAGAGAGAGAGAGAGACCTCAAATTAGTACCTGAGAGGCACACCTGAAAGTTCTAGAACAGCAGCAAAAATATTCCAAAAATTGGAAATAATTAAATGCAGGCAGGGTAAAATAAATGAAATAGAAACAGAAATCAAACAATACAAAGAACCAATGAAATGAAGAGTTGGTTTTTTGATAAAGTCAATAAGATTGATGAACCCTGAGCAAAATTTGACTAAAAGAGACTGAGAGAAGATCCATATGAATAAAATTGGAGATGAAAAGGAGGACATCATAATAGATATGAGCGAAATCCAGAAAATAATAAAGAAGTTTTTTTTTTTTTAAAGACCCTTCACTCGACCAAACTGGAAAACCTAAATAAAGTAGATGAATTGATTGATATATGTGATCTATCAAAGTTAAATCAAGATTAAATAGGCAATTTAAACATACTGGTAACTCCCAGCGAAGCAGAAGCAGTGATTTAAAGTCTCCCAACTGAAAATAAGCCCAAGGCCAGATAGATTCAGCACAAAATCCTACCAGACCTTCAAAGAAGAATTAATGCCAATGCTCCTCAAATTATTCCACAAAATACAGATTGGAGAAACATTTCTTAATTTTTTTTATTGGATATATTCTATATTTACAATTCATTTCCCTTTTTCTGGTTCCCCACCCCCAAGGGTCCCACATGCCCTTTTCCCTCCCTCTGCTCCCTCATCCACCCCCTCCCACCTCACTGTTCTTGTACTCCCCCACAATGATGCTTTGGTCCATTCTAGCTCCAGTGTCCACTCTTTTCTTCTTGTCAGACCTCACTTGGTATGTGATTTATGTCTTTGGTGTTCCAAGATTCTAGGCTAATATCCACTTATCAGTGACTGCATACCATGGGTATTCTTTTGAGACTGGGTAACCACACTTAGTATGATGTTCTCCAGCTCCATCCATTTCTCTAAGAATTTCATGAATTCATTGTTATGAGGCCACTATTGCCCTAATAACCCAAACTAAAAGACCCAAAAGTAAAAAAGGAAATTATAGACCAATATCTCTTATGAACTTAGATGCAAAAATTCTCAATAAAATAATTGTAATAAACTGAATTCAAGAATACATCCAAAAGATTATCTAATATAATTAAGTCGCTTTATTCCAAAGATGCACGGAGAGTTCAACATTTGTAAATTGATAAATGTAATATAATTTAACATGTATGCAGACTGACAGACAAAAACCACATATTCATCTATTTAGATGCAAAAACATTTCCTTTGATAAATTCAACATTTCTTCATGACAGAAGAGAGGCTACAGGTACAAAGAACATACCACAGCATAATAAAGGCAATTTATAGCAAGCTCGTAGCTAACCTCGACTTAAATGAAGAGAAACTCAAAGCATTTCCACTAAAACCAGGAGCAAGGGAAGGATGCCTCCACACCTACTCAAGTCAAAATTAGACAACTGAAAGGATACTAGGAAGGGGAGAAGTCAAAGTATCTTTTATTTGAAGAGGACATGATCGTATATATAAACGACCCCAACTTCTACAGCTAATAAACACTTTCAGTGAAGTACAAAATTAAAAATCCAGAGCCTTACTATATACAAAGGCAAAAGAAAAGAAAAAGAAAAAAAGAAAAAAACCCTCAGGATAATAATACCTTTTACAATACCATCAAAACAAACAAACAAAAAGAAACACCCTCAAAGTGCTTCTAACCAACCAAGAAAGACTTGTAATATCAAAAATGTTAAGACGTTCAAAAAAGAAGTTGAAGAAGATGCCAGAAGATGGAAAGATCTCCTGTGCTCCTGGATCAATAGGATTAATAATCAGAAAATGTCTATCCTACAAAAGCAATTTAATGATTGAATGCAATCCCCAGCAAATTTTTAACACCCATTTCTTCAAAGAAATTGAAAAACGATCTTCATTTCATATGGAAACACAAAATCTCAGGCTAGCTAAAATAATCCTGAGTAATAAAAGAACCACTGAAGACATCACTATTCCAGATTTTAAGATGCGCTACAGAGCTACAGTAATACAAATAGCATGGTATTGGCATAAAAACAGCCATGTTGATCAATGGAATCAAACGAAAAGCTCAGACATAAAGCCTCTGTCTTATTCACTGTTAGATCATTAGGGTCCAATTTACACAACTGAGTATAAAGAAATCTTGGAGTTACAAAATCAGCATACTGCCATCCACACAACAAAAATAGATTTAGAGGATCCCTTTCCTCATCGATGAGGAAAGGGAGAGTTACAGAGCCTCAGACAGTCCCCTCTCATTCACACACACATAGCTAGCTGATTATCTAAGAAAAAGCATTAACCTCATACTAAATAAACCTGAAAGACAATATGGTATCTTAGGGAATCCACTTAACACCAGTAGTATTGGGGCAAACTAACATTAAAAATATTCCAAGAAGCACCAAGAAGGAAAGAACTTACCTATACAGGGACTACATGAAAGAACATGAGGTGTAAGAGACAAAGAGACCTTGGTTTGGCTCTTATCACAAGCCCTGTGACAAAGGAAGCCTTGTGATACAGGAGGGACTCTTTTCTAAGTAAGTGAGGGTCTGGTAAAGATGACCTAGCCAAAGCAGAAAACCAGAAAGGACCACACAGAGCCTGACCTGTAACCAGAACCTATGGCTCCAGGGTGAGTTTCCCTCTACTCTTTGTTGCACCTTGCAGGACCTTACATCACAAGGAGAACAGAATACCTCCAGCCCAGGCTGGGCGGTCTAGTGCAGGAGACCCTGGAGACTCAAATGTTGTTCCTCTTTCTGCTACCAGCAGGAGACGTGAGCCCAAATGAACACCCAGCAGGGATGGTCACGGCCATGGCACCTGAATGCTGCCTGATTAAAGTTGGATCTGTCTCTCTTAACTTCCCACTAGTTCTGTGAGTCTAGAAGTTTTCTATCTGGAGAGTCATGCCATACCCCTGGCAGCTATTCATCTATAATGCGAGATACAGTTTGCTACGTAAGTGATAAGAGGAGCAATTTTCATCAGCATCTGAGGTTTGAGTGAAACGATTATAATATCTCAGGTCTGAGACAAGAGCAAAGAGATGTGGAATCATAGCCCATTCAGCAACCTCTTTTGTCATAACAGCAGGTAAGGTAAAACTTGCAGTGCCCTAACACACACACACACACACACACACACACACACACACACACCTCAAAGCCTACCATTTAATCTTTCATTACATAAAAAGCCTCTAGGGGTTAAAAACCTAAGTCGCTTGGCACGAACGAAACAGCAAAGTGCTACTGTCAAGATCCTGAAAAGGAAAAGTTTTCTAGATATCTTCACTTGGATGACAACTCAGACACCAGTTATTTGGAAGCTCTGAGATATCAATAAGGCTTCATGTGGGACCTGGATCAGGGAGGATAAAGGATAGATAGATCCTGCATGTGGGGGATGGATTAGAAGTCCCTATGAGCAAGCCCAAAGGTGGAAGCCTCTAGGGGTTAGAAACCTAAGTCTCTTGGCACAAACGAAACAGCAAAGTGCTACTGTCAAGATCCTGAAAAGGAAAAGTTTTCTAGATATCTTCACTTGGATGACATCTGAGACACCAGTTATTTGGAAGCTCTGAGATATCAATAAGGCTTCATGTGGGACCTGGATCAGGGAGGATAAAGGATAGATAGATCCTGCATGTGGGGACGGATTAGAGTCCCTATGAGTAAGCCCAAAGGTGCAAATATATACCTTCTTACTGCTAGTCACACTCACTCCAACCTTTGTATATGGTTGGCTACAGAAAACGACAGTATGGAAAAGGTCAATGAGTTAAGTAACTTTGAACTCTATCTTGAATCACTTAGACTTTCTTGAATACGATCAATTTTTTTTACATCCAAAATCGCCATCCTGTGGGTATGGGGTGATGGAGAAGCAGTCATGAGTACTTGCTGTTCTTTCAACATTCCTCAGTTTGGGTTCTACCATCCACATGGGAACTTACAACTATCTGGGTCAATTTTAGCTGATTTTGCACACTATGCTGTCCTTCATGAGTGCCAAGCATGCATGCAGCACACAAACATTTATGTAGGCAAACACTGATACATATAAAAATTATAGCAAATTTTAATTTTGTATAAAAAGGCTCTGTTGCTTAAGGGTAATTTTTTTCTTTCAAATGCTCTTTATTTGAAGGGTGTTAGCTGGAGAAGTTTGGGGGTGATCTTCATCAGAAGCAGCATCTTAGGCAAATGGTTGGAACTGGAAAATATCATCCTAAGTGAGGTAACCCAATCACAAAAGAACACACATGGAATGCAGTCACTGATAAGTGGATATTAACCCAGAAGTTCTGAATACCCAAGACATAATTCACATATCAAACCATTCCCAAGAAGAAGGAAGGAGAGGGCCCTGGTCCTAGAAAGGCTTGATACAGCAATGTAGGGGATTGCCAGGACAGAGAAGTAGGAGGGGGTTGATCGGGGAATGGGCAGAGGGAAGAGGACTTATGGGACTTATGGGCAGGGGGAACTGGGAAAGGGGAAATCATTTGTATGTAAACAGAGAATATAGATGATAAAATAAATAGAAGCAGCAGAGGTTGCCAATTTCATATTTGAATATAAATTTAGGACACAGTGAGATTGGCGGGTCTAAGCATAATGCCCTGGGGCCCTGCACCTGCCACAGGCCCTAAAGCTAGTGAGAAAGAGCCAGTGCTGACATTGCAGCTGGAAAGAGCCAACAGTGCCTGGGATATATGGAAGCTAGGAAGATCTGATGCTCCAGCCATAGCTTTTGTCTGGACACTCTGACTCTACAAAGGCTCTACCCAGAAAGTCTGGATGGTGTCCAAAATATCTTTGTCATAGAACATTCTATTATTGGTGGTGATGACCCCTATGTGAAAGGTGTTAGGACTTAGAGCATCCCAGAAGTCCATGGACTGCACATCTAAGATTTTTTCCTTCCTTCCTTCCTTCCTTCCTTCCTTCCTTCCTTCCTTCCTTCCTTCCTTCCTCCTTCCCTCCCTCCCTTCCTTCCTTCCCTCCTTTCCTTCTTTCTCTTTCTTTCTTTCTTTCTTTCTTTCTTTCTTTCTTTCTTTCTTTCTTTCTTTCTTTCTCTCTCTCTCTCTCTCTCTCTCTCTCCCTCCCTCCCTCCCTCCCTTC
Source organism: Apodemus agrarius (assembly GCA_964023405.1). Lineage (NCBI taxonomy): Eukaryota > Metazoa > Chordata > Mammalia > Rodentia > Muridae > Apodemus > Apodemus agrarius. The sequence goes on along the minus strand of OZ030009.1, from coordinate 146,588,936 downwards.
CTTCCTTCCTTCCTTCCTTCCTTCCTTCTTTCTCTTCATTTTTTTCTTTTGGAATTGGTGCAACTCGAGACTGATGTCTCTACTCCTGAGCATCTCTACTGTGTTCTCACAGGAGTCTCCAGGTTGCGAAAAGAAAATTGAAAGCAAATGGTTTAAGAGACTACCATTCACAAAATAAATGATACTTTCCCCTTTGCTGGAAACATCTGGGAGCTCTAAGATATGATGTCTGCTTGGATGCTGGAGTTTGTCATGAAAATGCATAGCAGTATTGTTCAGGGTACTTGGGATATATGAGCAGCAGTCTGTCTACAAATGTATTGCTACTAGTTCATAAAAACATAATCACAGGCTGTCAAGAATAGAGAACAGGGGTTTACTGAGGTTCTAAGCCTGGCCTGTGCTTGTTTTTGTAATTAAAATATTATTAGGCACCTCCACCCCCAAAAAACAAAACCATAAGTATCAGTGAATAAATATCTAGACATTTTTATGCGGAGTTGATATATTATAAGAAATTTGATCACACTCTAAATCCCAAGATTGTATACTGCAAAAATAAAACCTGTCTCTAGTTGTGGTGTGACTCAGCCCTAGAGTGTTGAAGGATATTTGATCACATTGCGAGATTGTATACTGGAAAAACCTGTTACTAGTTGTGGTGTGGCTTAGCTCTAGCGCACACCTTTAATCCTTATGTTTATTGTAAACACGACTGAATAAAGTCAAACATGAATCAAGAGGTAGAACAAGTAACCAGCTGACAGGGAGTGGACATAGGAAAAGAGCCATAAAGAGTGGAAGGAAGGCAGGAGGATGGATAGAGAGAACACGGGAAGTAGAAAAGAGGGACATTCCGTTGGAAGGGTTTTTAAGACTGCAGCGAAGAGAACTGGTTTTTTTCCTTCTGAGATGTCAGTGGGGTAGGAAGGTCCGCTGGATGCGTTCTCTGCCTCTCTGAGCTAACAGGCTTTTACCACAACATCTGGCTCCTGAGTCTTCATTTGGTAAAACTGAATGAATGTTTGGGTTTTTTTTTTTTTAAAGAACATTAATATTCAAGTTTGTTATCAGCTTGTTTGCTTAATCAGATAAAGTAGAAATATAAAAACACTAGTCTGAAACAGATTGTAAATGAAACCTCTAAGCAAGAATGAAAACACCACAAAGGAAAAAGCCAAAAGAAAAGGATCCATCTGTGGGGGGTGGGAGAGGGACCTGGGTTTCAGTATTTATCCTGAAAACATTTTGAGTACAGGCTATGTGTCTGCAGCTGGGGGAACCCACTGTTAGACAGATGGCCAAGCAGCCCGTGGAGACCACTGCAATAGATTCTAGGAGAGAGTATACTCTGAATTACTTTCCCTCACTTTCAAAGGCAGGTTGAACCTTGGCTTTAATTATCACCTACTTTGCATTTAGGGAGACACAATGTACTTCTTTTGCTTAGTAGGAGAGAAACCCATGGACATTGCATTCATTGGCAAGCACTGACTCCTCGGCAGCCTACAAAATGTCGGCACATAGTAGGTGTTTGTGAAAGAACAGATGACAGATTTGCAGATGGCTCTCACCTCAATAGGACTCCCAGGTAAGAGGGACTAGCCGTGCTCCTGATGGCCAGCATGGCTCACGAGACCTGATTGTCCAAGAGGACAAGAGCATCAGAGCTGCTTTTCCAGTGCAGACATCTGATACATCGCTTGGCTTAGCTTGTGGGGTATGCAACTGTCAGCACTGTAACAAGAACACTGGGAACCCAAGGAAGTTGAGATCTAAATGGAACAAACCTGAACCAAGCTCGGCCAGGCATACTCTGATCAACCCTTGACCAAACACTGCCATGCGATTAGGAAGTGAATGTGTGTGCCTCTCCAAGGGTTAGAGTTGTCGTTTCTGGTTTTGCTGCAGTACTGGACTCACTGTAAACATGTGTTGGACAATTACTGGTAGTTCTGTAGAGGACATGTGTTGAACAATTACTGTGGTTCTGAGAGATGGTACCTCATTTAGAGGATGGCAGGAGGAATTTGCAAAGACAGCTCTTTTTGAGTTGGCTAAGCATGCCAGTTTCCCAGAAATAGATACCCACCCAATGCTAAATCCCATTCCCAAGACCAACTAAGCAAGTGACACCACCAAGATGAATGCTTAACTAACAAACAAACAAACCCATGAATACAAAGCTGAAATAGAAAATACTTTGTAATTTTAAGGATTAAAGTTATTAATACTAAAACTGACAAACCATGAATAAGTCAATGTCCCATATCTACAAGAGCGGTCCTTTCTCCTCAAATAGCCGTCATAAATCAGCATGCAAGGGTAGTTCTCGTCTCTTACAAAATTCACAGGTTTGCTTAGCGCCATCATCTCCCTATCACTCTCAGAGTCCAAAGCAAAGAAGGCAAAATGGTAGGAGACAGAATCCACCCAGAATCTCTAATATAAAATGAACTAGAGGTGCCTGCGAACGTCCAAGAGAACTATTCTCCCAAAGGTTCTGTGTGGATTATTACAGATCCAGGATAAACACCATGGTCTTTTTTTGGGCCTATCATGACTGAACCCCTGAACCTGCCACACACAGAAAGATCTAAAGCAAGAAAATAACAAAGACACAGTCAGTTCATGAATAAAAATTATGTTTACCGTAAATATGCCCCCTTGTTCTTAGCAGCTTCCTATAGAAAGAGGGCAGGTGATATTTTGAGCCTATCAATCAAAAGCAGTCAGTATGCACCAGCTGCATACAGAACAAAGGAAAGAGCATAGGGTGGACCCCCAACAGACAGTAACCTGAGAACAAAATGTTGCCACTTCTCCAGCGGTATTGACATTTCTTTCTAAAGAATAACTTCTATTTGGTTTCCATGAATATTAGATGTTCACATATTCCTGAATTTTCAATGCCTGCCACATAAGCAGATGGCTAATGGCATGAAACACAGAACTTATTAAACTGTCTAAATCCCAGGCCATTTGGTTTATCCTGGATACCAAACTGAGTAATGTTTTAAATTAGAGTGCATCATTTTCGCTATCTTGATGAGATGCTTAAATTCTGTTCCCTGGTTAACTAATGAAATCACAAATCAAGAAAACAAAGTTTGAAAATAAGACATGGTAGCACCTTTTTCAACAAATAAACGTTTTCTTTATGGTGAAAGGATTTGAAAAACTTCTACTATGATTATATATTTAACAAACAAAGGATTTTTATTTTCCTCTGTGCCACTAAAATGTCCCTATCTTATTGTACATTAAAAGTTTACCTAGTGCCTCCAAAAAATCTCTGGATATGTATAAAATTTAATTTACTCTACCTAATATAATAAATGATATCCTTTCTCTTCTTTCTTGACTTTTGAACTACTAATTTCTTCTCACAACTCCCCACTTTGACACAGATATTGGTGGCTGTTGTATTATATGCTCTGAGGTTTTTTTTCATTAACTTTTATTGATCCTTTGTGAGTTTCACATCATGCATCCCAATCTTACTCATTTTCCCATCCCTTTGTATCTACCTCTGCCCTTGCAACCTGTCCCCCCAAAAGAAAGTAATACAGAAAAACAATTTAAAACTCTCACCATGGAAACTGTAGTGTATCACAGCACGTCCCACAATACACGCCTTTGTCTGCTCGTCTTCACTTGCAGACGTTCACTGCAGTGAGTCTCTGGGCTGGTTCAAGGCCTCTGGCTTCTGCTACCCCATCAATCCTGGATCCTCCAGGGGACCCCTCTCGGGCATTCGGCTGCTGCCCCATATCTTGGAGATCCTCCAGCGTTGGATCTGCTGAATCCGCCCCTTCGTGTGCCCCAGCACTTCATTTCATATCACCATGTCAAACTAAAGACACGAGCAGGCAAACAACCGCACTTACCTCCATTCCCCACGGTTAGTTTCATCTTGCACAAGAGCAATGGCGTCCCAAGCGGAGTCCCTGGACCACCAGGATTCATGCTACCTAGAAAATTAGTAGAAATGAAAATACTGACACCCTCTGTCAGAAACCCTGCATCCAGGGGCCATCCATCTAGGTTGTAATTAATTAGCTAATTAATTAATTAATGCATTTTTTACTTATTTGCTTTACGTCCCGCTTACTGAGCCCCATCTCCCCTTTTCACAATCCTTCCCCTTCTTCCCTTCCCCCCTGTCTCCTCTGAGCAGGTGGGGTGGGCGGGCTGGCAATTCAAGTCTCTGTCACAGCCATCTATGTTTTAACAAGGCTTCTATGGAGTCCAGAAGAGTGACATCCTCCTTCTCCTCCTCCTCCTCCTTCTCCTCTTCTTTCTTTCTTTCTTTCTTTCTTTCTTTCTTTCTTCCTTCCTTCCTTCCTTCCTTTCTTTCTTTCTTTTTTCTTTTTTCTTTCTCTTTCTTTCTTTCTTTCTTTCTTTCTTTCTTTCTTTCTTTCTGCACATCAGGTTGTACCACAGATAAGCTGCATGTATGCTATGTTTTATTTTCTTAAACCATAGTACATAATATTGAACATGTTCTGGTCGCTTCTACATCTGTGATAGTATGTTATAGTACATAACCCATGTGCCCTAGGGTGCCAGGCTCATAGGCCTTCTGTATCATGATTATGGCCAATGCATGCCTACTTCTGTGGGGTTTTGCTAACTGCTCATCATAACTCGAGTCATTTATTACTATCCCTCCAGGCCTCAAACAGTACCTGATACACACCTCCCTGTTGAGTCATGGATTGTCTTCTACCTCTAATCCCCAGCATGTTACACTCTTCCACAAGCTGCAAATTTTTCGTGTATTTTTAAAAATAGGGAAGAGGGCTTATGGGACTTATGGGGAGGGGGGAACAGGGAAAGGGGAAATCATTTGGAATGTAAACAAAGAATATAGAAAAATATAAATGTCTTTTCCCTACTCCTAAAAATGGGATTACATGGAAATTTTAGAATAATTTCCCAATGTTATTAACTATTTTTATTTTTTATTTGCATATATATATATATATATATATATATATATATATATATTCTGGTTTTATTGTGCAAGACTTTATTTCTGATTGAAATTATCAGGAATAAAATTTGCTCATAGGACACTAAGTAGCACACAAACTTACCCAAGAAGTAGGAGATTTGAGATTAGGGTACTTGGGCCAAATATACTACCATTTGTTAAACATAGTAAGTTCATTTCTAAAGCTAAGACAAATAGTGACTCTTGGTGAGTGATTTAAGAAGTAGTTAAAATGTGGTCAGATAGGCATTCTAGATCCTAAAATGAAAAACATTGGTAGTAGTACTTTCAGTTCACAGCTCTGAAGTACCCAGTGTGTGGAGAGTACAGACTCTCTGATCCTCAGAAACATGCAGTACATTAATAACTTTTCTCATTACTGGTATCAAATACCTGATGAAAAGCAACACAAGGGAGGGAATGATTACGTTGTGGTTTGAGGGGATTTACCCCATCACAGTTGGGAGACATGGCAGCAGAGGTATAAAGTGGTTAGTCCATTGTTTCTACAGTCAAGAAGCCAAGAAAGAGAAATGACTAAAAAACTTCAAGGCCTGACCCAGTGGCCAGGTTTCTCCAGACAAACCTCACTTTAAACACTACCAATATCTCTTGGTAGACATTTTATATCCAAATTGTAGTTGAGGCTTGCTAGTACATACAATAGGAAAGAAGGGAGCCTGGTGCAAAGGGACTTGTCATGCTGGGTTAGGTCAATGAAATGGTTTTCAGGCTAGTTGCTGGATGAGTATCTTGAAGAGCTTGCTGAGTCACAATTAGACACTCTCGTTTTTGCCAGAAACAATCGTAACAGGTTAGGGCCTTGGATTTTATGAAGAATGGTGTCTAGAAAGAGATGATATTAAAATTATAACAACTGGAGAAATAGGGAAGAAAATATATGAGTTCCATCTCATGGTTGTTGCGTGTAATTTTATAAACATGCCACCCCCTTTTCCGGGAGTTCTGCCTGCGCTCTGACCTCTCCTGGTTCCCTTTGTTCCACGTGACTTAGCCCAGGATCTATCACAACCATCCCCCAATCCAGCAAACCAGGATCTGCCATGGTGCTCCCCCAGCTCCTTCTCAGTTTCTCTTTTGTTCTTGCCAGCTAGCTTTGCCAAGCCACCAGCCACCTCCTCACCCCACCCCACTCCTGCTTCTCTCTTTCCCCATCTTCGCTCTGCAGAATAAAAAATACTCACATAGTTTTACTACATTAGAATTTGCCTAGTGTCACAATTGTTGGGCACAGGATCTCCTGTCCTAAACGTATCAGCTAGCTTATATCAGCCAGCCTCCATTGTCCCTTTGGCTATATGCCAGTGGTAGAGGCCACTGGTTCTAGCTTCTCCGAGAAGCTTCTCTTGCCAAAGCCTGCCAGAAAAGTCCATGCTCTTTCCCTGAGTCTCCTCCTTTCTTTTTCCTGGGACCCAGAAGTGCCACCTGTCGCTTTTGTCCAGCAACATGCTCCAGGCCTTCTCTATTGACTTAATCAAGATTCAATCCGTGAATCAGCACCTCCCCCAACACGTGGAGGCTTTATAAAATAGGTATATCCCATGAGCACATGAATAGGTTCAACTTTACATAAGAAAAAGATAAATTGATATTAGAATAAAGATAATTTTTAACATTCAAATTTGGAAAAGTTGAAAAGATTCTAGTACGAGTGCTGCCTAGAATGGCTGGTTATAAAGGAACTAGATATCTGACATAAAGATCTGTGCTGGATACTTTTTTCTTTTTTATTGAAAATAGATTCTCTCATACAATACATTCTGACCAGTTTCCCCTTTACTCCTCCCAGCCTCTCCCACATTTTCTCCCCCCCCCCCAGATTCACTCCCCTCCAACTCTTAAGAAAAGAGCAGGCCTCCAGAAGAGGACAGCCCAACAGGACAGAACAAGATCCAGTAGCACCATGGGGTGGGCTGGGGAGCTTGCTGGACAAGGCAACCTGATTGGAGGAAAAGAGTTTCAAGAGAAGGCAGAAAAGCCAGAGACACAGTAAGCTCAGCCGTAACGTATGAGTTCATTTCCGGGTCCATCTCTCTGGAGATGCCCTCACAGACACACCTAGACTCTGTCTCTTATGTTACTCTGAATCTAGGAAAGCTGATGAAGACGCTGTCACAGAGGTGTTGCTGCAGACTCAGGCAGGTCCCGTGCTTACTGCTTCCGTCCCTGTGAGCCCGGGTCACCCCTGCTCAGTTCCGGTGGTAGGCCCTGTTCTCCCGGTGTTCTCTATCCCCCTGACTCCTACAGTCTTCTTCCCACTTTTCTTCCAGGTTCCCCAATCTCCACGGGGAGGGACCTGATAGAAAGCTCCAGTTTAGACTCTATCTTGGCATAATGTGGGTCTGTGCGTCCCATTTCATCTGCTGCCCGAGGAAGCGTCTCTGATGAGGAAGAGTCAAGATGCTGCTCTATTCGTGTAGCCGTACCAGCTATTCTTATGTCAGTTTGACACAATCGGGGAGCCTTTGGGAAGAAGGAAACTCAACTGAGAAAATGCCCCCATCTGATTGACCAGTGGACAAGCCCGTGGTACATTTTTGTCATTGGAGGTTGATGTGAGTTGTGCCTCCCCTGGGCAAGTGGTCCTAGATGATGTAAGAAAGCATTCTGAGCAAGCCATAAGGAGCAACCCAATATGCAGCTTGTCCTCATGGCTCTGATTGAGTCTCTGCCTCCAGGTGTCTGCCTCATGTTCTGGCCCCGAATTTCCTCACTGAGGCAGTCAGACCTGAGAGTTGTAAACTGAAATGCACCCTTTCCTTTCCAGAGAAGCTTTTGGTCATGGTGTTTTTTTTCAAAGCACTAGAAACCCTAACAAGAACAAAATCCAAACTTTAAACATTTGTGTACATTAGTTTAAAATTTTTGTGTGTAGAAATGTAAAGTATAAAGGAAACTGAGATGGCATTTGGGGCATGGACAAAAAAGCTTACTAACACTTTTTATTGATATCAATGAACTTTTCTTAGGAAGAGGCTTCATTATAACATTTCCTCATACATGCACTGCAGCATATGTTGATCATGTTCAGAATCTTTACTACCCTTCCTTGACATGACTGCTATGACTCTTTCTATGTCCACAATCTGCGCTCCCTCTCCTCACCTCGCTTCATTTTTCTAGGTACTTTATATGCCTCGTAAATCCCACATGCAAAATGTAAAACTGGCTTAGTTTGCTTATTATGATGATCTCTAGTTCTATCCACTTCACTTTAAATTACATAATTTTATTCTTTATGGCAGAATAAAAATCTACATTGTGCACGTCACATTTCCTTTTTTTTAAAGATTTATTTATTGTTATATGTAAGCGCACTGTAGCTGTCTTCAGACACTCCAGAACAGGGCATCAGATCTCTTTTTTGGATGGTTGTGAGCCACCATGTGGTTGCTGGGAATTGAACTCAGGACATTTGGAAGAGCAGTCAGTGCTCTTAACTGCTGAGCCATCTCTCCAGCCCCATGTCACATTTCTTTAGGTATTCATCCATTATCACATTTTTATAGACAGCAAACAAACAAGCAACCTGAGTGTTGAGAAGAGGATAAACAAATACCTGTAGCAGGTATGGTAAACTAATTTCTGCCTGACCACTACTGTTTCAAAGTTCATCCTCCCGGAGGTGGGGAGAAGGGTTCAGTGTGTAAAAAGCTCTTGCTGTGAAAGTGAGAAGACACAAACTCAAATCCCTTAGCACTCATGTAAAAGCTGCACATGACCACATGTAACTGGAATTCCAGCATTTAGAGACAGAGACAGGTGGGGCTCAGGAGCTCACAAGACAGTGTAGATGAAAAGAGTCAGCTTCATATTCAATAAGAGCTCCTATCTCAAAAAGCAAGGCAAAAAGCAATAGAGGATACCTGATGGTCTCCTCAAGAACATGCAACAAGCACATACAGACACACAGACACACGCCCCCCCACACACACATACACACACACACTCCATAAAAACACAAACTATTACCATAAACTACATACATGTATATTGGTATAGACAGAATTTGTATGTTTATTCTAAAGGAGTTTTAGGTTCCTCAAGATATACTTTATGTGGTGACAAGCTCCTCCTTCATTGGTTATCTACACACATATACACATTTGCATGTATGTATGTATACAATCTTATTTTTCCCAGTATATTTTAGGCCTTACAGAGAATTTTTCTGACACGTAGATTTTTGTTCTTAATTGGAAATGTTCTGACTTGAGGCGCTTGTGGATTCAGAGGTAGCTGATTTGCATTCAGCAACAGAAGGAAAGGGGTGGATTTGTGACTGGAGTCTTTGGGATAGTGTCCTTTATGAACACATAATTTGAAATTTTCATTTGCACAGCTGGTTCTACATGCTGTGGGGGATTAGTATTTAAAAAAAGTGGGAGAAGCCCATGTGTCAGTCCAAACTCAAGGCTCATTTAAATATTTGATCTTCCAAATCCTGAACTACAGCTGACCACTTCCAAGTTCAGGTTTGTACTTACTATAAAAATTATTAAAATTCCTATTTTCAGAAAGGTAATTACAGAAGAAAATTATTGGTAATAAAAACTGTCTCCTAACAAAGTCAGTTGGTATAGTCTATAATTTCAGCTCCTCAGGAGGCGGAGGCAAAAGGACAGAAAATCCAAGGCTTACCTGAGGTATAGAGTTAAGGCACAGGAACAACTTAGTGTGATTCTGGAAAGTGGTGGGGCATATGCCTGGCTCAAGAGACAGTTCCTATCTAGAACAGGAAAACGATAACAAGTGACTTATCTATTTCCCCAAATTCTGTTACATAATTGTGTGGGACACCTTAATTTTCCTACAGTAACTAAGATATGAATTAAGCAAACAAGAACTCCACATTTACTAGTCTCCATTATTTCAAAAATAATTTAGGTTTGTGTCTCACTTTTGTTATGGCTTCTCATTCCAACTTCAGGCACAGAGGACTTCCTGAATATTGTACTGTCTTCTAATATTAAGACACTTATTCTTGAATATTTCTGTTTGTGAAATGTTTTTCTAAAATACTCTCCACTGTGAAGCCACTAGAGAGGGAAAGGCTGCAACAGAATCATGAAATGATGCGAAGATTCACAGGACCAAATGGCTCATCAACCTTAAGACCAAACACTACTGCAAAGTGGGTTATCCTGAGGTAATATAAGCTATCTTTGGGGTATCATATGTTTAATCTAGCCTTATTTTAGAAACATGAAGAATATTACTTGCATAAGTGCTCTACCCCCAGACTATTGAGTTTATTGGAAAGAACAGAAAACATAGTTTTACACAACCCTTAGGAGTGAACAGTGATTGCCATCAATATTTAGTATTGTTAAGTTTTTTTTACCCTTATACTATAGTAATTCCTTTTCACTTGTTTACTGAGGCACTCTGGGAAGGTGAGGTAAGAAGGTGAAGAAAAAGAAGAGGCTCAGGGGACAGGTACTATGAGGACAGGTAATGAAGGCAGAAGAGCAGGGCACAGGACCAACTGCAGGGAGGTTATGAACTGGAGGATGGGTTTGTGCACTGTGCACTCTGGTGCTGATTACTGTGCCCAGAGATCTGGTTGCAGCCTGGACACTGGCATTGTCAGGTATCTCCTGTCTCAAGGTTGTGTAAAAATTGTTTTCTATCACCTCTGATTGGTAATAAAGAACTGATCAGCCAGCATCTGAGTAGGAGAGAAAGAGGCAGGACTTCTGATTCCAGTTAAAGGGTCTCTCATAGAGATGAGAAAGGGGAGAAGGAAGGAAAGGAGGGAGGGAAGGAGGGAGGGAGGGAGAGAGGAAGAGAGAAAGAAGAGGTGATTGGCTGTAGGCTTAGATTTCTAAAAACCTACTTTTATAAGAGTTCTCAAATTCTTAGACTGCACCCCCTTCTAGCTCTCCATCCAAAGGTACAGGAGAAAAGACAGGCAAACAGGACAATGGGATGGGTACCTGTTTAGAAGTAGCTCTTTGGGGCAACTCCAATCTCCATTGTCAGGATAAGAGCAGGCCAGTTCATTAGTGTCAGAATATGACATGAGTCAGTAGCGGTGGCATGATCCAGCAGGCACAGTCAGGCCTTCGCCAAATCAGCATGGAGTGACCAGGACCAGCCAGCACACCAGGAAGAAAAGTTCTCTGTCATGAAAAGTTCTCTCAGTGAAGTGAGGACCAGCAAAGACAAAGCATTTCAAGGCTAGCCATACAAGCACACTGTCACTGTCGAATCTCTCTAAACATCATGTGTCCTCCCATGGGCCTTGCCTCCACCAAACACCATGTGAGTCTGCATCACATGACATGACTAGAAACATCCACTTCAATTGGCCATGAGGATTCACCATAGGATTATGATGAGAGAGTTTCCAGGGGAGGATGGATGGAGGAGGAGCAGCCAGAGCAAGACTAAGATGCCAGGTAATGCCCTGTGGCTGGGAAGTTGGCTTACAGGAGCTCAGTATCCACCCAGCTAGAGTGAAAGAAGATTATTAATAAATATGCCAGGTCTCCATGTCATTATTTCAGAACTAGGGTGGGCATAAAAAGGCCTCTTTACTTCTACAGCTGTGCACTGAGCCCTTCCAAGAGATCTGATGGTCTGAGGGCCTAGGAACAGAGAAAGTAGATGAGATGCCAAGGAAGAGGCTTGTGAATTCTAAATATTAAAGGAAACACTGAACCATACCAGTGTATGGTTTAACTAACCATACCAGAGTAGAAAGTTTTAGGACTCACCAGCATTCACGACCAAAGATGGTTTAGCATATACCTCCACTTAAAATAGAGTGATCCATGTCTTCCAGTAACTAGAAAGACAAGGAATGATATACGGAGTTTACCTACTTGATATAGTGTGATATTCGTTTTATTGAACATAATATGGTAGCCTTTGGCATGTGCTTGGTAGAGGCTCAGTTGCTTAGTTACAGGGATATAGGCTTGGGTCACATTATAGTAGGTTTGCACAGAGGCCACTTAGAGCCAAATTTTATCACTCAAGGACTTTGAACTTTTCTTTAAGTGCTTCTCAGCCATTTGAGATTTCCTTTGTTGTGAATTCTCTGTTTAGTTCTATATCCCATTTTTTGATTGGGTTGTTTGGTTTTTTTGGAGGTTAGTTTCTTGAGTTCTTTATATATTTTGGATGTGGGGTTAGTGAAGATTTTTTTTCCGAATCTGTAGGTTGTTGGTTTGTCCTAATGACTATGTTCTCTGCCTTACAGAAACTTTCCAGTTTCATGAGGTCCCTAGCTATATCATCACTCTTGGGCATATACCCAAAAGATGTCACATCATGCCTCAAGGGCACATGTTCCACTATGTTCATAGAGGCCTTATTTGTGATAGCCAGAAGCTGGAAACAACCTAGATGTCCCACAACAGAACAGTGGATACAGAAAATGTGGTTCATTTACACAACGAAATACTACTCAGCTATCAAGAACAAGGACATCATGAGTTTTTTCAGGCAAATGGATGGAACTAGGGAATATTACCATGAGTGAGGTAGCTCAGACCCAAAAGTATATGCATGGTGTGTACTCACTAATAAGCACATATTAGCCACAAAAGTACAGAATACTCAGGAAACAATCGATAGAACTCAAGAAGATTAACAAGACAAATGGCCCAAGTAATGCCTCAATCCCACTTGGGAGGGAGAAGAAAGCAACCACAGGGCAGAGGGGCCTGGGTGGAAGAGGGGACAGGGAGGGGAAAGGGGGAACTTAATCAGATATTGGAGGAGAGGGAACAGGAGTAAAGGCCTGAGGGCCAGCAGAAAGAATGGAAACCGGCAACCTCGGGAGGCAGGAAGTGGGAAGACCCTCTAGAATGTACCAGAGACCTGGGAAGTGAGAGACAACTCAAAGGGAGGAACAGTAGATAAAATGCCCAACAGTAGGGAGAGGGAACTTGGAGAGTCCATTTCCAGGAGAAAGACAGGGCATCAAGTGGAGAGATGGGGTTGCCATTCCATAGTCAAAAGTTCTGACCCAATTGTTAGAGTCTGAAAGAACTGCAGGGACAAAAATGGAGAAGAGACTGAGGGAAAGCAGGTTCAGTGACAAGGCCAAATTGAGATCCATTTCAAGGGGAGGTTCCAAGGCCTAACACTATGACTAATTCTATGGTGTGCTTACAGACAGGGGTGTGGCATGGCTCATCTCTGAAAGGCCAAGAAGCAGCTGAAATAGTCAGATGCAGATACTTACACCCAACCAATGGAGAGACGACAGGGACCACTGTGATTGAATTAGGGAAAGGCTGGAAGAAGCTGAGAAGGAGGGAGACTCCACAGGAAGACCTGCAGTCTCAACAAACCTGGACCCCCAAGATCTCTCAGACACTGAGCCACCAACCAGACAGCATACACATAGCTGATATGAGGCCTCCGACACATATACAGCAGAGGACTGCCTGATCCAACCTCAGTGAGAGAAAATGTACTTAACCCTCTAGAGACTTGAGGCCCCAGGGAGTGGGTAGGACTGGTGGAGTAGGGGTAGGGGAGTGGGGACATCCTCTTGGAGATGGAGGAGGAGGAATGGGAGAAAGAGTCGAAGGGTGGACTGGGAAGGGATATTGACTGGACTAGAAAAAATGATTAAAGAATAAAAAATAATAATAATGAAGTATTTGAAATGAAGTGTCATATATCAATAACAAAGAAACAGTATTTACAAGAAGACATTAGAACTAAAGATCACATTAAATGAAATAAGGCAAACTCTCAATGATAATATATTTTCTCTGATAAACAGAATATTAAATATACATATTAAATATACACAAACATTAAACACACATGAGGCATGAAAGCAGAAGGGTGGGACAGGGGATCAACAGATGGGGGTAAGTGAAAAAAAAAGAAAGGGCATTGGGAAAACAGTTAAAGAACAATGGTGTATATAAAAACATGCAAATGAATCTCATTATCTTGTATACAAATCAAAAGTATTTAAAAAGAAAAAGAACATGTATGTTCCCAGGAATTATTTGTTTGCTCAATGTCTCTCATTTGTCAAAGATATGTGTTAGAAGATATGTTAAGAACCACAAAGGAAGTACTGAATGGGTTTCACAGTAAGTATGTTTAGAAATCAGGAGGCAGACACAACAGTGCATGCTAAGTAAAGGCCTTTCAAATTCACGTGCTTTAGAAATGAATATTTCCTTTGGGAATATGTGAATTAGTTTGGAAGGTCTTTACAATTACATGCTGTAATTGAACCACACAAGATCACTAATATCAACTGTTAATTGTTAAATCAATTTTCAGAACTTTTAAGATGTTAAAAATAGACCTTATTCAAAAGTGTAAGATATACAATTATACAACATCACAATAACATTGTGATAATATATAAAAAGGTATAAATGCAGTCTTCCAACCAAGAAAAGCCCAGGATCAGATGGGTTTAGTGCAGAGTTCTATCTGGACCTTCAAAGAAGTCTTAATACCAATATTCTCCAAACTATTCCACAAAATAGAAACAGAAGGAACCCTACCAGTTCGTTCTATGAAGCCACAATTACTCTGATCCCTAATCTATATAAAGACCCTACAAAGGAGGAGAACTTCAGACCAATGTCCCTTATAAATATCAATACATAAATACTCAATAAAATTCTTGCCAACAGAATCCAAGAACACATCAAAACGATCATCCATCATGATCAAGTAGGATTCATCCTAGGGATGCAGGGATGGTTCAATATAAGGAAATCCATCAACGTAATCTACTTCATAAACAAACTTAAAGAAAAAAGCACACAATCATCTCATTAGATACTGAAAAAGCATTTGACAAAATCCAACATCCCTTCATGATAAAAGTCTTAGAAAGATTAGGAATTCAAGGCCCATGCCTAAACATAGTAAAAACAATATACAGCAAATCAGTAGCCAACATCAAACTAAATGGAAAGAAACTCAAAGCAATCCCACTGAAATCAGGGACTAGACAAGGTTGTCCACTCTCTCCATACCTATTCAATAGCCAGAGCAATTAACAACAAAAAGAAGTCAAAGAGATACAAATTGGAAAGGAAGAAGTCAAAATATCATTATTTGCAGATGATATGATAGTATACTTAAGTGACCTCTTAAATTCCACCAGAGAATTCCTAAAACTGATAAACATCAGAAAAGTAGCTGGATATAAAATTAACTAAAACAAATCAGTGGCCTTCGCTACTCAAAGGATAAACAATCTGAGAAAGAAATTAGAGAAACAACTCCCTTTACAATAGTCACAAATAATATAAAATACCTTGGTGTGACTCTAATTAAACAAGTGAAAAGATCTGGATGACAAGAACTTCAAGCCTCTGAAGAAAGAAATTGAAGAAGACCTCAGAAAATGGAAAGATCTCCCATGCTCATGGATTGGCAGGATTAATATAGTAAAAATGGCCATCTTGCCAAAAGCAATCTGCAGATTCAATGCAATCCCCATCAACATTCCAATTCAATTCTTCATAGAGCTAGAAAGAGCAATTTACAAATTCATCTGGAATAACAAAAAACCCAGGATAGCAAAAACATATTCTCAACAATAAAAGAACTTCTAGCAGAATCACCATCTCTGACTTCAAGCTGTAGTACAGAGGAATAGTGATAAAAGCTGTGTGGTATTAGTACAGTGACAGACAGGTATATCAATAGAATAGAATTGAAGATCCAGAAATGAACCCACACATCTATGGTCACTTGATACTTGAAAAGGGAGATAAAACCACCCAGTGGAAAAAAGAGCATTTTCAAAAAAATGGTGCTGGTTCAACTAGCAGTTAGCATGTAGAAGAATGCAAATTGATCCCTTCTTATTCCCTTGTCTTAGTTAGGGTTTCACTGCTGTGAACAGACACCATGACCAATGCAAGTTTTATAAAAGACAACATTTAATTGGGGCTGGCTTACAGACTCAGAGATTCAGTCCATTTTCATCAAGGCAAAAACATGGCAGCATCCAGGCAGATATGGTGCAGGAGGAGCTGAGAGTTCTACATCTTCATCTGAAGGCTGCTAGTAGAAGACTGACTTCCAGGCAACTAGGATGAGGATTTTAAGACCACACCCACAGTGACACACCTACTCCAACAAGGCCACACCTTCTAATAGTGCCACTCCCTGGGAAAAGCATATACAAACCATCACATTCCACTCCCTGGCCCCCATAGGCTTGTTCAAACATGAGTCTATGGGGGCCATACTTAAACAAAGCATAATGCAAAATACATTTAGTCCAACTTCAAAAGTCCCTGTAGACTATAGCAGTCTCAACAGTGTTAAAAGTCCAAAGTTCAAGATCTCTTTTGAGATTCATCCAATCACTTAACTGTAATCCCCCAAGCAAGACAGGAAACCAACTGGGCAAAGTCCAAACTCTGCATCTCTATGTCTGATGGCAAAGCAGTCTTCAGATATCCAACTCCTTTTTCATCTTTGTTGACTTCAACAAGGTTCTTTCTCCTGGGCTTGTTCCACTCCGTTAGCAGCTTTCCTTGGCAGGCATCCTGTGACTCTGGCATCTTTAACATCTTGGGTACCCCAAGTCAATTTTAGCTTCACAGCTTCTTGTTCCAAAGTCTGAGATCCACACATGATCTTCTGTGTATCTCCAAAGAGCTGGTGTCACTTCTCCAACTCTGCCCTTTGTAGCACTCTAAGTTCAGATTGATCCAATCCACTGCCACTGCTGTTCTTGGTGATCATCCCATGGTACTGGCATCTCCAATATGCTAGGGTCTTCCACTGCAACTATATTTCACCAAAGCCTCTCATAGGCTCTCTTCATGGTACCAAGTCTCAACTCCTTTGCATCACCCCTTCAGTCCTTGGCTGTCAATTACAACTGAGGGTACACTTTCACCAATGGCCTTCCATGGCTTCTCACAGTACGAAGCCTCAGCTGTTATTCATGTTGCCTTCATGCCTTCAAAACCAGTACCACCTGGATGATTCTTACACGTTACAAAGTACAGCTGTAGCATGAGGAACACATGGCTATCTCTGGAATACAGCTTCTTTGTGCTCTCAGAAAATACTTCTCATATTTCATCTCAGTGATGCTGGTCTTTTCTTAATCACCACTAATTTCTTAGCTCCAGCTAACCAGCATCAATTGTCCCAATAATCTCCTTCTCCTCTTGAATATAAAGCCAGAGACACATGGCTGAAGCTGCTGAGTTCTGCTGCTTGCAGGAGTTGGAACATTGCCCCCCCCCCTTGTTCTATTACATTATCACTAGCTTCCTTTTTCCTAGCTCCTTCACTGCCTAAATTGGCTGTCCTGAATCTTGCTCCTTAGACTGACTTTGAACTCAAGAGATCTGCATGCCTGTCCCCTAAGCACTGGGATTAAAGGTGTGGTCCACCAAGCCTGGATTAAAGTTTTTCTTCACCTAGAATTTGCTCCATTCTAGGCTGGCCTTGAACTCAGAGATCTGCTTATCTTTGCCTCCTGGGGTTAAAGGCTTGTACTACCATGCCTGGACCTAAAGTTAACTGTGTGAATCTTGCCCCCAAGGTCACCACTCCTTTAATTCAGTTTAATATCCTTGAATTCAGCTCCATTTCACTTCCTGGAGTCCCTTTAATACTCAAACTATATATTTTGTACTTTTCCTTTCTCAGCTTGCTATGTTTGTTAAAAATTCTATTTATCAGACTTAACCAGAGAACAAAGCCTTTGTTGGGCTTCTTTGAGACTTCCTTTGCAGATGCAATTAATATAAATCTCTTTACCTTAGTCCTGGGCAGTCTCTTCTGACAATGGCAAAAAGCAGCTGTGTTCTTCACCAAAACATCACAAAAACAGTCTCTCAGCCACATATTAAAGTTCTTCTCCACTGAAACCTCTTGGGCCGTCAGGCCTACACAGTTCAAATGTCCCTCAGTGCCACTGTCTTCCATATTCCTATTAGTCTGGCCCATTAAGCCCCACTTAAAGAATTCTGTGGTTTTCCAAATCCAAAGTCCCCAAATCCACATTCTTCTGAACAAAAGCATGGTCAGGCCTATCACAGCAATACCCCACTCCTGGTACCAACTTCTGTCTTAGTTAGGGTTTCACTGCTGTGAACAGACACCATGACCAATGCAAGTTTTATAAAAGACAACATTTAATTGGGACTGGCTTACAGACTCAGAGGTTCAGTCCATTGTCATCAAGGCAAAAACATGGCAGCATCCAGGCAGATATGGTGCAGGAGGAGCTGAGAGTTCTACATCTTCATCTGAAGGCTACTAGTAGAAGACTGACTTCCAGGCAACTAGGATGAGGCTTTTAAGCCCACACCCACAGTGACACACCTACTCCAACAAGGCCACACCTCCTAATAGTGCCACTCCCTGGGAAAAGCATATACAAACCATCACACCCCTTGTACAAATCTCAAGGCCAAGTGGATCAAGGACCTCTACATAAAACCAGATACACAGAAACTAATAGAAAAGAAAGTGGGGAAGAGCCTTGAGCACATGGGCATAGGGGAAATTTTCATGAACAGAACATCAATAACTTATGCTCTAAGATCAAGAATTGACAAATGGGACCTCATAAAATTGCAAAACTGCTAAAAGGCAAAGAACACCATCAATAGACAAAATTGCAATCAACAGATTGAGAAAATATCTTTACTAATCCTACATCCAATAGAGGACTAATATCGAATATATACAAAGAACTCAGGAAGAAAGATTCCAGAGAACCAAATAGCCCTATTAAAAATGGGATACAGAGCAAAACAAAGAATTCTCAACTGAGCATTACTGAATGCCTGAGAAGCACCTAAAGAAATGTTCAACATCCTTAGTCATCAGGGAAATGCAAATAAAACCACCTTGAGGTTCCACCTCACACCAGTCAGAACGGCTAAGACCAAAAACTCAGGTGACAGTAGATGCTGGCAAGGATGTGGAGAAAGGAATATTCTTCCATTGCTAGAGGGATTGCAAGCTGGTACAACCACCCTGGAAATCAGTTTGGCGGTACATCAGAAAATTGGACACAGTATTACCAGAGGACCCAGCTATACCACTACTGGGCATATACCCAGAAGATGTTCCAAGTAATAAGGACACATGCTCCCCTATATTTATAGCAGCCTTACTTATAGCCAGAAGCTAAAAAGAACCCAGATGTCCCTCAACAGAGGAATGGATACAGAAAATGTGGTACATTTACACAATGGAATACTACTCAGCTATTAAAAAGAATGAATTCATGAAATTCTTAGGCAAATGGATGGAACTAGAAAATATCATCCTGGGTGAGGTAACCCAATCACAAAAGAACACACAAGGTATGCACTCACTGATAAGTGGATATTAGTCTAGAAGATCGGAATGCCCAAGACACAATTCACAGACCACATGAAGCTCAAGAAGAAGGAAGATCAAAGTATGGATACTTTGGTCCTTCTTAGAAGGGGGAACAAAATACCCATGGGAGGAGAAACAGAGACAAAGTGCGGAGCAGAGACTGGCATCCAGAGACTGCTCCACCTGGGGTTCCATCCCCTTATACAGTCACCAAACCCAGACACTATTGTGGTGCCAACAAGCGCTTGCTGACATGCTAACAGAAGCCTGATCTAGCTGTTAGCTGATATAGGTAAGCACTAGGAGCTGAGGACAGCAGGACCCCTTTCATCTTAAAAGGTAGTTTTTCCTACTTACTTAGTTCTATCTTTTCCTGTTGGTTACTTTTATCTCAGCAAATACCTGAAGGAAGAAATCTGAAGGAGGAAGGGCTCACTGACTCAAAGGTCACAGCTAACCTTCTATCATGGCAGGAAAGTCTTGTGATGTTCTTGATGGGGATACTGTGTAGCTATCAGAGCTTGCAGATGGCTGTAGCACAGAAGGACACAAAGAACTCAGCCAGCATCAGAAGTTCATGACCCACAGCAAAGCCAGCTCTCGGCAAGTCACCTTTGCCAGCTAACCCACAGTGGCAAGGATTCCAAAGCTTTCCAAAACATCACTACCAGCAGGGTCGTTACTCATGAGCCTGTTAGGAATTTTCCACATTTAAACTCTAGCGCTCTTTATTTTCATGCTTTATAATAATGGCAGTAGATAGACTGATAACGTGTTTACAGTGCCCCTTGTTAAGAATGAGTTCTTGATTTCTTTTTTTATTTCTTCCTTGACCAAGGTGTCATTGAGTAGAGTATTGTTCAGTTTCCATGTGTATGTGGGCTTTCTGTTGTTTTTGTTGCTATTGAAGACCACTCTTACTCCATGGTGATCTGATAAGAGGCATGGGATTAGCTCGATCTTCTTGTATTTGTTGACATCTGTCTTGTGACCGATTATATGGTCTATTTTGGAGAAGGTACCATGCGGTGCTGAGAAAAAGGTATATTCTTTAGCTTTAGGATGAAATGTTCTATATATATTTGTTAAATCCAATTGGTCCAGAGTTTCAATTAGTTTCACTGTGTCCCTGTTTAGTTTCTGCTTTCCTGATCGGTCCATTGAGGAGAGTGGGGTGTTGAAGTCACCCACAATTATTGTGTTAGGTGTAATGTGTGCTTTAAGCTTTAGTAAGGTTTCTTTTACAAAGGAGGGTGCCCTTGCATTTGGAGCATAGATGTTCAGTATTGAGAGCTCTTCCTGGTGGATTTTCCCTTTGGCCAGCAAGAAGTGACCTTCTGAGTCTCTTTGGATGATTTTAGGTTGAAAGTCAATTTTATCTGATATTAGAATGGCTACTCCAGCTTGTTTCCTGAGACCATTTGCTTGTAAAATTGTCCTCCAGCCTTTTACTCTAAGGTAGTGTTTGTCTTTAACACTGAGATGTGTTTCCTGTATGCAGCAAAATGTAGGGTCCTGTTTCCGTATCCAGTCTGTTAATCTATGTCTTTTTATTGGGGAATTGAGTCCATTGACGTTAAGAGATATTAAGGAATAGTAATTATTACCTCCAGACATTTTTGAAATTATATTTATTTATCTTATTTATTTTTTATATTCGAGAGGTTATCTTCTTTTGGGTTTGATGAGAGGAAGTTTCTATCTTGCTTCTTCCCGGGTGTAGTTTCCGTCCTTGTCTTGGTGTTTTCCCCCTATTATTCTTTGTAGGGCTGGATTTGTGGAGAGATATCTTGCAAATTTGGTTTTGTCATGGAATACCTTGATGTCTCCATCAATGGCAATTGAGAGTTTTGCTGGGTAAAGTAGTTTTGGCTGAAGTTTGTGTTCTCTTAGAGTTTGCATGATATCTGCCCAGGATCTTCTAGCTTTCATGGTCTCAGGTGAGAAGTCTGGTGTTATTCTGATAGGTCTTCCTTTATATGTTACTTGGCCTTTTTCTCTTGCTGCCTTTAGTATTCTTTCTTTGTTTATTACATTTGGAGTTTTGATTATTATGTGACGGGATGTATTTCTGTTCTGGTCCAGTCTGTTTGGGGTTCTATAGGCTTCTTGTATATTCATGGGCATCTCTCTCCTTAGGTTGGGGGAGTGATGGTTCCATGCAGTTTTCACTGTACAAAAGCAAGGAAGTGGCTGGCCTGTCACAACTGAAAACTTTTTTCTCTTGTTTTGGTTTTTGTTGTTATTATTTTTATTTGCTTTACGTCTAGATCACTGTCCTGCCTTCCTGTTCCTCTCCCACAATCTCTTCCCCCATCCCACTTCCCCTTCTCCTCCGAGAGAGTGGAGTCCCTCTAGGGGGTCCTTGAACCCTGGCACATCAAGTCTCTGCAGGGCTAGGAGCTTCTTGTCCCACTGAGACCAGAAAAGGCAGCCCAGTTAGGGGAACGGATTCCACAGACAGGCAATCGTTCCAGTTGTTCAGAACCCATATGAAGACAGAGCTGCATGTCTGCTCTGTCTTCACATGGTCTGGGGCAGGGCGGTGGTGGTAGCTAGGTCCAGCCAGTGCCTCCTCTTTGGTTTGTGGTTCACTCTCTGAGAGGACCTAAGGGTCCAGGTGAGTTGACTCTGTTGTTCTTCCCGCGGACTTCCTATCCCCTCCAGGGCCCTCAATCCTTCCCCCAGCTCTTCCATAAGTGTACCAAAACTCCATCCAATATTTGGCTGTGGGCCTTTGCATCTGTTTGAGTCAGCTTCTGGGTGGTGCCTTTGAGAGGACAACGAAATTAGGCTCTTATCACAAGTATAACAAAGTATCATTTATAGGGTCAAGGATTGGTGCTTGCCCATGGGATGATGGGCCTCTCAATGGGCAGTGTCCCTTCCCCCACTTCAGCATTTGAGCTAGGCTTTTCAGCCTCTACTCTGATCGTTCTCAGCCCTGTGAAATTCCTGGCTTTTGTTCTGTATAGAACAACATGGCCTCAGGGCAGCCTCACCTGGAAGCATTCTGGACCTGCAATTCCCTGATCTCAGCAGATGACCTGCTGAGACTGGAGCCAGCAAAGATCTTGGGACTCCACCTCAAGCCTGGGGGGAGGGAATCTTCCAGACTATATATTGCCTAACTTGTATTAAAGCTTCGGTCTTGAAAGGCATTGTCTTCTTGACCCAATTCTTTTTTCCCCACCTCCCCATCCATCCCATAAGTTTATCTTGCAGGACCAGTCCACAGTAGCTGCAGATAGCTATGGAACTCAACAGGGCAGGTTATTGCCCGGCCATTCACTCAGTCTCTGCTCTATCCCTGTGCCAGCATTTCTTGTAGGCAGGATAAATTCTGGGTCAAAAGTTGTTGGGTTTTTTGTTTTGTTTTGTTTTGTTTTGTTTTGTTTTGTTTTTGTTTTTTGGTGGGGGTGTGCATTGAACTTTTTGATGTTATTCAAGAGAGGGTTCCCTAGGCCTCTCCTGTTATGGAAATCTGGGATGGAAATTGTGAGGGAGATGCTCACTGTTGGAGGCCAAGTTGGGATGGTGTCTCTTCAGCAGCCTAGGGCCTTTCTCTTGCTCTCGGTGTGCTTGCTGGGCTGGGTGGTTTCCTTACTCCTTAGAGGCCATGTAGGCCATGAGGTCCACCACCTTGTTGCTGTAGCTGTATTCATTGTCAGACCAGGAAACGAGCTTTACAAAGTTGTCATTGAGAGCAATGCCAGCCCCAGTATCAAAGGTGGAAGAGTAGAAGTTGCTGTTGAAGTGGCAGGAAACAACTTGGTCCTCAGTGTAGCCCAGGATGGCCTTTAGAGTTTCAGCTAAGATCACACCCATTCATTCTTGGGATCCTCCCCTATCCCAGGTCTCTGGCAGATCCTAAAGATGTCCCCAGACCCCAGCCCTACCAGCTGCAGATTTTCATTCATTCTCATAGCTGTCTGGCTATCTCTCCTGTCTCTCCCTAGACCTGTTCCTGAACCTGCCTCATTCCCTCTCCCACCCAGTTCCCTCCCTTCATCTGCCTTCTATGATTATTTTATAAGGAAGGCCCAAACGAGGATGTTTGAATCTTACTTAGAAGATAGAACACATTTGTTTTTAATCCCTCACTTTCCTCTTTGGGACTATGGATTGAGCCTAGGGCTTTCTTTATGCTTTACCTATTCCCAGTGTTGAGAACATCTTAAAGTCAGTATTTCTCTGAGCAAAATTTCCTTTGGCAATTATACATTCAGGTTTGAAAAACAATTATAGTGTGGCTACTAAATATATTAAGTGTGACATTTATTCTTTTTTCTCGGATTCTAGGCAATAACATTTCAATTTTCTAAGAACTGGTGTTTTCCAAAATTAACTACATACCACAGATTTACTGGGCCTTCTAACAATCCATGTTTCATTTTTACACTTATACTAACTTCTTTGTTGCTTTGCTGGATCTTTTACTGATAAAAACAAAACAAAACAAAAATAAAAAGAAAGAAAGGAAGGAAGGAAGGAAGGAAGGAAGGAAGGAAGGAAGGAAGGAAGGAAAGGAAAGGAAGGAAGGAAGGAAAAAAGGAAGGAAGGAAGGAAGGAAGGAAAGAAGAAGAAATCCTTGCAGATCAAGCTTGTTTCTAAAATCCAAATTTGCCTGTTTCCAACCAGAGTCGTTTTGCCATGACATGTACATGTGCCAGAATTAAATAAACTTCTTTTCTTTAAATGAATGGATGTGGGCCAGATTTGAAAAGCAGTGGCCCTGGTAACATTGCCCCCAGGAGAGTAAAGCTAGCACTTGTGGCATTCCTTCAATCTCAAGGAATTGCTAATATGCTGCTCTGGGCTCTAACTTCACAGAGCTCCTTTGTTGGTAGGTTTTCCATGTCCATGAAGGTTTCACTGAGATGCCTTTATCAGTCCTGATAATCTAGCAAGAACTGAAACAGACCATATCAATATTGCCTTTCTTTTACCATCCATAAAAGCTTCATAAGACTTACCCATGCAGAAACTGGTACATTTTTATCAATGACTTCAAAACTAGTTCATGCATCAGTATTCAGAAGAGCAAAAGGAAAAAAAAAGTCAATTGTAAGGCATTTATAATCTAGTGTGGTAAAAAATACGATTTAAGATGGGATTAAATGTAGCCATTGGGGGCTGGGAGCATAGTTCAGGTACTTGCCTAGCATGATGGGAGTTCTGGCTTCAATTCTTAGCACCAATAAAAATCAATAAAAGGCAACTCTAACCATTATTTGTAGTTGAACCACTCTCTTTGCTCCCCTGATTATCTGAATCTAATAGAGATATGACTGAGTTGATTCTCCTTACCCATCTTGTTTACCACATATGTATGTTTTCTGCTTGTTTAAAGTACTAAAGATTAAACCCAGGATCTTGAGCACGCCGTCTGGGCAAGTACTCTACCCTTGAGCTTTACTTTCTCCCCTCACGTGGGAAAATTAGGAAGCTAGCCATATGAAGAGATCCATACATAAATTCTAGAAAGTTTTGAGGTATTATTTAATGCAAGTCCTTGATACACCTCACTGGTGACCTAATTGTGCCATGGATGGAAACCCATGGACCTCTCTTAAGCCCTCTCAGAGTCACTCACAAGAGGTCAAGGTCAAGGAAGCAAAGGGAAACTACAAGAACACTGTGGAGCAGAACAAGTTGGATAGAAATCTTTACTGACTTTTCTAAAAATATGGATTGAGTGAAAGCTAAACAGTGTTGAACTGTACTTTAAACTGCAATATTGTCACCCAACCAATAAGAAGCCATATAATGAAAAAGTACAAAGTGTGGATGGGAAAAATATTTTCTAGATAGTATGTCTCCAAAATCATCTTGACCATGAATAAAATTTATGAATACCTAATATTTTTACAGATAGATGGTGCCTACAAAGGAAGATAATAGTGATAGATAACAAATAAAACAGAGATGATAGATAGATAGATAGATAGATAGATAGATAGATAGTGATAGGTTATTTCTCTATCACCGGTGAAACAAGCTAATTCAAGCCAGATTAGACTTTACTAAAGACAGATTGATTGGGAAACTGCTCTTGGGCAAGTTCATTGCCCCCAAGGAGCAAGGCAGAAGAAGTTGCCATGTGGGAAGGGGGAAGGCTTGGGGGAGAGAAACAGAGAAAGGGCACAGGGACAGGGAGAAAAGGGGAAGAAAGAGGAGGAGCAGGAAGAGAAAGAAGGAGGAGGAAGAGGAGGAGGAGAAGGAGAGGAGGAGAAGGAGAGGAGGAGAAGGAAGAAGAACAAAAGGAGGAGGAGCTCTGGATTATATAAGGGAAGAACCTCTGGGGAATGGTAGCCCAGCCCCTGGGCTGGGAAGTTCAAGGTTGTGGGCAGGGTATGTCAGGTAGAGATTGAGGGATGCTGGGAGAACCTGGTTGCCAGGTTTGCTTTGATGTATAAAATACACACCCAACTCCCTTGTCTCAGGGTCCAAAATGAAAGATAGATGGATGGATGGATGGATGGATGGATGGATGGATAAGATAGAAAGAAAGAAAGAAAGAAAGAAAGAAAGAAAGAAAGAAAGAAAGGAAGGAAGGAAGGAAGGAAGAAAGAAAGAAAGAAAGAAAGAAAGAAAGAAAGAAAGAAAAATAGATAGAAACTGATAGATCCATATAAAGTCCTGTAGCTGGCACCATTTTTCATCATCCACACATTGATAGTACCTATAGCATGGGATTTGTCAGTCAATTCTTTCTGTGTTCACTGAATGAAAATGCAAGGTGTAAGGCAAGCAACTAACCAACCAGGTTCCTTTACCCACTACATTTATTAATTCCAAATCAATGTGACAAGCCAAATTGTTAAGTAACTAGTTATGTACTAATGGGATTAGAGAACTTTAGGGCTAAATCACTTCCCTGTAATCAGTAATGTGTAAAACCAGGTCTGGAACTTCAGGACTCATCTACTGGTTAGAAGAATGCAACCTGAGTCATATCTCTGCTCTGAGAGGAGATATAAACTTGGTTCTAGGATCTCTAAATGCTAAAATATTACTTTCTGGAGGAGACTCTGATAAAAAAAAAAAACATAAAAACAAAACAAATGAAACAAGGGAATGCCA
This sequence comes from Apodemus agrarius, assembly GCA_964023405.1. NCBI lineage: Eukaryota > Metazoa > Chordata > Mammalia > Rodentia > Muridae > Apodemus > Apodemus agrarius. The sequence goes on along the minus strand of OZ030009.1, from coordinate 146,562,514 downwards.
TTGTCCTTTTCTGTGAGAGTTACCCAAAACAGATGTGTCAACACCTGGAGAGGAAAGTATTCTTTAGAAAAACTCTCCCACGGAGTTAATATAAAACCTGCCTCAAATGTCGATTGAAATAATGGTTCCTTCGGCCATTGTTTGTCCTCATCACTTGACAGTGTGCTACCCTCTGTGTCTCTTCTGAACTCTCCTGATGAAGACCATAGAATTAGGAAGTTGATGGAGGTCTAGAGAAAGAACCCAATGGCAATATTACTACATCCTCAGAGAACAGAGTTTTCAGCTAAAGAATCCATGATTTCCTTGGCACAATCCAGGGTACGAGTTCCGGGTTTAATCTTCATATTGTAACCATCTTATGGAGTGGCTCCTTTGATGAATGCTTCCCATAAGTGTGTCAAACACAGCACATATGGATACACTTAGAAAGGTCTCCCACTGAAAGAGGATGTTGTTATTAGATAGCCCCCTTCTGCTGTTAAATTCAGTTTATGTTGCTACAGGGAAACGTGGATATGGGTCATTAATCATCTAGAATACATTTTTCAGCTGAAAAAGCAACACAGTTATTAATAATGCTCTCTCTGAGCATTATTAATATGAAGTTACCTATGCAAATGAGTTATCTATGTGAATGAGAATAAGAGGCGTAAAGCTACCTATGCAATGAGAGTAAGAAGTTTCTGAGTCTGGAAACTAAATTGAAGAAATTCATTTTTGCCTAAATAGATTTAAGCTCACATTTTTAGATAATAGAATCATTATATCACTTCTTTCATGTGTAAATTTCAAGTTAAAATGAGGAAAAGGGAAGTAATGAGAATGTAACTCTTTAAATAAAATGATATATTAATATTATAGCCCAGCATTTTTACTCTGATTTCACAATGAAGAAAAGAAATTAAATGCTTTTAGTAATTAACTTGAATTTCATGCAACTAACAATGGGAGTGAGTTTGCTCTCTGTATTGATTGACATTGACATGAAATTGTGTTCTTGTTTATTTAACTCTTTATTTCCATTATTTTGACAATAGAAAAGATCCGTCATCATCCTGACAACCTAAACAGCCAGAGAAATTTGATTCCTGATGGGGAAATTATAAACACATTTTCATTCCTGTGGGATAACAACAGGACTGTGGTTCATTTCCTGTTTGGTTTATGATAGATATCTCTGACACAGTAAGTATAGAATCAGAAATATTGTTCTTGTATTAGAACTATGAGGCCAAGTGCAAATTAAAATGTGACTTATGATTCTGAAATATAACACTTGGGATGGCTTTTCTTGGTTGTCAACTTGACTACATCTAAACTACTACTACTACAACTCCAAAATGCCTATGTACACCTGTGAGGGATTTTTTTTTTTATTAATTGGACCATTTGAGGTGGGAAAGCCCACTTCTAGTCCGGATCTTTGAGGTAGGAAGATCTACATCTAATTTAGACCACATCATCTGCTGGGAACCTATATTGTATATAGGGTGTGAAAGAAGGAAGTTGTTCTCTCTCACTGCCTATTCTCACCCTCATTGTCAAGGCATTAGAGACTATTTCTTCAGGACTCCAGTGTATACCAAAGTCCAGTTGAGACATCCAGCCTCATGAACTGAATAACTTCTGTATTCTATGACCTTCCATTCCATTCATAGTCAACCAATGTTTGGTACATGTATATGGTGTGTGTGTGTGTGTGTGTGTGTGTGTGTAGAGAGAGAGAGAGAGAAAGAGAAAGAGAGAAAGAAAGAAAGAAAGAAAGAGAGAGATTAATTCTATAAGGTCTATTACTCTAGAGAATGCTGCATAATACATTCATGTAGAGTTAAACACTCAAAAGTCAGTAATTATCAGGATTTTGACCAGTTATAACTCTATATTAACTGCTGGCATACAAAAAGGACTTTCTCTGGCCAAGGTAAATAGCAGTGCAAATCTATTGGTATAAATACAAATATTTAGAAGGCAGTTGGCTGCATACCTATTTATCTTAATATTGTTAAAAAGTTTTGCCTTAGGGCCAGTGACATATCTAGAGTTAGAGTTTATTCCCAGGTTTACATATTAGATATACATTTATTTCCATGGGTGGGTCTCAAATCCAATCAAAAGATTTTTGTTATCTCCAATAAGTAAGACCATCTTGCCAAAAAGTCAAGATTTTATGACTTAAAATCCGCAGTTGGTAAGTCCATTGATGCTTTTTCTCTTCCAGTAGCCTGCATTATTCATTCAAGCCCTAAGACTGCTACACAGTGGGATGGACACTTCCAGCTTTTGTCCAGCATTTTTATTTGTGTGCTTCAGCAAAAAAAAAATGTCATTAGGTATTAGGGCCATGCCACCTAGTTCTGGCCAACCAAAAGCAATGGCAATAACCTCCCTGTTTGGGGAGCCTCTTGGAACTCATTGGTCAACACCTCATATGGAGATATCCCACAACTGGCATTGAAATCTTTGTTGCAAGACAGAGCTTCTAGAAGAAACATCATTCATTTATGCATTGCACAAATCTGTGTTTTAGTTTTTCATGGGGTAGCCTTATTTCCTCTCTCATTCATGATTAAGTTTACAAAAGTTCATTCTTACTTACAATGATTGAAAACATGAAACATTCCACCATCTTCCCTCCCGAATCAACCAGACATGGATTCCCCAGGTACTCAGAGATATCCCTACTTCAATATCGCTCAGGACACAGCCTGCCAGGATTCTGCCAGCGCCCAACGCCTGGGCAACTCTGCAGGCCATCTGTGTGCCAGCCCTGTACTGGGCCGTTTGCCCTGAAGAGTGATTGGCACTTGGAAAGGGTCCCTGGAGTATCCACCATGTTCACACCCAGACAGACCAGACAAGCAACACCAGGTACTCAGAGACAACCCCAGTATAACATTGCTTGGGGCAAGGCAAACCATGGCTCCAATGGTACCCAAGAGTAGGACATCCTATCAGCAATCTGTGCCAGGGGAAACCCAGTCAACCAGAGGTGTGGAAATAGCCTTACAGGGTCACAGGAGGTTCAGGCACCAGCCAGTGGCAACAGGACTAACTAACGCCAGAGATAACCAGATTGCAAAAGGCAAACATAGGAATGTTACTAACAGAAATCAAGGCAATATGGCAGTATCTGAACCCAATTCTCCAACAACAGCAAGTCCTGGATACCCCAACACACCAGAAAAGCAAGATCTGGATTTAAAGTCACATATCATGATAATATTAGAGGATCTCAAGAAGGACATAAATAAACGTCTTAAAGAAATACAGGGGAACATAAATCAACAGGTAGAAGCCCTTACAAAGGAAATGCAAAAGTCATTTAAAGAAATTCAGAAGAATATGGGTCAACGGATAGAAGCCAATAAAGAGGAAATGCAAAATTTACTTAAAGAAATACAGGAGAACTTGGGTCAACAGGCAGAAGCCATGAAAGAGAAAACACAAAAATCTCTTAAAGAATTACAGGAAAACACAAACAAACAAGAGAAGGAAGTGAGCAAAATAATTGAGAATCTAAAAACAAAAGTAGAAACAACTAAGAATTCACAAAGGGAGACAACTTTGGAGATAGAAAACCTTGGGAAGAAATCAGGGGTCATAGATGCAAATATCAACAACAGAACACAAGAGATAGAAGAAAGAATCTCAGATGCCAAAGATGCCATAGAAATGGTTGACTCAACAGTAAAAGAAAATGCAAAAAGCAAAAAGTTTGTAACCTAAAACATCCAGGAAACCCAGGACACAATGAGAAGACCAAACCTAAGGATTATAGGTATAGATGAGAGTGAAGATTTACAACTTTAAGGGCCAGCAAAAATCTTCAACAAAATTATGGAAGAAAACTTCCCTAAGCTAAAGAGAGGGATGCACATGAACATACAAGAAGCCTACAGAACTCCAAACAGACTGGACCAGAACAGAAATACCTCCTGGCTCATAATAATCAAAACTCCAAATGTACTAAACAATGGAAGAATGTTAAAGGCAGTAAGAGAAAAAGGCCAAGTGGCATATAAAGGAAGACCTATCAGAATTATACCAGACACCAGGAAAGCTAGAAGATCCTGGGCAGATCTCATACAGACTCTAAGAGAACACAAATGCCAACCAAAACTACTATACCCAGCAAAACTCTCAATCACCATAGATGGAAAAACCAAGATATTCCATGATAAAACCAAATTTACCCAATATCTTTCCACAAACCCAGCCCTACAAAGGATAATAGGTGGAAAATGCCAATACAAGGAGGGAAACTACACCCTTGAAAAAGCAAGATAATAACGTTCTTTCATCAAACCCCAAAGAAGATAACCACTCAAACATAAAAATATCATCAAAAATAACAGGAAGTAATAATCACTATTCCTTAATATTTCTTAACATCAATGGACTAAATTCCCTAATAAAAAGATATAGACTAACAGACTGGATATATAAACAGGACCCTACATTTTGCTGCATACAGAAAACATACCTCAGTGTCAAAGAAAAACACTACCTCAGAGTAAAAGTCTGGAAAACAATTTTACGGGCAATTGGTCTCAGGAAACAAGCCAGAGTAGCCATTCTAATATCAGATAAAATTGACTTTCCACCTAAAGTCATCAAAAGAGACACAGAAGGACACTTCTTACTAGACAAAGGAAAAATCCACCAAGAAGAACTCTCCATTCTGAACATCTATGCTTCAAATGCAAGGGCACACTTATCTGTAAAAGAAACTTTACTAAAGCTCAAAGCACACATTGCACCTAATACCTAACATAATAATTGTGGGTGACTTCAACACTCCACTTTGCTCAATGGACCAATCAGGAAAACAGAAACTAAACAAGGACACAATGAAACTAATTGAAGCTTTGGACCAATTGGATTATATATATAAACATTTCATCCTAAAGCAACAGAATATACCTTTTTCTCAGCACCTCATGGTGCCTTCTCCAACCATGTAATTGGTCACAAGACAGACCTCAACAGATATAGGAAGATTGAACTAATTCCATGCCTCCTGTCAGATCACTATGGAGTAAGCGTGGTTTTCAATAGCAACAAAAACAATGGAAAGCCCACATGCACATGGAAACTGAATAATACTCTACTCAATGATACATTAGTCAAGGAAGAAATAAAGAAAGAAATAAAAGACTTTTTAGAATTTAATGAAAATGAAGGTCCAACATACCCAAATTTATGGGACACAATGAAAGCAGTGATAAGAGGAAAACTCATAGATCTGAGTGCCTCCAAAAATAAACTGGAGAGAGCATACACTAACAGCTTAACGGCACACCTGAAAGTCCTGGAACCAAAAGAAGATAATTCACCCAAGAGTAGTAGAAGACAGGAAATCATCAAACTCAGGGCTAAAATCAATCAAGTAGAAACAAAGAGAACCATACAAAGAATCAACAAAGCCAGGAACTGGTTCTGTGAGAAAATCAACAAGATAGATAAACCCTTAGTCAGACTAATCAGAGGATAAAGAGACAGTATCCGGATTAACAAAATGAGAAATGAAAAAGAAGATATAACAACAGAAACTGAGGAAATTCAAAAAAATCATCAGATCCTACTACAAAAGCCTATATTCAACACAACTGAAAAATCTGGAAGAAATGGACAATTTCCTAGACAAATACCAAATACCAAAATTAAATCAGGATCAAATAAATCATCTAAACAGTCCCATAACCCCTAAAGAAATAGAAGGGGTCGTTGAAAGTCTTCCAACCAAAAAAACCACAGGACCAGATGGTTTTACTGCAGAATTCTATCAGAACTTCAAAGAAGACCTAACACCAATACTCTTCAAACTATTCCACAAAATAGAAACAGAAGGAACACTGTTGAACTCGTGCTATGAAGCCACAATTACTCTGACACCAAAACCACACAAAGATCAAACAAAGTAAGAGAATTTTAAACCAATTTCCCCAATGAATATCGATGCAAAAAATACTCAATAAACTTGAATCGAAGAACACATCAAAACGATCATTCAGCATGATCAAGTAGGATTCATCCCAGGGATGTGGGGATGCAGGGATGCAGGGATGCAGGGATGTCTCAATATACAGAAATCCATCAATCCAATCCACTACATTAGAAAAACTCAAAGAGAAAAACCACATAGCCATTTCATTAGATGCTGACAAAATTCAGCATCCTTTCATGCTAAAAGTCTTAGAAAGAACAGGAATTCAAGGCCCATACCTAAACATAGTAAAATCAATATATAGCAAACCAGTAGCCAACATCAAAGTAAATGGGGAGAAATTTGAAGCAATCCCACTAAAATCAGGGACTAGGCAAGGCTGCCGCCTCTCTCTGTATCTTTTCAATATAGTACTTGAATGTCTAGCTTTAGCAATTAGACAACATAAGGAGGTCAGATTGGAAAGGGATACAAATTGGAAAGGAAGAAGTCAAATTATCAATATTCACAAATGATATGATAGTATACTTAAGTGACCCAAAAAATTCCATCAGAGAACTCCTACAGCTGATAAACACCTTCAACAAAATAGCTGGTTATAAAATCAACTCAAGCAAATCAGTAGCCTTACTATACTCAAAACATAGGCAGTTGAGAAAGAAATTAGAGAAATGACACCCTTTACAATAGCCACAAACAGTATAAAATACCTTGGTGTAACTCTAACCAAACAAGTGAAAGATCTGCATGACAAAATTTTAGGTCTCTGAAGAAGAAAATTGAAGACCTCAGAAAATGGAAAAAATCTTCCATGCTCATGGATTGGCAGGATTAATATAGTAAAAATGGCCATCTTGCCAAAAGCAATATGCAGATTCAATGCATTCTCCATCAAAATCCCAAGTCAGTTCTTCATAGACTTAGAAAGAGCAATTCTTAAATTCATCTGGAATAACAAAAAACCCAGGATAGCTAAAACTATTCTCAACAGTAAAATAATTTCTGTATCCTAGACCTCAAGCAGTACTACAGTGCAATAGTGTTAAAAACTGCATGGTATTGATATAGTGACAGGCAAGTAGATCAATGGAATAGAATTGAAGACCCAGAAATGAACCCACACACCTATGGTCACTTGATCTTCAACAAAGGAGCTAAAACCATCCAGTGGAAAAAAGATCGCCTTTTCAACAAATGGTGCTGGTTCAACTGGAGGTCACCATGTAGAAGAATGTAAATTGATCCATTCTTATCTCCTTGTACTAAGTTCAACTCCAAGTGGATCAAGGACCTCCACATAAAACCAGACACACTGAAACTAATAGAAAACAAACTGGGGAAGACCCTTGAGGACATGGGCACAGGGGAAAAGGTCCTGAACAGAACACCAATAACTTATTTTCTAAGATCAAGAATTGACAAATGGGACCTCATAAAATTACAAATTTTCTGTAAGGCAAAGAACACTGTCAATGGAACAAAACAGCAACCAACAAATTGGGAAAAGATCTTCACCAACCCTACATCTGACAGAGGGCTAATAACCCATATATATAAACATCTCAAGAAGGTAGACTCCAGAGAGCCAAATAACCCTATTAAAATATGGGGTACAGAGCTAATTAAAGAATGTTCACCTGAAGAATTTTGAATGTTTGAGAAGCACCTTAAGAAATGGTCAACATCTTTAGTCATTATGGAAATGCAAATCAAAACAACCCTGAGATTTCACCTCATACCAATCAGAATGGCTAAGATTAAAAACTCAGTAGACAGCAGGTGCTGGTGAGGATGTGGAGAAAGTGCACCCCTCCTCTACTGCTGGTGGGACTGCAAACTGGTACAACCCCTCTGGAAATCATTCTGGTGGTTCCTCAGATAACTGGGCATGACACTTCCAGACAACCCTGCTATACCACTCCTGGGCATATATCCAGAGGATTCACTGGCATGCAATAAGGACAAATGTTCCACTCTGTTCATAGCAGCCTTATTTATAATAGCCAGAAGCTGGAAAGAACCCAGATGTCCCTCAATGGAAGAATGGATACAGACAATGTGGTATATTTACACAATGGAATACTACTTAGCAATTAAAAACAATGAATTCATGAAATTTGTAGGCAAATGTTTGGAACTGGAAAATATCATCCTAAGTGAGGTAACCCAATCACATAAGAACAAACATGGAATTCAATCACTGATAAGTAGATATTAGCCCAGAAGCTCTGAATACCCAAGACACAACTCACATATCAAATCATTCCCAATAAAGAAGGAAGGAGAAGGCCCTGGTCCTGGAAAGGCTTGATGCAGCAATGCAGGAGAGTACTAGGACAGAGAAGTGGGAGGGGTTTGATCCGTGAATGGGCAGAACAAAGAGGGCCTATGGGACTCATGGGGAGGGGGGGGGACAGTGAAAGGGGAAATCATTTAGAATGTAAACAAAGAATGTAGAAGATTTTTTAAAGAAAAAAAGCAAAATAAAACAAAAAACATGAAACGTGAAAAAAATAACTATTCATTAAAAAATTGGACAATATAAGATTTCTGTTAATAATCAATTATTTTTGCACTCAAATGGTGAGGCTGGCTAATATGGAACAGATGTGTGTAATGTCACTGAAATACTCAAAAGAACAGTAGAGCAGAGTAGTACTGTAAAGGTGGACTTGGGAAAAGAGGTTTTGTAGTCAAAGGAGCTGTTGCTAGGAAAGCGACACATGACTTGAGAATACTTGCTGATGATCATATTAGCAGGATTTTCGAGAAGAAGTCTGAGCTTTAGCAGTCCCTAGATGGCAGGCTGGGTCAACTGTCCCAGTATACTGATTAAAGAACAAACAATTGAGTGGTGGTGAAATAGAGATAGAGTCAAACAATGTGGCCACATTTAGAAGTGCAAATAAAGAGATCCAGAGATTCCCAACCCATCTTCATGGCAAGAGTATGGGCTTTTGGTTTAAAAGAGGTCATGAGACATGCAGAATTCAGAAGCCCTGCTAAGATAAGATTTCTGCTATCATTGTCTTAGCCCCAGTCCTGCATCAATCTTTTTAAGTTGCTAGTCTATTAATAACTTTAATTGTAAATGGCTTTTATCAGCTGAGGGAAGCCTATTAGATTTCTACAGGGTAATTACTTCTGCTGCAGGGTATTCCTCCCCATCAAGGATAGGTACCCTAAGCTAGGAGGAGTGAGTCCTTACTCACATTGCTTATCTTTTTTCCAGTCTTGGAAAGATATATATATATATATATATATATATATATATATATATATGTTATTTACTTTACATTCCAATCTTAGTTTTCTCTCTCTTACCTTTACTTCTAGTCCCTCCCTTTCACCTCCCCTCTCTACAATCTACCCATCCTCCCATTCTCCTCAGAAAAGGGGAGACCTCCTATAAATATAAGCCATCCTTGGCCATATCAAGTTGTAGTGAGATTAAGTGCATTTTCCTTTATTGAGGCAGCTCAGTTAGGGGAAAGATCTACAAAGGTAGGTAATATAGTCAGAGACAGTCCCTGCTGCTGTTTAGGAGTCCCACATACAGATTCGGTTCCATAATTGTTACCTATATGCAGAGGGCCTAGTTCCATCCTATGCATGCTTTCTGGCTGGCACTTCAGTCTCTATGAAGCCCTATGGGCCCAGGTTAGTTGATTCTATAGGCTTTCTTGTGGTATCCTTGACCCGTTTGGCTCCTTCAATCCTTCTTCTCCCCTTCTCCCACAAGATTCCCCAAGTTTCACTTAATGCTTGGCTGTGGATCTCTGCATCGGTTTCCGTAAGTTGCTGGATAACGTCTCTCTGATAACAGTTATATTAGGCTCAAGTCTGCAAGTATAGCAGAATATCATTAATAGTGTCAGGGGTGAGATCCTTCATAGATCTCAAGCTGGGCCAGTCAGTAGTTGGCCATTCCCTTAATTTCTGTCCCATCTTTATTTCTGCACATCTACTAGGCGTGATAGAATTTTAAGGTCTCAGGTTTTGTGGCTGTGTTGGTGTTTGCATCCCTCCATTGGAAGTCTTGCCTGGTTATAAAGAGATAAATGGGTCAAGCTCCATATCCTCCATTGGTAGGAATCTTGCTAGGTCATCCTCAGATTGCTGTGAGCTTCCATTGTCCTAGGTTTCTAGCATCTTCAAGAGATCGACTCCCCCGCATCCAGTCATCTCTCCCAGTACTCTCTCCATCCTCCCCTACCTCATCTCTCCTGTTCCCATCCATACCCCTCTCCCACCCACTCACTTTCCTCTGTCACTGCCCCACTGCCCCATGTCTAATCTATTTCCCCTTCTCAGTGAGATCCAAGCATTCTCCCTTGGGCCCTCTTGTTCCTTTGCTTCTTTGAGTATGTGATGGGTAGCATAGTTATCCTATACTTTATGACTAATATCCACTTATAAGTGGGTACATACATGTTGGTCTTTCTGGGTCTGGGTGATCACATTCAGGATGATCTTTTCTAGTTCTTTCCATTTGCCTGAAAAATTTGGGGTTGAAATAAATAAAATAGAAACAAAGAGACCAATACAAAAAAAATCAATGAAACAAATAGTTTGGTACTTTGAGAAAATAAAGCAGGTAGACAAATTCGTAGCCAAACTAACTAAAAGGCAAAGCGAGAATACTCAAATTAACAAAATCAGAAATAAGACATGGGACATAACAATAAACAATGACAAAATCCAAAGAATGTTTAAGTTATACTTCAAGAACTGTACTCTATAAAATTGGAAAATCTAAAAGAAATGGACAATTTTTATGATAGATACCACTTGCTAAAGTTAAATCAAGATCAGGTTTAAAAAAATCTAATTAGACCTATAACCCCCTAAGGAAATAGAAACATTTATTCCAGAGCAGAATTCTACCAGACCTTCAAAGAAGAGCTAATACCAATATGCCTCAAATTATTCCACAAAAGAGAAAAAGAATTCCCAACCAAATTTGTTTTATGAAGCTATAGTCACCCTGATATCTAAACTTCACAAAAATTCAACCAAGAAAGGTAACTACAGACCAGTCTCCCTTATGAACATTGATGGAAATATACTCAATAAAATACTCACAAACTGAATCCAAGAACAGAACAAAAACATCATCAATCATGATCAAGTAGGCTTCATCCAAGAGAGTCAGGAATGGTTCAACATAGGAAAATACATCAACATAATCCATCATGTAAACAAAGTGAAAAAGCCTTTGCCAAAATCCAACACCCCTTTATAATAAAAGTCTTGGAGAGATCAGAGATTTAAGGAATCTGATCCCAAACACAATAAAAGCATTATACAGCAAGCCAATAGCCAACATCAAGTTAAATGGGGAGAAACTACAAGGAATTCCACTAAAATCAGGGAGACAACACTCCATATTTTCTACTGTCCCCATATCTATTCAGTATAGTACTTGAAGTTTTAGTTAGAGCAATAAGTCAGCTAAAGGAGATCAAGGGGATACAAAGTGGAAACGAAGAAGTCAAATACTATTTGCATGTGATATGATTGTATACGTATGTGACCACAAAAACTCTATCAGGGAACTCCTACAGCTAATAAATACTTTCAGCACAGTGGCTGGACACAAAATTGATGCATTGCTTATGTTGACATCCAAAGTGAATGCAAGTTAAAGAGAATGACTGTCTTTCTTGCTTCAGCATGAAGAGAGAGGAAATGAGCAAGGTAGACATGCCAGCATGCCTTTAGCCAGCTTATGGACCCATGTAAGGACTTAATGCTCTCTTGGCAAAGGTGGCTTGTAAGTATCTGTTATACCTATAAAACAAATGACCATTACACTTGTAAGATGACAGGCCACAGGCCACACGAGGATTACCTGCAGAAGAGCCCTCTCGAGATAAGAATAAGGAGAATATGAATCCAGCTGCAGCAGTAAAAATGGTGAGGAGACCAACCAGGAAGCAAGAGAGACTGATAAAGATGCAGTAACCGCAACCACACACAGGCGAAAGGGGCAACTCAGGCATAGGGTCTTTTTGTTTCGTTTCTGGGTTTGGTCTCTGGTAAGACATAACAGAAAAACAGAAAACCAAGGTAACATGAAAAAGGAAAAAAGTCTTTTACCCTGGTATCTACTTTGTTTTCTTTATGGGCTTGGAATCAGGAAACTTCCATGCAGGTAATAAAACTGAGACTGCCTACAGAAATAATGCTCAATTCTTTTCTAAGGACATCTCAAACAAAGGTGTTAATAATGACAAATGATGCTTTCTTTGCAGAATGTTTGTCCCTTGAGTTTAATTGTATTAACATTGCTCTTTCATAACTATATGGAAACAATACATTTCATAACAATTTCACCTATAAAAAAATTCTGTAAGATGTGAGAAACCAGCTTAACCAATTCTTGTATTTTTTGCGTAGCAATTTATTGTGCCCATAGTGCTTATGATATTTGCATGAATGACAGCACATCTTTTAGAATAATGATTGAGGAAGAAATTCTAATAAAAACAAAAGACATAATAATATAAGTATGAAGCAAGACATATATGAGAAAACTACCCACAGTAAAAACATAATAATAATGTTTGCTATGAAAAAAAAAACCAACCAGACATATAGGCATAACCTGATCTACAATAACAGTGGGATAGCTAAACTTGCCTTCTTAGTAACCAAGTCTATTAAAAAACATTTGAATTTCTAAAGTTATGCATACAAGTAAATTTCAGGAGTGCCAGGGTCTCCTTCAGAGAGAGGGGAAGGGAGGGATAGCAAAAGGGAGAGGAAGAGAAGGGGAGGGAGAGGGAGAAGGAGAAAGAGGGAGGGAAAGGGAGAGACAGGATTCTACTGATTAAAATATGAACTAGTCTCTTTTTTTTAATTTGAATTCTTTTTTTTATTGGACATATTCTATATTTACAATTAATTTCCCTTTTTCTGATTCCCCATCCCCCAAAGGTCCCACATGCCCTTTTCCCTCCCCCTGCTCCCTCTTCCACCCCTTCCCTCTTCCCTGTTCTTGTATTCCCCTACACTGATGCTTTGATCCTTTCCAGCACCAGTGTCCTCTCCTTTCTTCTTGTCAGACATCATTTGGTATATGAATTGTGTCTTGGGTGTCCTAAGATTCTAGGCTAATATCCACTTATCAGTGAGTGCATACCATGGGTATTCTTTTGAGACTGGTTTATCTCACTTAGTATGATATTCTCCAGCTCCATCCATTTCTCTAAGAAATTCATGAATTCATTGTTTCTAATGACTGAATGGTACTCCATCGTGTATATATACCACATTTTTTGTATCCATTCCCCCGCTGAGGGACATCTGGGTTCTTTCCAGCTTCTGGCTATTATAAATAAGGCTGCTATGAACATAGTGGAGCATGTATCCTTATTGCATGCTGGGGAATCTTCTGGGTATATTCCCAGGAGTGGTATGGCTGGGTCCTCCGGAAGTATCATGTCCAGTTTCAACAGTGGCTCCAAAGAATGACTGGGTAGTTGTGTTTTTATTACACTGTTTTGACTTAATTAACACATTTTTTTTCACAACCTAGTAAAAGGGCAGAGCTTGACAGCCATGATAATCCTTGGTAACCACACACTGTTGTGCAGGTGATTAGAGCAGAGATAAATTGCTGACTAGGAAGGTTGGAGAAAAGTTCACTGGTAGTCTAAGCCAAGCCAAATAGCACTTAGTCTTAAAGATCACAGCTAAGATACAGACAGATAATGACCAAAACAAGTACTCATGGGAAGATTTGGTGGCATCTTCTCAACTCTCAGCCTAATACAAGAAAACAAGTAGAAGGACTAAAGATTGGTGTGTGCCTGCAGTGAGATGTCTTCCAAAAGACTTGAAGCTGGAAAGATACTGTTTGTTTTTGTGTGTTGTGGTTTCAATACAGTTTGTCTATGTTCATGTTGTATCTCTGTTGTGGATATCAAGAGATCAAAGTTTAATAACACCCCATGGAGTTCAGAATCTGGGCTTTTAAAGAGTAAAACAGAGGTCAGGCATCCTGAATGAATGTCAGTAGCTTCATAGGAGCAGAGAGAGGACACATATATGCACAGTCCCAGTTTCTTGCTTATCCTGTGTTACATCTTCTAGGCCATCTGCAGAGGTTGCTTTGTCTTGAGGTTTCCATCACTGTGATGAAACACCATTACCAAAGTAACTTGGGGAGGAAAAGATTTATTTGGTTTACACTTCCGTATCACTGTTCATCACTGAAGGAAGTTGGAACAGGAACCTGGGGACAGGAGCTGATGCAGATACCATGGAGGGGTGCTGTTTACTAGGTTTGTTCCCCAATTTTTCTCAGCCTGCTTTCTAATAGATCACAGGATCCCAAGCCCAGAGGTAGCATTACCTACAATGGGTTGGGCCCTCCCCCATCAATCACTAATTAAGAAAATGTCCTACCCACTTGCCTACAGCCTGATCCTATGAAGGCATTTTCTCAACTGAGGTTCTCTCTTCTCAGGTGACATTGGCTTGTGTCAAGTGGACACGAAACTATCCAGTGAAGACTCCTTAACCTGAGGCAGAATTGTGGAGCCTAAATATAAAACCTACTTCCCATAAAACCTATTCTATTGTGTGGTTGTGTTCAGTAGAAAATGGGTTAATTTTCTCTGTTAATCACTACCATGTCAGAGAACTGTACTATTCCCAATGGGAAATGCCTCTACTGCTTACTAACATTGCATTAGACCCCAGCCATACCATTATCTGACCTCAGGCAAGTACTTCTCTGGGTTTTAGTTTCCTTAACCTGTGAAAGGTTTGTGTCTTTGGAGTGCTGGAGAATCCTGCAGCTTTAAACTGAAGACAGAGCAGCCATATTCTAGTGGTGGGCTGTCGTCCTAGTCTTCTGGTTTGATGGCTCCATTTATTCTATCTGCCCTGCTTTGGGCAACAATGGAGGTTTTTTTTAATTATTATTTTTTGTAAAGGTAATCTTCAAACTTCTTTTATTAAAAAGTACTTTATTTAAAAGTCTTACTGGGAGATTTAATAAAGTAGATAACAACTGATCAGGTCTAATCAGTGGTCACACTGTGGTGCTTTACCCCTTCAGCATGTCCCAGGATCCTGTCTATCTACACTCTTTCCCAAGCTCTCTGGGCTCCAGTTTGAAAGCCTTTGCCTTTTTTGAATAGCAACCAAGATAAACAAGGAACAGGAGTTATGAAATAAAGCTTAAGCCCTGCAAGGACCAGCGGCACTGTAGAGACACACGGTCTGCAAAGACTGTCTAGGCTTGGAGAATTCTAGTATGGAGCCCAGGCCAGAGGCCTGAAGCCCAGAGGCTGAGCAGAGACAGATCCAAAGCTGGGCCTGGAGCTGAAAGGGTGTCAGGAGACACATGGCTGGCCTGGGCAATGTCCCTGTGCTCCCGTTTTTCTTAACAGAAAATAAGGAGGCAGAGAGATCACTTTCACAGATCACAGAGTTGTGAGATTTAAAAGATCATTGTAATGAGGTAAGGGGAGGGTAGAAGGCTGAGGGGGGAGTTTTTCCTGGTACACTAACAGGGAAAGGTCATAGCCACAGTTATTTCCATCAGAATTAGAAGAGTTGAGGCAAAGAATGGAAATGACCAGGTAAAGATGACTCTCACCCCCAATTCCTGCCTCTGTGGAAGTAATGAAAACTTGAAAAATCAGCCAGGAATGATTTTTTTTTTTTTTTTTTTTTTTTTTTTTTGTGAACTCTGGAAATTAACTAAACTATATATCAACTTTAGAGAATATGTAAATCTTAGCCAGTACAGTTTATCTGTGGTTCCAAAAGTTCCCTGTCAACACTTCTTCCTGATGAGCCCTGAAGCAATGTTACAACTGTAACAACAGTCAGAATTCTGGGGATGGGGGGGATGGGAGGGAGTCAACAGGCTCACCATACCTGGAGACAAAGCTGTAATAGCAGGGACTACTAGCGTTCCTGAACCCTAATCCCAGGGAACGGTCACATTTTCACCATCATTCCTTGGAGTTTTCCACAGAAAGTAAAGATATTTGACATGACACAGAGCTCCCCCAGCACCAACCACCTTTCTCTGATAGACCCTTGATGAAAACCATCAGATAGTAAGAAAAATTTTGGCGTGAGAAAAGTTTCCACACGAGAATTTGGAAATCTGTAACAGTGGGCTTCTGGAAGGCCTGTGGGTGACCAAAAGGGAACAGCTCCTGAGAGCTCAGCTAGAGTTGGCCTTCAGACTGTGCACAAGCAGGAAGCACAAGGCAGAGGGAAGTAGAAGCTGACCGGCCGAGGACCGAAGGATACCACCCATACCTATACAGGGCGATCCGAAGGATACCGCCCATACCTGTACGGGGCGATCCGAAGGATACCGCCCATACCTATACGGGGCGATCCGAAGGATACCGCCCATACCTATACGGGGCGATCCGAAGGATACCGCCCATACCTGTACAAGGCGATCCGAAGGATACCGCCCATACCTGTACAAGGCGATCCGAAGGATACCGCCCATACCTATACAGGGCGATCCGAAGGATACCGGCCATACCTATACAGGGCGATCCGAAGGATACCGCCCATACCTGTACAGGGTGATCCGAAGGATACCGCCCATACCTATACAGGGCGATCCAAAGGATACCGCCCATACCTATATAGGGCGATCCGTCAGTGAGCCTGAAAATCACTGGCTCCAAAAGCCTTGGGAGTCTCTGTCAAAAGCTCTGAAAAGATTAATTCATGATTGACAGAACTTCAGATGATCTGACTAAGCAAAAAATGAGAAGTCTGAAATTACAAAGGAATGAGAGTGAACATTAGAACTGCCCATGCAGAAAAAGATTCTTTGTTGTTTTTGTTCTTGGGTATTTTTTTAATCTTTTATTTATTTATTTTTTTTACACTCCAGATTCTGTTCCCCTCCCAGTCCACCCTCCAACCATTCCACATCCCACACCTCCTCTCCACCCCCTATCTCCATGAGGATGTTCTTACCCCCCAACCCCCACCCCTCTTGACCTCTAAACTCCTTGGGGCCTACAGTCTCCTGAGGGCTAGGTACATCCTCTCCGACTGAACCCAGACCTGCAGTCCTCCACTGTATATGTGTTGGGGGCCTCACATCAGCTGGTACATGCCACCTGGTTGGTGGTTCAGTGTCTGAGAGATCTCAGGGGTCCAGGTTAGTTGAGACTGCTGGTCCTCCTACAGGGTTACCCTCCTCCTCCTCAGCTTCCCCCAGCCTTTCCTCACTCAACCACAGGGATCAGCAGCTTCTGTCCATTGGTTGGGTGCAAATATCTGCATCTGACTCTTTCAGCTGCCTGTGGGGTTCCGCTGAGGGCAGTCACAATAGGCTCATTTTTGTGAGCTCTCCATAGCCTCAGTAATAGTGTCAGGCCTTTGGACCTGAGCTGGACCCCACTTTTGGCCTGTAGCTGACCTTCTCTTCCTAAGACTCCTCTCCATTTCTATCCTTGCAGTTCTTTCAGACAGAAACGATAATGGATCAGAGCTTGAAGTAAAAAAGATTCTTATAGAAATACTGGGAACAGTTGCCTACTTATGGACTGGATGTGCATATAAACTAACAAGTTTCTACAAATATAAAGTATAAATAATGACTCAGTTTGACAATCAGTCAATGTATGTCCACAGATTTGTAACAAGAAATTAGATTAATATGTTTTTAAAATCTCACACACATAAAATTTATGGATCAGATAACTTTACTCGTGAATTCTACCAAAACTTTAAAGAATTCCCAGGGATTCTTCAGAAACTCTGTACAAAAATAGGAAATGGGGAAGATCCCCCATTTCATTCTGTGGAGCCAGCATAATTCTGATAAGAACAGCACAGACAACATAAATGAAAGAAAGCAATAGGCTATTTCATTCCAATGACTACAAGAATCTTGAACAAAATAGAACAAGCTACATTTTATCTTTAAATGATAACACATCATGACTAATTAAGACATACCCCTGAAATATAAGATTAAGTCATTTGTTATATTATATCATCTCATCAGAATAAAAGGCAAAACTAAGTAAATAAAACCACACTCTTATATCAGTGGATATAAAAAATTCATAAAATAAAACGCAGAATCTTCCATGAACAAAATATCCTGAAAGAGTTGAGAGAATCATTGATCACATACATCTATGATCCCTTGAAGCCACAATAATGATTAGACATATCCACTGGTGTAATGATGATGTAAACATCATGGGAGTAAGTATCTGCTTTCTGATTGGCTCTAAGACCCACTTCATAGGATAAAACTCATATTTGGCACCATTATCAAGCTAAGAGTGTATGGCTAGACAGGTCATAGGCTCTAGGGGAGAGCCCACTGCTATTATGCTGCTAAAAGGTCACAGCATAAACTAATTACTAATGATTTACACTTATACCCATAAGTCAGTGCATCTCTCCTCCCTCATCTGAGAAACTTCTAATTGCAGTAGACACAGTAACTCACAACTGGTGAAGATGCAGGGAATTAAGAGACTCCAGAATGTTTAACCTTAAAGGTAAAACACACACACACACACACACACACACACACCAAACACACATACCAACATGACATGCACGCATACACACACATACATATAGATCACATACATGCACACATACACACACATACATATAGATCACATACATGCATATACACATACACACCAAACACACACAAACATGCATGCATACACACATATCACACACACATAGATGTATACACATATCATACATATATGTACATATGCATACACACATACACACACACACACACACACACACACACACACACACATATATATATATATATATATATATATATATATGCAAGCAGAAGGTGGGAGTTTTGACTGAGCTTAACCCACACTGTTGCCAGGTGGGTGTCCGGTCATAGGGAAGTAGTGGGACACTGCTCTGGGGATGGGGAAGCAGTTTGAAGCTCAGAACAGATAGAGTTGGCTTGGGGGTCCCTGTGGCCTGCAAGGAGGCTGGGGTCATCTGGTTCTCAGGCTCTTGGACACCCAGGTGTCACTGGAAGCCACCGAAGAACTGAGACTGGAGTTGGGGGTCCTCGGGCTGGATCTTGCAGGGAGGGGGTGGAGGTGGGAGGAGGGAGCTCTGGCTAGTCCTGTGCGGTAGGGGGTTGAGGGGGGAGGAGGGAGCTCTGGCTGGTCCTGTGGGGGAGTTCTTGGCTTGACAATGGTGGCAGGCTTGGACTTGCCTTGGTCTTGGTGGCGGCCATGGCTGGGAGCATAGAGAAGCCTTCTACAGGAGATTAGATTGTGGCTCTATGGCGAAGGTCTTCTCCGTGGCTCCCCATGGGCAAATCCCAAAGAAAAGAGGCAGGCCATGATTTTAAGGCATTTATTGTCATGTAAGAAAGTGGATGAGTAAAACCATACCCCACTTCTCAGGGTGGGCATGAGATTAAATATCTTTTGCAGTGAGGCGTGCCTGGGAAGGAAAGCTTATTGGCTAAGTCCTCCAAGCCTTTAGGTACCTCATTAAAATGGAGATCTGTTCTGAGCCTATGGGACCACAGGTCAAGTCCTTTACAAGTGGAGGGGTAGGGGCATTGCCCTTATGTGACTGATGGCCACAACTCTATTGGGGACTGTACCTAGTGACAGGGACCTGGTACCTGGGAATCAGGAAAAGCACCTACTGTCCCTGCAGATCACTGGGGATTCTAGCCTTAGCTCAACTGGGAACAGGTTACCCCTCAAGGTTCCACATATATAAATACATAACACACACACACACACACACACACACACACACACACACACTCCTTGCATGGTAAGAACACCTGTGAATAGCACAGCTAACACCAGGCTCACCAAGATGGAAGCCTTCCAAGATCAGAAACAAAGGAAAATTCCCCTACTCTTTATGTCTTTCTGGCTGTACTGGACTTCTTAGCTGGGAATTCAGGCAAGAAAAAAGGAAAAGGGGATATCAGGTTATAAAGGAAGAAGCCAAAGAAGGCTTGACTTTGTATTTAGAAAACCTTCACAAGTCCCAAGTCTCTTAGTACTAATAAGATTTAAACATGCCTTCAGTATATGTAAGTGTATGTATACACAAACACACACACACACACACACACACACACACACACACGCACACACACATATATATACGAATATACATATACTACATATTTTACATATATAATATATATACATATATATGTATATATGTGTGTGCATGTACCTATATATGTAACTATATATGACAAATATGGAATATAGAACCCTTTCATTTGTATATTTATAATAGCATCAAAAGAATAAAATAGGAATCAACTTAAGAAAAAGTAAAATTTTATATCAAAAACAGAATAATGTTATTCAAAGAAATTTAATGTAATTTTAAATCTTTTAATTATCATGTATTAATTTCATAAGACAATGAGTTTTATTATCACTTTTTTTTTAATTTTTCAAGACATGGTTACTGGAAGGTTTCTTGGCTGTCCTGGAACTCACTCTGTAGACCAGGCTGTCCTTGAACTTAGGGATCCTCCTGCCTCTGCCTCCTTAGTGCTGGCATTAAAGGCATGTGCCAACACTGCCTGGCTCTTATTATCACATTTTTATATATGCAGTTTAATGTATTTTAGTTATACACACCCTGTTGCTTCTTGCCACTAATTCCTCTAGTCAGTCTTAAATATAAATTGATTTTTATCAAAGGATCAGAAAAATAAATAATTTTCATATGGCAGATTAAGAAAACTAGTGTATCCCTATGTAAATCTCAGAGGGATGCTTTGTCTTTCCTTAAGACATAAATTGTCAACTTTCTCTCAAAAGTCACATGAAAGCAAAAGTAGTCTAAGAAAAGCAAAAAATAATCCAAACAGTAAGTATGCCATGGACAGAGGTGGAACTGGAGATGGCGGGATCCGGTGGTGTATG
Organism: Apodemus agrarius; assembly: GCA_964023405.1. Lineage (NCBI taxonomy): Eukaryota > Metazoa > Chordata > Mammalia > Rodentia > Muridae > Apodemus > Apodemus agrarius. The sequence goes on along the minus strand of OZ030009.1, from coordinate 146,541,631 downwards.
TAGCCACATATAGAAAGGGACACCCTTCACAATAGTCACAAATAATATTACATACCTTGGTGTGACTCTAACTAAACAGGTGAAAGATCTGCATGACAGAAACTTCAAGTCTATGAAGAAAGAAATCGAAGATCTCAGAAGATGGAGAAAGATCTCCCATGCGCATAGAATGGCAGGATTAACAGTAAAAGTGGCCATCTTGCCAAAAGCAATCTGCAGATTCAATGCAACCCCCATCAAAATTCCAAATCAGTTCTTCATAGATCTAGAAAGAGCAATTCTCAAATTCATCTGGAATAACAAAAAAGTCCAGGATAGCAAAAACTATTCTCCACAACAAAAGATCTCCTGAGGGAATCACCATCCCTGACTTCAAGCTCTACTACAGAGCAATTGTGATAAAAAACTGTTTGGTATTGGTATGGAAACAGGCAGGACAATCAATGGAATAGAATTGAAGACCCAGAAAAGAACCCACACATCTATGGTCACTTGATTTTTGACAAAGGAGCTAAAAACATCCAGTGGAAAAAAGATACATTTTTAACAAATGGTGCTGCATCAACTGGAGGTTACCATGCAGAAAAATGCAAATTGACCCATTCTTATCTCCTTGTACAAAGCTCAAGTCCAAGTGGATCAAGGACCTACATATAAAACCAGACACACTGAAGCTCATAGAGGAGAAAGTGGGGAAAAATATTGAACACATGGACACAGGGGAAAAGTTCCTGATTAGAACTCCAATGGCTTATGCTCTAAGAACAAGAATCCAAAAAATGGGACCTCATAAAACTGCAAAGCTTCTGTAAGGCAAAGGACAGGGTCAATAGGTCAAAAACGGCAACCAACTGATTGGGAAAAGATCTTTACCAATCCTTCATCTGATAGAGGGCTAATATCCAATGTATACAAAAAACTCGAGAAGTTAGACTCCAGAAAGTCAAATAACCCTATTAAAAATGGGGTACAGAGCTAAACAGGGACTTCTCAACTGAGGAAACTCGATTGGCTCTAAAGCACCTAAAGAAATGTTCAGTATCCTTAGTTATCAGAGAAATGCAAATCAAAACAACACTGAGATTCTACCTCATAACAGTCAGAATGGCCAAGACCAAAAACTCAGGGGACAGCAGATGCTGGAGAGGATGTGGGGAAAGAGGAACACTTCTCCATTGCTGGTGGGACTGCAAGCTGGTAAAACCACTCTGGAAATCAGTTTGGCGATTCCTCAGAAAATTATACATGGTACTACCTGTGGACCCAGCTATACCACTCCTGGGCATATACCCAGAAGATGCTCCTTCATGTAATAAGGACATATGTTCCACTATGTTCATAGCTGCCTTATTTATAATAGCCAGAAAATGGAAAGAACCCAGATATTCTTCAACAGAGGAATGGATACAGAAACTGTGGTATATATACAAATGGAATAATATTCGCTATTAAAAACAATGAATTCATGAAATTCCTAGGCAAATGGCTGGAACTAGAAAGTGTCATCTTGAGTGAGGTAACCCAATCACAAAAGAACACACATGGTATGCACTCACTGATAAGTGGATGTTAGCCCAAAAGCTCTAAATAAACAAGTTACAATTCATAAACCACAGGAAGCTCAAGAAGGAGGACTGGAGTGGGGATGCTTTGGTTTGTCTGAGAAAGGGAACAAAATATTCACAGGAGCAATAAAGGAGACAAAATGTCGAGCAGAGACTGAAGGAAAGGCCACCCAGAGACTGCTTTACTTGGGGATTCATCCTATAAACAGTCACCAAACCCTGACACTATTATGGACAACAAGAAGTGCATACCAAAAGGAGCATGTCATGGTTGTCTCTGGAGGAGCCCTGCCAAAACCTTACACATACAGAGGCAGATGCTAGCAACCAACCATTGGTCTGGGCGTGGGGTCCCTAGTGGAGGAGTTGGAGGGTAGTCTGGAGGAGCTGAAGGAGTTTACAGCCCCATGGGAAGGACAACAATGTCAGCCACCCAGATGCCCCAGGACTCTCAGGGACTAAACCATCAACCAAGGGGTACACATGGTTCCAGCCAAAAATGTGGCAGAGGAATGCCTTGTTGGGCATCAGTGGGAGGAGTGGTTTGGTTAAGTAAAGGCTCAATAGATGCTACAACAAAGGGAAATTGAGGTGGGTGAGGTGGTAGTTGGTCAGGTGGAGGGGCATATACTTGCCCCTTATACTTAGAGGCAGGGGCTGGGAGGAGGGGTTGGGGGTTTTCAGGGAGGGGGGAACTAGGCAGTGTTTTAGCATTTGAAATGTAGATTATAGTCAATAAAAAGGAGTATTAAATTTTAAAACATATTTAATGTCCTAAAGACAAATCTAGGACCACTAGCCTTCTTTACTTGTTTAACCTATGTGGCCACATGGATTAAATATATAATCTTCATCCCTTTGACTGACATTCTGGACATGTGGCCAACCTTAACTTGTTGAGACAGTTGAAGCTGTGACTTTCTCTTCTTAAAATTTTTGTCTTACTATGAGCCAAAATCAAGCTGGGCTAATTTAACAACTTCAATTTACATGAACACTTAACACACTAGGCAACAAAAACCATAAGCACATATAGATATTGTGGCTATAATGAATGTTGTCTCACATAAAGAATTAGCATTAAGGCTTTATGAAACACTTGATAGATGAAAATATATCATATTAATATGTTTTTAAGGTATTGAGAATACCCACTTATAAGATGATGCATATCCATCAGGACTTTGAATACATTGCCCAAATTCTTATATCATAAATCTGCAAATGCACAATTTAATTGGACTTGCCCCCAAAATAAAATAACTTCAACATACAATAAATCAGCAAAATAATAAAAAGGCACATAGCCACAGTGAATTAAAATTTGACACAAATACATAAATAAAATTATATGAAATGAAGTTGCACCCAATTTTAAAAAAAAGAATTGAAATTTTATAGCCTATCTCTTTAAGTTATGGCAAGGCTTAGCAGCATTAAAAAGTCAAAGGTGTTTGTTGTGAATACTTGGGGCAACAGCTTTTGCTCTTAAGAGCTAAGCAGTGGAGGGATGAAGGCCTTTACTGGTGAAAAATGCTTTTTGTTTTTCAATGTTATTTTAAGCAAACACTTTTTTTTCTGCTTTGATTTTTCTCTTTTGATTTATAGTGAAGTGAAATTAAATTTTCTCTGCTTGCTTTTATATCTAAAAGAAAAAAGAAAAAGGAAAAGGAAAAGGAAAGGAAAGGAAAGGAAAGGAAAGGAAAGGAAAGGAAAGGAAAGGAAAGGAAAGGAAAGGAAAGGAAAGGAAAGGAAAGGAAAGGGGTATATTTTTGAATTAGGCATCTACTGGCCCAGTGGATTTGGAATAGTTTCCTTCTTATATCTGACAATGCTGGCCTGTCTCTTATGTTAATTTATTCAACAAAGGCCTGTTGCAGATAGAAGTTTACCCAGCATTTGCTCACTGCTAATACATGGATAGCTACCATGTTTTTTAACCTCTCATAAAACAAAAATATATGGAATTTAAATTTATTTATTTTGACTTTAAAAGTTAGAGAAGTCAAGCTCTTCTTAAAAATATAGAAGGGATGGAATCTGGCAGAGCGCCCCCCCCCCCCCCACTTTCCACCGTTTAAACAACTTGATTTATAGAAAGCAGCGGAGACAGACAGGGAATCTAAGAAGCAGAGGGTGTCTCTAACACCAAGTTAAGACAGGAATGGAAGCGGCTATTCTTAAGGTGCTGCTTTGGGTAACAGATCTCCATGGTGCCTCAGGTTGTTCTCTTGGAGGTAGGAGGCATCCTTAGGACAGGTGGGGAATCAGCTCTTGTGAAATCCTCCAGTAAAGCCATGCACTGGTCCCTGAGACCCAGGAGCAGGGTATGGATGAGCCAAGAGGATTTCTGCTGGTGCCAGTGGCATTTAACAAAGACTAAGTGGGTCCTAGCCAGAGAAATAAAAGCAAGGGACCCAAGGTAACATGTAAGTTATGGTTAGTAGTGGAGACCAGCAAGAAAAATCACCAGTGATGCTTCAGCCGTCAGAAGTTCTAGCAGTGTGGAAACAGACACAGCATCCTTAGCAACCTGAAGGGTTCCCCCAAGCTTGAGGGACTTTGACTCTTGGGCCATAATAATTTATTTGGTACAAAATTTTGCTGTTAGGAGATAAGGCATGAAGAAGCAAGGAGACAGTAAGAGATTAGAGTAGGAGTTTAGTCTCACAATTTGTTTCTAGAACCTGTAACAGTTTCCAATTTTATTTATTTTTCATATCTGCCTTTGACTAACACATAGTTCTTAAACCTCATATTAACTTTTAATTTTACTGTTTGTAATTTTTTTCTTTCTTTTTGCTAGATGATTTTTACATTCCAATTGAAACAGACTGCCCAGTCATTATCTTTTGTTTTATTGCCTAGGACTTCTAGTTTTATACACAAAAATACCAATTTTTGAAAAAGCAAATGTTCTCTATTGAAAGAACCATGAAGCCAAGTTATTGGTGGCTAGATCGCTTCATTATTTCTATATTCTTGCTAACTGGAAGTCCATAATTATTACACATAAAGCCAGCTGGAACATCTGATGGTAATATATCTTCACATACTTTGTCCTTTTTAGATGCTTGTGTTTTTCCTTCCTCCTAGGAAATTGTAAGCTTCTTCTTGGTAGCTAGCAATATGTACTTTGGATCAGGTTTTTATGTTGTTTGAGGTATTTGCTTTCTTGGTTTTTTTAAGCGTCTTAGGGTTATCTAGCACATTTATAGAAATGTAGGGTGCTCAAGACACTGGATGATCAAACTCATTGTAGTGGCCATTCCTGGTTGTCAGTTTGACTATATCTGGAATGAACTACAATCTAGAATTGAAAGGCTCACCTAAACTAGAGGCTCAGAAATATAAGTTTCTGACCTGGATCTTGGCATGGTGATCTTGAAGCATAGTGGTTATAAATTCCAGAAGATTAACACGTGGAGATCTCCGAGTTCAAGATTATCTGGGATTAAAGGCATGGAGACACACACCTTTAATCTGGGCCACACCCTCTGCTGGAGACCTACAACCTTTAATCTGGGCTACACCCTCTGCTGGAGACCTATATAAGGACATTAGAAGAAGGAAGACTTACTGACACTTCCTTGCCTGCTTGCCTTGTGGAGCTGAGCAACTGCTAGATCCTTGAACTTCCATCCACAGCTGCTGCTGACCATTGTTGGGGAGTTGGACTAAAGACTGTAAGTCATTGACAAATTCCCCAACTATATAGAGACTGCACATACATTCTGTGACTCTAGAGAACCCAGACTAATACACCCATGTTTGTGTCATTGTAGATGAGCTAATAAGGTTCTCATTGATCCAGCAACAAAGAAAGTTTGTTTAGTTGACCTGCAAGATCTTGCAGTTGTGGGAGTTCCCTTGATACCTCTATCCTGTTAAGCTGGAGGGAACAAGTGCTTCTTATTTCTGGAGTCTTTATAATCAAGTAATCATGATTCCTAAGCTAAATGCCTAGCAAAATTGCTACAATTAGGAGAAGCTACAGAAAAGTGCAGAATTAGGTATCCAAGGAAGAGTCAATAGACAAAGATCAAGTAGTAATATAATAAAGCAAAGTGTTCTAAAGGCAAAGAAAATCCCCAATAGAAATCAAAATCATCCAAACTTCTAAAAGTTGAGAAAAGCTGAAAGCAAGCCAAAGAGTCAGAATCTGAAACGTCTTGGGGGATTTGAAAGCAAGAAAATAAAAGAACAAACCAAATGTCTAGACCAAAATTCTTCTGTGGTGGTTTGAAAGAGATGTCCCACGTAACTCTTGGGAATTTGAATACTTGGACTTCAGTAGGTGGTTGTATGCCAGGAATGGAGATCAGGAGGTATGGCCTTTCTGGGGGAAGTATACCACTGGTAGCAGACTTTGGGGTTTGCTTATTATGGTTATGTGAGCTCTCAGCCACTGTTCCAGTTACCACATCTGCTTGCTGCCTGCTGCCTGCTCTTGATGCTGATGCTGATGCTGGCTGCTAAGGCTGCTGCCTGATACCTCTGTTCCATCATGTACTCTAAACCTCTGAAACCATAAGACTAAAATAAATTAATTCTATAAGTTGCTTGGCCATGTTTATTTTTAGTTGGTTTATTTTGTTTTGGGGTTTTTGCTGTTTTAATGCTTATGCTTTTATCACAGCAGAAGAAACACAACTAAGACAATTTCCAAAGCTCATGAACAAAATAGAATCTTCAACCAAACCCTTTGAAAGAAAACCAACTCCAGAAAGGTATCAACCAAATGAGATGCTTAAATAACCAGATCAGAATATATATAAGTGACCTGTTGATTAAGAAGGTCCAAGAGATTCTGGGAAAGAATTCACAATCCACCTAAGGAGATAATGCCACATAGGTTGGATTCAATGGATTCATGCTGGTATCTTGTTTTCACCAAAGTGACTCCTCCTATGAAGAATGGAGTATGCTTGGAGCCCCATGTTGGGTGCCATAACTGTCAATGAGAAAACAGCTCAAATGAGAAAAGAGATTTGTTCTGGAAATAAATTTGAGTGACCCAAGAACACAGATTAGGTCACTCCAAATTCCACGTTCCAACATGAGAGTCATTTTATGAAGGTCTTTTAGTAACAGAACAAAGAAAAGTCATAAACCAAGATACTTTTTAAATATATTGGTGGAAACATCAAAGAAGTAGATTACTCCCAACTAGGAAATCTCCACTATAGTCCTCAGATGATTATCTGGTAGCTTTCATAGCCATTTGGTGGTAGAATATAGGATTTTGTAAATGCATTAAAAAAGATATTATATGCTAGACAAGATGTTAAGTCCAACACAGGAGTGGGCAAGGCACGGCTATTTAAGCAGCTATAGATAGCCCCAGATAAGTTGTATATAAGATCTGGAACTGAAATATTCCAACCTCTCTACATCACTGAAGCTTATTAGTCAGTCAAATTATAAAAAAGTTCAGTTTGAAGATACAGCTCATTTCTGGATTATTGATGGTCACAGGGAGTTTATTCTAGAGCAGATGAATTTTACTTACATTTAAAACACATTTTTTGGACTTCTCTCTTAAATGTCCTAAGCCGAATAAATGCTACACTCGGTCAATTTGATGGCTAATCTTTTATTCTATCTTAACTGGGCTAAAGAATATCAAGAAAGTTAGCAAAACAGTATTCTTAGGTGCCTCTATGTGGAGTTTCTGGAGGAAATTAACATTTGAATTAGTGGGCTGAGTAAGGATGACCCTCCTTCAGTGGTGTTGATAGGCTCCAGATAACCTCTGAAGAATCAGAGAAAAGGAAAAGGGAGTTGTGTCCTGTTATCTACTGAGGAAACATCTATTTTTCTCTAATCTTGTCCCCTAGCATGCAGATTGTTGGGATTATTTATTTATTTATTTATTTATTTTTGTGTTTTTGAGACATGGTTTCTCTGTGTAGCCTTGGCTGTCCTGGAACTCACTCTGCAGACCAGGCTGGCCTTGAACTCAGAAATCTGCCTGCCTCTGCCTCCCAAGTGCTAGGATTCAAGGCATGTACCACCACTTCCCAGCATGTTAGGATTTTAGATTCCAGGACCAGTGACTCCTGATGTCTTAGAACTTTGAGTTTAAATTGAGAACTAAACCATTGGCTCTCCCAATGCACAGATCTATGTATTCAGTCTGAACTGAAATGTCAATTTTCCATGATTCTCTGTCTTGCAGGTCATGATAATACATCTCAGTTACCATAATGACTAGGGACAATTTTCCTAGTAAATGCCCTTTTAAACTTCTATGTACCCTAGTGATTCTATTTCTGTGGAGGATCCTAACACTTTGTCCAAAATGATTAAAAATCTCTTTCCTTATCACTTAGTATGGTTGGTGACAATCTATATCCCTTCTATTTTAGAATCCATTGACCTTTATCACATGCCTACAGAGGAATGACATTTATATCACTGGCAAGATGATATGAGACATAGAGAAGGACTCATGGGACTCAATTGGTGCTAAGATGTCATGAGTAATATCATGAGTAATCAATAGTTCAGGAGAAGGTAGGAAAAGAATAGGAGACAAACCACTCATCAGAGGTGAACTAGAAATGATAGTGGCTCTTCCTTAATTTTGAGGGCAGACATCCTATAAATGGGTTATGAGCGGTTGACAGAGGAAAATAATTCCATCTGTAAATCTGTATGGCAGTCTTTCCATTGCCTTAAGCAATCCTATTATTTGGTTACCATGATGCTGGGAATACCATATGTCAACAAAACTCAATAAGATTGTCTTAGTGTAACACTTAGTCATAGACAAGTCTATGCCATCTCAGGACCCTTGGGACCACCGACAATGAAGTTCAGATATTAGCAGACACACATACCACAAAATGAATTTGTGGGAATTTAATCTCTCTAAACTAATTATATATCACATTTGGATGGCTATATAGGGGGAAAGAGACAAAATCAGCTTATATGTACTGGAGATCCCATAATAATGCTATCAAGAAAAGTGAGAAGATAATCTTCTTTATTTCAGAGAAATAGTTAGAAAGAGTGGTTTTAAAATATCAAGTTCCATATACTAAGGGGATAGCAGGTGATTAAACTAGGAATTGCAAAATAAAATTATGCAAAGACATATTAAACAAAAGGGGATTATTTATCCACCTGCAGAGCAGTTTACCTTTCTGTGTTTTTAGTTGCAGTGTTAGCAGTTGTTCATAGAGGTGAAGAGAGGCCTCAGAGTTTCCTAGTGCATATTGATCTTGAAATGGGTCACAACTGTCTGTATCTCCAGTCCCAGAGGAATCTGAAAGCTCTGGCCTCTGCAGGCTCTGGCATTCATGTACAAAAACCTACATAGACCTCCACGTGTATTCATAACTAATAATAATAAAATTAATCTTTGAAAAAAATCCCAGCTAATCATATTACAATGCTGGCTTTATCTAACAAGGAAATAATACAATCAACTATTTACCTTCACTTTGACTATCAGTGATTTGGATAACTGTCCCAGGAACAAGGGAAAGAGGCACAAACCACCAGAAGCCTGGAGGGACTGAGAAACGGGCAGCACTTTTGTTGGAACCCGAGTTGTTAGATTATATGAACTACCTGGCTCAGCAATGCACAAGTCAAGGCAGATGTGCCACAGATTGTTTTCAGGAAGATGGAAGGGAACGGTACCAAGAGAAACGAAATGCAAAAGGACAGCATTTGAGGTTATTCCGACAGAGCACACATCAGGACGGAGGGAAGAAACAGAAAGACAAGGAGATGAAGAGTGAAAATAGATCACCACAGAGGACACAATGCAGCAGGACTAGACGTCACACCTTTGTTTAAATGTTTAAAATATGCATCCAGCTAAGGAATATGTGAAATAAAACCTGTTCTAGCCTCCTATTTTGACAAACATTACTTCACAATGTCTTAGAAAGGCAAATAGATTTCCATAGTGAGATGTCCTCCTGAGGCCTTTGAAGAACAGCCTCACCTCTTTCCCCTTGCCTCCTCTCGTTGTTTCTTGATGTCTCAGACCTAGTGGTTCACATTCCCCCTAAACCATGGCCACCCTGCTCAGCCCAGGTTCAGGCTATGTCCACCCTCTGAAGCACAAGCTCACTGAAGAGGGCAAGGCAGGCCCTGGCAATGGGCTTGACTCGATGACCCCAGAGCCTCTTGTACCTGTATGTGATATAAAAAGCCTAGAAGACTCCTTTCCTTCTCTCTGTTGGTTTCTTCTTTCAGAATAGAGAAATGCAAGGCTCTCTAAAGAATGCCCACAGCAGGGACCAGGGCAGTCCAGACTAGAAGATGACGCTGATAAGAGAAATCTTCCCTGAGGATGAGGAAGCTTTTCAAGAAGATGAGAAACTAAAATCAACAGCATAGTTAGGATAGTAAGATTTGGTTTGCCGTTGGGAAACTTAGGCTAAGATAAAAGGGATTTAATAAGAGCATTTTCTTAGAAAGAGTGAATAGTAGAAAGCAAGAAACAGTGAAAGGGATGCAAACCAAGAGGAGCCCATGATCGAGAATATTCCAGAAAAGTGAATTTGCCATACTCAGGGGTGTGACTAAGATGCACACAAAATCTAGAGCTGGGATGGGAAGATGTAAAAGAAAGATGGAATAGTGCTAGCTGAGCTATGTCTGTTTGAAAGGTCATCTAGGAAGCACTTAATTGTAACGTCCGGATTCAATAGGTAGGAGGTTGTACCCATCAAGTCTACAGAGAACAAATGTATGTGGACAGTGGGTTCTCGGGTAGGGGTATCTAGGACAGCAGGAGCTTAACTAAGAAGACTTTCCTTCCTTCACCCAACAACACTCATGAAGATAGGAGCAGTGGTTTGATGTGTCAGAGAATTGCAGTGATTATTAAGCAACGTTAGAAGTAGATTTCTGGATGTATCCTCCTTTACTATGGACATACAGGACAATTTTATGGAATTCTAAAGAATCTGTATTGGTTCTTGTAAATAATACTTGACCATAAGATGTCTAACTGTGATTAAGATTTTCTTTAATGTCTATCTCACTCAGACAATAGTCTTTTATAAAACAATTTCTATCAGAAGAAGGCAGCCACCTTTGTTAAGAAAGCAGGACCCATTTGTTTTCTTTCATTCCATAATGGTTCTTTATCTTAAATATTAGATTCTATCTATAGCACACTTGCATTTGCTCAAAAAAATAGCGTTTCAACTGGATAATGATTTCACTGATAACATCTGTAGCACAGGTAAGAACATATAGTTTACACACACAAGCAGTGACTAAAAAATTTCCTCTTTTACACAGTGAGATGTTCTACACAACAGGGGCAATTAAAGTGGGATTTAGAGACTTGTTCTTATATTCTTTAATAAGGACCTTTCATGATTTTAATTACGTCCAGATTATTATTTGTTGTCTAAATTAATACATAAACATGTTTATCTTCCACTTTTTATTGTCATCTCCTGACCAAAATTGCTTTCTTTGTATCACACTAAATATAAATGAGAAGAGACTTTCCAGTAAAAAATGAAAATTTTCTAAATATCACCTATTACTGATACTGATAAGGTGTCCCTTTTGCTTGAATAATCTCTATAAATCTTCTCTTTATAAACTCAACAATATTTGCCTCCCATGGCAATTTTGTGTGCCTGTGGATACTAATCATGTACTGTAGTGCCATATTTGGTTAGCACTTCCTGATAGAATAAAAGGAGTTTATGATGCTTCTGCAGAATTGCTATCTGACCTTAACAGATGAAGTTACCAAATCTTAGGACATTTCTAAATGTTTGCACTTCACTGCCAGTTTTGCTAAGTAAATACATAAATAAACAACAAACAAACAAATAGATACTATAAGTCTAAGTAAACATCTACTACATATACTTTGAACTTACATATGTTGATAAGGATGATCTTCAAAACAGTATCATGACGTAAGCACTATTATTATTATCATTTTTAAAATGAGAAGACTGAAACACAGGGAGGAATTCTTTAGAATTCCGTAGAAGGCTGAAACACATGCAAGCATGCAGGGAGGAGTTCTGGCCACAGCAACATGGATCTTGACTATTAATTATATACCTTTAAAAATGTCCCTTTGCTGTTAATTCAGCTACCATGAAAATATCTTTCATAGAAAAATAGTTATTATTTCTGTGGGAAATAACAGTTCAGTCTTCAAATAAAGTTGCTAAGATATATATATATATATATATATATATGTATGTATATATATAACTTAGATTTTTATTTTGCTTTTAAAGTTAAAAATTATGCATCTATCAACTTTAGTATTTGAGAAGGAAGGAGTCAAGGACTATAATATTTAATATGCACTCAACTTCATCCATTTGTATATACATGTTGAGATATAAGAGCATGTAAGTTTATGGTTCATATATATTTATTACAATAAAAATTTGTATTTTTATGCATTTTACTATTGAAAACTTACAATGATTCTTCATATTATGCTAATAGCACATATTAAATTTTTATAACTCTATCTATCTACATTCCAAATTGTCTCAGTGCCAGATGAGAAGAGACTAGAAAGAACAGATAGAAGCTGCAGGTGCTCACCAGGGCTCAGAGAAAGTGCTGAGTGTATCATTGGGGCTATTCTTATGGTGATTCCCAGTGGGATCTCCTGAGTCCTCCCTAGAGGGGTGCTCATCAAAGGAAGATGGTGTGTGGGCCTCCACCTCTTGGCATTATATATACAAGGTGATGAGATTAACAGTCATTTACATGAGCAGTTCCAACTCCAGGGTGCTCCAGGCTTTCATAAATTGTGGTGTCTTTCGACTCCTCCTTCAAGGTAGCTGCTCTATCATATCTATACCATAAAGATCATTCATTATAACCCTGTACAGTCATGTTTCTTGGATAACATCATTCTCCTGATATTAGTATTTCAAATCTTTTCATGAAATGTGCTCATGTGTAAAATTCGATGAAGTCATTAGATTTGACGCTTAACTAAAAAAGTGGTTTTTGAAAGCCACATATATTTTTAAATCAGGAATATCAGCAGTTTGAAGGATTAAAATATTAGAAAATATCCAATAAAAAGCACATTTTTACATGAGACTTGAAGGCATCTTGTCAACTTCAGAAACAAAACAAAACAAACAAATAAAAAACCCCAAACAAACAAAAAACAAAAAAAAAGCTAACAAAAATGGCTTAACTACTTATTCTCCTCTGGACTATTGGACAAAGAAAACAGAAGGCAGCATTTCCTTGGCATACCTAAGTGGGAGCAAATGGGCGGTTATATGTGTTACTTACAGAAACACGTCTCCATCTTGCCCTTTGAGAATAATTAAGGAAGAAACAAATGGCTCCTGCAACGTGCAATTTGTTTACAAACACTTTTCAGAGCAGTGGAACCCAAGTAATGAAAGGGTTAGTATATGTAAGAGAGGGGCAGACAAAGACCTAACCAAATGGATTGCCATATATCATTTTTTTTATCAGCAAATGATTATTACAAGAGATATTGAAAGTCACTTAGCAATTCGGTCCTTTGCACAAATTCATGGCAATGAATCCGTTTTGCTCTGGTTTGTAAGAACAAGCCTTCATGCCTCACCTACCCTACATGTGGGAAAAGAGAAGATAATATACTATGGAACTTGGAGAATCCAGTGTCATAGAAGGCTCAGACTGAGTCTACAGCTGTATTGGATGCAAGATTAAATGATTTAATCGGCAATAACCGGTATATGAGAAACTGTAACATAAGGTTAAACAAACCCCATTTGCTCTCACATTGAGCAGACAATAAAGCAGCAACTGCTATAAAGCCTGCAATACTTTTTATAAGCGGGACTCTTCTGATGCCTGCGCTGAAATCTATATTAAAACCCTTTTTTAATACAGTCAACATTTTTTTCAAAAAATGAGATGAAGCCAAGATTACAGTAAAGGATACTCGCTGGCATCGGTGGGCAAGCCCTGCCTGTGTGCTTTAACCTCCAGGTGTCCTCTCCAAGAGTCAGATTAAAACTGATGCTGAAAACACAATGTCCAACTCAGCGCTCAGAATGTGTCCCACTGGTCCCTAGTTCTGTCTGCCAAATGACATCAACAAGAGTTTAGGATGACATTTTACTGAATTAAGTGGGACATGTCATCTCAAACAACTGCTGTGGTTTTGAATGTGCCAGCGTCCCTGCTTCGAAACTGGGGTGCAGATCCAATCTATAGATGCAATACCTTGTTGTACCATCTGTTGTTAAGGGGGGGGTCACAGAGGAGAACAGACTTGAGGACCTCTGGAGATCAGCATGTGATCTAATGTGAGAAACTCCATTTCCAATCATTACACCTGTGATAATCAGAGAAGAAACTGATGTGGGCGATGATCAGCGTGCGGTCTAATATAGGCATTTCATATCCAATTATTACACCTAGGGTGTCTTCAGGAGAGATGCAAGTGTGGGATGTGTTAGGAAAATTATAAAATTCTGAACATCATATTCCCCAAAGGTGAGCATTGCAGTCATAAGTGGTTGATAGAGTGAGGTAGCTGTCAACTGCTTCATCCGTCTCCTTAGCAACCACATACAAAGAGCTTCAAGTGGCACTGTGGATGCATTTTGTTTGTTTTAGTTGTTGATATGTGTAGGCAGGGTATGTATGTGTATACGTGTGTGTGTGTGTGTGTGTGTGTGTGTGTGTGTGTGTGTGTTGTTGTTGTTGTTGTTTTTGTTGTTGTTGTTATTGTTGTTGTTGTTAGATATTCTGGATATTGAACAATGGCTTCCCATACCTGGGCAACCTACCCATCATTACGTTACTGCCTCAGTTCTGTGTGTGTCATTTAAAGCCATGAATGAGTTACAAAAGCTCTTTGAAGAACTCTTCCCTTCACACCTACCTACTGAAACAAAGACAAAGGAAGGATGACAGTCAGGCAACCCCTGCCTGACTGCCTGATGGTCCAGCTTTGATTTCTAAACAGTGAATTCATAAAAGTTGCCTGTCACTTTCTTTTTAAATTTTCTGCTACAGATTTTTAAAGATGGTTGGAAAAATTAATTTCTCAGGTCTGGGTGTTAGTGTTCATTTGCAAAAGTTGAAGATGTTTTAAATGTGATACATATCAGCACAGCTCTGTCTATGAAAACACAGTAAGAGGCGTATACATATTTTTGTTCTCCTGAAACTTTGATTGAAAATTTCAAAAAGTAAAATTAATTTTATAACATATTTTATCATTACTAATATTTCCAAAGGATTATTTCACCTAAATAACACATGATGTAATGGTGATATTCTTTCTTGTTAAACCAAGTATTTGAAATTTGGTGTTTTCCACTTACAGCACATTTCAGCCTGACCTAGCTATGTTGCCATGTCTGAGTTCCTCAAGGGTCATTTGGTCCTGTAACTCACACATCAACATCCCATGGTCAGAGCACTGGGTCCTGTCTCTCCAGTAGGGCAAGTCTTTGCTCATGCCTGACTGACCATGAGACTGTATTTGTAATAAAGTGGTCACAGGAAAGCAACTTATTTCTTTTTTATAAAAAGAAAAATTTTCTTTTTTAAAAAAAAAACCGGGCGTGGTGGCGCACGCCTGTAATCCCAGCACTTGGGAGGCAGAGGCAGGCGGACCTCTGAGTTCGAGGCCAGCCTGGTCTACAGAGTGAGTTCCAGGACAGCCAGGACTACACAGAGAAACCCTGTCTCGGAACCCCCCCCCCAAAAAAAAATAAATAAAAATAAAGAGAACATCAAACTCCTAGACTTCTGTCAGAATTAAGAGTAAGTATTCCATGTAATCCTCTGATATTTTTAGTAAATAAATCTCAGAGTTGCTGTTTTTGTGGTCTAATTAGGACATGCACAAGACCTCAGCCAATCTCTGCTCTCACCTCCCAGGGCAAGTTTAGACACTGAAGTGCATGACTTCTTTTAAAGTATAGGTTGTTTGCAGTCCTCACTCACCATGTAACATTTCAGCCAGTGATGGCCTGCACATATTACATTCATCCTATGAGACTATAATTCAGTAGGAGAATTGCCACATACTTACTTTGCACACAACCTAAGGCGCAAATTGTAACACAATGTATTCCTTACTTTTTTAATTTGAATATAATGTACTATTTTAAAATGTGTTTCACGATGTTTTATAAATGTATTAGTTATTTTTGGTTAAGTATAAGTTAAATTGTCCTAGCTGTTGTATTTTTCTTGGCCTGATTTTTAAAACAGTTGTTCCTGCCTCACTGCATTCCTTTTGTCCCTTTAATAAACACCAGTTGAGCGCATTTGTAAGGGGCTTTCTGAAATCACTGCCCTGTTAAAATGGTCTCTGTGTGTCTTCTTTCTTCTTTAACAACTGTCAGATAATCTTGATTGATGTAGTTGCAAAGAAATATTAACATTGGTGTAAATCATGAGGCTATGTATGTATAGTCTGTTTTTCTACCATTTTAACTTTTTTTTTAATCCCTGTTTTGTACTCTTGTTAAATTTAAAGCACAAATCACTCTGAATTTTTATGTTTGGGGATAAGGAAATCATAAAATAAAACTTCTGTAATTCCAAAAAAAAAAATGTGTTTCACAATATATAAAGAATGCTTGTATTATGTATGTCTTTTTATAAAGTCATCAAAATAATTTATAATGGTTAAATGTCTCTTAAATATACCTGATATCTTCTGAAGCTAATAGTAATATGCACTCAACCAGTTTTTAAAATTTATTTGGAACATTAAACATGATGGAAGTAGTCCTTACATATTCAATTCCCAGGGTAGGTTGTGCAAGGAGGATAGGGTATCTAATGAACTTGCACACTGCCATTTGTGTATAAATAGAGAACACATAATATGTATGATGTGCAATACTTGATAACAAAGGACTATGTTACTGGTTCATTTTTCTCCCTATCATACTTATCTTAGAATGTATTCCTTTTACTTATAAAAGGAAGACTTCCATAAATGTGTATGTCATGTGAAGGAGCAGCTTCACCTTCTCTTCTAGTGTCAATGATGTTCTGACTGTATCAGGAGAACGGGTTGAGGGATAGACCTATGCCACCTAGATTTGTGGAAATGTACTCTGTACTGCACACACAAGGGAAACTCACCTCACACATTTAAAAATGAGTCCCTGTTGTCAATCAATATATGATTGTTTCATTGAGACTATACTTTTCTGAACTTGAACTTGAGGACCTGTAACTTCGAAACTTTAAGTAATTTGCCACCTAAGCACTATATCCCCCTTAATATGAAAGAAAATGAAGCCCTTTCACAGTACAGAGACTACTTCTAGGAGTCACTGAGAGCCTGGGCTCAAACAAAAGGAATGAATTCCCTAAAGCCTTTTTTATTGTTTCCTCGATTACATTGTCCAGGGCTGCAGAACTAGCATTTAATCTTATGGAAGAATTTATTATCCTAGCTTGCTCTTGGTTCCCAATAGATACTACTAGGTTTAAGAGGGGGAAAGTGTAGCCTTAGTTGCACTTGGTAGCCCAGTACGCAAAGGGTCGTGCAAAGAAGCTGAGGTTTGACACCATGAAGGAAGCCAATGAGAGGCTATTGGTGAAGCCTAGTTACAGTGAAAAACTCCAGAATGTTGGAGAAGCCAATATCATGGGATAACCACTAAGAACAGCAGCAGCCATGGAGTAAAGTAGCCTGACCCTGGAGTGCTACAGAAGGCAGAGCTGGAGAAGTTGCCTAAGCACTTTGGAGGAGCCCAGAAGATCATGTGGGGATCCCAGACATTGGAAGAAGAGCAGGTAAAGTTGAAGTTGCCTTGGATACCCCCAAGATGCTAGAGATGTCAGGGCAGTGGGGTACCTGCTGAGGAAACCTGTTAACAAGGAATAGAAACAGCCCAAGAGAAAGAAATTTGTTGCAGTCAGCAAAGATGAAAAAGTTGGAGATATGATGAACAATTTTACATCAGACATGGAGATGCAGAGTTTGGAGTTTGCCCAGCTGGTTTTTGGTCTTGCTTTTGTTCAGTATTTTCTCACCATGACATTTTGGAATGTTTGAAATGGAATATATACTCTGTGATGTTAGAGGTATGTGATCTGCTTTTTTATTTTGGCATTATTGGGAATTACATTTAAGTGTTTGAATGAACACTTAAATCTCAGAAGAGACTTTGAACTTTGGACTTTTAAGATAGACTGCTATTGACCCCTGGGACTTTTGAAGGTGGATTAAATGTACTTTGCCTTATGCTATGTCTTGGTATGGCTCCTATAGACTTGTGTTTGAACAAGCCTATAGGGCCTAGGGAGTGGTGATGATTTGAATATGTTTGGCCCAGGGAGTGTCACTCTTAGGAGGTATGGACTTGTTGTAGTGGATGGGGCCTGATTGGAGAAAGTGTGTCATTGTGGTGGTGGGCAATGAGACATAGAAGCATTCAGATGAAGATGGAGAACTCACAGCTCCTCCTGCACCATGCCTGCCTAGACACTGCCATGCTCCTGCCTTGATGATAATTGACTGATCCTCTGAACCTGTAAGCCAGTCCCAATTAAATGTTGCCCTTTATAAGAGTTGCCTTGGTCATGGTATATGTTCACAACAATGGAAACCATAACTAAGACAACATTATAGTATCTCACTTGACAGGGTAACGAAAGATTAGCATTTATTGAGAACTTGAAGTAAGCATTGTTTGCATCCTCATACTAAGCAAACATGGGTAGCAAATCATCTGGGGCTTAAGTCTGCCCTGACATAAAAAAGTCAGTCACCAAACCAAGAATGAGGAGAAAAACTTTTGTCAGTCTAGTATGGATAGAAATAACCTTTACTTCTCTGCACATTTTACAGCAAGATGCTGAGCACAGACAGGATATTCCATAAATCTGTAGCCTTGTCTGGGGCAAGAGCATTTCATCCATTTTCAAACTGCAGATCTCTGTGTTTTCTGATCTTAAAAGTCACACTGTCTGCATCTAAATCAGTGTGACCAGGCACCTCAAACCTCTCCACGTTGTTATCAAGAGAACACAGACTCTCCATTGCCAGCACTGCAGAGCACAGCAGAAAGCTCAGGGTCCCACACTACTGTTAAGTGCCCAATTCTTCAGAGCCTCAAATACTTGCGCTCAGAGGAAATTTTCCTGAACAGAACACCAATGGCTTATGCTTTAAGATCAACAATTGACAAATGAGATGTCATAAAATTGCAAAGATCTGTAAGGCAAAGGACACTATCAATAGGACAAAACTGCAACCCACAAATTAGAAAAAGATCTTTACCAATCCTACATCCAATCAAGGGCTAATATCCAAAATATGCAAAGAACTCAAGAAGTTAGACTCCAGAGAATCAAATAACCCTATTAAAATGTGGAGTACAGAGCTAAACAGAGAATTCTCAGCTGAATAATCTCAAATGGCTGAGAAGCACTTAAAGAAATGTTTAACGTTCTTAGTCATCAAGGAAATGCAAATCAAAACGACCCTGCGATTCCACCTCACACCAATCAGAATGGTTAAGATCAAAAATACAGGTGACAGCAGATGTTGGCGAGGATGTGGAGAAAGAGGAACACTCCTTCATTGCTGGTAGGACTGCAAGCTGGTAAAAACACTTTGGAAATCAATCTGGCGATTCCTAAGAAAATTGGAAATAGTTCTACCTGAAGACCCAAATATACCATTACTGGGCATATTCCCCCCCCCAAAAAAAAATGTTCCAACATATAACAAGGACACATGCTCTACTATGATTATAGCAGCCTTATTTATAATAGCCAGAAGCTAGAAACAATGCAGATGTCCCTCAACAGAAGAATGGATACAGAAATGTGGTACATTTACACAATGGAGTACTACTCAGCTATTAAAAACAATGAGTTCATGAAATTCTTAGGCAAATGGATGGAACTAGAAAATAACATCCTGAGTGAGGTAACCCAATCATAAAAGAACACACATGGCATGCACTCACTGATAAGTGGATATTAGCCCCAAAACTCCCAATGCCCACGATTCAACCCACAGACCATATGGAGCTTAGGAGAAAGGAAGACTAGAGTGTGGAGGCTTCACTTCTGCCTTAATGGGGGAACAGGATCATCATAGGAAGTGAGGGAGAAGACCTGGGAGGGAGAGAGGAGGGGGAGGAAATAAGGGGGGCAGTATCAGATAGTAGAAGGGATGGGAGAGAGGTACAGAGGGTCAGGAAACCAAATAAAAATTTGTAGGGGGATGATGAGGAATGGAGGTTAGCCAGTGGAAGGTCTCAGACACCAGGGAAAAGAGGCTCGAGGACCCAATGGGGATGACTTCAGCTACAAGTACACAGAGAAGGGAGAGATAAGAACCTGTAGAGACCACCTCCACAGACAGGCACACCCCAGGTTGAGGGATGGGGGCACCCACCCATCTTAAAGTTTTTTAACCCAGAATTATTCCTGTCCAAAGGAAGAAAGGGGACAAAAATGGAGCAGAGACTGAGGGAAGGGCCATCTGGGTTCTGCTCCACCTGGGGAGCCATCCTGTCTGCAGACACCAAGCCCTGCACTGTTGCTGTGATCAAGAGGCACTTGCTGATAGGAGCATGCCGTGGCTGCTCCTTGGGGGGTCTGGCCAGCAGCTGAGCAATGCAGATGTGGATACTTAGAGTCAACCATCAGACTGAGCTCAGGGAAACCATAGGTGGAGCTGGTGGTAGGACTGGAGGAGCAAAGGGGGATTGCAACCCTATAGGAAGAACAACATAGTCTGGCCAGACCACCCAGTGCTCCAAGAGACTAGACCACCAACCAGGGAGTGTACAGGGAGGGGGTCCATGACTCCAGATATATATATATATATATATATAGATATATAGATATATATATATATAATAGATAGATAGATAGATATAGATATAGATAGATATAGATATAGATATAGATATAGATATAGATATAGATATAGATATAGATATATAGATAGATATATAGATAGATATATAGATATAGATAGATAGATATCTATATCTATATATGTGTGTGTGTGTGTGTGTGTGTGTGTGTGTGTGTGTGACAGAGGATGGCCTTGCCTGACAGCAATGGGAAGAATGGAACCACTGTAGGTAGACAGGACATAAAGAGAAGGAGAAGCCTTGAAGGCACATCATGAAGGCACAGCACAGCGTTGGCTCATCCACCAAGAACTCTACAGTAGATAGGGCCCCAGAGACCACTGGCTTTGGGATAAGGAAGCTAAACTATCATAGCCCTGTCTCCATCAGTCTTCTGACAGGCACACTTTAGAAAAGGTCCTTCTGTAGCCCAGGCAGGTATCGCAGAGTTCGACAGAGGAGCTTCTCTGAGTATTATCTGGCACAGATATTGGCTCTCCGTGTCTATATTGCAAGCATCTTGCCTTCCTTCCTATGGTGCCAGAGCAGCCCTCGCTCCTGAATGCTATTCCCAATTCTCTCTGCTTTATTATCTATCTTCCTGAAAGGACAAAATATAAAACCTGACACTCTGAGCTGCTCTGGGGCGGGAGTGGGGGTGGTGGGGAATGCCTCACTTAGAGAAGAATTTTATTCAGTGATATGGTTAAATGAGAGTTCTGCTTGTTTCCTAGTGAGAAACAGACATCTGATTATTCGGAGGACATTTTTATTATCCCACGAAACTTGAAGAAATTCCTTTTACGACACAGTGGCACACGTTAGAGCTCTCCGCCTGGACCAGAGCATTGCTGGGTTTGTATGCCTATGTGTAAGAGCCACTGGGAGATAACTGGAAGCCAGGCTGACAGCAAAGAACAACAAAGAAACAGATGCCGAGAGAGGATGTGCGTGAGACCCTCACTGGGGAAGGGGGGCTGGGATTTGTAGCCCATATGGACACTGCTCTGTCTCCTTCACATACTGCATAAGCATAATCAGTCCTCTCCTGATAGAATTTGCTAATAGTTATACTTTTCAACAAAAGTAAATAAATGCTATATAATTCTGCTTTCGCCCCTCCAGTAACACAATCCTTACTGATTTTACATTTGAATATTTCTTGATGGCTGTTGAATAAACATGACAATGTAGTAGCTCAATATTGAGACACTGTTCTACTTGAAATGTTTCTTATCTTAGCTTTTAGTTGCAATGGTGCTGATCGTAAATACTGCAAGCATCACCATGACCATGTTTTCAACTTTCCTATTGAGGCAAGGAAGAGATTGAACCCAGGGAGTCATCACCTGGAAAATAAGTCTGTGTTAAAGGCAGTACCAGGGCTGTGGCATGGATCTTTCTCCTGATCCCAAGGACACCAATTTGATGCTGACAATGTGATTTCCACAAAAGACATAGTGCTTGCAGTTTGCATAGTCCTTTGTCAGCTAAGTTCCACAAAACACACAGTCTATTTTCTGTGGCTGCTGATTATATAAAATAGAGGAATGTTGATTAAGCCTGTGAAAATTTGGCACGTGGATTTCACACACAGACCAATTGTACACCTTCCTAGAAATAATATTTATATTTAAGTAAACTCTCAGAAATGTGAGGACTGGGTAACTCAATAATTGGAGAATATTTACAGAAAATGTTGCTAAAGGGAACAAAATGAACATTTTAGCTTCACATTAATAATTAACTAAGTCAAAGCAATTCTTTACACAGAAAATTAGCTATAAATTTATCTCTTAACTGTGTTAAAATGTAAGCAAATATATTATTTAGACTGAATTAATATGTTGACTGTTCTGTTTCAAGAGCATTCAGAATAACAATGTATCATGCCTATGATCTGAGCATGAAACTAAGGAACTATTTGGTGATTGTGTGAATTCTACCAGGCTCCTTTAGAAAAGCATCCAATTATCCAGCATCTTCATATTTCTTGAAAAATGTGCAATTTCTCTTTTAGTTTTTTTTCACATCAGAACAACTTTAAGCAATATAGGGAAGAATACAAAAGAATCATAAATATAAGGACCAAATCTCTCATTCTCATTATTCACCTGGAAATTTCATAGGAGGGGAGGCCAAACTCAGTAAGCCTATATGTGAGGATGGGGGAGGAAGACAACCTCATTGTATTAGGAATAGCAAGGCAGGAGGAGGGGCTTTGATGGAGTCTGAGGTCATCTCTCAGATGATGGATTCTAAGCTCAATACTCATCTATTCCACCTTTCCTTTAATATCTATCTGCGAAGGCAACAAAATCTCCTTTGTCTTAAAATCTAAGCAACTTACATTCCATTTCAGGGTTTCATTTACAGAATCCTTTGGAAATATGGTGAACTTTTGTTATAAATACTTTAAGTCATCATTCTTGAAAATACAAGTTTTCTTCTCAGGCGATGTTGTACACTTTCTTAGGCACTCATAGAGCCCGAATCTGGCTCATCCTGTAAGCCCTTGGCCAAAGTTTCTGGCCAATAAAATGTGATGCCTCTCCTGCCCAGACTTGGCCCAAAAACATCATATAGGCTTTCAGGCTCAGTGGAATTAAAAATTGACTAAGAAATAAAATTTATTCGTTGAGACATAGAAAATTGGAGTTGTTTGTATAGTAATTAGTCTATTCTTATTGATATTCATATTTCAAGTATTATTACTCTTTTCTTCATCTCAAAGATAAAAGTTTTCTACAATTAAATCTCCCTAAAATAGAGAAATATAGTGCAAAGGCCAAAATGAACAGGTTTACCAATTCAGGCGCAATACCAGGATACAGGGAGTTTCTCAGGGGGGGCCTTGGTTAAAAGCAATCTCACTGAAGCAAGGACGACACTCCTGGGAAGCTGTGGGCATACTTTTAAGATAATGTGTAGCTTAGTTGGAAATGCCCTTGATATAATCACAAGACGCATCTGGGAAGTAAAACTGTTATTTACTCTGAAAGGACAAGCACCTTTTATAATTACGATACTAGGATAAGAGCTACCCATTTCCCTAAATGTAATATCAGTTGGCGTGATAATGTAGAGGAAAGGTCACTCAGTACAATGCTGATGGAGAGCAAAGTGAGACAAACTAGCCACTACCCATTAAAGCTTCCACAAGAATTCCAAACCACTTCGCCTTATGAGTCCAATTTGCGGCTTTACATCGCAGGACCTGGTGTCCTCCTTGCTCTCAAGTGACAATGGGGTTTCATTACATCAGAGTGTCTGTGAAGCTCAGACACTGAACATGCGTGCGTCTCTTCTCAGGTGCACTTCCTCCACACCCCGCCTCCCTCCAAGGCTTCAGCCTGCCTCTCAGTGTTCCTCACAGGGAACCAGATTTCAGATTTACTGAAAGGAAAAGGTTAAGACTTGCTTTGCATTCAGTAGCCTTTGAAGAAACATAGACAAGCTTGAAGGCATTTCTTGCCCTTACAGAGCTTAGAATTAAGCTTTTGCTCTTCTGTTTTGGCTGTGATAAGCCACAACTGCCCCATAACATTTCACTATCAACATGCCATCCAAGTTTATTTATTCTAACATATAACAAGCAAAGGTGATTAATGTAAGAATACATAGAAGAACTATCTATAAGCCCTAAACATGTGAGCAAATGGATCTAGCAGAAGTGGGCAATTCTAGCAATATTATTATAGACATTATATGATATGCATTAATTAGTTAGACTCAAAAGTAGATAATAAAACAAGTGTAATTAAGGTGGTTTATATTCACATCACTAAAAATGAAATTCTAGGAGGATGTGATGTTTTCTGATGAAAGGCGAGTGCCTCCCCTCCGTGTCTGTGTTTCTGTTGCTTTTCTGTCACACAGCACACAGAGAAGGTGTGTGGAAAAGCAGAACTCTTCTCTACAATTAAGTATGAAACTGCTCTCCTCTAGGCTGGAATTTGAAGATGCCTTATAATGACTGTCCTCCCTGTCCTCTGACAGCAGCTGCTTCTCCCAGGAAGCTAATGAAGTGTATGCTAACACATTTGCATTGCTGTAATACGCCAGGTAATATTGTATTTCTCCAATAATATTCATCCATATCCATATCCTTCTAGTTTTACTACTACATTCTGACTTTGACCGTTGCTCCGTGACAACAGGATGTAGTTTCTATCTATAAGAAATGCCACAGATGTACTCTCAAGACAGAAGGGCAGCTGACCTAGAAGACAATTCTATGTTGCAGATAGCCAAACCTACGGTCTTTTCACAAGTTTTCACATTTTCAGGCCTTCAGGCAACTCCTTCCTCTATTGTTATATTAATCACCTTTGACTGTTGTGCACCGGGATCAACATATCTGGGGTGGGTACAGATGATGAAATGTTCTGGGATTATTAAGGCATGCTACAAAGAAAACAGATCACTAAGGATTTAAACTTAGAGCTGTGCCCTGGAAAACACCTGAGCATGGACACTGGCGTCTGTTTCAGCTTAATTGGCTAAGGACCATATAGGTCCCAGATGAGAGCATGTCCTTACTTACCAAGAGTCAGCCTGTCCCGGCTCTAGAAGATGAGGCAAGAACTAGAAGGAGAATAAGATACAAATAGGGTCCTTTATTTAATTTCAACAATTAAATAAAGGAGGTTAAAACATCCCTGTCCCACCTCTCCAGAGATATTATATGAAGATACATGAAATAATAAACACAGAGATTTACACAACGTGATATGAAAATAGTTCTTTAAAGAACAAAATGATCTTCTCCGGAAGGACCACACTGATGGACAGCAGCGCCAGCTCGGCTCTAACAGCCTCTTCCATGATTATGCACTTATTTACAATGCCTTTCATTTCTTTGTACTTTCTGCTAAGTACAATACACTAATGTACTATGGTTCATATATTCATTTGTTGGGTTTTTTTGTTTTTTTTTTGTTGTTGTTGTTTGTTTTTGTTTTTGTTTTTGTTTTGGTTTTGGTTTTGGTTTTGGTTTTGGTTTTGGTTTTGGTTTTGGTTTTGGTTTTGGTTTTGGTTTTGGTTTTGGTTTTGGTTTTGGTTTTTTCGAGACAGGGTTTCTCTGTGTAGCCCTGACTGTCCTGGAACTTACTTTGTAGACCAGGCTGGCCTCGAACTCAGAAATCCCCCTGCCTCTGCCTCCCAAGTGCTGGGATTACAGGTGTGCACCACCACCGCCCAGCTGGGTAAGTTCTATCACGGGCTGAATGCTTGTCTGGTAAAACTCAATTACCTGTCCGTTAGAACCTTATATTCTAACCATGGCACTACTGAGTAAGAGAAAGGGAACAAATCTGATTACTTTAAGTGCCAAGAGAAAAGGCCAAGCGAGGACCACACTTTGGGAACCTTGGGAAGGAGGAGCTTTCTTTGACCACATGCTAATGGATGATCTGAAGGGATGAAGGAGTGAGCGAGAAGCAGCAGGGAAAGCAGTCCCGAGCAATGGAAGGATGACTGGGGAGCACCATACACTAGTGTCAGGGAGGACGGGGCTCTAGGAGCAGAGACAGTGGAGAGAACAGTACAGAGGAACGTTAGAGGACACCAAAGAGGTCACACCGGTCATGACAAGCTCATGAGCCATTGAGCTCCACTATGGACCAGCCAGGGCATGGCCTACTAGGATATAACAAGACATGCCGGCTGCTCTGCTGTGGACAATGTAACAAAGATGCCAGATGGGAGCAGAGAAACCCTCCAAGAAGGCACATTGGGAATCCAAGAACCAAATAAAGATGGCGTGACCTAAGGTGTAGGCAATACATGTAGTGGGAGATAACTAGATTCTTGGGATGCTGTGAAGAAAGAAGAGCCTGGACTGGCTGATGGCCAGTATCACGAGATCCTGCAGTGCTGCTGATAGAGTTAAGGCATAGACTTGGAGGAAAAGTGCGAAAGTCAGTTCTGGGTTTGTTAGACATTTGAGATACCACCCGAATGGACAGGTGAGCAGACAAGGGTGGAAGGCTAGAGGAAGATCCAGGTTGTATACAACGACTTGGAGTATTTGAAGGCAAACTTCATCAAAGCTTGAAGCCTGGTAATGTTTCACAGGAAGAGTAAGAAAAATACCTAGAGTATCCAGGCAAGAGAGGACTGAGAATACCAGAAGGGATTGAGTCTGGTGGACAAAATAACAGTAGTAGGAGAACATATGACATATCTATAGTGTCATTTCCTTTCAGACAAACTTGTTAGACGTATATCCATACTGGTCTTTGCTTGTACTGGTAACCTATTGCTGCTTAACAAACAGGCCCTTCTAAAGCCACACTCATTTGTTACTTCACTGTGGCTACCAGAAAGGAGTCTGGGCATCTCCCCTTGGGGCTCTCTGGACTTCAGGGTCTCCCAGACTGCAGTGTTGACTGGTTGAGTGCTCCTCAGAGGCTCACTAAAAGTACTTGTTTCCAAGTTGCCCTAGGTTATGGACAGAATTCACTTTCTGGAGGCTGCAGGGCTGGGATTCCAGGTTCTTGCTGGAAGCTGTTTTCGGTTACAGATTTAAATCTGAAATGTGCTCTCTGTGTTTTGAATGTCTATTCCTCAGTTTGTGGTTCTACTTTTGGAAGCTGTGCAGGCAGAGCCTAACTGATGAATGTGGCTCACTAGAGGTGGCTTCTTTAAGGTGATAATCTGTCTCCTGACTGTGGCCTCCCCAGGTGCTTCTGGAGCCCTCTGTGATGGGATCAGCAGGAGCCAAAACAAATCTCTCTGTCCTCACTTGGTTTCTGCCAGGAGCTTTATGATCACTGCAAGGCAAAGGAAGTAACTCTGTTCTTTGACAGTTTGGTTTCACCAGCGTGGAGTCCTCCTCCTCTGCAGTTTGCACCATTGAGTCAGTGAAAGATGGTGATTCTAGCAAGTCTGCAAAAGACATGGAATCTTGCCTGTCAGAACCACCACCTTGGTCTCTAGAGAGTATTCCCTTTGCTCCTGTCATATGCTGTTGCTAAGGAGGAAAGTGTTGCCACAGCCCAGGCTCAGCAGAGGAATCCCATGGGATGGTGTCTCAGTTAGGGTTTCTATTGCTGCAATAAAACACCATGGCCAAAAAGCACGTTGGGGAGGAAAGGGTTTATTCTATGTACAGTTCCATATAACAGTTTATCATCAAAAGCAGCGAGGGCAGGACCTCACAGAGAGTAGGAGGAATGATACTTGCTGACTTGCTTCTCCATAGCCTGCTCAGCTTGCTTTCTTATAAAACCCAGGGCCACCAGCCCAGAGATGGTATCACCCACAATGGGCTGGGTCCTCCCATCTATCACTAATTATAAAAATGCTTTACAGCTTGATCTTATGGGGGTATTTTCTCAACCAGTCATCTCTCTGCCTTGATGACTCCAGCTTGTGTCAAGTTGCTATAAAACCAGCAAGTACAGACAGATACCAGTGTCTGCTGAATCCCACCTACCACATTCATAATCAAGCCTGAAATTGCTAAAAGACTCATACATTTCAGCAAAGTATCTATCACCCATTTGTCATTTAAAAAAGAAGGAAGACCAAGAAAAAGACACTTTCATACAGTCATTGGGGTTAAAGTAGGACTCTGCTTTCACACAGAGAATAAAATAGAAAATGAACCAGAAAAACCAGTTCAAACATTCCAATGATAATTTAAAAATATTCTCATTTGTTGCTTTTTCTTGTTCTTATCACAATCATGGTAATTTGCAGCCTAAATAACCTAATTTATTGACTCAAAAGCACACAACTAGATTACACCACCCCGTGCTTATTTTATTGCTGGAATTGTGTGGTCAGATATGCCCCATTCCCCTCTACCTGCACACCCCACCCCTCTACCCCCACCTGCCCACCTATGCCAAGCTTCAGTCTTCTTATCTACACCTAGGGACAATGAAGGTTTCTGTTCTATAGAACTGACACAGAAGTAAGTATCATAATTCATTTGTGATGATCAGCACAGTGCCCAGGAGACGGTAAGAGATTATTATGCTTATTACACAGATTTATCAGAACAGGAAAACACATCCAACAGGTTATGTACCCACTAGGTTTTAGTTTTCAACTTAAAATGCCATTTCATGCTTATATCTCCTGAATATTTTCCAAATTAAAAGGTCAAATGACACAGAATAGAGTGGATAAGATGAAAAGTACTGAAATTTGCCTACATTTAAATTCTGCATCTCCGCTTCTGGCTGTGCTGTTTTGCAAGGGTTAGCCTACATGTGGTCCCATTAATTCCTCTAAAGCCAAACTTCCATGTGACTCTATTGACCTCTGAGAGGCTCTGTTACCCTCTGTGTGGCACCATTAACTCCGAATGGCCCAGCTAACCACTATGTGGCTTCGCTAATCTCTATGTGACTCTCTTTATGCCTCTGTTAACCTTCAAATGACACTCTCACCTGTGCAATGAAGATAATAGTGCTATTCCCTTCAAACAGTGTGGTTAGGATTAGATGAAATAATTCATACAAAGAATTATCACAATGGTAGTTCATACCAAGTCATATTAATACCCACCAGGGAGTAAGTTCTCAGACTAGAGTAACCATAAGTAGCAGAATAGTGAATAGTGACTAATCAGAAATACCAATAGGAAAAGTACTGTCTATTGTTACCATATGTGGAGCTTTTCCTATGTGTTTTTGCAGTCACTTTGAATGCAAGCTAGCTAGTACTATATTTCAGTTTGGGGATTACGGATTAGTTAAGATTCTATTTGGAATTGTATAATCAATAAATTTTCAAACAATAAAAATATAGAAATCCAGAAAACAAATTACTTTGCAAAACAAGAAAAAATTATTTCCTATACTCAATTTTAAGGAAAGACCTAATCATAATTTAGAATTCAGTCTTAGAAATGGAATGAAATTGGCTTATTAAAAACTCATTTGTTTTTCAAGGACTTCTAGAAACTTCATCATAAAGCAGTGCCTGCCTGCAAACCAGTGATTAGGAAGTTCCGGCCAAGACAAATTTAACTATGAGAACCAGAATGAAAGCTGATGGACCAATGAACAGAGGGCTGTCACTTCCAACTACAGGGCAGGCAGACACCATTCCAAGTCTACACATGGAACACTGAGCCACGTGCATGGTAATCACTGGGAGCTAATCACATGGGGACAGGTGTCCCAAATAAGTCACAAGCCACTTGCTCATAATCACAGATACTATACTTATTCTGTATATTATTTCTTAGTGGAAAGAGACATCTTTGAAATTTTCCTGATGATCCATCCCACATACTGCTCTTCAGTTTTTTCTCACCTCTGTTCCCCTGCCCCCTTTTAAAAATCACTTTAACTCATTAAAGTACTGCACAATTTGTTGTCACAAGCTGACTACACTAAGGTAAACATTTTAAAATATAAAGTTGACACCTCTAATTTCTAATATGTTTTTCACAGTCTTAGTTAATGGAAATTAAAGTATATTCAATGATATTTAAAGGGAAAGTTTTGAAAATATATGTGCTATATAAAACAATGAAATTTCTTCACAGTAAAGTTTCTTGATGTATGTATGTTTATGTACACACACACACACACACACACACACACACACACACACATTTTAGTCAAGCTTTTGTACTTTCATGATTCATCCAGAAATTAAGGCAGGGTTTTCCCATAAGAAAATTTTTCCCTTTATTTTGTGCATAATGAAGCAAATTCTCTTTGATAGTGCAAGTTTAATATCCTGAATCCAAACTGCTTAGGAGTAGAAACATTTGGATTTGGGGAGTTTTTGAAATTTGGAACAATTTTTTATTCATATTTAGACAAATTACAAGTAGGACCTATATCTACTCAGAAGCTTCGTTTATGCTTTCTATGAGGTTCATGATATAGCCTTAAAAGCAATTTATGTAATATCTTTAGGGGATTTTGCCATCATAGTTGGTTTTTGCCAGGTGTAGATTTTTTCAAACCATATTATCTTGTCAGTATCTAAACACTTTCATGCTTTGAAAGATATGTGATACCAAAATCCAGTAATGCCACCTTTTGGGAGGTAGAGACAGGAAGATCAGAAGTTCAAGTCATTGCAGTGGTTTAAATCTCTCCATAGGCTGATAATTTGTAGACTTGGTCTCCAGTTGAAGGTACTGTTTGGGAGGTGATAGAACTTGTATGAGTTGGACTGTGAGGTTTACAGTCTGATACTGCCTCCACTGCCTCTCTCTCCCTCTCTCTCTCTCTCTCTCTCTCTCTCTCTCTCTCTCTCTCTCTCGTTCCCATCACTCCCTGTCTTTGCTGTATGTGGGCAGGGAGGTGAAAGGAGATCTCTCTACTTTCTGATTGCCCAGATTTATGCTCCTACTGCTATGCTTCCCTGCCATGGAGGACTGTATCCTCCCCAGACCCTGGAAATGTAAAATAAAGTAAACTTTTCTAAGTTGCTGTTTGTCATGGTATTTTGTCTCAATAATAGAAGTATAACTAATATAACCATCCTTACCTACCTTAACTACATAAAGTTCAAGTCCATTCTGGACTACATAAAGTGTGTGTTGTGGAAAATATTAAAAAAGACTACAGGCACTATTGCCAGCAACTCTGCACCAGCAGGCTGACGGGCCATGCATTAGCAGAAAATGGCTGTCCTATTATAATCTTGTGGAGACTCTGACTCAGAGCTCCAAAGTCTCTTCACCCAGTTTGCGAAATTTCAACTGGTGGGTTGCTAACATGACAGCCCCATGCTTCAAAACCTCCATGACCTTTGTGGTGCACCTCAGGCAAACCCACACTTTGCCACCATACCTTTCTCTCTTGAACCCAGATGAGCTACTGTGTGAAGGAAAACACAACACAAACTTAGTTCAGAAACAACGGTAACTCAATCGCTGGGCACAACAACTAAAATCCAAATCTTGTAAACCTTATTAAATCTAAATCCTCCAGTGGTAGATCCTGATGCATCTGCCATTGAACAGGGAGATGGGCTAATTACATCTTGTCTTCACATTATCCCTGTCCAAAAAGACCTAACTCTCTCCTGCTTCCTTTCTTCCCCTATCCAACCAGGAAGTCCTGCCTACTCACCCAGTGA
This sequence comes from Apodemus agrarius, assembly GCA_964023405.1. Lineage (NCBI taxonomy): Eukaryota > Metazoa > Chordata > Mammalia > Rodentia > Muridae > Apodemus > Apodemus agrarius. Next base: position 146,510,160 of record OZ030009.1, on the reverse strand, counting down.
TTGGCTCCTTTATTCATTAGGGGATTGGTTCACAAGAAGTCACCTGGGTACATGACTCACTGCTTGTCCATAGCCCCTCCCAGGAAAGCAGATTTAGCATAAAAATACAAACAGCACCAGACCCAGGCCCATCCACAACAAATCTGTCTTAAATAAAAGGAAGGTGTACACTTATTTTTCAAAACCTACTTTAACAAAGGTCCTTAAACACTTCAATCTTCCTTTTATCCCACCCACCAAAAGTAGGGCAGAAGGATGGTCAATAGGACAAGGAGGGTGTAGACCTGTTTAGAAGTCATTCTTTGGGGTAATTCCAATTACTCATTGTCAGGATATTAGCAGACTAGTCTAAAACACCAAACACAAATCAGTAGCAGTGGCTTGATCCAGAAGAAATTGTAAGGCTCTGCTGAATTGGCACAAGTCCATGGAAGTGGCAAAAAGTTAGAATACCAATGCAAGATTCTATAAGTCACACCAAGCCAAGATTCGTAAAGACCAGCAAAGCATTGCATGGCTTACTAATGAAAGAGTGTCCTCAGCAAAGACCAGCAAAGCGATACAAGGCAAACCAGTGCAAGAGTGTTGTTCACTGTCTGTTGGGTTCTACTTATACTCTTTCCAAACATCCTTTCAAGTATTTGCATCAGCAATATATCAGACAGCTTCCAGAAAAAACATCACATGACTCAGCTAAGTCTCTAAAAAAGCCAAAAATGTCCACTTCAGAAGGGGTTAGGTTTAATAAGAGTTAGGAAGTCGATTCAGCTTTACTTCTGATGTTGATTGCATTTAGAAGCTATTTCTCTTAGCATAAGATAAAGAGAACCTACTCATTCATGTTTGAAATATGTCATATTTGGGGTTAGGAGTGCTCAGTCTGAATCTGAGAGTCAGTCTAGACCAAACAGAAAATCAATCTCTCTCTCTCTCTCTCTCTCTCTCTCTCTCTCTCTCTCTCTCTCTCTCTCTCTTCTGTGTCTCTCAAAAACCAGGGCTTTTGTAAAAATGGGAAAGTTGCTTTGTACAAAGAAAACCTCTATTGGAAGAGAAAATTAAAACTCTTTGCTCAAAAAGGTGAACACACCATCTTTAATTAGTTCTTACTTCAAAAGGTTTTAACCAAATTTAGTAGGAAAATGTATAACAGCAGCACAGTGAACAATCTCTGAATACACAGTGGAAATCCAGCAGAATGTCAGTGGACTAAGTTCATCTAGGGTCACTGGTTGCTGTAGAAAGAGAGGAAGAAGTACACAAGCGTGCCTTTCAATTCACCTTGCAAGTTGGTTCTATGAAAAAGACAGGAAAATATGGTTAACCTAGTCCTTGTATCTAAGTCTATTACTCCAATTAACTAGAATTATCCTTTTTTTAAAAAAGCTCCCATTCTGTAAGTACAGCTAAAATTAATTTTTGTTTATTTTTTTAAATTTGAAAACCATTTCAGGTTTACCTGTGACATGGAGTGACCTTAGAAGCCATTGTTCACAAATTCAACATGAGATAAAGTAGAATCAATTGCTACATTTATCTTTCTAAACATTGTTTAGCTATTAATAATATAATAATTATTATATCAACTATATATAGTAATGGGATTCACTGTGGTATTTCCACACATGCATACATCATACATTGAGCATCTCTGTCCATACTTCTTTCAACCACTTCCTCCCTTTCCTCCTTCCTTTCCTCATCCTTTCTAGTCTACATTCATGCCTCTACTAATTTTAAGCCATTTTTCCTTTTCATTTTTCTTCATATAACAGAAAACATGTAATATTTATCTTCCAGCAGATGGCTATTTTCTCTTAATATGATGTTCTTTAGTTTCACTCATTTTTCTACATTATTTATTCATATGGATGAATACTACTAGTGTGTGTATGCATGTGTATATGTGTGTGTGTTCATGTGCATGTGTGTGTGTGTGTGTAAAATATCCACCCTCACATGATTACAATGGCATTTCATTTTATTTATGACTTCTTTTTCCATTGTGGCTAGTGATATTGTGTGACATGGACCAGCAGTTTGTTCCTTAGTGTCAAGTTCCTAAAGAGGATGATGGCTAGAAGATGAGAAGATTAAGAAGATAGTTAAGTTTGAGATTTGAGATAATTCAGTCTAACACCACCTGATGACTCAAGTAAACAAGCTTATGAAGAAGTATATCTGTTTATTATTATTCTTTCACAATTACAGCCTGAGTACAGTTTCTCCTCTCCTTCCCTCAGTCTCTTCCCCACACTTCTCCTCTCCCACAGATTCACCCCCAAATCAACTCCTACCTCTGCTTCCTCTCAGATAAGAGCAGACCTCCCAGGGATATCAAACACTGGATAACAAGCTAAACAAAGAACAGTCACTTACCATTACATCAAGTCTGGAAGAGACAACCCAGTAGGAGGAATAGGGTCCCACAAGTAGGCAAAAGAGTAAGAGATAATCCCTACTACCAGTGGTAAGAATTCCACCAAAAACCAAGCTACTCGACCACAACTTATATGCAGAGGATCTAGGTCAGACCTCTCCTAATCTCTGCAAGAACCGTGATCAATTACCCATCAATTGATCCTATGGACCCTGATCTCTTGGTGTCCCTGATGCCTCTGGTTCCTCCAATTCTTCATCCTCTTCCTTCATAGGACCCCCTAAGCTCTACCTACTAATTGGCCTGTGGGACTATGCATCTGCTCCCATCAGTTGTTGGGTAAAACCTCTCTGGTCTCTCTGATGGTGATTGTGCTAGGTTTTAATTCCAGAACACTCTGCATGTAGGACAAACTGTGTGTCTCAGGTTTTGTGGCTGGATTAGCATCACAATCCCTCCACTTGAGACCTTACCAGGTTGTAGAAGATGGTCAGTTCAGGCTCTGTGTCCCCTATTACTAAGAATCTTTGCTAGGGTTACTCATAAATTCCATGGAGTCCGAATTGCATTATATTTCAATTTCCCTTCCAAAATGCCCACAAATTCCAGTCATTTCTTCTAATATTTCCTTCCTTCCTTCCTTCCTTCCTCTGAACCTGATCCTGCTTATTCCCAACCCCAATTACCCTCAGGCCACCAGTAAAATCTATTCTACTTCCCTTTCCCAGAGAGGTCCTTGCACACCCTCTCTGCTAAACCATTCTTATTACAACCCACAACGTCTCTGGATCTGTGGATTGTAGTATATTTATCCTTTACTTTATAGCTAATATCCACTTATAAGTGAGTACATACCATGTTTGTCTTTCTCGGGTTGGGTTACCTTACTCAAGCTTTTTTTCTTGTTCCATGCAATTTCCTGCAAATTTTGTGATGTCATTGTTTTTAACAGCTGAGTAGCATTCCAATGCATGAATGTACCATATTCTCTATACATTATTCAGTTGAGGGAGATCTGAATAGTCTCCAGTTTCTGGCTATTGTGAATAAAGTTACTATGAACATACTTGAGCAAGTGTCTGTATGGTGAGTAGGAATGTTCTTTTCCCAGGAGTGATATACCTGAGTCTTATGATAGATCTAATCCCAAATTTCTAAGAAACCATAATGTTGATTTCCATAGTGACTGTCAAAGTTTGCACTCCCATCAACAGTGGAAGAGTGTTCCTCTAGATCTACACCCTCATCAACATGAGCTATCACTTGTGTTTTTTATCTTAACATTCCTACAGGTGTAAGATGGAATCTAAAAGTCATTTTGGTTTGAATTTTCCTGATATCTAAGGGCGTTGAACATTTCTTTAGGTGTTTCTCAGACATTTAAGATTCCTCTATTGAGAATTCTCTATTTAGATATGTATCCTGTTTCCTAATTGGATTATTCGGTTTGTTGATATCTAGTTTTTGACAGTACTTTATATATTTTGGATATATGTCCTTGACAGATGTGGAGTTGGTGAAAATCTTTTCCCATTCTGTAGACTGCCATTTTGTCCTACTGACAATGTCCTTTGCCTTACAGAAGCTTTCACTTTCATGAAGTCAACATTTATTAATTGTTGATCTTAATGCCTTTGCTATTGGTTTTTTTTTTTTTTTTTTAAGGAAGTTATCTCCTGTGTCAATGTGTTCAAGGCCGGTTTTTACTGAGGCCTTTGATCCACTTAGACTTGAGTTTTATGCAGGGTGATAGATATGGATATATTTGCATCCCTCTACATGTAGACATCTAGTTAGACCAGCACCATTGGTTGAAGATACATTTTTTCCCATTGTATAATTCTGGTTTCTTCATCAAAACTCAGGTACCCATAGGTTTTAAATATAAAATATATTTATATTTCTGGGTATTTGATTCTATTCCATTGATCAACCTGCCTATTTTATTCCAATACCATATAGTTTTGTTTTACTATAGCTCTGAAGTATAGCTTGAAATCAAGGGAGTGATACCTTTAGAACTACTTTTATTGTACAGAATTGTTCTAGCTATTGTGGGTTTTATGTTTTTTCATATGAACTTGAGTATTATTCTTTCAAGATCTATAAAGAATTGTGTTGGAATTTTGATAGAGATTTTATTACTGAATCTGAAGATTGATTTTTGGTATGATTGCCATTTTCATTATGTTAATCTTATGATCCATGAGCAAGAGATCTATTGTTTGATTCTTTCTTCGGTTTCCTTCTTCAAAGACTTAAAGTTATTGTCATACAGGTCTTTCACTTGGTTAGAGTAACCCCAAAATATTTTATATTATTTTTGGCTATTATGGTGTTGATTCTCAGATTTTTTTCTCAGCCCATCGATCATGTACATATAGAAAGGCTACCTATTTTTTTTTTTGAGTTACACTTCTATCCAGCCACTTTACAGAAAGTATTTATTAGCTGTAGAAGATTCTGGGTAGAAGTTTTGGCATCATGTATGTATACTATCATATCATCTCCAAATAGTGATATTTTTTACTTCATTTTCAATTTGTATTCTTTCAATCTCCTTTAGTTGTTTTATTGTTTTATCTAGGACTTCAAGCACTATTTGAATTGATATGGAGTGAGTGGGGAGCCTTGTGGAATTGCATTAAGTTTCTCTTCATTTAATTTCTTGTTGGTTACAGGCTTGCTGTAAATGGCCTTTATTATGTTTTGATATGTTATTTGTATTCCTAATCTAAGGCTTTAATCATGAAAGGATGTTGGATTTTGCCAAAGGATTTTTCAACACTAATGATATGATAACATGCCTTTTTTTCCTGTTTGTTTTATGTTGGATTACATTAAAAGATTTTTATATGTTAAACCATTCCCACAGCTCCAGGATGAGGCATACTTGATTATGGTGGATGATCTTTTTAATGTGTTCTTGAACTTGGTTTGCAAGTATTTTATTTTATATGTTTTCATCAACATTCATGAGGGAAATTGGACTATAATTCTCTTTCTGGTTGGATCTTCATGTAGTTTGGGTATCAAACTGATAGTGGCTTCATAAAATAAGTTTGGCAACGTTCCCTCTGTTTCAATTTTGTAGAATAATTTTAGAAGCATTGGTATTAACTCTTCTTTGAATATGTAGTAGAATTCTGCACTAAAACCATCTTACTTATAATAGTTGGGTAACTTCTAATGACTACCTCTCTTTCCTTGAGGGTTATAGGTCTATTTATATTGTTGATCTGATCTTCATTTAACTTTGGGAAGTGGTATTTATAAAGAATTGGCAATTTCTTTTAGGTTTTCCAATTTTGTGGAGTACTCATTTTTGAAGTGTGACTTAATGACTCTTTTGATTTCTTCAGTGTCTGTTGTTATGTTCCTTATTTTGTTTGATTTTGTTAATTTGGATAGTCTTACTCTGCCTCTTAGATTTGTCTATCTTGCTGATTTCCTGAAAGATTTGTCTATCTTGCTGATTTCCACAAAGAACCAACTCTGTTTCCTTGATTCTTTGTATCATTCTTTTATTGATTTCAGCCTTCATTATGATTATTTCTTGGTATTTATTCCTCTTGGGTGTGTTTATTTCTTTTGTTCTAGAGTTTCCAGGTGTGCCTTTAAGTTGTTAGTATGCGATCTCCCTATTTGTTTTTAATGAAGATTCTTAGTGTTATGAACTTTCCTCTTAGCACTGTTTTCATTGTGTTCCATAAGTTTGGGTGTGTTGTGCATCCATTTTCATTGACTCCTAGAAAGTCTTTAATTTCTTTATTTCTTCCTTGACACAGTAGCTGTTCACAGTAGTGTTATTCAATTTCCATGAGTTATTAGGCTTTGTGTTATATCTCTTGTTGATTCACCATTGAGCCATAGTGATCCAAAATGAAATAAGGGGGTTAATTAAATATACTTGTAGTTATTGAGATTTGCTTTGTGACTGAGTATGTGGTCAGTTTTGGAAAGGTTCCCTCAGGTGCTGAGAAGGTGTATTCCTTTTGTGTTTGTGTTTGGTATACATCTGTTAGCTCTATTTGATTAATATTGTCATTTTGATCCATTATTACTTGGTTTAGTTTTTGTTTAGATGACATGTTAATTGGTGAGCCTGGGGTATTGAAGTCTGCTATGAATGTGTGAAGTTTGATATGTGATTTAAATTTTAGTAGTATTTGTTTTATAAGCATAGGTGCCCTTGTGTTTGAGCATATGTGTTCAAAACTGAGATGTCATCTTGGTGGGCTTTTCCATTTATGAGTATGAAATATCCTTCTCCATCTCTTTTGACTAATATTGCTTTGAAGTCTATTTTGTTACTATTGGGATAGCTACACCAGCTTGCTTTTTGGGTCCATTTATTTGGAAAATCTTTTTTCAACCCTGTACTTTTAGGCAATTCTTATCTTTGATCTTGTAGTATTTTTTTTTATCCAGTAGATGGATGAACCTTGTTTTCATATCCATTTTGTTAGCCTGTATCATTTCATTGGGGAATTGTACCATTAGTATTGAGAGATATTAATGACCAATGCTTATTAATTCCTGTCATTTTGGTGGTGGTGGTTCTCTCTCTCTCTCTCTCTCTCTCTCTCTCTCTCTCTGTGTGTGTGTGTGTGTGTGTGTGTGTGTGTGTGTGTGTCTGTGTGTGTCTGTGTGTGTCTGTGTGTGTGTGTTGTGTTTCCTTTCTTTGGGTTTTGCTGGTATGAGATTCATGGGTGTACTTAACTTTTCCTTCTACTACTTTCTCTAGGGCTCAATTTGTGGATAGGTATTGTTTAAATTTGATTTTGTCATGAAATATCTTGTTTTCTCTATCTGTGGTGACTGAGCATTTTTCTGAGAATAAAAATCTAGGCTGGCATCTATGGTTTCTTCATGTCTTCAAGACCTCTGTCCAGACAATTCTGACTTGTAGTGTCTCCACTGAGAAATTAGGTATAATTTTAATAGGTCTGCCTTTATATATTACCTAGCTTTTTTCCTTTGCAGCTTTCAATATTCATTTTTTGTTCTGTTGACTTAGTATTTTGATTTTTATGTGGCTCAGGGAATTTCTTTTCTAATCCAATCTATTTGTATGATTCTTGTACCCTTGTAGCCATTTTCTTCATGTTAGTAAACCTTCCTTCTGTGATTTTTTATATCTCCTTGCACTAAGCTCAACTCCAAGTGGATCAAGGACCTCCACATAAAACCAGACACACTAAAACTAATAGAAAAGAAACTGGGGAAACCCTTGAGGACATTGGCTCAGGGGGAAAATTCCTGAACAGAACACCAATTGCTTATGCTCTAAGAGCAAGAATAGACAAATGGGACCTCATAAAATTACAAAGTTTCTGTAAGGCAAAAGACACTGTCAAAATGACAAATCGGCAACCAACAAATTGGGAAAAGATCTTCACCAACCCCACATCTGACAGAGGGCTAATAGCCAATGTATACAAAGAACTCAAGAAGTTAGACCCCAGAAAACCAAATAACCCTATCTAAAAATGGGGTACAGAGCTACACAAAGACTTTTCACCTGAAGAAATTCAGATGGCTGAGAAACACCTTAAAAAATGTTCAACATCATTAGTCATTAGAGAAATGCAAATCAAAACAACCCTGAGATTTCATCTCACACCAGTCAGAATGGCTAAGATTAAAAACTCAGGAGATATCAGGTGTTGGCGAGGATGTGGAGAAAGAGGAATACTCCTTCACTGCTGGTGGGACTGCAAGCTAGTACAACCACTCTGGAAATCAGTCTGGTGGTTCCTCAGAAAAATGGACATGATACTTCTGGAGGACCCAGCCATACCACTTCTGGGCATATACCCAGAAGTTTCCCCAGCATGCAATAAGGATACATGCTCCACTATGTTCATAGCAGCCTTATATATAATAGCCAGAAGCTGGAAAGAACCCAGATGTCCCTCAACGGAGGAATGGATACAAAAAAAATGTGGTATATATACACAATGGAGTACTATTCAGCCATTAGAAACAATGAATTCATGAAGTGAGGTAACACAGTCTCAAAAGAATACCCATGGTATGCACTCACTGATAAGTGGATATTAACCTAGACTGTTGGGACACCAAAGACACAATCCACATATCAAATGATATCCGACAAGAAGGAAGGGGTGGACACTGGTGCTGGAAAGGATCAAAACATCAGTGTAAGGGAATACCAGAACAGGGAAGTGGGAAGGGGTGGATGGGGGAACAGGGGGAGGGAAAAGGGCATGTGAGACCTTTGGGGGATGGGGAACCAGAAAAAGGGAAATGAAATGTAAATATAGAATATATCCAATAAATAATCTAAAAAAAAGAATTCATTAATTTTTATTTATTCATTTTACATATCAATCATTGCCCACAATCCTGGTCACTCCCTCTCTCAATTTTTTCTCCATCCCTTCTCTCCTTCTCCTCTGAGAGGATGGATGTCCCTCTTGGTTCTCCCTTCATCTTGGCACTTTAAGTCTTTCAGGGCTAGGCACATTCTCTCCCACTGAGGCTAGACAAGGTAGCCAAGCTCAAAGAACATACCCCACATACAGGTAACAACTTTTGGGATAGTTCCTTCTCGAGTTGTTTGAGACCCACATGAAGATTGAACTGTACAACTACTACATATGTATGGAGGACCTAGGTCCAGCCTGTATTATTTTTAGGGTTGGTTTTTCATGGTGTCCCTGTTTTCCTGGGTGTTTTGTATTAGAAAATGTTTAGATTTAACATTTTTTTGACTGAGAAATCCATGTCTTCTCTGTTATCTTCAACGTGTAAAATTCTCTATCTCTTGTATTCTGCTGATGATGCTTGCATCTGTAGTTCCTGTTTGCCTGCCTTGATTTTTCATCTCCAGGATTTCTTTTGTTTGTGTTGTCTTATTACTTTTATCTCGATTGTGTGGTCATTAATAATTTCCTTCACCTGCCTATTTGTTTTATTTTTCTTGGCTTTCTTGGTATTCTTTCAAGAATTTAGGAATTTCCTCCAAATTTTTGTTTGTTGTTTCCTTAGTTTGTTTAAGGGATTTTTTCGCCATTTCCTCTTTAAGGACCTCTACCTCTGTCATATATTTGGCTTAAAGGTCATTTTCTTGTGCTCAGGTCTTGCTGTCACAGGATAGCTGAACTCTTATTGTGCCATATTCCCAGGCCATTGTTAATTGTGTTCTTACACTAATGTTTAGGCATCAGAATTTAGGATGACTACATGTCTAGGTGAGGATTTCTAAGTTCCTCTCTCTTGGATTGGTGCTTTGTTCTTTGGTTCTCTTTCCTTTTTGGTCTTCTGGTCCTTGTGGTCTGGATTTATGATAGATAGTGTGACCTCTGATCCAGAAAGGAATATCCTCTGTCCAAGTCTGATGTTGGACCTCTCTCTGGTAGCCAGCTTGGCCTTTGACAGAGAAGTTAGTATCCACCGGAGTTGGGGGAGCCAGGATGGGATAAGGTGATGAGGAAAGAAGTGGGGACTGTGGACACTGATTGAGTTGAGGAGGTCACCTGGTGACCTATCTGTGGTTTTATAGACTGGTATGGTCTCTGGTCTAACATAAAATCTCTGCCCGAGTTTGCCTATCTGTTTTTCTGACTTGTTTGGCCTATGTCTGTTCTTCAAACTACAGTAGTCTGCACCAGTTTTTCTGAGTTACTTGAATTGCACCTAAGCAACTGAAGTCTGCAGAAGTTGGGGTCAGGGGGACAGCAATGGGGCAGGAGATGGGGCAGGATGGAGGAGGCAGTGGATTGGGTCTTGGGAACTGAATCTAGGATCTAGGTAGTGGGGGAGTTCCACAGGCAGACAGGTCAGGTACCTGTTCTTCTGACTGGTGTGACCTGCACCTCAGGAGTGGAAGCCCTCTGGAGTTGGAGCAGGATAAAGAAGTGGAGTGAGAGTTAAGGTGGAATGGGACAGTGGAGTGGATCTTTGGGAACTGAACCTAGGGAGTAGGGCTGTTTAGCTGGCAGGCATGTCACTCACCTACTTTTCTGACTGTGATGTGCAGAATCTTTTGTTTTGTTTTTTGGGTTTTTTTGATATATTTTTTATTTTCTATAATTTTTTTGTTTACATTCCAAAGGCTTTCCCCTTTCCCAGTTCCCCCCTCACCATATGTCCCATAAGTCCTCTTCCCTCAGCCCATTCCCCACCCCATCCCCATTTCTCTGTTCTGATACTCTCCTACAAAACTGGATCCAGTCTTTTCAGGACCAGGGTCCTCTCCTTCCTTCTTCTTGGGAATCTTTTGATTTGCTAATTGTGCCTTGAGTATTCAGAGCTTTGGGGCTCATTAATATCCACTTATCAGTGATTGCATTTCATGCGTATTCTTTTGTGATTGGGTTAATTTACTTAGGATGATAATTTCCAGATCCAACCATTTGCCTACAAATTGCATGATTTCATTATTTTTAATTGCTGAGTAGTATTCCATTGTATAAATATACCACATTTTCTGTATCCATTCCTCCTTTGAGGGACATCTGGGCTCCTTGCAACTTCTGGCTATTATAAATAAGGCTGCTATGAACATAGTGGAGTATGTGTCTTTATTGTATGCAGGGGAATCCTCTGGGTATATGGCCAGGAGTGGTATGACAGGGTCCTCTGGAAGTATCATGCACAATTTTCTGATGAACCGCCAGACTGATTTCCAGAGCGGTTGTACCATCTTGCAATCCCACCAACAGTGTAGGAGTGTTCCTTTTTCTCCACATCCTCGCCAGCACCTGTTGTCCCTTGAGTTTTTAATCTTAGCTATTCTGACTGGTGTGAGGTGGAATCTCAGGGGATGGAAAAATATTTCATGCTCTTGGATTGGCAGGATCAATATAGTAAAAATGACCATCTTGCCAAAAGCAATCTATAGATTCAATACAATCCTCATCAAAATCCCAAATCAATTCTTCATAGATCTAGAAAGAGCAATTCTCAAATTCATCAAAAAACCCAGGATAGCTAAAACTATTCTCAACAATAAAAGGACTTCTGGGGAAATCAATATCCCTGACCTCAAGCAGTACTACAGAGCAATTGTGCTAAAAACTGCATGGTATTGGTACAGTGACAGGCAAGTAGATAGATCAATGGAATAGAGTTGAAGACCCAGAAATGAACCCACACACTTATCGTCACTTGATCTTTGATAAAGGAGCTACAACCATCCAGTGGAAAAAAGATAGCCTTTTCAACAAATGGTGCTGGTTCAACTGGAGGTCAACATGCAGAATCTTATATACAGTTTTCAGGAGAAAGTGGAACAGTGTCAGTGGCTGGGACATACACTGGGACCAAGTCAGCTAAGGCTAATTAAACAATGTAGCACAAGAACAACACATGGTGTCCTAAGGAGTTATGGTCCAAGTACAGAGCATTAGGATGGGAAAATCATTTTCTTGAGACCCAAAGCAATAGCTTCTCCAAAGCCCTTGGCAATTACTGGCTCTGCTGTGCATATCCCTGGTTAAAAGAAGATGAAACATTTCTTTTCCATACAGCAGGATCTCAGGGAAATCTTGGGGTCAATCTAGCCCTCAACCGCTAGGTATTTTCACACACACACACACACACACACACACACACACACACACAGTTTGTATTTTCTTCAGTGTCTATTCAGATATTCTGTCCAACAGATAATTGTTGTAGCCCAAGCTAGTTTCTATGTAACTGAGAATGAACTTCTACCTCCACCTCTCCTATTCTGGCATTACATATGTGCACCACTAGATAGTGCTGAGGGATAAACCCAGAGCTTCATAAATGCTATACAACAATTCCTCCAACTGAACTCCATTGCCTGCCCACTCTATATCATTTGTTTGCTTATCCTCACTTAATTTAGACAGCCCAGACTTTCTATTGCTTGAATATCCCCATTTAAGTTTTATTTGATATACATTTTAAAAACTAATTTTAAGACTATATACTAATCTGAATTTAGTATTTTATGTTTATTATCAGCTGTTAAGTTTTAGCACAGAACTTAAACGAGTACACCCCACAGTTCATGTTTTATAAAAGCACAGCTCAAGAATCTCATGGAGCTGAAAAGAAATGAGAAGGTAAAATCTTTCTGAATCAGATGATCATAAGCAACAATAGACCCATGGGTCCATGAATATATGCATGAATTCACCTACTTAGAGAGCTTACTCTGATATTTCATTTCACTTCTGCTTTGTCACTATGCTCTCTACCCAAGATAGTTTCAAATACTGGTCTTTTCACAACAATGCATCTTAAAATTATTTAAATACAAGAAGTTAATGTACCTACCCTGATTAGCCTTGGAACAGGGTTGCATGATCTTGAATTTAAAAAAATAAAATAAAAAATATTTGCCTCTAGAACTAGCTCCCTATGGTTGGGCAATACCAGCATGGGGTAGTCTCACCCACAGGGCTGCACTCTGCTGCTGTGATAATCTGGCTGTGATCAAAGAACCAACTCTTGTGTTCTTTAAAGAAAAAGACCCTAAGGACTTCAACACACAGCACAGGAAACAGTTCCCACCCTCCATAAGAATTGTCCCATGCCCTCCATAAGAATTTCCTTCATTTCCTCTAATTCCAAACATAGATTGCAATTTCTTCTCTCTGGGGCTCAATTCCTTGGCTGTGCCAAGAAGCCCAAGGTTCTGTATGACAGTGAATAGAACTGAATGCTCAGCATTACCAGGCTGCTCTATTTTTTTCATATATTGTAAATGAAAAAGTGCTAGAAAAATAAAACATGTTGGGGAAAAGGGAAGGGGACATGTAGAAAGAAGGAAAAAAGGAAGAGGAGAGAGGTGGGGCATCAATTTACAAAGACAGCCTTGACTTGCTGCTGACACAGTTCCTTTTCCTCCAAGTCACTGCAAAAGAATTTCAGGGACCTTACTTGATCCTGCCAGTTTGCTACAGAAAAAAAATCTCATATTTAATTTATATATACTATTCTATTGAGCTTACACAAAATCAAAGTCATTTATTTTTTACGTTTTTTTCAGCTTTATAGGAATGAGTTGTCCAGCTTTTCTTTCATTGAAGTTACTATTCCAGGCTTCCCTTCTCCCCTCCCCTATGTTTTCCATGGTCTTGCTCTGTGTTAGTATCTTTAGAAATTAAACAGAAGCAACAGAAGCACACTAAACACATTGATTACCAAGTAAAATGGTTCCCCTGGTAACCATAACCCAATGAAAGCCCTTTGAACTGCCTTTTTTTCTCAGATGATTATTTTTTCCCCAGTGTTTCAAGCATCACAGACGGCAGAAATGGAAAAGGAGGTACCTGCCACAACTATGTTGCTACAGAAATAAAGTTGATTCAATGAGAGGTGTTCTGTTCTATACTGTGGAAGATAATTGTAGCATACGTTTTTTTAAAGAATCATATTTATTCTTTTTATGTACGTGTATCTCTCTGTGTATAAATGAATAGTACTTCTGTAAGGGTTCCCAAAGAGGCCAAAAAAGGATAAGCTGGAGTTCATAGTCACCCAACAGTTCTAGGAACTTAACTCAGGACCTGAAATGCATTCATCCTTATGTGCCTTACTGTGTATCCACAGATTGGCTTTCTGTGGCTGCTATTTAAATCATCACAATTGTTGTGATTTATAAAAAACAAATGCATTGAGCTACTTATCTGTAGAGAAGAAGTCTATAAAATCATTAAAATTTTAAGTCAGTAATGCTGCACTCCTTTATAGATACTGGGAAAGAATCTTTTCTTGACTTCAGTTTCAAGGAGCTGACAGCATTTCTCAGCTTTTGACTTTTTTTTTTATACTTACCAACTTTATCCCATTCCTAATCCTCCATATTGTCACAGAATAGCTTGGGAGGAGTCTTTGCTTTAATGACTTCCACATTTCTTGGATTTTTCTGGGAAGATGTAAACAAGTGTCTATTTACCCGAGGTAAGACAGTGGCAACAGACTAAACTAGCTTCCCTACCTTAGTAAACCAGTACATTTACTTAAGTTACTTACAGTAGTAACTTCATAAGAGAAAGGTTGTTTATAGATGCCTGGATGACTTACATTCAGATGGATCACCAAAACTCCTACCTCACCTGGGTGACAAGTTACAAAACTTTATGTCCCTGGATATCCCTGCATGATATGCAGGGATCTTAACAGATTGGATGTGTAGTCTCCTCTCCTCAGTAGTTCTTGCTTCTTACAAAACCTTGGGGAAAATCTTGTGCCCCTTCTAAGATTCAAGAACATCTGAAACTTGTGAGTTGTCTTCCTTGGGTTCATAAGTTTTTTTTTTTTACTTATGTCCCAAGATTACCCCTTAGAATGGAATGTTCCAAATAAGAGGAAATTACTGTGTAAAAGACTCATTTCTGGCAATTTCATACACACAGATTTTGATCATATTTAACCGTATCATAGTCTCTAATGGCCACTCCCGGCATGCCTCTTCTAAACTAGTTCCCCTCTGTCTTAGTTAGGATCTCATTGCTGTGAAGAGATACCCTGGCCACCACAACTCCTATAAAGAAAACATTTCACTGGGGCTGGCTAACAGTTTCAGAGGTTCAGTCTATTGTCATCATGGCAGGAAGCATGGCAACATGCTGGCAGACATGAAGCTAGAGAAGGAGCTGAGAGTTCTACATCTTGACCTGAAAACAGCAAAAGACTGAGATCCATACTGGACATAGCTTGCTCATAGATTCAATCATATGAGTCTATGGGGGCCATTCTTATTCAAACCCCCACATTCCTCACTGTGGTCCACATGGGCTTGTAGCCATAAATTAATTCAGAAATTCATTCAGTCTATCTTCAAAAATCCCCGTGGTTTTTTTTTTTTTTTAGTTATTTTTATTTTCTATATTCTATGTTTACATTTCAAAGGCTTTCCCCTTTCCCAGTTCCCACCCACCATAGTTCCCATAGTTCTTCTCCCCCCCAACTATTCCCCAATCATTCCCCCTCCCCCCTCGGTTTCTTTACTAAACTGGATGCAATCTTTACAGGCCCAGGGTCCTCTCCTTTCTTCTTCTTGGGAATCATTTGACTTGCTATTTGTGTCTTGAGTATTTAGTGCTTCTGGGCTCATTAATATCCACTTATCAGTGATTGCATTTCATGTGCATTCTTTTGTGATTGGGTTAGCTCACTCAGGATGATATTTTCCAGGTCTAACCATTTACCTACAAATTGCATGAATTCATTATTTTTAATTGCTGAGTAGTATTCCATTGTATAAATATACCACATTTTCTGTATCCATTCCTCCTTTGAGGGATATTTGGGCTCCTTCCAATTTCTGGCTATTATAAACAAGGCTGCTATAAACATAGTGGAGCATGTGTCTTTATTGCATGTAGGGGAATCCTCTGGGTATATGCCCAGGAGTGGTATGCCAGGGTCCTCTGGAAGTGCCATGCCCAATTTTCTGAGGAACCGCCAAACTGATTTCCAGAGTGGTTTTACCATTTTGCAATCCCACCAACAGTGGAGGAGTGTTCCTCTTTCTCCACATCCTCGCCAGCACTTGTTGTCTCTTGAGTTTTTAATCTTAGCCATTCTGACTGGTGTGAGGTGGAATCTCAGGGTTGTTTTGATTTGCATTTCCCTGATGACTAATGATGTTGAACATCTCTTAAGGTGTTTCTCGGCCATCCGAATTTCTTCTGGTGAAAATTCTTTTTTTAGCTCTGTGCCCCATTTTTTGATAGGGTTATTTGGTTCTTTGCGGTCTAACTTCTTGAGTTCTTTGTATATATTGGATATTAGCCCTCTGTCGGATGTGGAGTTGGTGAAGATCTTTTCCCACTTTGTTAGTTGCCGTTTTGTCCTTCTGATAGTGTCCTTTGCTTTGCAGAAACTTTGTAATTTTATGAGGTCCCATTTGTCGATTCTTGATCTTAGTGCGTAAGCTACTGGTGTTCTGTTCAGGAACTTTTCCCCTGTGCCCAAGTCCTCCAGGGTCTTCCCAAGTTTCTTTTCTAATAGTTTCAGTGTGTCTGGTTTTATGTGGAGGTCCTTGATCCACTTGGAGTTGATCTTAGTACAATGAGATAAGAGTGGGTCAATTCGCATTCTTCTGCATGTTGACCTCCAGTTGAGCCAGCACCATTTGTTGAAAAGGCTATCTTTATTCCATCGGATGGTTGTGGCTCCTTTATCAAAGATCAAGTGACCATAAGTCTGTGGGTTAATTTCAGGGTCTTCAATCCTGTTCCATTGATCTGTTTGCCTGTTGCTATACCAATACCATGCAGTTTTTAACACAATTGCTCTGTAGTACTGCTTGAAGTCAGGGATATTGATTCCCCCAGAAGTCCTTTTATTGTTGAGAATAGTTTTAGCTATCCTGGGTTTTTTGTTGCTCCAGATGAATTTGAGAATTGCTCTTTCTAGATCTATGAAGAATTGAGTTGGGATTTTGATGGGGATTGCATTGAATCTGTATATTGCTTTTGGCAAGATGGCCATTTTTACTATATTGATCCTGCCAATCCAGGAGCAAGAAATATTTTTCCATCTTCTGAGGTCTTCTTCGATTTCTTTCTTCAAGGACTTGAAGTTCCTGTTGTACAGATCTTTCGCTTGTTTGGTTAGAGTTACGCCAAGATACTTTATGTTGTTTGTGGCTATTGTAAAGGGTGTTATTTCCCTAATTTCTTTCTCAGCCTGCTTGTCCTTTGAGTACAAGAAGGCCACTGACTTGCTTGAGTTAATTTTATAACCTGCCACTTTGCTGAAGTTGTTTATCAGCTGTAGAAGTTCTCTGGTGGAGTTTTTTGGGTCGCTTAGGTAAACTATCATATCGTCTGCAAATAATGATAGTTTCACTTCTTCCTTTCCAATTTGTATCCCTTTGACTTCCTTATGTTGTCTAATTGCTCTTGCTAGAACTTCAAGTACTATATTGAAAAGATATGGAGAGAGAGGGCAGCCTTGTCTAGTCCCTGATTTTAGTGGGAATGCTTCAAGTTTCTCTCCATTTATTTTGATGTTGGCTACTGGTTTGCTGTAGATTGCTTTTACTATGTTTAGGTATGGGCCTTGAATTCCTGCTCTTTCCAAGACTTTTAGCATGAAAGGATGCTGAATTTTGTCGAATGCTTTTTCAGCATCTAATGAGATGACCATGTGGTTTTTTTCTTTCAGTTTGTTTATGTAGTGGATTACATTGATGGATTTCCGTATATTGAACCATCCCTGCATCCCTGGGATGAAGCCTACTTGATCATGGTGGATGATCGTTTTGATGTGCTCTTGGATTCGGTTAGCAAGAATTTTATTTAGTATTTTTGCATCTATATTCATAAGAGAAATTGGCCTGAAGTTCTCTTTCTTTGTTGGATCTTTTTGTGGTTTAGGTATTAGCGTAATTGTGGCTTCGAAGAATGAGTTGGGCAGTGTCCCTTCTGTCTCTATTTTGTGGAATAGTTTGGAGAGTATTGGTGTTAAGTCTTCTTTGAAGGTCTGGTAGAATTCTGCACTAAAACCATCTGGTCCCGTACTTTTTTTGGTTGGGAGGCTTTCTATAACCCCTTCTATTTCTTTAGGGGTTATGGGACTATTTAGCTGGTCTACTTGATGCTGATTTAATTTTGGTATTTGATATCTGTCTAGGAAATCGTCCATTTCCTCCAGATTCTCCAGTTGTTTTGGGTATAGACCTTTGTAGTAGGATCTGATGATGTTTTGAATTTCCTCAGTTTCTGTTGTTATGTCTCCCTTTTCATTTCTAATTTTGTTAATTTGTATACTGTCTCTGTGTCCTTTGGTTAGTCTGGCTAAGGGTTTATCTATCTTGTTGATTTTCTCAAAGAACCAGCTCCTGGTCTTGTTGATTCTTTGTATGGTTCTCTTTGTTTCTATTTGATTGATTTCAGCCCTGAGTTTGATGATTTCTTGTCTTCTACTCCTCCTGGGTGAATTAACTTGTTTTTCTTCCAGGGCTTTAAGGTGTGCCGTTAAGCTGCTAGTGTATGCTCTCTCCAGTTTCTTTTTGGATGCACTTAGAGCTATGAGTTTTCCTCTTAGCACTGCTTTCATTGTGTCCCATAGATTTGGGTAGGTTGTACCTTCATTTTCATTGAATTCTAAAAAGTCTTTGATTTCTTTTTTTATTTCTTCCTTGACCAAGGTGTCATTGAGTAGAGTATTGTTCAGTTTCCATATGTATGTGGGCTTTCTGTTGTTTTTGTTGTTATTGAAGACCACTCTTACTCCATGGTGATCTGATAAGAGGCATGGGATTAGCTCGATCTTCTTGTATTTGTTGACATCTGTCTTGTGACCGATTATATGGTCTATTTTGGAGAAGGTACCATGCGGTGCTGAGAAAAAGGTATATTCTTTAGCTTTAGGATGAAATGTTCTATATATATCTGTTAAATCCAATTGGTCCAGAGTTTCAATTAGTTTCACTGTGTCCCTGTTTAGTTTCTGCTTTCCTGATCGGTCCATTGAGGAGAGTGGGGTGTTGAAGTCACCCACAATTATTGTGTTAGGTGTAATGTGTGCTTTAAGCTTTAGTAAGGTTTCTTTTACGAAGGAGGGTGCCCTTGCATTTGGAGCATAGATATTCAGTATTGAGAGCTCTTCCTGGTGGATTTTCCCTTTGGCCAGCAAGAAGTGACCTTCTGAGTCTCTTTGGATGATTTTAGGTTGAAAGTCAATTTTATCTGATATTAGAATGGCTACTCCAGCTTGTTTCCTGAGACCATTTGCTTGTAAAATTGTCCTCCAGCCTTTTACTCTAAGGTAGTGTTTGTCTTTAACACTGAGATGTGTTTCCTGTATGCAGCAAAATGTAGGGTCCTGTTTCCGTATCCAGTCTGTTAATCTATGTCTTTTTATTGGGGAATTGAGTCCATTGACGTTAAGAGATATTAAGGAATAGTAATTATTACCTCCAGACATTTTTGAAATTATATTTATTTATCTTATTTATTTTTTATATTCGAGAGGTTATCTTCTTTTGGGTTTGATGAGAGGAGGTTTCTATCTTGCTTCTTCCCGGGTGTAGTTTCCGTCCTTGTCTTGGTGTTTTCCTGCTATTATCCTTTGTAGGGCTGGATTTGTGGAGAGATATCTTGCAAATTTGGTTTTGTCATGGAATACCTTGATGTCTCCATCAAGGGCAATTGAGAGTTTTGCTGGGTAAAGTAGTTTTGGCTGAAGTTTGTGTTCTCTTAGAGTTTGCATGATATCTGCCCAGGATCTTCTAGCTTTCATGGTCTCAGGTGAGAAGTCTGGTGTTATTCTGATAGGTTTTCCTTTATATGTTACTTGGCCTTTTTCTCTTGCTGCCTTTAATATTCTTTCTTTGTTTATTACATTTGGAGTTTTGATTATTATGTGACGGGATGTATTTCTGTTCTGGTCCAGTCTGTTTGGGGTTCTATAGGCTTCTTGTATATTCATGGGCATCTCTCTCCTTAGGTTGGGGAAGTTTTCTTCCATAATTTTATAGAAGATATTAGCTGGCCCTTTAACTTGTAAGTCTTCACTCTCGTCTATACCTATAATCCTTAGGTTTGGTCTTCTCATAGTGTCTTGGATTTCCTGGATGTTTTGGGTTACCACCTTTTTGCATTTAGTATTTTCTTTGACTGTTGAATCAATGGTTTCTATGGTATCTTCGGCTTCTGAGATTCTGTCTTCTATCTCTTGTATTCTATTGTTGATACTTGCGTCTATGGCCCCTGATTTCTTCCCCAGGTTTTCTATCTCCAATGTTGTCTCCCTCTGTGATTTCTTAGTTGTTTCTACTTCTGTTTTTAGTATCTGGATGGATGTGCTCAGATCTTTCGCTTGCTTGATTGTGTTTTCATGAATTTCTTTAATAGATTTTTGTGCTTCCTCTTTCATAGCTTCTACTTGTTGGCCCACGTTCTTCTGTAGTTCTTTAAGTGACTTTTGTCTTTCTTCCTTATTGTCTTCTTCTCTTTGATCCATCTTCTCCTGCATTTCTTGAAGTGATTTTTGTATTTGCCTCGTAAAGGCTTCTAACTTTTGATCCATTCTCTCCTCTATTTCTTTACGAGATTTTTCTATGTGTTCAGCTACCAGCATCCTGACCAGTGATTTTATATCCAAGTCTTGTTTTTCTGGTGTTTTAGGGTATCCAGGGATTCCTGTTGTTCGAGAACTGGGTTCAGATGCTGTCATGTTGCCTTGATTTTTGTTAGTAACGTTCCTTCGTTTTCCTTTTGCCATCTGGTTATTTCTGGTTTTAGTTGGCCTTGTTGTCAGTGGCTGGTGTTTGAATCTCCTGTGAGGCTGGGCTCACCTGTTGTTTCTCTATTGGTGAATATGTGTGACTGCTGCTTTAAGGGATCATAAGCTGGCTGCCACCCATGCGATTGTAGCCCCTGTTGGAGTCTGTCTACCTGGGCTTCTCCAGCTGTGTCCTGGTTGCAAGGAACTCCGAGAGCCTAGCAGATCCCCCGTGAGGGTAGCCCTGGAAGGGGTGTTTTCCTGGGTCTTTCCAGCTATGTCCTGGTTGCTATATGGAGGCCCTTTGCTACCACTGGTCCAGGGGCCGGCGAGCTGGTTGCAGAATGCAGCCGCGGTACTCGCCAGAGGGCACGGGAATGTCCCACAGAGCCTGGGCCTTTCCAGCTGTGTCCTGGTTGCGATATAGAGGCCCGCCGCTACACCGCTGGTCTAGGGGCCGGCGAGCTGGTTGCAGAAAGCAGCCTTGGTGCTCGCCAGAGGGCTCGGGGATGTCCTACAGAGCCTAGGCGGGACTCCGCCTGCTTGGCTCCGAGACCCTAGCAGATACCCCCGTGAGTGTAGCCCTGGAAGGGGTGTTTACCTGGGCCTTTCCAGCTGTGTCCTGGTTGCAATATGGAGGCCCGCCGCTACACCGCTGGTCTAGGGGCCGGCGAGCTGGTTGCAGAACGCAGCTTAGGTGCTCACCTGAGGGCGGGGATGTCCCACAGAGCCTGGGCCTTTCCAGCTGTGTCCTGGTTGCAATATGGAGGCCCGCCGCTACACCGCTGGTCTAGGGGCCGGCGAGCTGGTTGCAGAACGCAGCTTAGGTGCTCACCTGAGGGCGGGGATGTCCCACAGAGCCTGGGCCTTTCCAGCTGTGTCCTGGTTGCGATATGGAGGCCCACCGCTACACCGCTGGTCCAGGGGCCGGCGAGCTGGTTGCAGAATGCAGCCTAGGTGCTCACCAGAGGGCGGGGATGTCCCACAGAGCCTGGGCCTTTCCAGCTGTGTCCTGGTTGCAATATGGAGGCCCGCCGCTACACCGCTGGTCCAGGGGCCAGCGAGCTGGTTGCAAAACGAAGCCTTGGTGCTCGCCAGAGGGCTCGGGGATGTCCCACAGAGCCTAGGCGGGACTCCGCCTGCTTGGCTCCGAGACCCTAGCAGATACCCCCGTGAGTGTAGCCCTGGAAGGGGTGTTTACCTGGGCCTTTCCAGCTGTGTCCTGGTTGCAATATGGAGGCCCGCCGCTACACCGCTGGTCTAGGGGCTGGCGAGCTGGTTGCAGAATGCAGCTTAGGTGCTCACCCAAGGGCGGGGATGTCCCACAGAGCCTGGGCCTTTCCAGCTGTGTCCTGGTTGCGATATGGAGGCCCGCCGCTACACCGCTGGTCTAGGGGCCGGCGAGCTGGTTGCAGAACGCAGCTTAGGTGCTCACCTGAGGGCGGGGATGTCCCCCCCCCCCCCGTGGTTTATAATAGTCTCAAACTTGTATAAAGGTCCAAAGTTCAGAGTTTAAAGTCTATTCTGAGATTCATGCAATCTCTTAACTGAATCGCCTCTAAAATCAAAATCAAAAAGCAGATCACATACTTTCAACATAGAATGTCACAAGATTCATATTTTCATTCCAAAAGGATGCATAATTGAGAAATACTGGACCAAAGACAGACCAAAAACCAGTTGGGCAAACTCCAAACTCTACATCTCCATGTCTGATGTCAAAGCACTCTTCAGATATACAACTCCTTACAACTTTGTTAACTGCAACACACTTCTTTCTCTTGGGCTGGTTCCACTCCCTGTGAGCAACTTTCCTAATCACTATCCCATGTCTTTGGCATCTGCAACATCTTGGGGGTCTCCAAGGCAATCCGTGCTTCATTATTATTTTACACAGTGAACCCTCTGGGCCTCCACACAGCGATAACCCATTCCACACACACCTGACTCAGTGGTTTTCCTTAGTCATAGAGGGAGATTCCATATCTCTTTACTTTAATCCTTGACTTAAGAGTTAGAATCACGTGACCTAACCTGCCAAGTTCTGCTACTTTTAGGGGCTGTAGCATGACCTCCTTATTAAAATTCACATTCATCAGTTTTCTGCTTTTAGTTGCTGAGATTAAAGGTATGTACCACCATACATGGCCCTAAGCTTTTCTTTCATTCTCTTTCACTTTGCTTTCATTCCTTTCATAGGTTGGAAGCTTGGCTGGTGTCACTACTCCCTTTATTCCACTTTACATCTGGCTTTTCTTTAATCATTTTATCATCTTGAACACAGGACTTAGTCCCATTCCATTTTCTGGTGCCTCTTTTCTTCTAAAAATTTACATTTTATATTGTTTCTTGCTCTGCTTTCTCCTTTTCATTGTAGATTTTTACAAGCATGAACACTAATAACTACACAGCAGAGTAAATTGAAATTTCCAGTACCAATGAAATTCATCCAGAACTCTTCAATTTAGTCCCAGGAACACTTTTTTTAAAAAATATTTTTGATTGAATATATTCTTCATTTACATTTCAAATGCTAAAACCTTTACAAGTTTCCCCCCTATATGCCCCTATATCTGATGCACTCCCACCTCCCCCCCTCGATGTCCCTGTCCTGAATAATCTATTGCGCCTTCACAGGACCAAGGACCACTCCTCCCACTGATGCCCAACAAGGCATTCCTCTCCCACACTTTTTGCTGGAACCATGTGTACCCCTTGGTTGATGGTTTAGTCCCTGCGAGTCCTGGGGCAACTGGGTGGCTGACATCATTGTTCTTCCCATGGGACTGCAAACCCCTTCAGCTCCTCCAATCTGCCCTCCTAACTCCTCCATTGGGGACCCCATGCTCAGTCCAACAGTTGGCTGCTAACATCTGCCTCTAAATCTGTAAGACTCTGGCAGGGCCCCTTCAGAGAGAACCATAACAGGCTCCTTTCAGTATGCACTTCTTGTCGTCCATAATAGTGTCTGAGTTTGGTGACTGTTTATAGGATGAAACCCCAGGTAGGGCAGTCTCTGGACGGCCTTTACTCCAGTCTCTGCTCCATACATTGTCTCCCTTATTACTCCTGTAAGTATTTTGTTCCCTTTCTTAGAGGAACCAAAGCACCCTCACTTAAGTCCTCCTTCTTCTTGAGTTTCCTGTGATTTGTGAATTGTAATTTGTTTATTTTGAGCTTTTGGGCTAACATCCACTTATTAGTGAGTGCATACCATGTGTGTTCTTTTGTGATTGGGTTACCTTGCTCAGGATGACACTTTCTAGTTCCATCCATTTGTCTAAGAATTTCATGAATTCATCATTTTGAATAGCTGAATAGTACTCCATTGTGTATTTATACCACAGTTTCTGTATCCATTCCACTGTTGAGGGATATCTGGGTTCTTTCCATCTTCTGGCTATTATAAATAAGGCAGATATGAACATAGTGGAGCATGTGTCCTTATTACATGTAGGAGCATCTTCTAGGTATATGCCCAGGAGTGGTATAGCTGGGTCCGTAGGTAGTACCATGTATAATTTTCTGAGGAATCGCCAAACTGATTTCCAGAGTGGTTTTACCAGCTTGCAATCCCACCAACAGTAGAAAAGTGTTCCTCTTTCTCCACACCCTCTCCAGCATCTGCTGTCCATGAGTTTTTGGTCTTGGCCATTCTGACTGGTGTGAGGTGGAATCTCAGTGTTGTTTTGATGTGCATTTCCCTGATAACTAAGGAAGCTGAACATTTCTTTAGGTACTTCAGAGCCATTCAAGTCTCCTCAGCTGAGAAGTCCCTGTTTAGCTCTGTACCCCATTTTTAATAGGGTTATTTGACTCTCTGGAGTCTATCTTCTTGAGTTGTTTGTATACATTGGATATTAGCCCTCTATCAGATGTAGGATTGGTAAAGATCTTTTCCCAATCAGTTGGTTGCCATTTTGACCTATTGACAATGAATGTCCTTTGCCTTACAGAAACTTTGCAGTTTTATGAGGTCCCATTTTTTGAATTCTTGTTCTTGGAGCATAAGCCATTGGAGTTCTAATCAGGAAAATTTCCCTGTTCCCATGTGTTGGATGTTCTTCCCCATATTCTCCTCTATAAGCTTCAGTGTGTCTGGTTTTATGTGTAAGTCCTTGATCCACTTGAACTAGAGCTTTGTACAAGGAGATTAGAATGGGTTGATTTCCATTTTTCTGTATGTTAACCTCCAATTGATCCAGCACCATTTGTTAAAAATATGTCTTTTTTCCAGAGTATGTTTTTAGCTCCTTTGTCAAATATCAAGTGACTGTAGGTTTGTAGGTTCTTTTCTGGGTCTTCACTTCTATTCCATTGATCTTCCTGCCTGTCTCTGTACCAATATCAGTTTTTATTACTGTTGCTCTGTAGTAGAGCTTGAGGTCAGGGACGGTGATTCCCTCAGTAGATCTTCTATTGTAGAGAATAGTTTTTGCTATCCTGGGTTTTTTGTTATTCCAGATGAATTTGCAGATTGCTCTTTCTAGCTCTATAAAGAAATGATTTGGAATTTTAATGGGGATTGCATTGAATCTGTAGATTGCTTTAGGCAAGAAGGCCATTTTTACTGTAACAATCTTGCCAATCCTTCAGCATGGGAGATCTTTCCATCTTATGAGATCTTCTTCAATTTCGTTTTTCAGAGCACTGAAGTTCTTGTCATACAGATCTTTCACTTGCTTGGTTAGAGTCACACCAAGGTATGTAATATTATTTGTGACTATTATAAAGGGTGTCATTTCCCTAATTTCTTTCTCAGCTTGTTTATCTTTTGAGTAGAGGAAGGCTATTGATTTGTTTGAGTTAATTTTATATACAGCCACTTGGCTGAAGTTGTTTATCAGCTTTAGGAATTCTCTGATGGAAGTTTTGGGGTCACTTAAGTATATGATCATATCATCTGCAAATAGTGATATTTTGACTTCTTCCTTTCCAATTTGTATACCTTTAACCTCCTTTTGTTTTCTGATTACTCTGGCTAAGACTTCAAGTACTATAGATAGGGAGAGAGTGGGTAGCCTTGTCTGGTCCCCAATTTTAGTTGTATTGCTTCAAGTTTCTCTCCATTTAGTTTGATATTGGCTACCAGTTTGCAGTATATCGCTATTGCTTTCGCTATCTTTAGGTATGTGCCTTGAATTCCTGATCTCTCCAAGACTTTTATCATGAAGGGATGCTGATTTTTGTCAAAAGCCTTTTCAGCATCTAATGAAATGACAATGTGGGTTTTTTTTCCTTGAGTTTGTTTATGTTGTGGATTACATTGATGAATTTCCATATATTGAACCATCCTTATATCCCTGGGATGAAGCCTACTTGCTTGTGGTGAATTATCATTTTGATCCACTCTTGGATTCAGTTCGCCAGAATTTTGTTGAGCATTTTTGCATAGACATTCATAATGGAGATTGGTCTGAAGTTCTCTTTCTTTGTTTGGTCTTTGTTTGGTTTAGGTATAAGCATTATTGTGGCTTCATAGAATGAGTTGCATAGTGTTCCTTGAGTTTCTATTTCATAGAACAGTTTGAAGAGTATTGGTATTATTTGTTCTTTGAAGATCTGATAGAATTCCCCACGAAATCCATCTGGTCCTGGGCTTTTTTTTTTTTTTTTAAATGGGAGACTATTGACAACTGCTTCTACTTCCTCAGGACTTATTGGACTATTTAGATGGTTTATCTGAACTGTTTTAATATTGGCATCTGGCATGTATCTAGAAAATTGTCCATTTTTGTTCAGATTTTCAAATTTTGTTGATTATAAGCTTTTGTAGTAGAATCTGATCATTTTTTGAATTTCCACAGATTCTATTGTTATGCCTCCCTTTTCTTTCTGATTTTATTAATTTGGGTAGTGCCTCTGTGCTCTCTGGTTAGTCTGGATAAGGGTTTATCGATTTTGTTGATTTTCTCAAAGAACCAGCTCCTGGTTTTGTTGATTCTTTGTATAGTTCTTTTTCTTTCTATTTGGTTGATTTTGGCCCTGAGTTTGGTTATTTCCTGCTGTCTACTCCTCTTGGGTGTATTTGCTTCTTTTTGTTCTAGAGATTTTAGGTGCACTGTCAAGCTGCTAGTATAAGCTCTCTCAAAGCTTAGACAAGGGCAAAAATCAGCCACATTTTTTGCCAAGATATCACAAGGACCATCTTTAGATTATAGACTAAAATTCATATTCTCTGAAACCTTTTGAGCCAGTCCCCCAAAGTTCAAATCACCCTTAGCCTCACTTTTCTTCTACTAGTATGGCACATTAAGCCTCACTTAAAGCATTCAACTGCTCTTCTAATCCAAAATCCCAAATTTTACATTCCGCCAAACAAAAGCATGTATGGGCCTATCACAGTCATACCCCAGTCTGTGGTACCAACTTCTGTCTTACTTAGTGTTTCATTGTTGTAGGAAGACACCACAATCAAGGCAACTCTTATAATGAAAAATATGCATTTGGAGCTGGCTTACTGTTCCAGAGGTTTGATCTGTTATTGTCATGGCAGGAAACATGGCAATATGCAGGAAGACATGGTGCTGAGAAGGAGCAGTGATTTCTACATCTTGATCTGCTGGCAGCAAAAGAAGATGGCATATCTTGACATATCTTGAGGATATGAGATCTCAAAGCCTGCCACCACAGTGACATGCTTCCTCCAACAAGGCCATATCTACTCCAGTATGGCTATATCTCCTAATAGTACCACTCCCTATGGGCCAAGCATTCAAACACATGAGTCTATGGGGGCCATTTTTATTTAAACCACCACACCCTCATACTTTTATGTCTTATGTTCTTGCACTGGCTTTGTGCAGGTATCTACAGCTACAGTGTTTTTGTGACTACAATGGGCATGTCATTTTCAGAAAAACCATTCATTGCACATCACTCTTCTCCATCCTCCAGCTCTCTTGTGTTCTTTCTGTCCCCTTTTCTGTCATGATTCTTGGGTTTTGGACAAAATGATACTAAGGTCCCATTTGGGCAATTCTTCATTCCTAGCACGTTTACTCAGTTATGGGTTTTGACATTAACTGTTCTACAAAGGAAGCTTCTCTGAACAACGTTGAGAAAAGAAAGTTTGTAGGTCTAAGCACACATATCCAAAAGGCAGCTTGAACACATGGCCACTCATCAAAACTTCAGTAGTGAATCTACCCCGAGCCTGTGATTTCCCCCAGACACAGTCTTTGACCAGGCTTACAGTACCAGGCATGTATTTTCTCCCATGTAGTGGGAGAAAAATGCCACTCAAATCTAATCAGAATATAGTTAATTACCCTGTACCAGTCATGGAACTATTTGATAATTAGCCATATCTTGTCTTGTGGGTCATTTTTGTAGCACTCCAAGTCCTCAGATAAGAAAGAATTTTCTCCCAGTAAACTTTATAGCACATTCTAATTTCATGAAGCTAGCTAGCTAGGAAGAAGCTTCCTCCCCACTTCCAGCTTGATTTCACTGTGTCATATATCAAAAGCATTTGCTGTCTTCAGCAATGGAGTCTTAAAGGGTTTCTTGTAGAACACAAACCTGCTCCTTTCCATCAAGTCTTTTCTGAGCACCAGTGCTAAGGAATGGGGCTACAAAAATGCTAGAGGTCAGAGTACCTGCAACCGACTAATAAATTGGATATGGACACATTAAAATATGATAATATAATATTTGGTCCCTATGATCTGTAATGTTCTATATATCATTTACCATACCAGAGCATTACACTTGAAATGTATGTAATACAATGGGGCTTGGTGGCACGTGCCCAGGAACCCACTTACTTGTAATGCTAAAGACTGGGGTCTTGAGTTCAAAGTCTGCCTGGACTGCAGAGTGAGTTCAAGGCCAGCCTGGGTAACTTCATGAGCTCTTTCCAAAAATAAAAGAAAGAAGGGGGCTGTGGGCCTTTACCAGCATGCAGGATATCTCAGGCTGCATCACCAGTACCACACACAAAGAAGTAACAGGGATACTGTTTTTTGTTTGTTTGTTTGTTTGTTTTACTTCCTGCAGATAATAATGAACTTAGGTGGATATCATCAAATAAAGAACTGTTTGTGAAAAATGTAGACTGACCCAAAGTGTGGGAAAACTGGAAAGCATCCCATCCTCAAAATAACAAGATTATGCTTAGACAATGTTTCTGTTAAGGGCCTCTGTGGTATTAGACAGAAGAACTAAAGCCAAATCCTGCTGTTGTAAACTCAAGGAGCCAAATGAATATTAGATCCAAGGGAGCTTTATCCTGGTAGGAGCAGAAATCAGGCTGGGGATTGAGTGTGAACCCACGTGGTGACTTTCTCACAAGAAGAGGGAGAAAAGAATGGGTATGGGGAAGAGATTTGGAGCACTGACAAATCATATTGTCCTTCCCCCAAATTGGAGGAAGGCATTGGCCTCTTATCTGGCTGTTGGGGTGGTCAAGGGTCTGGTGTTTTGTTTTTTTTCATTAGTTGTGATGATACCTGTTTTTCTGTTTTTCAGATGTATTTCCTGTGTGTGTATGCGCGTGTGTGTGTGTGTGTGTGAGAGTGAGAGAGAGGGAGAGGGAGAGGGAGAGGGAGAGGGAGGGAGAGGGAGGGAGAGAGAGAGAGAGAGAGAGAGAGAGAGAGAGAGAGGGAGAGAGAGAGAAAGAAAGAGAGAGAGAGGGAGAGGGAGGGAGAGAGAGAGAGAGAGGGAGGGAGGGAGAGAGAGAGAGTTAGAACCATTTATTGGATGGCTTGTCAACTTACCAGTAGTAGTGGGGGAAATGCAAATTAACTTGAAGCTCAATGGAAAAGAAAGAAAAGTTTTCTTAAGAAAACATAGCTAGAACTTTATAGTACAATACTAAATTGATCAGAACATATGCTACTGGTGACAGGAAAAGAAGAGTGATGGAAATGACTATGGGTTTTGACAAAAATCACACTGTACAACAGGTCTCACATGGGAGGTTAATTAAAGGAAGAGGTACAGAGGCTGCCTTTGGTGGGGAAGAAGGGATGGAGGGGTGGGGGAAAGAGAAATGGGACATTTTATCAGGGCTATGGCTTGTACACAGGGGGACATGGGACAAGAGTCAACAATCAAAATGTGTCACATGTGTCTTGCAATGAGGAGTCCCTTGGGGGCTGGCTAGGAAGATGCCTGATTGCCAACATTGTAGTTAGTGGAGGGCTTTTGGGCTGGGGGAGTGCCTCATTGCTAACAGAAAAAAAATTAGAACAACCCAAAAATTGAAGAAATAAGGACTAATCAGTTTTAAAATTTAGTGAAACAATATTATATACTATAGTAAACCACACTAAGATACTCTTCAAACAGAGAGAGAGAGAGAGAGAGAGAGAGAGAGAGAGAGAGAGAGAGAGAGAGAAATATAGCATAATATATTATGACTGAGCTCCTGAGCACTAAAGAGTAAATAGAAAATTTAGAAGCTTCCAGGAAATATGGCACTCTCTGCATGTGAAACAATGGCAAATAACACTGGTTCCTTGTCAGAGTGTAGTATCTGATTATATGAAATATACAGTCTGATATAAAATGAAAATATAGTTTGGGTACTATGAGGATGTTATTACTAACAATCACGTGTTTTCAGGTTAAAGTAATATCCTGAAGAACTCAGTCACTTACAATGCTTTAATGGAAGCCAAAGGCATCCCTGGAGAGGAGGACATGAGTTTCATTTTTATGAAAGTGCCCAGTAGGCTTCTCATTTGCCCAGGCAGCTTCATGATCATAGAAGCCAATTATGGAATGCAGCTCTTTACAGTTGCTTCCTTATAATATCTACCACCTACTGCTTTCCTGTCTCTCGTGGGTCCTTAACTGACACACAAAGGAAGTACAAATTGGTGGCAACATATCCAAGTACACAGCTAGCTCCAAGAAGCTTCTCTTCATCCAACATGGAAATTTGCAGTCTCAAAATAAAATATGAATCACAGCTTACTGATGAAAATAAGAATCTGTGTCTGAATGAGTGTGAACAAATGAGATAAGGACTAGGTGAGGAGTGAATAATAAAAAATTGATACTAAATCTTGGAAAAAGTTAGCAAGAAACAGGATACATATATAGATGTTATCTACAAAGACCATTAATTACAGAGAAAAATTAGAAGAAAATCATGGATGGCATAATCTTTAAAAAATATTTTATATGTTTTTATATTTTTTGCTTACATATATATGCTTACATATATACATATGCACACACACACACACACACACACACACACACACACACACACATATATATATATATATATATATATATATATATATATATATATATATATCAGTATCTGGAGAGGGCAGATGAGAGGATTGGATCTCCTGGAACTAGACTTACAGAGGGTTGGGAGCTTCATGTGGGTGGAGGGAACAAACCTGACTCTTCTGTAAAAGCAGCCAGTGCTCTTATCTGCAGAGCCATCTCAAGCCCCTGCATTATCTTAATTATAAGATCAAAGGCATCAGAATGAGCAATGGGACAAACCGATTGTACAGGCTTCCTCCTGTGATGTGCCAGGGGGACATGGTGCCTGCCATTTAGTCATACAGCCTTTAAACAACAGTTTATTTACATCCCAAATGCCAACTCCCTCCTGGACTCCCCTCACAGAATCCCTCACTCTTCCTGCTCCCCTTCCCTTCTGAGAGGGTGGGGTCCCCCCTGGATATTCACCCACCCTGGTACATGAATTCTCTGTAGGAGTATGTACGTCCTCTCCCATTGAGGCCTCATTTCATAGTCAGATTACAGCTATAGGGACAGACCCTGCTCCAGTTGGTGGCAGCCCACATGGAGATTGAGCTACAAATTTGGTTGTTCGCTCAGTCTCTGAGAGCTCCAGAGGGTCTGGATTAGTTGACTCTGTTGGTCTTCCTGTGGAGTTCCTATCCCCTTCAGGGCTTTTGATCCTTCTCTCAGTCCTTCCATAAGTTCCACAGCTTTTAATACTCAGAGCTAGAATGAAATCAGGAGAGACTAGCAAAACCTGAGGTGAAGCACATTCTGTGACTGCCACTCTCCTTCAAGATATTTGTGTCTGTAAATTGTTTTTTTGTTTTTTTTTTAAAAAAGCCAAGAGAAAGCTTTGATTAAAGGAGACTAAAGGAGCATGCAAAAGTATGATTTGCAATACTGGATTATATTCTAAATAAAAAAAATAGCTATAAAAGGGCTCTATCAGGGTAATGATTTGATGATGACTCTAGCCATAAATCACCTTTTTTACCTTCCCGATTTGGAAAACAAGCGTATAAAATATTTTACAAAAGAGTGACAAATCACAAGAAAAAATAGAAATATCTGTTGATAAAAGAAGTTACTAACTCTACTTCTGCAACATGTTGGAAAGCTTTAAATTAGCCCATAGGACAGACAACAAAACCTGGATAGACAAACAAGATTGCTTTGTAGAAATAACTACATGAAGACAATAGAAAGACTTAAGGTTTCCCTTAAAGCGACCAGGACCATTGAGCTGACTTCTTCACGTGGTGTCTTTGCCAAAGAACCAGAGCATAGAAGACGGACCTCTAACTGTAAAACTTTTCTTGTGCTCCATACCCCTTCTCTTCCTGCATTTCCTTGCCAAGAATGTCATCCATTCTAAATTACTTCCCGCAAATGGTCTCAAAGTTATGCTACCATTTTCTAAACTCCCAGAGAAGCTAAAGAACACTGTGGTCAATGGGGGAAAATGCTTGCTTCAATTGAATCCTTTGTTTGCCTGACTGGTTTCAGATAGCCTAGACCAAATAATTTTAGAAGGATTCTCATCTCAAATTAGTAAGCAGATTGCCGAGGACTTGCTTTATTTGTAAAGAGACACTATAATTGGACTTCGAGAAAATAAAAGAAGGCCAGTTGTATTGCTGTGTTGTTGAATTGGAGAGACGGCGATGGACTTACATTTACAACGCAGGTTGAACTTTTCCCATTTAGAGAGACCTCTATTGTGGAAATAAATGGGTTGTATACAGTTTTTGTTTACTTCTTCCTCAGACCCGGGGTTCTTCAATCTCAAATAATTTTTTTCCAAACTGTTAATTACTGAGATTACAAATAATGCAAAGCGCTGCAGCTGGCCCTGCCCTGGCATCTGTCCAGCACATAATCACCTGCCGTGTGCATTAATTCCTGCTGTGATTAAGCCCCTCTCTTCACAGTAGGGCCTGACAGCTCTGTTGTTTAAAATGTCACCCGTGAATAGACCAGGCATGGGCTTGTCTGTATTTTCTGTGTCGCTTTCAGTTAAGCTGTTGTCCCGTGGATTTGATGAGTGGTCACTTTTCTTGAAGCCTAGATTGGCAGTTGAAGACCAACAATATGTGAGATCACAGCATACTTGTGTATAAACATGGCTTAAAACAAAGCCTTCTGGAAAACATTAGGGGAAAATGTAACAGTCTGCAGATTGAAGGAGCAGGTACTCAATTGTTTTGGTTTGTTCTAAGGTAAAAGATTAGTGGATAAATGGGACAATAACACTTGTTTCCTTGCTAGGGAGTGGGGAAGGAATGGCTGAATAAAAAATTATGCTATTTAAAGTGAATGTGCAATATCCATTTCATTTACTGTTCACAATAAATGGAACCTTTTCAACATGTTATTCTTTTTCTAAAGTTCGACTGCAAATGCTGGATGTGTTATGAAATAGGTGTTATGAATAGGCAACAGATATGCGGCCCACTTAGCACAAAGGTGAATATTCATACCTTCCACAGGCTAAGCTGTTTGAGCAAAAATTTTTCTTATCATCCTTAAAGAGCTTCATTGAGGAAAACTGGCACACTCCTAACCGATCCAAGAAGAGATGGCAGAAAGAATAAGGAAGGCTTTGTGTGGGCAAAGCTCTATGTCCCAGGCACAGTGTATTCAAATTCATGCATGCTTTGCTAATATCTATCACCTGCTACTGCAGGAACACTTGTGATTGCTGCTGGATTCTTTCCATTACAATCAAATAGCTGCCTTCTCCTGTTCCTAGAGTCCACAGAAACTCCAGTGATGAAACATTTATTTCTCCACTGTATTAGGTTTGCCTAAAGTGTAGTCAAAGACTACAGGTAGTCATTATGGTTTGTACACAGCACTGGAGAATGAAGGACAGGTGCTTAGTAGATGATTGATGAGAGAGAAAGAGATGGGGGAGAGAGAGGGGCAGAGAGACAGTGAAACAGAGGAGGAAGAGAGAAGGCAAGGAGAGATTGAGGGAGAGGAGAGAGAGAGAGAGAGAGAGAGAGAGAGAGAGAGAGAGAGGTAGATAGATATTTGATAGATTCTGAACTCCCAATTTAACATACTGAACTCCCAGGAAGGACTCCTATTTCTTAGCTGAAGACAACCAGCTACTGTATTTTATCAGCAAATCCTAACCCTTTTCACAAAAACAGTGAAGACTGTATCCGTAATTGATTAAAGAAGCTGGAAGTACAATCGAAGTATTGGTCTAACCTATAGAAAGTAAAAGCTGAAGATCTAAAAATATTATCCTGGTACCCTGGGGTCAGCTTTCTTTCTCATCTACAGGAAGAAGTGTTTTAAGAGCTAGCCTAAAGCATACATTAGAGATAGATTCTAGAAAATTAGTTTTTAAGTAGAAAAAATTGGAAGCCATGAACATGACTTCAGAGTTCAGCCCTTTGATCTGTACAGTATAGAGCTGTTTGACAAGTTTGCTCTCTCATTCTAGAAAATGATAGAAGGATGAATGTGGAGACTCTACATGAAATCCTGCAGGATGTGAGAGTTTCATCCTGGGAACACACTCACTTCCCCCCCCCACCTTCTCCTGCCCAAAGCCTCAACCCACTGCCAATGGACAGCTCCAGGGAGGACAAACATTCATACTGCTATAAATTAGGCAAATATGTAGATACTAAAATGAATTGGTACTTAGACTCTGTCATGTTTCTAAAAATAACAACAGCTAACAA
Organism: Apodemus agrarius; assembly: GCA_964023405.1. NCBI lineage: Eukaryota > Metazoa > Chordata > Mammalia > Rodentia > Muridae > Apodemus > Apodemus agrarius. The sequence goes on along the minus strand of OZ030009.1, from coordinate 146,475,672 downwards.
TTACCCCCTGAAACTGCTTGTTAGAATGTCTAACACTCTTTCCAAAACAGTAGTTAGAAGTGCTATTGAATCATCAATTAATTCTTGAAGCCACCTGTTAATTATCATAAAGATCTCCCTGGTGACAGAGTTCTTTGTGGTTAGTGTCTGTCATAGGTGTAAGCTTACTTTTGCATAATTTCTAAAAAAAACCATACAAACCTAATTCTGTAAATTGCATAATGGTCAGACATATTCTTTTTCAGTTCAGAAAAAGAAAAACAGTGCATATTGTGTCCTTTGGAAGGGGTAACAAGAATTAAACAGTCTGAGTAAGAATTGCTTATTTCATCTGCTAAACAGATTTAATATATCTTACTCCATGAATTTTTGTAGTTACATCTATATTGTCTTTGTTATTATTCTATTTCTGTGAAGAGATGCCATGACCAGAGAAACTCTAATAAAGTAAAGCATTTAACTGGGAGCTTGCTTTTAATTTCAAAGACTTAGCCCATTTATAACAATGGCAAGGAGCATAGAGACAGGGAGCATGGTGACAAACAGGAAAACACGGTGCTAGCTAAGAACTATATCATTACGTAGAGGCCAAGAGAGACTAGTGAAAAGGAAATTTCTGTTTTCTTAGGAGACTCAGTTGTGTCATGTGATATTTTCCTGGAAATGGTCTTATGAAAGGATGTCTTTGCTGAAGCAGACCCATGGGAGGATGTTTTTCTGAGAACAGATATGTGGCGTTTTTCTGGAAATTGCCTGGAAAAGGGGCATCTGATGTTTTGCTAGAACAGACACTGGAGAAAAAGTTTGATGTTTGGAAACAATATAAATATAATGCAACAGACACTGGACAATGCTGTGTGGCATTAAACTTGCCATGATTTGTTGTTCTTCATTGGGCTTTGCTGAAGCTGTAGCATTAGTTTGCCTTGTCATCTTTGATGATCATTTGTCATGATTTTGCAGACAGAAACACACCAAAACACTTCTGGTGGTTTTCTGGTGGCTTCTTGCTACTTTCCTGGACTCTAGCTCTCAGTTTCTTCTGGATCAGACTGCCACTGCTGGTTAGTGAATGGTGTTTTCTAGTGGATCATGCCACCACTGCTGATTCATGTGAACTGAGCTGCTGCTATCTTGAAAATTGGAGTCTCCCCAAAGAACTATTTCTAAACAGGTCCACATCTTCTTTTACTCTATTAAACCATTCTTTCCATCACCTCTGTTGGGTGGTGAGCTAGAAGGGAGGTTAAAGCATGTAAGTACCTTTATTAAACTAGGTTTTGAAAAATACAAGTCTGCAGACTAGGCCAGATATGGGCTTGAGTTATACATTTTGTCACCCCACTGACATACTTCCTCAACAAGATACCTTCTAAATCTTCCATTCCAATCAAAGAGTTCTAGTCCCTGATTACAAAGCAATAAAATATATGAGCCTTTGGAGGTGATTTTTATTTAAAGCACTACAAAAGCAAAAATAAAAACTTTATAAAGGTTCATGAATATGTGTATAATGTAATAATTGTAAGAATCTCAGAACAGAGAACAATTTAGGTATGCTCTATGTCAACCCATATCTCTCCATACACAACAAGTAAATATGCTTTATGTACTGACCATTGATGCACCTTGAAGGTAGATATCTTTGAGAGAATATCATCTTGATTTGGGAAGGACTATGCTTGATTTGCACTTTTTTCACCAACCTTAAAGAAGTTGATATCTTCTTTTAAACAATATTTTTATTAATTACTTGAGAATTCCTTCCATACAATGTATAATGAAATTACCTCTCTCCAACTCCTCCCACTACTCTCTCCACCTTCCCATACCTTCCCACTGAGAAAGCTGTTAAATTCTAACACTCCCGTGTTAATTTTAACATTAAATTCTAACATTTTCACAAAATTGGGGAAAAGGAGGGTGACAAGAGATTATTATCAAAGATATAAAAAAGCACTTTACACACAGAAATTTGACTGCATAGCCATTTCCCTGTAGACTTTCAAAACAGAGGTGTGTCTGTCATGTAGGATATGAGTCAAGGGCTATCTTTTTCACTGTGCTAAGTATGCTCCATCAGCCTGCTTCTGTGGGAGATATACTAGAATTATGGTGTCTGTGCAATATGTCGTATCCCCATCAGGAAAGCAGAACCTCTGGAGGAGTAGATGTGCACCTCTTCTTAAAAAACTGTGCTCCACTTTTGATTCATTTTCTCCTGTATTTCTTTAAGAGATTTATCTATGTGTTCTGCTATCAGCATCCTGACCAGTGATTTTAGATCTAAATCCTGTTTTTCTGGTGTGTTGGGGTATCTAGGACTTTCTGTTGTAGGCGAACTGGGTTCAGATGCTGCCATGCTGCCTTGATTTCTGTTAGTAACATTCCTATGTTTGCCTTTTGCCATCTGGTTATCTCTGGCATTAGTTGGCCTTGTCACTGGCTGGTGGTTGAACCTCCCGTGAGGCTGGGCCTGCCTGTTGGTTCTCTACCAATGACCAGGCTGCAAGATGGAGACCACCTCTGCGAGTGCTGAGAGGACCTCAGGGTAGGTGGTTCCCAACCGAGTTGGTGCATGGCCCAGTGGCTGTGGAGATGTCCCGCCAAGCCGCCCAGGCACTGGCTACTGGCGAGAGCCTGGCAGGTTTCCACCCGAGTGATGGTAGTCACAGATTAAGTTTGCGTACCTAGCCCTCTCTACCTGTGACCTAGCAGCAAGATGGATACCACTGCTGCAAGTGCTTGGGAGGACCTCGGGGCCTGCAGCTCCCAGCCACCTTGGTGCACGGCCCGGTGGCTGTGGAGATGTCCTGCCGAGCTGCCCTGGAACTGGCTAGTGGCGAGAGCCTGGCAGGTTTCCACCCAAGCGATGGTAGTCACAGATTATGTCTGCATACCTGGCCTCTCTACCGGTGGCCTGGAGGCAAGACGGAGACCTACTGCCACTGCAAGCGCTTGGGGGGACCCTGGAGGACATGGGCACAGGGGGAAAGTTTCTGAACAGAACACCAATAGCTAATGCTCTAAGATCAAGAATTGACAAATGGGACCTCATAAAATTACAAAGTTTCTGTAAGGCAAAGGACACTGTCAGAAGGACAAAACAGCAACCGACAATTGGGGAAAAGATCTTCACCAGCCCCACATCTGACAGAGGGCTAATATCCAATATACACAAAGAACGCAATAAGTTAGACCCCAAAGACCCAAGTAACCCTATTAAAAAATGGGGTACAGAGCTAAACAAGGAATTTTCACAGGAAGAAATTTGAATGGCTGAGAAGCACCTTAAGAGATATTCAACATCATTAGTCATCAGGGAAATGCAAATCAAAACAACCCTGAGATTCCACCTCACACCAGTCAGAATGGCTAAGATTAAAAACTCAAGAGACTATATATAATAGCCAGAAGCTGGAAAGAACCCAGATATCCCTCAACAGAGGAATGGATACAAAAAATGTGGTATATATACACAATGGAGTACTATTCAGCCATTAGAAACAATGAAGTCATGAAATTCTTAGAGAAATGGATGGAGCTGGAGAACATCATACTAAGTGAGGTAACCCAGTCTCAAAAGAATACCCATGGTATGCAGTCACTGATAAGTGGATATTAGCCTAGAATCTTGGAACACCTAAGACATAATTCACATACCAAATGATGTCTGACAAGAAGAAAGGAGTGGACACTGGTGCTGGAAAGGATCAAAGCATCAGTGTAGGGGAATACAAGAACAGGGAAGTGGGAAGGGTTGGGTGAGGGAGCAAGGGGAGGGAAAAGGGCATGTAGGACCTTTGGGGGGTGGGGAACCAGAAAAAGGGACATGAATTGTAAATATAGAATATTTCTAATAAAAAAAATTGAAGATAAAAAAAAACTCAAGAGACAGCAGGTGCTGGGAGGATGTGGAGAAAGAGGAACACTCCTCCACTGTTGGTGGGATTGCAAGATGGTACAATTGCCCTGGAAATCAGTCTGGCATTTCCTCAGAAAATTGGGCATGACACTTGCAGAGGACCCTGTCATACCACTCCTGGGCATATACCCAGAGGATTTCCCAGCATACAATAAAGACACATGCTCCACTATGTTCATAGCAGCCTTATTTATAATAGCCAGAAGTTGGAAGGAGCCTAGATGTCCCTTCAAAGGAGAAATGGATACAGAAAATGTGGTATATTTATACAATGGAATACTACTCAGCAATTAAAAATAATGAATTCATGCAATTTGTAGGCAAATGACTGGATATGGAAAATATCATTCTAAGTGAGTTAACCCAACCACAAAAGAATACGCATGAAATGCAATCACTGATAAGTGCATCTTAATAAGCCCAGAAGCTCTGAATACTCAAGGCACAATTAGCAAGTCAAAAGATTCCCAAGAAGAAGGAAGGAGAGGACCCTGGTCCTAAAAAGACTGGATCCAGTTTTGTAGGAGAGTACCAGAACAGAGAAATGGTGTGTGTGTGTGTGGGGGGGGGGTGATTGGGGAATAGGCAGGAGGGGGGGAAGAGGACTTATGGGACATATGGTAAGGGGGTAACTGGGAAAGGGGAAAGTCTTTGGAATGTAAACAAAGAATATAGAAAATAATAATAAAACAAAACAAACAAACAAACAAATAAAAACAACTGTGCTCCATAGGCTCCTATGGCACTGCTCACATTCCACAGGGCCAAAAGGAGCCTTATGTTAAAGCCAAATTCAACAGGGATAGGATATGTCTCTCTTATCTGGAGGGAGGCAAGCCAAATGAGAAACTGTATGAATAAATATTTTATTCAAAGGAAGGAAGAACAAGGCTTGGTAGCATTAATACAACTTAAGATAGATACCCAGTAACACGAGCAGCTTCTTCCTTCTTAAGCAAAGATGAGGAGGGAATTTATAAAAGATGCATATTGGAACATCTCATATAATCAAAGAGAAGAAAGGTAAATTTAATCAAAGCAATAAAGGACCAGGAGGATACAGATTGAGAGATTCTTGATAAAAGACTACACTTCCTAGCATCCTTTGCAGCCAGGCAAGGCAACTCTAGGAGGGGTGGAACAAGGGAGGAAATATAAGCTATGAGTTGCAATAATTTTTGTCCCTATAAAGGGTCACAGCCATCAACAACTACCCGGTGACACCCTGACCCCAATTCCTTGCCTGATGGTTCCTCTGGGAAAACCAAGTAGTGGCAAGCTCAACCCAGCACCCTCTACATTCCATTTCAAAAGCCACAACTCCACCTATATCCCTGGAGGCCTGCTGCTGCCCAAGAAAAATAGAAGCCTGCAACCATCAGGGACCTCCAGCTCTACCTGCATCCTTGGAGGCCTGCCTAACAACTAGCAGACTGAAGCCATCAGGCTCTACCAGCTCTGTCTGAATCCCCGGAAGCCTGTTATCACAAGGAACAACCAGCTCTACCTTCAGCTCCAGAAGTGATCTCCCATCAGAGATTACCAGGCCTGCCAACACTAGGGACAACCAGATGGCTAAAGGCTAGTGTGTGAATACAAACAACAAAAGCCAGGACAATATGGTACCACCAGAACCCAACTATCATACTACTGCAAGCCCTGAATATCCTAAAACACCTAAAATACAAGAAAGGACCTTAAATCTAATTTTATGAAGGTGATAGAGGCCTTTAAAGAGGAAATGAATAAATACCTTAAAGAAAAAACTCAGCAGACAGCAGGTGTTGGTGAGGATGTGGAGAAAGAGGAACACTCCTCCACTGGGTGGGAATGTAAGTTAGTACAACCACTCTGGAAATCAGTCTCACAGTTCCTCAGAAAATTGGGCATGACACTTCCAGAGGACCATGCTATACCACTCCTGGGCATATACCCAAAGGATTAACTTACATACAATAAGGACACATGCTCCACTATGTCCATAGCAGCCTTATTTATAATAGCCAGAAGCTGGAAAGAACCCAGATTTCCCTCAATGGAGGAATGGAAACAGAAAATGTGGTATATTTACACAATGGAATACTACTCAGTAATTAAAAACAATGAATTCATGAAATTCTTGGGCAAATGGTTGGAACTGGAAAATATCAGCCTAAGTAAGGTAACTCACAAAAGAACACATAGGGAATGCAGTCACTGATAAGTGAATATTAGCCCAGAAGCTCTGAATACCCAAGAAACAACTCAAATATCAAATCATTCTCAAGAAGAAAGAAAGAGAGAGCCCTGGTCCTGGAAAAGCTTGATGCAGCATTGTAGGGAATTACCAGGACAGAGAAGTGGGAGGGGGTTGATTGGGAACTGGCAGAGGGAAGAGGGCTGATGGGACTTATGGGGAGGGGGGAGCCGGGAAAGGGAAAATCATTTGGAATGTAAACAAAGAATATAGAAAGTAAATTAATAAATAATAAAAAGAAAGAAATACAGAAAAATACAAACAGGTGGAAGAAATGAATAAAACTGTTTAAGACCTGAAAATGGAAATAGAAACAATAAAGAAAACAAAGCCAGAGTCAATCCTGAAGATGGAAAGCCTAGGAAAGAGAACAGAACTACAGAAACAAGCATCAACAGTAGAAGATAGAGATAGAATGCAGAATCTCAAGCATGGAAGATACCACAGAAGAAATTCATACATTGGTCAAAAACTGTTAAAGCTGAAAAGTTCAAAACACAGAATATCTAGAGAATGTGGGACACTATGAAAAGAACAAGCCTAAGAATAATATGACTAGAAAAATGGAAGACTCTCAACTCAAAGGCTCAGAAAATATCTTCAACAAAATCATAAAAGACAATTTCTCTAACATAAAGAACACCAATTAGAATGGAAGAAAAAAAGAAAATCTTCCAGCCACATAATAATCAAAACACTAAATGTACATAACAAAGAGAGAATATTAAAAGCAACAAGGGATAAAGTTCAAGTAACATATAAAGGCAAACTTATTAGAATTAGACCAGACTTATCAATGAAGACCTTAAAAGTTTAAAAGTTGAAAGGGCTTGGGCAGTTGTCTAACAGTTTCTAAGAGATCACAGATGCCAGCCCAGACTTCTATATCCAGCAAAACTTTCAATCACCATAGACAGAGAAAATAAGATACTCCCCGACAAAACCCAATTCAAATACTAATTTATCCCTATAAAAGATACTAGAAGGAAATTTCCAACACAAGGAGGGAAACTACAACCAAGTAAACACAAAAAGTAGATAAGAAACACACACACACACACACACACACACACACAGACACAAAGACACACACACACACACACACACACACACACACACTACCAGCACCAACACTGAAATAACAAGAACTAAAAATCCTTTGTTATTAATATATCTCAACATTAAAGGTTTCAATTCCCAAATTTAAAAAAAGGAGGCAGAGTGGATGTATAAACAGGACCCATCATTCTGCTGCATACAAGAAACATACCTCAACAATAAAGATAAACATTACATCAGAGTAAAGAGCTGCAAAAAGGCTTTCTAACCAAATGGACCCAGAAACAACCTTAATAGTATCATTCTAATATCTAAGAAAATAGACTTTCTATATATTAGATATTAGCCCTCTGTTGGATGTAGGATTGGTAAAGATCCTTTCCCAATTTGTTGGTTGCTGTTTTGTCCTTCTAACAGTGTCCTTTGACTTACAGAAACTTTGTAATTTTATGAGGTCTCATTCATTTGTCAATTCTTGATCTTAGAGCATAAGCTATTGGTGTTCTGTTCAGGAACATTTCCCCTGTACCCAAGTCCTCATGGGTCTTCCCCAGTTTCTTTTCTATTAGTTTCAGTGTATCTGGTTTTCTGTGGAAGTCCTTGATTCACTTGGAGTTGAGCTTAGTACAAGGAGATAAGAATGGATCAATTTGTATTCTTCTGAATGCTGACCTCTAGTTGAACTAGCACCATGTGTTGAAAAGACTATCTTTTTTCTACTGGAGGTTTTAGCCCCTTTGTCAAAAATCAAGTGACCATAGGTGTGTTCATTTCTGGGTCTTCAATTCTATTCCATTGATCTATCTGCCTGTCACTGTACCAATACCATGCAGTTTTTTAACACTATTGCTCTGTAGTACTGCTTGAGCTCCAGGATACTGATTCCCCCAGAAGTTCTTTTACTGTTGAGAATAGTTTTAGCTATCCTGGGGTTTTTGTTATTCCAGATAACCTTGAGAATTGCTCTTTCTAATTCTATAAAGAACTGAGTTGGGATTTTGGTGGGGATTGCATTGAATCTGTATATTGCTTTTGGCAAGATGGCCATTTTTACTCTATTAATTCTGCGAATCCACTAGCATGAAAGATTTTTCCATTTTCTGAGGTCTTCTTCAATTTCCTTCTTCAGATACCTGAAGTTCTTATCATACAGATCTTTCACTTGTTTGGTTAGAGTCACACCAAGATACTTTATATTGTTTGTGGCTATTGTGAAGGGTGTCATTTCCCTTATTTCTTTCTCAGCCTGCTTATTCTTTGAGTATAGGAAGGCTACTGATATGCTTGAGTTGATTTTATAACCAGTCACTTTGCTGAAGTTGTTTATCAGCTCTAGGAGTTCTCCAGTAGAGTTTTTGGGGTCATTTAAGTATACTATCATATCAGAGAGCCAAATAACCCTATTAAAAATGGGGGTACAGAGCTAAACAAAAAATTTTCACCTGAAGAATTTTGAATGACTGAGAAGCACCATAAGAAATGTTCAATATCGTTAGTCACTAGGGAAATGCAAATCAAAACAACCATGAGATTTCACCTCACCCCAGTCAGAATGGCTATGATTAAAAACTCAAGAGACAGCAGGTATTGGCGAGGATGTGGAGAAAGAGGAACACTCCTCCACTGCTGGTGGGATTGCAAGCTGGTACAACCACTGTGGAAATCAGTCTGGTGGTTCCTCAGAAAACGGCATGACACTTCCAGAGGACCCTGTTTTACCACTCATGGGCATATACCTAGAGGATTCCCCAGCATGCAATAAGGACACATGCTCCCCTATGTTCATAGCAGCATTATTTATAATAGCCAGAAGCTGGAAAGAACCCAGATGCCCCTCCATGGAGGAATGGATAAAGGAAATGTGGTACATTTACTCAATGGAATACTACTCAGCAATTAAAATCAATGAATTCATGAAATTCTTAGGCAGTGGTTGGAACTGGAAAATATACTAAGTGAGGTAACTCAATTACAAAAGAAATAAGTGGATATTAGCCCAGAAGCTTTGAATACCCAAAACACAATAACATATCAAATGATTCCCAAGAAGGAAGGAAGGAGAGGGTCTTGGAAAGATCAGACATATACGGTACATACCTGCATATAATAAAGGCAGTATACAGCAAGTCAATAGTTCAACATCAAATTAAATGGAGAGAAAATTAAAGCAATTCCACTAACATCAGAGACAAGACAAGGCTCTCCACTCTTTCCCTATCTATTCAATATAGTACTTGAAGTCCTAACTAAAGCAATAAGACTACCAAAGATCAAAGGGATACAAATTGGAAAGGTAGAAGTCAAAGTATCACTATTGCAGATGATGTGAAAGTGTATGTAACTGACCACAAACATTCTACCAGAGAACTCCCACAGTTGATTAACACTTTCAGTAAAAGGGCTGGGTACAAAATTAAGAAATTAGTAGCCCTCCTTTATACAAATGATAAAGGGCTGAGAAAGAAATTTGGGAAACCACGTCCATTACAATAGCCACAAATAATATAGAATATCTTAATGTAACTCTTATAAAGCAAGTGAAGAGCCTGTATTGCAAGAACTTCAAGTCTCTGAAGAAAGAATTTGAAGAAAACATCAGAAAGATGGAAAGATCTCCCATGCTCATGGATCAGTAGGATTAACAGTGAAAATGGCCACCCTGCCAAAAGCAATCTACAAATTTAATGCAATTCTTATCAAAATCTTAGTCCAACATAATTCTTTACAGATCTTGAAAGAACAATTTTCAGGTCATGTCCATATAGACAAAAACCAGTATAGCTAAAACAGTCCTGTATAATGAAAGAACTCTTTGAAGGGAGATATCATCATCTCTGACTTCAACCTGTACTACAGAACAATAGTAATAAAAACCACATAGTATGGGTGTAGAAACAAACAGGTTGATCAATGGAATTGAGTCAAAGGCCCAGAAATAAACACACACACTTATTTACACTTGAATTTTGATGAAGAACCCAAAGCCATACAATGGAAGAGGGATAGCTTTTCAAAAAATGGTCTAACTGGATGCCTACATGTAGAAGAATAAAAATACATTCATATTTATCACCCTGCACAAAACACAAATCCAAGTGGATCAACAATCTCAACATAAAATCAGGTACCTTATATCTAATAGAAGAGAAAGTGGGGAATAGCCTTGAACTCATTGGCATAGAATCACAAGTGGCTCAGACACTAAGATCAACAGTTAATAAATGGGACCTCCTGAAACTGAAAAGTTTGTGTAAGTAAAAGGACACAGTTAATGGGACAAAAGGACAGCATACAGAATGGCAAAAGATCTTCACCAACACTACATCTAACAGAAGATTAATATCTAAAATATAAAAAAAACTCAAGAAGTTAGACACCAACAACCCAAATAACTCAGTTAAAAATGGGATACAGAGCTAAGCAGAGAATTCTCAACAGTGGAATCTCAAATGACTGATAAACACTGTAAAAATGTTCAATGTCCATAGTCATCGGGGAAATTCAAATCCACATGACCCTGACATTCCATTTTATACCTATCAGAATGGTTAAGATCAAAGACTTAAGAGATAGCACATGCTGTTGAGGATGCTTTGCTGGTGGAAATGCAATTTGTACAACCACTCTGGGAAATCAGTGCAGTGGTTTTCTTAGAAAACTGATAATAGTTCTACCTCAAGATCAAGCAATACCACTTCTGGGCATATACCTAAAAGATGTCCGACCAGTCCACAGGGATAATATGCTCCACTATGTTCATAGCAGCTTTATTCAGAATAGACAGAAACTGGAAACAACCTAGATGCCTCTCAACTAAAGAATGGATACAGAAAATGTGGTTTACTTCTGCAATGGAATACTATTCAGCTATTAAAAATAAGGACATGATGAATTTTGCAAGCAAATGAGTGGAACTAAAAAAATATCATCCTGAGTGAGGTAACCCAGACCCAAAAGGACATACATAGTATGTATTTACATATAAGTGGATATTAGCTATAAAGTAGAGGGTAACCAGACTACAATCCACAGATCCAAAGAATCCAAATTACAAGGAGGACACAAGAGTGGCTGCTTGGAGCTATCTCAGAAGGAGAAAAATATAGATATCAGAGGTGGATGGAGGGAGGGAGTGAGCTGAATGGGAGAGGGGATGGGGAGAGAAGCAGGTAAGGGGTGGGAGTCAGATTTAGGGAGAGCATGGATGAGAGATTGTAAATCAGAGGGGAGCAGGGGCATCTTTAGGACATGCCAAAGATCAGGGACAATGGGAAGCACCAGAGTGCTATGGGGTGATACTAAATGAAACAAATACTTATCACTGGGGAATATGGAGCCTGAAGTGGCTATTCCTTTTAGCCAGGCAGAACTCACAGTGGAAGGGTAAGGATAGCAACCCACCCTTCTACCTAAAATGTGTTCTGACTATAATCTGTGCAGGAACAATGATAGAGCAGACACAGAGGGAGTGGCCAGTGACGGGCCCAAATTGAGATCCATCCCAAGGGCAAGAATTCTGACACTATTAATGATGCTCTGTTATGCTTGCAGAGAGGATCACAGCACTACTGTCCTCTGAGGGACTCCACCCAGCAGCTGACTGAAACAGATGTAGAGACCCACAGCCAACCATTAGATGGAGCTCGGGGAATCTTTTGAAAGACTGAGGGAAGGATTGAGGGACCCGGAGAGGACAGGGACTCTACAGGAAGACTGAGACTCACCTGGACCCTTTGGAGCTCCCAGACTCTGACCCACTAACCAAAGTGCAAGCATGGCCAGGACCCAGGGCCCCAGCATACATTTAGCAGATTTGCGGCTTGGTCTTCATGTTCCTCAGTGGCTGTTCCTAAATTTGTTGCCTGTCTATGGATTCTGTTCCCCTAACAAAGCTGCCTTGTCTGGCCTCAGTGAGAGAGCATATGCCTGGTCCTGAAGTGATTGGTGTGCTGGGAAGAGAGGATGGGGGTGGGAGATTGAAGGTGGGGTGGGGATGATACCAGAGTGGGCACGTCTTCTCAGAGGTAAGGTTTAGGGAGGAATGGGGGACAGCTGCAAAAAGGGAGACCGATGTTGGGATGTAAAGTAAATAAATGGATTAATTCAAGAAAGAACTATAAGAAAACAACTATATTTAAGCCAACTTATAAACCCTTAAAGATATTTAAAATTTACAAAGTAATAGTCTGTCACCTTATAAGTGATCAGATTCTTTAATGTATTCAACACTGTTTTTAGTCATTCTACGTAAATATGGAATTCATTTACAGAGACAAGCTTGATGGTAAAGATAAGTGTATATGTCCTATTATATAGTCTTCTGCGTATGTTGTCAAAGTTAAGCCTAAAACAAGCACCTCAAATTTAAGGTTCGTTTAATGTAAAATATTATTCAGAATCAGGTGTATTTTTAAATTCTGATTATGAACATTAAGAGCTTGAGTAAAATCTACAAATACTTGAATGGCAAGATGTCCTAAAGCCCAAGGAGTTCCCTTGGGTGGAGTACAATCCCACCAGAGTACCTGTACACTAGCCACATTACAGAACAGAGAGATACAGGGAAATAAGACCTGCCAGCAGCCTGCTGCTTCTGCCTCCAGCTCCGAAGGCCTGACAAGATCTAACTGTGTGGGCCAACCCAGACGAAAATCTCCTGATCTACAGGAAAGATGAATTGCTTCTCAAGTCTCAAACGACAGGGGAATGGAATCTCTTGTCCACTGGAGGCTCTTAGGGTCTGCGCCCGTATTCTAAATGTCTCAATCAAGAGAGAGGCAAATGAGGATAATATCAACGGGGGACCTTGTACCTAAGCCCTGACAGGTACAGGGACCTATGCGCTACTACAATTGGTCATGTCCTTTACCCCAGCATTGAGGTCTTCCTCTTAGAAAAGGCTAATTCCATGGTCTATGCCAACCACTCATGTTCCATTATTAAAGGAGATGCAAGATATTCTGACGTCAAAGTTACAGGTTTGGAAAGTTTTGCAGAATCTTTAAGTGGTGGCTTAAGAACGTTGCTAGACAGTCCTGTAACAAATGACTCATTAGGATTCTATTTCTCCTTGAAATTCTCAATTTGGTGCTGAATTTAATTGATTTCTTTTACAAAACTCCCAGGTACTTGTTCCTCATGGAGGAGTCTGGTATAAATATAACAGCTAATTATAGTTATCCTACATAACTCTGGAACATGGCCCAGTCAGGTATACAATTGTATTTAACCTCACATTAATTTTACATTTAACCTTATAGTAACTTATGCTAATCTTGATATAACTTTTTTCCCATTAACTTTGTCTCTTAATGTTCCCTACAAGGTTGTACAGTTCTTAGCTCCTGACTTGCACTGTGGCTGTGTGCCAACTGTTAAATATTATCATGGCCACTTGAATGGATCCACGCCATTCTGGCCACTGCTCCCTCCCTTTGATAACATCTTGTCACCTTGGAGCAGTTACACAGAGCTTAACTGAAGCCCTTTTGGCATTAGTTAACCTTCCGACCTTTCCTGCTCTCAACAAAAACTTAAGAGAAGTCTTAGATCAGCTTAGCATCCTTCAGGAACAACTGGACTTTGGCTGCTCTCCTACTCTAAGACTACATCTGACTCCGCTAGGGCTGGATCTGTGCCCCAACCCTCTCCACAAGCAATGTGCTTTCATGCCAACAAATCCTAACTGGTTTGAGATGGGGTCCTAGACATAGAGACCCAAGAGAAATTCAACCACAAGCCTCTTCCACTGTACAGGCTTTTGGTTTTCCTCCCACTATGGTTGGTCCCCTTGATCCATTCTTTCCTCCTTATAACCCTCATAATTATGGTCACTTTTAAAAACATCTGTTAAAGGTTTTACTGCTTCCTGTGACCAAGCAAACTGTCCCATGTAAGTTCACTGAACGGCTCTCATCCTACCATAGTTCCATTTGTTTCAGATATGTCTTCAAAAGGGCCTTTTAGAAACACTGGCTGCATCTTTATCTCTTTGACCCCTGGTTAGATCCAATTCTTTATATTAGTCCTCTCTTTTCTCCTGTTGCCTTCCTTCAGTGCCCTGTGGCTTCCTGCTGTTTCTGTTAGCTTATTCTGGTGAAGCATGCCTGGCAGTGAGGCTAGTCACTGTCATCCTGAATCAACTTGTCTTAAGGTTTCATTGCTGGGAAGAGACACCATGATCACAGCAACTCTTATAAAGTACAACATTTAATTGGGACTGGCTTAGAGTCTCAGAGGTTTAGTTCATTATCATCATGGTAGGAAGCATGGCAGCATTCAGGCAGACATGGTGCTGGGGGAGCCGATAGTTCTACATCTTGATATGCAGGTAGCAAGAAGGAGACTATGTACCACACTGGGCATAGCTTGAGCATAGGAGACCTCAAAGCCCATCCCCACAGTGACACATTTCCTCCAACAAGGCCGCACTACTCCAATAAGGCCATATCTCCTAATAGTGCTACTCCACATGGCCCAAGCATTTAAACACATGAATCTATGGGGATCATCCCTAATCCAACCACCACACAACTCTTAGCCACTTCCTCTCACCAACTCACTCTGTCTTTCCCACCTTTCCACCCGTGCTTCACCCTCAAAGGTAATCAGTCTCTGTTTTACTCTGTAACCATACATCTGCTTGCAGCCCTCCAAAGATTATATTTCAAAAGTTTCTGGAGGAATGCAGGGCAACAATCACATAATCCATTTTAGTCAATCAAGTTAAGACTCTCCTCCTGCTAAGTGACCAGTGGATCCCCTTTACAATAGACCCAGAACTACCCCATCCAACAATGATCCACAGCAGGAAACAGCTAGGAAAGGATCTATTATTCCCTCCCCTCCCCTGATATTTCCATGTCCCCTTAGAATGTGGAATGGTAGTTTCCTGCTATAAGACTATACTTCCCAGAATCCCTCGTAGCCAGGCAAGGGAACTTTGGAAAGGAGGGACTTCAGGAGGAAATGCAAGCTATGTGTCACAGCCATCTTATTCCACAGGCATTCTCAACCACTCATAGTGTGAGAGTATGCCCCCTTGCCTTGTATCCCAATAAACCTGCCCCCACCTGTTTGAGATCATACACCTCTTTCTGCCTTTCATCTCCTTTAGCCACCTCATGGCTTGACTACAAGGAGCATGGAAAACAAGAGTAGAACTCTATCACTTTCACACCTGTGGACATTGACTTTATGTTCTATTGTTTTCTCCAGCAAAGACTGAGTTGCATTAAGTGGAAGAAACATGAATGCCATTGAATCCTGTGCTTCCTACTTTGCCTCTTTCTTCACCAGACATTGACTCCTTTCTTACAATCTCTGAGTGATTACCTACTTCCTGCAAAAGGCCACTGGTTGAATCCAATGGCTTGCCTACTGCTAACACGATGGAGACAAGTATTTAGGACCAAACAAGTGGTCACCATGGAAAAACATGGTACAAGATGTTCAAAGTTAAAAATTATTTCTAGAACTAGAAGCGCTTTGCCATACATATTTAAAGTGAGTTTTTAATGAATTACAATTCTATAGAATAAATTTCAACTACACAAGTTTAGATCACCAAGGATCATTTGAAACTGCCCTTGGAGCCTTTCCTACCTAGATGAGAAGTGGTGGAAGAGATACAAAATGGGTAGTAAAGAAGATTTGGGAGTCGGAGCTGGCTTTGCACTAATTTGCTGGGCTATTCTAGGCAGGTTACCTAACATTGACCCTTTCTTCTCCCCTCTAGCTAAGCATATAAATTAATTAGCATCATCATATTATTGTTGTGATCATAAAAAGAGAAATAGCAAGAGAATATGTTCTACGGCAGTGTGGGGGAAGGGATGATCATACTGAGGGGAGAGAGAAGGAGAGAGTAAAGAAGTAGAAGCTGTCCATGACCACTTAGAGAGAGAGTGGGGGAGGGGAGGGAAGTCCAAGAGGGGGCAAGAGAGAAGCTGAGAGTGAGAGAATAAGAGATGAAAGAGAGGGAGGAGGGGAAAGAAGCTACCACTATAAATGGTGGGCCAGACTTACCTGGCTGTTGCTAGGCAATGGTGGGGAGGGGCATACCTGGCTGTTGCCAGGTAACTGTGGGGTGGAGCTTAGACCTAACAATTGTACCCACCATCTTTTATAGACTCATTGCTTTACTCCTTCCTTACCTGACATCTTGTATTCCAACTTCAGACTCTATCTTTTACTTCTTGGGCTAAGAATGAATTTTTTTAAATCAGTCTTTGTGTTGATTTATCTAGATGTATACAGTTGGCCTCACTCCAAAAGGAATCTATGACACAACCTAACAAGGACTCACTTGACCAGAAAATCAGCCCAGTATCCACATGTGTTTACAGCTGACTCTTGGCCATTGGTGTGGCTTTGGCTTTTGCCTCAATCTGGAGCACTTTTCTTGGGGCTAATGCTGTCTGTTTTCCCAGGACTTTCTCAACCAGGTATTCATGTTTAAAGGTAGATGAGGAAACAGACAGAGAAGAAAGAGCATTTTAAGATTTTTTTAAGATTCTCTCTCTCTCTCTCTCTCTCTCTCTCTCTATGTATGTATGTATGTATGTATGTATGTATGCCTTATGTGTGTTCATACCCTCCAAGAGAATAAAAGGGTGCCTTACCACTTGCAGTTAGAGTTACAGGCAGTTATGAGCTGCCCCAGGTACTGGTACCCAAACCACAGGTGAGAGGAAAGTTCCTAAAGTGAGCTTCTCATAAAATCTAGTGTGGGTTTGGAGTAGAGGCTTAGAATGAGGCTGCCTGGTTTCAAATCCTGACATGAACAATTGTCACATCTGAGGATGAGTTCCTATTCCTTACATACCTGTCACTCAAAGTCATCATTTACAAAACAGACATGCCTCGAACATCATGCTTCTTAGTCTGTGTGAGGGTTGCAGAGTCAATATACATGAAGTGCTGGACAGAGCTTGAAACAGCAAGTGCTCAGAACAAGTTAGCTGTGCACACACATCTAAGCTGATACACAATTGGAATAATTGTGCATAAACTGTACATACAACACAACACACACACACACACACACACACACACACACACACTCACTCACTCACACACACAGTCATAGGAAAGAATTGTTCCCCAAAAAAGAACAAAGGACTCAAAGAGGTGACTTTCTGCTTGCTTTGCTGCAGTGTTTTCTGAATCACACTTCATTTCCTGTGCCAATAGCAAATGGGACTTAGAAGATGTATATACATGGTTGTTCTACTGGTGGTACAGGTGGCTTCGCTGCAGGGTACCTTCTGGGATCACCTTGAAGTATATGTCATCATCTTCTTGGGGGTGTTCCCAACCTGAAGGGACCTGGAGCATCTGCCATAACCTCTCAGATATAGCCAAGCACGCAATAGTGGAATGACCTCATTTATGGGAAGTTGTTCACTGCCACCCAATGTTGCTGCTATAGAGATGGTGGGGGCTGGAAGAATGGGGCCAATAAATAAGGCAGACTAAAATCTTATACAATACCCGACTTTATCAGAGAATCATAAATTTATACTCTGAGGGTTAAAAATAACACAGGTAAAGTTCTATGAGTTCAAGCTGTATACAATCACAATGACAAACAACACATGGCAAAACCATGTGTTCTATAGAGGTATATAAAGGACAGATTAACTATTTAAATGAATAACAACAGCAAGCAATGAGTAATCTGAAATGAACCCATACCTACTCATTACACTTGCAAGAGGCTCAAAAACATATTCTAAGAATGAATGTGTTCTGAAGAAACTGAGGTCACAAGATTCTTCAGTTCTATTCCATTGATCTACCTGCCTGTCACTGTATCAATTCCATGCAGTTTTAACACTATTGCTTTGTATTACTGTGTGAGTTCTGGGATACTGATTCCCTCAGAAGTTCTTTTACTGTTGAGGATAGTTTTAGCTATCCTGGGATTTTGTTATTCCAGATGAGTTTGAGAATTGCTCTTTCTAAATCTATGAAGAATTGAGTTGGTATTGCATTGAATCTGTAGATTGATTTTGGCAAGATGGCCATTTTTACTATATTAATTCTGACAATCCATGAGCATGGGAGATCATTTCCTCTTCTGAGGTCTTTTTAGATTTTTTTCTATTAACATGAAAGGATACTGAATTTTGTCAAATGCTTTTTCAGCATCTAATGAAATGACTATGTATTTTTTTTTTATTTGAGTTTGTTTATGTAGTGGATAACATTGATGGATTTCCGTATATTGAACCATCCCTGCTTCCCTTGGATAAAGCCTACTTGACCATGGTGGATGATCATTTTGATATGTTCTATACTATACCCAGAAAAACTTTCAATTACCATAGATGGAGAAACCAAGATATTCCATGACAAAACGAAATTTGCACAATATCTTTCCATAAATCCAGTCCTACAAAGGATAATAGATGGAAAACTCCAACACAAGGAGGGGAACTACACACTAGAAAAAGCAAGAAAATAATCTACTTTCAATAAACTCAAAAGATAATAGCCTGACAAACATTATTCCACCTCTAACAACAAAAGTATCAGGAAGTGACAATAATTATTCCTTAATATCTCTTAACATCAATGGACTAAATTCCCCAATGAAAAAAGACAGACTAAAAGACTGGATATGTAAACAGGATCCAGCATTATGCTGGATACAGGAAATGCACCTCAGCAATAAAGTCAGACACTAACTCTGAGTAAAAGGCTGGAAAAATTTTTTCTAAACAAATGGTTCCAACAAACAATCTGGAAAAGCCATTCCAATATTGAATAAAATCAACTTTCAAAAAAAGTTATTGAAAAAATAAGGAAGGACACTTCATACTCAAAAGAAAAAATCTACCAAGATCAATTCTCAATTCTGAACATCTATGCTCCAAATGCAAGGGCACCCACATTCATAAAAGAAACTTTGCTAAAGCTCAAAGCATACATTGCAACTCACACTATAATAGGGGTGAGGACTTCAACACCCCACTCTCATCAACGGAAAGATCACGGAAACAGAAAGTAAACAGAGACACAGTGAAACTAGCAGAAGTTATGAACTGAATGGAATAAACAGATATCTATAGGACATTTCATCCTAAAACAAAAGAATATACCTTCTCGGCACTTCATGCTACCTTCTCCAAAACTGACCATATAATTGGTCACAAAACAGGCCTCAACAGATACAAGAACGTTGAAATAACCCCATGTATCCTATCTAATCATCATGGACTAAGGCTGATGATGATAACAACAAAAACAACAGAAAGCCCACATATACATGGAAGCTGAGCAATGCTATATTCAATGATATGTTGGTCAAGAAAGAAAGAAAGAGAGAGAGAGAGAGAGAGAGAGAGAGAGAGAGAAGAGAAGAGGAAGGAAGGAAGGAGAGAAAGAAAGAAAGGAAGGAAGGAAGGAAGGAAGGAAGAAAGAAAGAAAGAAAGAAAGAAAGAAAGAAAGAAAGAAAGAAAGAAAGAAGTTAAGGACTTCTTAGTATTCAATGAAAATAAAGCCACAACATACCCAAACTTATGGGGCACAATGAAACCAGTGCTAACAGGAAATCTCATAACTCTGGGTGCCTCCAAAAAGAAACTAGAGAGCATATACCCTACCAGATTAAAAGCACACCTGAAACCTCTAGAACAAAAAGAAGCAAATACATCCAAGAGAAGCAGACAACAGGAAATAATCAAACACATGGCCAAAATTGAAGTAGAAACAAAAAGAACTACACAAAGAATCAACAAAACGAGGAGCTGGTTCTTTGAGAAAATCAATAAGATAGATAAACCTTTAGCCAGAATAGCAAGAAGGTACAGAGACAGTATCCAAATTAACAAAATCAGAAATGAAAAGGGAGACATAACAACAGAAATTTTTGAGGAAATTAAAAAAAATCAGATCCTACTACAAAAGCCTATACTCAACAAAACTGGAAAATCTGGATGAAATGGACAGTTTTCTAGACAGATACCAGGTACCAAAGTTAAGTCAAGATCGGATAAACCATCTAAACTCTCCCATAACTCCTAAAGAAATAGAAGTAGTCATTAAAATTCCCCCAACCAAAAAAAGCCCAGGACCAGATGGGTTTAGTGCAGAATTCTATCAGACCTTCAAGAAGACATAATAACAATACTCTTCAAACTATTCTACAAAATAGAAATAGAAGGAAAACTACTCAATTAGTCCTATGAAGTCACAGTTACACTGATACAAAAACGACACAAAGACTCAACAAAGAAAGAGAACTTCAAACCAATTTCCCTTATGAATATCTATGTAAAAATACTCAATAAAATTCTTGCAAACCGAAATCAAGAACACATCAAAATGATCATTCACCACTATTAAGTAGTCATCATCCCAAGGATGGAGAGATGGTTCAATATATGGAAATCCATCAACAAAATCTAGTACATAAACAATCTCAAAGAAAAAAGCCACACTATCATTTCAATAGATGCTGAAAAAGCATTTGACAAAATTCAACATCTCTTCATGCTAAAAGTCTTGGAAAGATCAGAAATTCAAGGCCCGTACCTAAACATAGTAAACGCAATATGCAGCAAGCCAGTAGCCAACATCAAATTAAATGGAGAGAAACTTGAAGCAGTCCCGCTAAAATCAGGGACTAGACAAGGTTGTCCACTCTCTCCCTATCTATACAATATAGTACTTGAAGTTCTAGCTAGAGCAATTAGACAACAAAGGGATGTAAACTAGAAAGGAAGAAGTCAAGTTATCACTATTTGCAGAAGATGTGATAGCATACTTAAATGACCCCAAAAATTCCACCAGAGAACTCCTACAGCTAATAAACAACTTCAGTCAAGTGGCTGGATATAAAATTAACTCATAGAAATCAGTAGCCTTCCTTTACAAATGTTAAACAGGCTGAGAAAGAAATTAGGAAAAGGACACCCTTTATAATAGTCACAAACAATATAAAGTATCTTGATGTGACTCTAACCAATCAAGTGAAAGATCTGTATGACAAGAACTATAAGTCACTGAAGAAAGAAATCAAAGTCCTCAGATGATGGGAAGACTTCCCATGCTCATGGATCGGCAGCATTAGTATAGCAAAAATGGCCATCTTGCCGAAATCAATCTCCAGATTCAATGCAATCCCCAAAAATATTCCAACTCAATTCTTCATAAAGTTATAAGGAGTAATTCTCAAATTCAATTCAGAATAGTGAAAACTATTCTCAACAATAAAAGAACTGCTGAGGGAATCACCATTCATGACCTCAAGCTGTACTACAGAGCAATAGTGATAAAAGCTGCATGGTATTGTTTCAGAGATAGAGAGGTAGATCAATGGAATAGAATTGAAGACCCAGAAATGAATCCACACACCTATGGTCCCTTGATCACTGACAAAGGAGCTACAACCATCCAGTGGAAAAGAGGCAGCATTTTCAACGAATGGTGCTGTTTCAACTGGCAGTCAACATGTAGAAGAATGCAAATTGATCCAATATTATCTCCCTGAACAAAGTAGATCAAGGACCTCCACATAAAACTAAATACACTGAATCTTATAGAAGAGAAAGTGGGGGAAAGCCTTGAACAAATGGGCACAGGAGTAAATTTCCTGAACAGAACACCAAAGGCTTATGCTCTAAGATCAGGAATCAACAAATGGGATCTCATAAAATTACAAAGTTTATGCAAGGCAAAGGATACTGTCTATAGGACAAAATTGCAACTAACAGATTGGGAAAAGATCTTTACCAATCTTATATCCAACAGAGGTGTAATATCCAATATATACAAAGAACTCATGAAGTTGTACTCCAGAGAACCAAATAACCCTATCAAAATGTGGGGTAAAGAGCTAAACAGAAAATCCCCAACTGAGCCATATGGAATAGCCAAGAAACACCTAAAAAATGCTCAAGTTTCTTAGCCATCAGGGAAATGCAAATCAAAACAGCCCTGAGATTCTACCTCACAGCAGTCAGAATGGCCAAGATCAAAAACTCAGGTGACAACAGATGCTGGCAAGGATGTGGAGAAAGAGGAACACTCCTCCATTGCTGGTGGGATTGCAAGCTAGTAAAACCACTCTGGAAATCAGTTTGGAGGTTTCTCAGAAAATTGAATATAGTACTACTTGAGGACTCAGCTATACCACTCCTGGGCATATAACCAGAAGATGCTCCAACATGTTATAAGGAAACATACTCCACTATATTCATAGCAGCCATATTTGTAATAGCCAGAAGCTGAAAGAAATCCAGAAGTCCCTCAACAGAGGAGTGGATGCAGAAAATATGGTACATTTACACAATGGAATACAACTCAGCTATTAAAAACAATGACTTCACAAAAATTCTCAGGCAAATGGATAGATCTAGAAAATATCAATCTGAATGAGGTTACTCAGTCACAAAAGACACGCATGGTATGTACTCACTGATAAGTGAATATTAGGCAAAGAGCATGGAATATCCACTGTACAGCTCATAGGCCACATGAAGCTCAAGAGGAAGGAAGACCAAAGAGTAGATGCTTCAGTCCTGCTTAGAAGGAGGAACAATATAATCAAGGGAAGTAGCGGGTGAGAAGGTCTTGGCAGGAAGAGTGGAGGGGGAGGGGAAAATAGGGGCAGAATCAAGTATGAGAGGAGATGGGGGAGAGGTACAGAGGGTAAAGAAATTGAACAGAGGTGTATAGCAGTAGAAGATGGGGAACTGGGGGTACAGACCAGAAAGTCCCAGATGGCAGGAAAGCAAGAGCCTCCCAGGACCACCACAGTGCTGACATTAGCTGAAATACCTCACAAAGGGGAGGGAGAACCTATTGAGACCATATCTAGAGGTAAGGCATGCCCTCCCTCCCCGTTAAGGGATGGGGCCACCCACCCATCTCCAAAATTTTAGCCCAGAATTTCTCCTGTCTAAAGGAAATACAGGGATAAATTGTGGAACAGAGACTAAAGGAAAGGCCATTCAGAGACTGCCCCACCTGGGGCTTCATCCCACATGCAGACATCAATCCCAGAAACTTGCTGATGCAAAAAGTGTTTGCTGACAGGAGCCTGATACAGCTGTCTCCTGAGAGACTCTGCCAGATCCTGACCAATACAGATGTGGAGGCTTACAGCCAACCATTGGACTAAGCAGAGGGACCCCAATGGAGAAGTTAGGGGAAGGACTGAAGGAGCTGAAAGGGCCTTACCTGGCATCAATGGGAGGGGAGATACTTGGTCCTGTGAAGGCTTGTTGTTCCAGTGTAGAGGAATGCTAGGGTGGTGAGATGGGAGTGGGTAGGTGGGTGGAGGAACACCCTCATGGAAGCAGGTAAGGGTGGATGGGATAGGGAGTTTGCAGAGGGGAAACCAGGAAAGGAGATAACATTCAAAATGTAATAAAATAAATTATCCAATAAAAAAAAAAGTCTAAGAGGCTTCTGGATGACAGGCCTTCAAATGGATACCTTTGAAAGAAGTTCTGAAATTCAGCCCCTCCCCTTTTCTTCTCTTCCTCCTTCCCCTGCTTCCTCCTCTTCCTTACCATTTTTTTTATGTCTCCCTCCATCCTCACCTCTTTCTTTTGGATTCCATCCATGAAATGAGCAGCTTTGCTGTATACCACATGATCCTACCACAAAGTGTGATTTTGCCTCAGGTACAAAGGGAATGATACCAATTGATCAGTGGACTAAGTTCTCAAAAAACATGGGCCAAAACAAATCTTTCAGCATTCTAGTTGGGTTATCTGGCCCTTTACTACACCAACAGCAAGATAGCCAGCACAGGTCTACTACTGTGCTGGGACTCCCATTCATCAAGGACACGGTCGCCACATTCTGAATGCTTAGGTGCCAGTTGTGTTGTCTTGGCCTTGTCATGCTCTCTATCCTCTAACCTTCCTGATTACTGATGACAACCCAATTGCGAATCATTGTCTCTTTGTATGTGGTGTTAATATTCAAGATTTGGTTTTGATTTGTTTTCTATTGTTTACGGTAGTGTGCTATAGCCTGGGACTGTTGTATTCATGGTCTTGCTATTTGGAGATCCTCGTGCATTTAATCATTTTTAGAAGTCCATCATCAAATTGAAGAAATATCCAGCTATTATTTCTTCAGATGCTTTTCCTTTCTCTTCCTATCTGTTATTCTTATCTATTTATATTTATGTGTATATCACCCGTGTGTGTGTGTGTGTGTGTGTGTGTGTGTGTGTGTGTGTGTGTGAGAGAGAGAGAGAGAGAGAGAGAGAGAGAGAGAGAGAATTTATTAGTTTAACAGGATACTGTTAATTTTTTGAAATATTCTAGTATTCACTTGGATCATGCCAAATGAACTTTGAGTCAACTTCTTCCTCTTTTATGCCTATTTAAAAATTGTGTTTTTCCAATAACTCTTTTAAACTTACAACTTGGAGCTCTAGAAATCTGGTTCTGTATGTTATTGGTTTTTTTTTTCTTCTCTTGAGATTTAAAGTTCTCTGTGGAGATTTCCACTCACAGCAGGCATCCCCCTGTGGCATTTCCGTGCATTCCAATAATGACTGCTTGAATATCCAGCAGCTGATTCATTTTCAGCTTGGACACATCTCATTTTCTTTTCTCTTGAGAATGCATTCCATTTTCCTGCATCATTGTGAATGGGATAATCTTGGATTGTGTCTTAGTCATTACAGATGTTCATAGATCCTGGATAATGTAACTTGTCTCCCACACTGTTTCTTCTTTTTTGTAAACAGATGATTTTCTTGACTGCTATTGAAACTTGAATTGTTTATTGGACAGCAGTTTGGTAGTGGCTCTTATATTTAAGTGAGATGCCTTAGTCTCTTTAATGTGTATGCATTGGGAGGTTGTCAGATATGTATGGACAAAGACTGGGGATCCTCTTTCTTTTTCCCCTTCCAGTATTGTCCCACCCACACATTCTTTCCAGCCTTCATTGTTCCCAACTTTCCTTTGGTTTCTTGCATCAGAAAATCTCAATTTTTCCATTCGGACTCAAGGCCCTGTTGTCTCTGCCATGTGGACCAATGGAGTCACTCTATCTTCCCTTGGGAAAGCTTGCACTCTCCACTAGTCTGTCTGCTTCTCTTTACATTCAGATTTTACCTGAAAGATGTCTGTAGTATGTTCAATTTAATATTTTCTGCATAAAAGTAGAAATGTCTAGGGCCTGTAATACCCATAAGTGGATATCTACTTAAGAATGTTTTTTAAATATTTGGTTAAACCAATGCAAAACCTTCATTATTTTAAATATTTTAAATAATCTACATGCAACAGAAAAAAATGAAGTAAAAAATTAACTATCCTGTTTACTTACCATGTTGTTAGTAAAAAAGGTGTGCTGAAGGCTTAAATTTTTTTAAACCTACTTTTAATATGGGTTTTCAAATGCTGCTAGTTGTATGGTTTTACAAAGGAAGGGGAGAAAAGAACATAAATAGGACAATAGGATGTGGACCTGTTTAGTGTTTCAAATCTCTGTCAGGATATCAGCAGTCCAGTTCCGTGGTGTTGGGATACCAAATACAAATCAGCCATGATGGCACGATTCAGCAGAAAGAGACAGGCCTCTTTTGGATCAGCAGGAGTCAGCAGGAGCAACCAGAACCAGCTGGGATGCTAGGAGAAGTTCTCTGCCATGCCATTCTCAGTGAAGCAAAGATCAGCAAAGACAGGATTCGGAACCAAGGAAGCATTGCACAGCTAGCCATGTAAGTACCCTATTACTGTCCATTGAGTCCTATGTCTACTATCTCCAAGTACCATGTGTCTTCCTACGGGTCTTGCTTCAGCAAAACATCACTTGAGTCAGCCCCACCACATGAATCTGTATCACATGACATCCAGAAACTTCTAGTTCAGAAAGTTCCTCAGTAAATGCCTGGATTCTGAAGCTTCTTTATACCATAATTGTACCTCAAGGCAGATGCGGCAATAACTAAATAATAAAGTAGCACGTACTCATTGAATGCACACATTGAAAGCCATAACCAAGTAGCCATATCCCATCTGTGCATGCAAATGCTTTCCCTTGTCCTATTTACCATCTTTTCTCCCCTACCTTTGGATGGTTGGCTAGAACGGGGGTCAAAGCATTTGAAAATCCTTGTTAAAAGTAAGTTTAAAAGTAAACAAATGTCTATTCACCCCAGATAGGACACAGATAACAGACAGAAGTAATGATTCCACTCAAGTGTAGCTTGGGTTACCATTGAGTTTATTGTGTTCATTTACAGAGCAGAGGTAAGAGGCCATACACAGAGGTATGGGTGACCCCAAAACAGCTGCACCACTGGAAAGTCTCATCAACAGCTGCACCACTGGAAAGTCTCTTCCCTGGACGGATAATTACTTCCCTATAGCTTCATAGGTGGAATTCTAGCTTTACTTAGCCTATACATAACTCTGTAGATCACAAACACTCCCCAGACCACAAGATCATGTGCAACTTGAGCTAAATTGCACACAGCTGGCAGAACGGTATAGGAATTGTTGCCTGAAATCTGATACAAGGGCCTAATAACCCTCCCCAATTCCCTGCTTCAATGAGGCACCACCAGTACACTCTATCTTGAGGGTCTCTTCTGAGTCAGCACAGATGCTCTGATGGAGATGGTAATGAATATTACACTCAGAGATCAGCGTTCAGCAACCTCATCTGCTTTATATATAAGTTGTCTAAAACATAGAAAGTTAACTTGACTAAGGTCACAGAGCCTCTCAAGCAATCTGAGACACCCATGGCCTGAGTCTTACTCCTCTTGGCTTTGAGAGTGCCAGGAAGAGGCCCTGTTCAACAAGCATATCAAATGGGAAGAATTCACAAAGGCTTTTAGTGGTGCTGGAGAGATGCTCAAAGCCTAGGGAATGGGAGAGGAACACAAAACAATACAGAGTCTACTCAGTCCACCAGAGGAGGGAGACACAGAGGTCATAGGTCTGGCCTTTTGATGAGGAAGGCCCAGAATGAGAAGCCCCACCAGTATGGCTAGTATGGGAGCATGATTATAGCAGTTCCCATTGCAAAGCTTAGGCTGAGCAAGAGAGATTGCAGAGAGCCTTTCTGTCAGAGCCAAAAAAGCTCTTATAGGCTCAAATGCCACTTGACGGGAGACAGGAAGGACAGCCAGAGACCAAAAAGCTCTGAAGGGAACGGGAGCTATTAGATTACTGAATACTAAGACTTTTTCAATTTAAAAGTGACATTACGTAGCAATTTTAAAGGTATTTCCCTTCCCAATTCACAAATGATATGGGCATTTTAAAGTAACAAAATATCCACCAGAAACTTGGACTTGTAGTCTTAGAGAGTTTATCCCACCGTGGAAGGAACAGCATGTCAGGACAGAGCAGGACAGGATGAGCAGAGAAGATGAATGCTAACACTCAGCTGGCTTACATTCTCTGTAACAAGAGAGGTCCCAGGTCAAGGATGGCACCACCCACATTCAGGGCAAGTTGTTCCCCTTAAGTTAAGCCTCTCTGCAAAGCCCTCACAGACACCCTCACAGGTGTGTCTTGGTCTCTTGGGTGATTTTAAATCCAGTCACATTGACAATGTAGATTAACCTTCACATATGGTAGTTTAACATTTGATATGGTGATATTTCAAATAAATGGAGGGATTAACTATTCAGTCTAGGAGATTTAAACATCTGGGTAAATAATAAAATTAGTATGCCACACAGCGTACATCACAATAATGCTCGGATAAACATTTTAAATATCAAAGTAAAGCCAATAAAATTCAAAAAGATCTTTTTTTGTGTGTGTTGTTGACAAAATAATTTCAGAATGAGGAAAACCTTGTCAGAGACACACATACTCAGAGGTAAAACTTAATCATCTTATGGTATAAAAGCTATTCCTCATGGAGAAGAGGAAAAAATCCCACACGAGAATCAGGCCAACGAAACAAAGCACATAAACAAAACCTACTTTTCGGAGACTTGGGCTAATTAACTTATAGAGTTATTAAACATCAGTAACAAGATAGGCAATAGGCATAAGAAAAGACAAACCATTCCTAAGAAAAGAAAATATAAACGTTTTATACATGAGGTGTCTGTCGTGCCCTTTGTAGCGAAGGAGATGAAAGCAGAACATCCTACTAGGGTTTCTGTTTCTCACTTGGACAAGACTCTGTAGTGCTCTTGGCTGGATGGGAAGGTGGGAAACTGAGTTTTGCATTCAGCTCTTGCTACTGAACAGGGCTCAAAACCTGTATATCCCAACCCTTAGCCTAACTGGGAGCTTTAAATTGTCCAACGCCCAGGTAATAGCCAGGATCTTTGGAGTCAGGCCTTGGGTTCAGTATTTCTAAGCTGTTGGGTTGATTTCAATGATTGCATTAGTTAGGAAGTGATACCTAAATAAATTGAACTTGCTAGACACTTAAACTCACACCTAAGTAAAATGGGGTGAAAATTATACCGCCAAGGACAAACACAGCAAAGGATGAAACCAGGATTCCTCAATAAACATTTCTGGGATGATGGACTTCTCTCTGAAAGACTTAATTACTGGAATAGTTTCCAGAGAAGCTAATTTATAATCTTCTCAGGATGTGCTTATGAGCTAATACATTCATTTTTCTTGCACACACCAGAAATTGCATATCATCCAACGTACAATTCAGAGGATAGAGATTGCCATAGGAACTAATTACAGCTCACAAAGACAACGTTCTGCTATTTTGATGAATCTGTGTTTTCCCAGCATTTCTGTTATTTCCGTTGTTAATTGCAGAAAATAGTGTGTAGTGGGGACAATTATTAGGTTCACTATATATTTCTATTCTAAGTCAGGAGAAAGCAATGTTCCTGGCAAATGTTTTGGGCTCCATCTGGAGAGAAAGGAGGATAAGCTGTGTGCTTTCCGTGTCCGTTCTTAAACTGTTCACTAAGTAAAATATAAATATGACAGGCATCATGAAACTTGGAGAATTATACCAGCTCTTGCAGTTTTGAATATATAGTTCTGAAATCTCTATTTGGAGAAGAGAAACATGCAGAAAAGCTGGGAGATTGTGACTGATGGTTTGTCGGATACACTTAGGGATCAACTGCAAAGGTCTAGGCAGAAGCAGCTGCTTCCTTTAATGGCATCAGGGAGAGTCTTTGGCAGGCTATATTTTGAGTTTATTTTCAAAATCAATCCTAGGATATCATGTAGTTCCCGATCTTATTGCTTCCCAGCTGTTGGGATTATGGGGTCCCAGAAACACAAGAATGCAGAACTAACAATCAAAAGAGAGATCTGCTTTAACTGGTGTGGAAGTGCCAGAATCTTATTGATTTATAACCATCCATTTCCCGATCAGTTTCACAATTTATGCTGTAATGAGTTGGAAAATCTTGTTAGCTACTGGCATGCATTTCAAATCTAAAGCACATTTTTCATTCTGTGAATGTGATAAAGATGTTTGGGGCCTTCTAGGCTCTTTGACCTTGACCCTGAACCACTCGTGACACTGTGAAAAAAGTGTCTGTTTTAAAGCAAACAGACAAAAAAATACCCACACAAATACCACACAGCCTACATAGGCTAAAAGGTAGTTTTTATAGGATTCTTTAAATGCCCACACAAAATGGGAAAACTAAATTTGTATCTGAAATAGATTAATAATTATCTTAAAACTGGATCTTGAGAAGATACGAGGTTAGTTAGGGGTGATTAAACAGCCTGAAGATAATACACTTGATTCAGTTGATCACAGGATTTTAAAGTATTTTTGACTCAGAGTGCTCTAAGTGCTGGCCCTTTAGAATTAGCTCTAGATTTGGGCTGTTCCAGCTTCTTCATCCTTCTCCTTTTTCTCCTTTGGGATCTTAGGGTATTCTCTGAGGGACAGGTCAGCTGAGACAACTTCCCAAAAGAATCCTATAAGAACTAACTTTTAGTCTATGTCAGCTATGAAGCAACAATTGAGTCGTGTTCAGGTCTGAAAAGCATATAACTTCCCTTTTATTTATTTATTTTTTCCCCTCTCCTTCATAATACATAATTGACTTTTTTGTTTTGATTTGAAAACTTTATTCTTTGGGTTTTTTTATTTTATTTTCTATATTCTTTGTTTACATTCCAAAGGCTTTCCCCTTTCCCAATACCCACCTCACCATGTGTCCCATACCCCCAGCCCCCATGCATTCCCAAATCACCCCCCAACACTTTCTCTGTTCTGGTACTCTCCTGCAAGACTGGAACCAGTCTTTTCTGGACCAGTGTCCTCTCATTCCTTCTTCTTGGGAATCTTTTGATTTGCTAATTGTGCCTTGAGTATTCAGAGCTTCTGGGCTCATTAATATCTACTTATCAGTGATTGCATTTCATATGTATTCTTTTGTGATTGGGTTAACTCACTTAGGATGATATTTTCCAGATCCAACCATTTGCCTACAAATTGCATACAGGGGGAAAGTTCCTGAACAGGACACCAATAGCTTATGCTCTAAGATCAAGAATTGACAAATGGGACCTCATAAAATTACAAAGTTTCTGTAAGGCAAAGGACACTGTCAGAAGAACAAAACAGCAATCAACAAATTGGGAAAAGATGTTCACCAACCCCACATCCGACAGAGGGCTAATATCCAATATATACAAAAAACTCAAGAAGTTAGACCCCAAAGAACCAAATAACCCTATTAAAAAATGGGGTACAGAGCTAAACAAGGAATTTTCACCAGAAGAAATTCAGATGGCTGAGAAGCACCTTAAGAGATGTTCAACATCATTAGTCATCAGGGAAATGCAAATCAAAACAACCCTGAGATTATACCTCAACCAGTCAGAATGGCTAAGATTAAAAACTCAAGAGACAACAGGTGCTGGCAAGGATGTGGAGAAAGAGGAACACTCCTCCACTGTTGGTGGGATTGCAAGATGGTACAACCGCTATGGAAATCAGTCTGGCAGTTCCTCAGAGAATTGGTCATGATGCTTTCAAAGGACCCTGTCATACCACTCCTGGGCATATACCCAGAGGATTCCCCTGCATGTAATAAAGACACATGCTCCCCTATGTTCATAGCAGCCTTATTTATAATAGCCAGAAGCTGGAAGGAGCCCAGATGTCCCTCAAAGGAGGAATGGATACAGAAAATGTGGTGTATTTATACAATGGAATACTACTCAGCAATTAAAAATAATAAATTTGGGGTTTTTTTTTTGGTTGCTTTGTTTTGTTTGTGTGTTGGTCAAGACTTTGTAACTCAGTTTCACCTCAACTCCTGAAGTGCTGGGCTTATAGGTGTACACCATTACACCAAGCTTAGCTTTTGTTCTCATTAGCAATGAGAACATAAGCACATTTTCCAAAGAGCAACTTGACTGGAACTGGGACTATGTCACTTGGGATGAGAAGGTGAGAGAAGTAAGCCTAGGAGACAGGTCCGAGGCAGGATCTCATTTCAACACTCCAAAGCAGTTGATAGTGCAGCACCATCTACCAGCACCATCAAAGGATGGTTCTCTGTGAGCTGACAGCAGGGCTTCATTGCCTAGGACAACATCACTGAACATGGAGAGGTTGAGCTGGTGCCCACTAAAACCTTTCCTCCTACATTCTAGTCTCTTTGATGCAGAAATGTACTCCATGTGCTACTGAAAGAGAAATGTGGACACCAACTCATCCATAAAACTTGTGACCTACAATCTATCCTGCCTGCAAAATATGGTAGGGCAGTGATGGCACAGAACATGTAGGAGAATCAACCAATGTCTGACTTGACTTAGACTCACTTCATAAGAAGGAACCCATACATGATGCTGTGTAGGTAACCGAGAATGCAAAATTAGATAGCCCAAAGATCTAGGGTAAAATCACATATACGTAGAAAAGAAAATAATAAAATAATTCCTAATGATATTCTGTTATACGCATAGATCAGTGCCTTATTCAGGCATTTTCAAAGAGGCTTCTACTGGAAGCAGATGGGAGCACAGCAGAGACCTACAGCCAGACATTATTTGGAAAGAGATTCTAAGTTAGAGGTCTCCATCAAATCCCTCCCCTCGGAGGTCAGGAAATACCACAGAAGAGGAGGCAGAAAGATTGTAATGTCTGGGGGTGTGGAGGATACCAGGAGAACATGGCCCTCTGAATCAACTACGGAAGGCACATATGAGCTCACAGATACTGAAGAAGCAACAACCACGGGGCCTACATGTGTCTACACCAAATCCTTTTCATGTATTATAGCTA
The DNA here is from genome assembly GCA_964023405.1 of Apodemus agrarius. Taxonomy (NCBI): domain Eukaryota; kingdom Metazoa; phylum Chordata; class Mammalia; order Rodentia; family Muridae; genus Apodemus; species Apodemus agrarius. The sequence goes on along the minus strand of OZ030009.1, from coordinate 146,443,255 downwards.
TTAGCTTAGTAATTTTATGGGACTCCTGACTAGGAGAACAAGTGGGCTCTGACTCTTACAGCTGATCCTGGGACTCTTTCCTCCTGTTGGGTTTCTGTGTCCAACTTCTATATGAAAGAGTTTTTTTGTCTCATTATGTTTTGTTTTGTTACATTTAGTTGCTACCTTTTAGAAGCCTGTTCTTTTCTAATGAGAGACAAAATTGGTTGTGGATCTAGATGGGAGATGAGGTGGGGGAGAGACCGGGAGCAGTGGGGGGAGGAGAACTGTAATCACGATATAGTTTATGAGAAAATAATCTATTCTCAACAAAACAGAGAAAAAGAAAAAAAGAAGTTTGTCCTCTGACCTCTATATACGACTCTACCACACACTCAACCACATAAATAAATTAAACAAATAAAAATGGTATTGGGCCAGCAAGATAACTTCATGAGTCAAGTTACTGGCCACCAAACCTGATACCTGAGTTTGATCCTTGGGACCCACCTGGTTGAAGGAAAGAACCAATTCCTTCCAGTTGCCTCTCCCCTGACCTCCAGAAGCATTCTGTGGCATGCATGTTCCTACCCACGAGTGGTAAACATACACAGATAAATTAAGAAATGTAATTTTAAATCTAAAATGCTTCTGGCCTCATCTGAACTGTGTTCCTCTGGAGCAAGTTTGGCATCTTTCAAACACTTAAGAATCCCCGGTCCCTCCTCTGGGGAGAGGAAAGGGTGCAGTAGGCCACAGTCCCCTGTGTGGTATGGAAAATCAGTAGATCGGTGGTCGCCATGTGACAAGATGGTGAAGGAATATTCTCATGGATATTACCCGCTCTCTCAGGTGCAGAGGTCATTTCCACAAGACAGGCTTACATGAGGTCGGGGAAAAGAGAAGTTTAGAGACAAACTGAATATGATATGAAACTCTATATTTGGCTTCCAGCCAAAAGAAGAAAGTGCTTCGTGAGCTTGTACATTTCAGAAACCTCTTTTGGGGCCACTGAAAGCTGATAGGGCAAAAGTTTTCTCTTTATCAAAGAAATCGATTTCTTAGCTGCCATTTCTGCTTAGCGCAATGTTTTCAGCAGTAGACTCGAAAATACCACTTGTTACTGTAACTGCCAACTGAATCCCCATCCACGTTTAATTCTTTAAAAATCATCATTTTCTTTTAATGGTTTAAATGGCATATGGCGGAGCTCCCTCAACAAAGCCACCACTCTCAGAGGCTTACTGAGAACCATTTATGCTTAATTGGGTGGCTGAGCATGTAAGTCCCAAACTTTTGCTGCGTGAAAAAACAAAACAAAACAAAACAACTGTGTCTTTTCTGTGGCAGGAATGTAATAGAGACAGTGAACTAAGCTGCAGTGAACTCTTTTCAGGTTGCATTTCCAAGGTGAAGCTGTTGCTCCTTGAATCACGATGGCAGAATGTATATCACCAATCCCAATGCCGAGGCTTTGATTCAGTCCGCGTGTTTAGCCATATTCTCTGAATTGATTTTGAAGGCTCCAAATGTATCTAGCTGGGCTCCATGGAGAGTCAATCCTTTTAACATTTTTATCAACAGCAAAACTGTTACAATTGGTTTCTTAGGTGGAACTCAGCACTGGGATACTACAAGTGGAGTTCAGTGCTAGAGAACTTGTCAAGCATTGATTGGTGAGACCCTCTTTTTAATCCATGGATCACAATAAAAGACAGAAGGAGAGAGTGATGAGTGCCTAATGCTATGGGATATAAAATATGGCAAATCACATCAGAAATGAGCAGAGAGAGAGAGAGAGAGAGACCTGTTTCTCATCCTCAGTGACCTGAGTTGCTGAAAAACTGGTGGGAGGAAGGGAGACTTGGGAATGATAAGCCAGTCAGTACCGAGGACGAAACACATGTAAAATGGCATCAAACCAGTCATCTCAGTTTGCTTATCTATAGCTGGTCTAGTGAAGCCGAGTGCTCAGTGAATCAAAGTGAGCAAAATAGCCATCATCAACCAACGAGTAGCCTGTCCTAGTATCTCTGTGTTCTCCATCATGGGCTGAGAGCACCTAAAGGAGGTGTGATTAGGCATAAACTCTGGAACCTGATATCACAGCAGTTACTTAAGGTCATCGATCAATGATGCCTCCCGCAGCCAGAGACCTAGACAGGACACATTACTGTGTTTTACTTAAAACTATCCAAGAGAAGAAAGCCATAGAAGCTTACTATAAATAATAGATTAACATCTGATATAGAAGATGCTAAAACACCATTCTCTTGGACCCTAGAGCTCAGGGGGAATACCAAAGGAAGATTGAGACACAGAGAGGCCTGGGGCTTGCAGATGTATGGTTCTACACCTGATACTGGGGCCTTGGCTGCCGTGCTGAGGCTTGGGCTGCTATGCTGACAACCCAATGCCTGGATGCACCAGACACCAACCAGTGTGAGAGTATGCAGAGGAGCAGTGGATGAGAGAACTCTTCACAGGGACCTACAGTAGGGTTTGAGGTATCCTATCTAATGGGATGCTGATTTCCATTGAGATACCATAGAAAAAGTACCAGGCTGGATCAGAATTCTAAACACACAGCTATGCCAAAGCTCCCGTAGGTCCCATGCCTCATTTCACAAGTTCATCATCACCCAGTGAGGCCTTCCCCTGCTGCATGCCTGCTGTGCAATATTCTGGAGAGTATGAACATGTGTCCACTATGAAGAAAAAAGCAAGAGGGAAAGGTGACTTTGGAACTGACAAGAAACAGCTCATCACTAGGACATGTGATCACCTAGGAACCCTTTAAAGTTAGTACTTTACTCATTTCCATTAATGTTACCAAATAGATAAAACCAGAGATGCATGAATTAAAATGGCATATCATACAACCGTAATTATTACATACTCCTTGTAAAAAGAACTCCGTTTTCTTATAAGTGTACCCCACAATAATGTAATAAATAATATAATAAAACCAAATGTCAATTACAAACCTTTAAAGCTAAATTATGTGGACCTGAATGGACAACTCTGAGATGGATTATGTTCAGGGAAAAGGTAATTTAATAAAAATTATTCTTAGGATGTACATCAAAAAATCTATACAGTGGTTTGTAGAAGAAAGAACTGGAAAATTGCTTCTTTAATAGAGAGAGCTGGGGCTTTGGGACAGTGAGGAGCTATTAATAATAGTTCCTGTGAATTGAAAGCTGCCAACTCCAGAAGTACCTCTGACAAATACCCTGGGTTACCATGATGAGTACCCGTGGGTCTCTTCCAATGGCTGGAAGTTTTTCTAAAGAAGCCCTGAGATTTGTTAGCATATCATCAAAACAATTCTTTTGTTTTGTTTTTCAATCTTGAGCAGGCCTGTGATGTCTCTTCCTAGGATCCTGTAATATTCCAACTCTGCTATGAAGAAGGATTAGGTTTTTTCACTGGATGTGAAAAGCTGGCACCCGCATTGTAAGACTGACCTAAGGACGGCAATGTCCTAGAACTGGCATCCAGGAAAGAAGTGCAAAGGCCCTGCAGTCAGTGGGCCAGAGGGGACTGGGAAGAATGAGGATTCTTGTGATTCTAGGTGATGGTTCCTCAGCAGAAATCCTCCTGGGTTTACTTATTTTTTTCTCCTTGGGGCCTAGTGTGGGGAAACAAGATTCATTAAGGCAAATTTCTGATGGCTGCAGAAAGAGGTCCATCCCCCTAAGACATTGAGACACTGAATAAAGGTCCCTGTGAAGGAATGAAGTATCCTTCCCCAAGATATTAACAAAGAAAACCAAAACTCTTCATCATGAGTTATTTAGGCATCTCTTGATGGAAACAGCCTCTTAAGGTCCTTCCTCTCAGAAGCCAACCTGTCCTGTCTTTTTAATTCTTCCTTGCCAACAGAGGTAAATACCATCGGAGGACAATGGGCCTGATAGGAAATTAACAATAGTTTCTTGGAATTGAGATCTGACATTGAGCAATACTTTACAGATTGTCTCTCATCTTTACACTATGAGACAAGTGTCATTGTTTCATTTTACAGATCATGAGTTAAGTAACAGATCAAAGATTACACAGCAAACACAGATCTCAAGGCCAGCACCCTCTGGCGAAGCTGGCATGTGTTCCTGGACAGAGTGTGCCTTTTAACTTTGTTCAGAAGCCTTCTTGGTGATGCCCTCATACTTGGTAACTAGTTAGCAGTTTGATCACTGAGGACCTTCCCAACAATCAGCTTCCTTCCCATGTCCTTAGTAACACACTAATTCTAATGAAGAAGGAAATATCACAATTGCCCTCCTTTGAGTTTGAAATTCCATGCAAAAGAAGGGGGAAATCATCACGTTCCCACTCCTTAATATTTAAAACTCCATAGAGGAGCACTGGATGTCAGCAACATACACTGACATATCTGTGTCTTTCCCCAGTGTCAGCCTTTATTAAATAATCATAAATTCAGAAGCTATGCCAGTTTCCTTGGTTTCCATCTGCCAAGCAGTCTTGCTTGCTTTTCCTTGATGGCTGACAGGGGCAAGCATGGGTTCTTTTGTTCCAATCTTAATTACTAATATTAATTCTCAGCTCACACATTACATATCCCACAGTAATTATATCTGTTTCCCCCCTCTCTCTCTCTCTCTCTCTCTCTCTCTCTCTGTGTGTGTGTGTGTGTGTGTGTGTGTGTGTGTGTGTGTGTGTGTTACAGGTTGGATACATTTTAAAGAGGCTGCAGCACAGTACAAGCAGGTAAACGAGGCTTTCCTAAGGCGAAAGAAGGAAGCTCATGCAGCTTCGAAGGGATAGATAAATGCTAATAACAACCCAGCTGAGCCGAAGGGTCACAGGCTTGATCCCTGCCTCTGAGTTAGGGGAGTTTCTAGAACGAGTCCAGCTGCTGACATGAGAATGCCCTGGAGAAGAAATGCCAATGAAAAGGACCATGGAGAACAGCCACATTAGAGGGCTTGGATGGATGGATGGATGGATGGATGGATGGATGGATGGATAGATGGATGGATGGATGAATGGATGGCAGGCAGGCAGGCAATTTGTGAATTAGGCTGTGAGAATAGTGGAGACTGAGTTGAGTTGAAAGCGCCATTAGTCAAGAGTTCTCTACTTACTTCTTTTGACTTAAATATCAGTAGTCATATGACAGGCCAGTGGGGGCTGGGGCCACCATAGTGCTAGGTGGCCTTTCTTTATGGGATCCAGGTAAGGGTCTAGCATTCTTTGTTTGGTCTAGTTCATTCTAAGTTCTCAGGCCTTGCTTTCCTGGCATTCCCATGCACTCACACCGTCTCCATCTAGATTGGTAATTTTACAGGGTTAAGGCTTCTGACTCTGAGAATTCACTTCATGAGGGGTGCTGGACATGGCAGTGGTGTCTCCACAGAGAGCAAGGTGCAGAGTAATCCTGCCTCGGAATCTACACTCAGGATGGCACAGGATGTGGCTTGTGAAATGCAACACTTGGGACAAGGTTCAGGTGAAAAGCCACTGCTTTGTATATAAAGAATAACTCCGAGCCCCAGCTACAGCCTGAACTCAATGGAAAGACACTGATTAGAGAAATGTGAGGAAGGCGGAGGCAGCGAGGCTTTGCGAGGCCTATTAAGAAAGGACACACCACTGTCCCTCTCTTAAGAGTTAATCCAAGATGTTGCATGGATGGCTCAGTAGTTAAGAGCACTTGCACTTTTTGCAGAGATTTGCTTCTGAGCACCCACATGGCCACTGAAAACTGGGATCTATACCAAAATGTTCTGGCCTCTGCATGGTGCATAGACATACTTGCTTGCATAATCAACCACTCATGCACTTAAAATATTTTTAAAGAGTTAATCCAAATGCAGTATCATTCAGCAGTACAGGAGAATATCCTTGGGAAATAAATCTGTTCAGAGACTATAGAAAGTAGCGTAAAGCCTGTCTACATAAGGTCACATAAGGCAGCATGATAACTTGAGAGCAGTTCATACTGTGATGCTCTGCAATGAACCTCTCCCATCTTGTCTTCTACACTACTGGCTGTATGTGAATCTGAATTCTTTGTATGGCATCCATTTGGATGGGAAGCAGAAGGGAGTCCAGAGTGAGATTCTGGTAACATTTGGATACTTCACAGTTGAAATCTGCCAGGCTGATTTCTCCTGCCAGCTTTGCATTATGTTTCTGGGATGCTAGCAAAAAGCAGAGGCCACACACAAATGAAAAGAAATTAGGACAGGTGAGACCCCACATTTCAGATCCCAGCTTCCTGGGCACTTCTAAAATGACAAAGAACTGGGTCAATTAAAAAAACTAATCAGAAGGATGGATGAACGATACATCCCTAGTTGGGCACACAGAAAGAGGTCACTGGTGGGTGTTGCTATGAGTTAGAAAGGAAACTAACAATGGTAATGGTACGTTCAGAAGAGGAGCTGTACAGCACGCACCTTCTCTGCCATGTCTCTAAGAAATCTCACACTGCTTCAACACTGCAGAGTCTCTCCCATTTCCTTGCCATTAATCTTCTGCACCAGAGACCCCAGGATGAACCAGAAAATGTCACTGATCTTGCTAAGTCCTCTGTTGACAGCATTTTCTGTGACTTCCAACTAAACGTACTTATAAGGCTCACCAATACCTTCCTAGCCACAATTTGCATTACTCTAGGATTCCTACTAGTGCCACTGTCCAGGTTACTTCATGGTAGAAGCTACTCATGAGAACTCTTCAGCAACCATCCATCAAAATCACATATGTCGTGGACTCTATCAGCAAAATACACATCCATTCGACTACTAAAACATGACCTCTTCCCTGGAATGCCTCCAGCATCAAACAAAATAAGCACCACGGGCTTCGATGTAAAAGTGGATAAGATTTCCATGCTATGAAGAAATTAATAAGTAGTATAAATGATAAAAATCACCAATCCTGACAGTATAATGGTAAAAGTGCCCAGGGTTAAGGTAACCAGCAGGAGGGCTCTAGCTTCTAGAGCACAGAGGTTGATGAGTGGACAAGGCTTTCTGTTCCATGGTACAGGCTGCTTTAACAAAACACTATGTATGGCTTCCACAGCAGGTTATGTATGTGCTCTCACAGTTCTAGAGGCGGAGAGTATAAGATCACATGACATTCACTCAACCTCATGTAACTTCCATTACCTTCTAAAGATGCTATTTCCAAATACAGTTGCATTTGGGAGGTAGGGCTTCAATACATGAGTTGAAAGAAGGAACAGTTTAGTCTGTTATACCTCCAGAATGCTAAGAGTTGGCCAAGTGGAAGATAGGTAGGGGGCAGTGCATTGTGAGCAATTTCAAAGGCCTCAGCAGATCCAGCACACTGGGGCAGGACAAAATATCCAACACAGACTGGGAAACTAGAGGATGCCTGGAATGCTTTCTAAGCATAGCTGACTTTGTCACATTATGTCAGGTAGGCAATCGGATGCTAGTGGAACTTTAAATTAAAGAGGTAAACAAAGTCTCATTGTAGAAAGGAGTAGCTGATATCCACTTGAAAAGGGGAAGAGAGCAAAGAATTTGAATAGTAAACCCAGGAAAGAGTCTCACTGGGACAGCAGCAAGGGTGTGTCTGTAGGAGTTAACTACTGCTGTGATGAAACACCATGACCAAAAGCAACTTGGGGAGGAAGGGATTTATTTTGATTATATTTGCACATCACTGTTCATCATTAAAAGAAGTCAGGACAGAAACTCAAATAGGTCAGAAACCTGCAGGCAGGAACTGATTCAGAGGTCATGAAGGGATGTTGTTTACTGGCTTGCTCAGCTTGCTTTCTTATAGAACAGAGAAACACCAGGTAGAAGTGGCTCTACCCACAATTACTAATTGCTCTGCAGAGTTTCCCACAACTCCATCTTATGGGAGCATTTTCTCAGTTAAGGTTGCCTTCTCTCTGATTACTGTAGCTTGTGGCAAATTGACTTAAAACTATGTTAGCACAGGATATGGGGTTGATGAAGAAGCCCCAGAGTTATTAGATGACAGAAGAATAGGGCAGTTTACTGCAGTGGGTGTCTCACTCAGAACCATTAACCATTTAAGAGAGGCTACTGGTTCCTATATTTGGCATTTGTGTTTGTATTAGATAGGGTTCTCTAGAGTCACAGAACTTAGTCTCTATATAGTAAGGGAATTTGTTGATGACTTACAGTCCAACTCCCCAACAATGGTCAGCAGCAGCTGTGAATAAAAATACAAGGATCTAGCAATTTCTCAATCCCACAAGGCAAGCAGGCAAAGACTAGTGAAAATCTTCCTTCTTCCAACGTCCTTATGTAGGTCTCTAACAGAAGCTGTGGCCCAGATTAAAGGTGTGTGATACCACGCCTGGATCTGGGACTTGCTTTGTCCAAAATGACCTTGAACTTAGACTTCTACCTACCTTAGTCTTTTGGGATTCAGAGCTACTTTGTCTTGAAATCTCCATGTCAAGATCTAGGTCAGAAACTTGTATCTCCCAGCCTCCAGATTAGGATCACAGGTGAGTGAGCCTTCCAGTTTTGGATTATAGTTCATTCCAGATATAGTCAAATTGACAATCAGCAGTAGCTACTACCTGAAAGTATAATGCACAAGGCATCTGCACAGATACGGCTTATGTTGTGGTACTGTTGTGCTACCAAATTTCCTGCCATTAAATATTTATTCAAATTTCTATTATCATGGCTTATGTTCCTGGTTGTTCATTTCCATGTTACACTGTGATAAGCCAGATTTCTGGGCAGAGAAGAGGAATCAGAACAGGACAGTAGTGGCAGCCAATGAACACAGAAACACTAACAGCATCCAAACACTCATTCAATGCATGGGATTCTCCTCTATAAAAAATAAAGCACAGAAAAAACATAAAGCCCTGAACTTTATTCCAAAGAACATTTGACCACATGATTCACACTCCTTTCTTCTAAACATTGTCGCTTTCAAGAGGTAGTAGGCCATCATTTAATGTTCCCATTGTATATGTTCTGATGCCTTTTAAAAAATATACATACCAGGAAAGATACATTTTGTGATTGCCCAGAGGAGAATTTGACTAGAGCATTTACCTTGTCACAGAAATAAATAAGATAGTCTCCATCTCTAGGGTGGAACCAGAAGATATAGGGGGATAACAAGAAAACAAAGCGTTATTATATGCATAGCCTGCTTATTAAAGACACCATGAAATTCAAAAGCCATCACTAATATGTGATTCAACAAAGTAAACCAATATTTATATTTATATATAGTTTATTTATAAAATAAATAAAATAAACCAATATTTATCTGTCATGATGATAATATGGCGTTCTACTCTGCTTTCTATTGCTGTGACAAACACTATAACCAAAAGCAACTCTGAGAAGGAAAGGGTTCATTTCATTTTACAACTCCCAGGTCCCAGTCCATCACTGAGATAAGTTAGGGCAGGAACTCAGGGCAGAAACTTAAGGCAGGAACAGGGACTCAGTAACTGAAGCAGAAGCCATGGTAAAGTACAGCTAACTGGCTGGTGCCACGTGGCTGGATCTGCTTAGTTTTTTATACATAACCCAGACCCATCCCCCAGCAGTGGCATAACCCATAGCAATGATCCTCCCACACCAACCATTAACCAAAGAAATGCCCCCACAGCCAATCTGATAGAATCAACTCCACAGTCCATGTTCCCTCTTCCTAGATGATCGGGTTGTGTCAAGTAAACAAAAACTAATTAACATATACATATAGCTAAAGGCAAACTCAACTCTGACCACCCTAGGGTGATCATTACAAGAACAATTCTTAAAGTCTTTCCTCAATCAAAATGATTTTAGACAGGAGGCTATACTTGGTGGTTTTGTGTGTCAACTTAACACAAGGTAGAATCATCCAAGAGGAAGCAGTCTCAGTTGAGCAAATACCTCCATGAGATCCAACAGTAAAGCATTTTCTCAATTAGTGATTGGTGGGGGATGTTTCAGCCTATTGTAGGTCATGCCATCCCTGGGCTGGTAGGCCTGGGTTCTATTTAAAAAAAAAAAAGCAGGCTGAGCAAGCCAGGAGAGCAAGCTAATTAGCAACATCCCTCCATGGCTTTTGCATCAGCGCTTGCCTCCAGGTTCCTGCTCTGTTTGAATTCTTGTATTGATTTCCTTCAAAAATAAGCAACAATATGGAAGAATAAACCAAATGAACACTTTCCTCCCCAAAGTGCTTTTTGGTCATGGTGTTTCATTGCAGCAATAGAAACCCAAAATAAGACAGAGGCTTAAGTATTGAGGTTTAAGTATTGACAATGAAACAATTAAACTTAACATTATCCTGGAGGGACACAAAAGAGGATAATTAGAGAATGAACATGATCAGATTAGATTATGTACATGTATGAAGATTCTAAAAGAAGTCCTTTATTTTATATAATATATATTGATTTTAAAACTCTCTAGTTTAAAAAAAAAAGCAAATTGAGTTGAACTCTCATCCCCATCTTTTTTTTTTTTCTCTTACTGCTGGGTCAGCTTGCCAAGATGTTGGCCATTGCTCTTAAGTCTATCCTGTCTTGTATAACGTCAAGTATCTTTACTCAGAAAAGGCAGGGAATTGGGTGTCCAGATGCACATGCCACCTGTGGAAACAGCTTTTTTCTCTATCCCTTTTAATGCAAGTTTATGCACTGGCCATAATTTTCTTCATACCCACATTCTGAGCATTTCAAGGAACCAATGTGAGGCTTCTTTCTTCTTCATCAGCTGTTATGAAGGCCTCAGAAGGTGACAGGGGTGAACTGTGACAACACCACAGCAGTAGTTTATGACGTAAGATCAGGGATGCCTGCTCAGTCAGTTTTGGGGAACGTAGCCAACAGCTCCTACATTTCAGGCTCCTCCATCTCAACTAAGGCTTATTAACATAGTTTTATATTTATAAATTGCGAAAAGCAAATGGAAACTCAGGACTTTCCCCTGGCCACTTTGGATTTCTGGTGCTCTTAAGCCATCAGGCTAAGAGAGGACTATCAGGTTATCATTTTTAAGTTTTCAGATACCAAAAAACATATCCCTTCAAGGGACGCTACCACTTATTATACATACAGAATGAAGTTGCAAGAATACTTGAGATAGTTATTATGTTAGGCATGATTGCAACCTAATTATTGTTTTCACTTTAAAATTAAGCATGACATGAGGAGAATTGTATCAAGTTGACAAGGGGTGTACCTTCCATTAGTAAACAGCTATTGTGTATTAGCTAGAAAACGTATACACTATTTTAATAAATCCCATATATAATTATATTATTAATTTAATATGTATATTCAAATACAAATTCTATTCATTCTGTTCCTCTAAAGAACCATGACTAGCCGGGTGTGGTGGCGCACGCCTTTAATCCCAGCACTTGGGAGGCAGAGTCAGGCAGATTTCTGAGTTCGAGGCCAGCCTGGTCTACAGAGTTCCAGGACAGCCAGGGCTACTTATCCTAGACAAGACACCTATCACAGACCACTTGGAGTTACATGAGAGGCTATTCACGGAGCATGGCTAACTTAAAGATACCCTTCTCACAAAAGGCTCAGGTTTGTGTCTGTTTGGAGGAAATCCCTATACAGTGAATGCCTCCTCCTTTATGAGGGGTTGAATACTTTGGAACTGCTAGGAGACTAAATCTTGATTCCACAGTTATTTTTGTTAGGATCTTTTCATAGGATCAAAAGAAATAACTAACATAGGCATCCTAGAATTTTCTTATAATGAAGTTTCTAGATAAAGGAGTTGTGTTTACAGTTTGTTCACTCTCAGTTTATGCTACCCACAAGTGATATTTTCTATTACCAGTAAACAAGAATTATGTTAAAAATCTTAACACCATCCATTCCAGTGACTTATTTCTAGCTTCTTCTAAATTTCTTTATTTCTAAATATTCTTTGAACCACGTTTCCTTTGCAGTCATATAAAGTCAGCGGCTCTCACACTTTTTAGAAAGTGCACATATTGAATGCTTCTGCTCCAGTAGAATCCCGAAGAGAAAGCCTTGTCATGTCACCTTGAAATATATTGTTTCTACTTTCTGTTTGTTCTGCATCTTTTCCTGGTTTGCCAAGAAACATTGCCTCTAGTGACTGTTGAATTTTTTAAAGTGTTTTTCTGCATGGGCTGAAATATTTTTCCCTTTAATGAGGTAACCAGTACAATTTTTAAATAAGAAATTAACCCTGCATTTTAAAGAATTGAATTCATCTCAATTTAAGTGTATTCTTATTGGCTTTCTTTTTAGTATAGATTTTTGGATTCTGTTTTGATTCTATTCTTAATAGTTTCAAGAATTTTAAGCAGTATCTTTTCACTTGCTTTAATAAGTTGTTTGGTTTTGAAAATATATTTGCAGTAAATGCCTCATTGAAATTTATTTATACATTTATTAAATCTTTAAGAATTACATGCATAGTTTTTTGATGTATTTGATTTGTGGTTGTATTCATCCATCTCCCCAACTGCTCCCAGATCTACCCCCATACCATATTCACCCAACTTTGTGTCCTCATTTAAAAATAACAAATCAATCCTAATTTTTGTTGCACACACACTCTTGGATATATGGTCTTCTACTGGAGCCTGTTAGACCAATCAGGGACCACCACTTCCTAGGACTAAACCACCAACCAAAGAGTACACATGGAGGGACCCATGGCTCCATCTGAATATGTAGCAAAGGATGGCCTCATCAGACATCAATGGGAGGAAAGGCCCTTGGTCCTGAGAAGACACAATGCCCCAGTGTAGGGGAATGCCAGGACAGGAAAGCAGGAGTGGGAGGGTGGGTGAGCAAAGGGAGGGGGATAGGGCAGGGGGTTTTCAGAGGGGGAAAGAGGAAAGGGGATAACATTTGAAATGCGAATAAAAAATATCTAATAAAAAAAAGAAAATTAACCATTCCTACAGCTATCAATTACCACTAACTTCTCAGCTAGTAGTGGAACCTCATGATGATATCCCTTTTCTCTGCCAGGAACTTGAACTTGCATGGGTCCTGTGCATGTTGTCTTTACTTCTTTGAGTTCCTATATGTAACTACCTGCTCTGAAAGATACTGTTTCACTGTAGTCACTGCCCTTTTCTAGCTCTATAGTTTTTGCGACCCCTACACATCTACAATGATCCCTGTACCTCTGAAGGAGTATGATATATACATTAATGCATCTCTCAGAACTCATTACAGGAGGTCTTTTTGCAATAGATTGCAAAAACTCACAATTGGTCATGGTGGTGAGAATAAAAGAATGTAGTACAGTGCTTCTCAACCTGTGGGTCCCAACCTATTTGGAATCACATGCCAGATATTTAACATTATGACTCATAACGGTAGCAAACTTACAAGTTATGAAGTAGCAACAAGATAATTTTATAGTTGGTGGTTATCACAACATGAGGAACTATATTAAAGGGCCCTAGTCCTAGGAAGTTTGAAAACCACTGCAATAGTGTGATAAACCCTAACTGTGACATTTATATCACTGACATTTCTTAATACCACGCATTTGGTATCTGGTTATGATGATCCAATACTTGTTATGTGTAATGGTTTTTGTTTTGGTTAAAATATACACTGGAATAGTCTAACAAATTATGTCCCAAAATTGTACCAAATACTATAAAATATCACAAAAAGAAAAGAAAAGAAGAGAGAGATAAAGATAGATAAATGATGGGTGGATGGATGGATGGATGGATGGATAGAGAGAAAGATAGACAGACAGACAGACTCAATATGTAAGTTCTTCCCAAACTGAGTTGCAGATTCAGTGAAATTCATATTCAAATACCAGAAAGCATAGTGTAATATGGACAAGTTAATGTTGAAATTTACATGGAAATTAGAAAGACATATAACGTTTACTATAATCTTGAAGATAAGAAAAATGTTGGATGGCTCATGAGAAGGAGTGTTAAGACTTCCTATAAAGCTGGAGTGATTAACACAAAATTCAGTTGACATAAATATTAAAATGGTGACTAGGACAGAAATGGAATCCAGAAATAAACACACAGAAATATAGTCAGTTGCTTTTCAACCAAGACACTAATGATACTCAGTAGTAAAACCGAAGTATTTTCAACAAATGGCATTGAATAACAAGAGAGTCATACAGACATGGGTCATTACCCTTACCCCTAAATTAGCTCAAGATAGAGTTGTACACAGAAACTGAAATTGAAATTGTAAAGACCATATATAAAGCCTAGGAGAATAAAGGATATCATGATTTGATTTGTTACACATATTATACATTTTATAAAAAGACATATCAATATAAAGCGTTATTTCTTAAATTGTGTGTGTATAATAGGTATGTGCTAGTTTACTCTCCTGAGTGTGAGAGCACATATGGAGGTAAGGCAAGAAGTTTAAGCCATTCTGAGCTACAAAGTGATACATTGTCTCCAGAAGGAAAAGCAAACCATAATGAACTATTCCCTAAACGGACCAAAACACACCTTTTTATCTGTCTTGATGCCATTCCATGACCAGAGTGATTCAGAAGAGAGTGGAACAACTGGACATACAGTCACACATTTAGAACTAAATCCAATTTCACACTTTTGCCCTGGAAAAGTTCTTAAAGAAAAATAACAATTGTTGAAAACACAATAATTCAGAGGGTAGTGAGCTGGCTCAGCATGTCTAAGCACGTACCCCAAACTCTGCCAACCTGGGTTCAATCGCCAGGATCCACATGTTAGGAGAAAACAGATTGCTATACATTGTTCTCAGACTACCACATACACACCAAGGCACACATGTTACCCCCAAAAAATAACCATGGAAATTTACAATCTCTGAGGGAAATTTCTTATTAAAATACTATGAAAATACCATAAGTGAATTGCCTTATTTTTTCATTTGATTTTAAAGCTTAAAATCAAAAGAGATTAAGTCAACTTCCTAAATTTTAAGTTGCCACCATAATGACATTATCAGATATTCAAAGAATGCAGATGGAGTCACATATTATATGTAAGAAAAAAAGCAATTAAAATTTCATGACAAGAAGAAAAATCCTATAAATCCAAAAGAAAAGCAAATTCTTGAGGAGACTAGTGATAACCATAAAGTTTGCACAGAGGACAATGGTGTAGAGTTCAGATATTCTCATACTCTCCTAGTAGAAACAGAACATGCTAGGATAGCTAGTAGATTATAAAATTACCATTGATTCAGAAGTTGTACTTCTGGAATGTTTTTTATATGTGTGTAGAGTTATTTAGTAAATAATTATTTGTGACAGGAAAACTGTGAAAATTACCTAAATACTTTATAGCAAGGGGTTACTGAAATCATCATTTTGTAGTTACATTCTTCTATTAGCTAACTGAATAAGTGACATGGTTCTATATATTACATAGCAGCTTTCCCTTTGTTATGCTGTTAAATGAAAAGCAAATGCAAGGTAAAGCAAATACATTTGTAAAGGATTTTAAAGCACAGAGAGTCTCTAGATGATGTAAAAGAATGTCTTTCACATGTGTGTACTGATGGGTTTAGGGGCAGCTGAGAGTAGGTGGAGACTTTCTTTTCACATGAATTTTTTATATCTGAACATGTTGGTAAGTGTGTTGCCATAAAAAAAATAAAACAACAACTTTTCTCAGTGGTAGGAAACCAGTTGTTATGGCAACCACTTCTTGCTCATCCAACTGGAAAATAGCTTTAAAAATTCATTTAAACCATCAGAGATAAAATTAAACCTTTCATGAGATGAACTTTATGCAAATTTATACTGATTTTTGCTTTTTGAAAGTAGTTTTCAAAAAGTCTTCTACCAAAAGCACAGAGAGATATCAAGAAAATAAAAACTGCTTCTACTATCCAGAACTATTATTATGGTAATATTACTTAATAATTAACTTAATCAAGGATTTTTAAATCTTTCTCTCTCTCTCTCTCTCTCTCTCTCTCTCTCTCTCTCTCTCTCTGTGTGTGTGTGTGTGTGTGTGTGTGTGTGTGTGTGTGTGTACATTTTCATGTGTGTACATTTGGACATAAACATGTCACAGTGCCTGTGTGAAGACTGAAGAGTATAACCTCCATTGGTAGGCCTCACAATCCGTGTTGTTCTGAGACAGGTCCCTGAGCCAGGTCCTTGTCCACCCTGCACATGCTGGGGTAGCTGACTTATGTGCTACAGGTATCCTATTTCACTGGAGGAATGTCTAGAATTACATGGGCTCTAAGACTCTGGTTCTGATGCTTGGTGACAATTGACTTACCTAATGGATGATTCCTCCCCCACCCTATAAATTAATAAAAAATATTTTTTAAGAAACCATTCATTGTTTAATAAAATGTTTTTTTCCTGCTAATAATTACTAAGTCACAGCCGAAGTATCCATGTGCACTGTTTACGATATATACGAAAAATACCACAGTTCTCACAAGCCAGAGATGCCATCCAGATGCCTTTCAAAAGGGATCTGGAACTCAATTTATTGAGTGAATAAGTATTCTTAGGTGTCTATTGATCAGTTCTTTTGAAATGGATCATGTAGTGTGTACTATGAACAAATAAAAGAACCTGCTGCATTCCAACATAGTTTTAATTGATTCTTTGTCTAATTTACAAAATTTGAAATGCTCCATACTAATTCCCAGTAAGCTGAGCCTTAGAACTGAAAAGGTGACAAAATAGAACATAACATATGCTTGGTTTTCAAACAAGACATGGGTTACAATTAGCAGCATCAATTAGAGAAGACAAACATTCCGACTGACTTCTGAAAGCTTGCTAAGAGGCGGCCTAGCAATTAGGGTTCTTCACAGAACATCAAAATCTGACAGGGGCTGGGCGGTGGTGACCCACGCCTTTAATCCCAGCACTTGGGAGGCAGAGGCAGGTGGATTTCTGAGTTCGAGGCCAGCCTGGTCTACAAAGTGAGTTCCAGGACAGCCAGGGCTACACAGAGAAACCCTGTCTCAAAAAACCTAAAAAAAAAAAAAAAAAAAAAAAAAAAAAAAAAATCTGGCAGGGCTGGGTATAATAAGGTGGAAAACACGACCATTTCATCATGTTATCGAAGCACAGATAAAATGCAAAGTCACTGTGTGAAGCTCAGAACTACAGAACACCACTGTTTCTGTGAGCCTTAGGCAACCTAAACTTGGGAAGAGAAACCTCAACAAGAAAAGTCAAGTCTGTGGACCATTTGATGATTAACTGCTACAGGATAGCTGACAGCAGACTAGGTATGATGTCACTCTTGGGCAAGTAGTCTTGGGAAGTCTAAGTCATCAGATGGAGCAAGCCATAGGGAGCAGGCCAGTATGAAGTGGTCCTCCATGGACTCTGCTTCACTTTCTGCCTCTGGGTTCCTTCCTTCACTCAGTGATAGACCATTACCTGGAAGTGAAAGATGAAATAAAACAAAACAAAACAAACAAACAAAAAAATACCCTTTCCTTTCCAAAATATTGTTAGTCACTGTCCTTATCTATATCTATCTATCATCTATCTATCTATCTATCTATCTATCTATCTATCTATCTATTTATGTATTGTCCAATTGACACAGGGTAAAGTCATCTAAGAAGGAACCTCAACTGCAAAAATACCGTTGTTTAAGAGTGGCTTATAGGCTAAACATTTGGGGATTTTCTTGATTGATAATTGATGTAGAAGGGTCCAGCCCACTGTGGGCAGTTCTATCTCTGGGAAGATGGTGTCCTGAGGTATATGAGAAAGTAAGCTGACCATGCCATGAGTGGGCAAGCCAGTAAAGAGCATTCCTCCATGGCTTCCACTTCAGTTTCTGACTACGGGTTCTTTGCTTGAGCTCCTGTCCTAACTTCCTTTAGAGATGGACAGGTACAGTGAAGTGAATCCTTGCTTCCGCATGCTGCTTTTGGTCATAGTGTTTGATCAAAGTAATAGAAACCCTAAGACAGTCATGATCACAATCACTGCAATATCAACCTAGTTAGAAGAGAAGCGGGTCCAGTTCCATAGCATATTGCTGTGACAAAACTGGTCATGTTCATTTGGGAATGTTGAGTTGCAAATGTCACTGAGTACTCACAGTTCCATGAGCTGTTGGGGGGACTTGGAAAATAAGAATGTTAAGAACAATGTAAAGGATGGAGGCCAGGAGCATGAAGCTTCAGAAGGAAACAGAGACTTGACCAGAGCCACTGGTAAGAATCTGTGCTTTCCTGTCAACTCCAGCTGAGAATGCCACTGTAATAAACAGGAACCCAGCATCACTGAAAGCGAAGCCATTGCTTTACCAGAACAACTGCTTTCACCTCGTATGCATGAGTGCTAGCTACTTTTTCAATAACTATAGGTCTTGACCCAGTCTTTTGTTCTTGTCTGAAAGTAAAGTTTTTCGAGATATCCAGGCCCAGAATCATCCCTGCTTCCATATATATTCATTGCCTTAAATCTCCCCAAATTACTGATCACCTGCTTTCTGTATCACCCCCCTGATGCCCTTGATATGTGGTCTCCCGCATTTCAGGATAAGTAAGCCCAGTTTGCTAGAGTCTTAGTGGCTTTAGATAGAGAGTGTAAGCTGTCCATGCCTGGTGATTTGTTCTTCTTTCCTTCAGTTCTCCCTTAAACACATAGACCTAACTTTTCTTCCATTCTATGCCACTGAAACTGTTCTGGTCATTGTCACCAGGAACTCACCATGGCCCTTTCTGGGTCTCAAATTACTTGGCAGATGGTGGTATTTGATGTATATATCAGCTACATGGTGACTTCTTCTTCAGTCTCCTTTTGGATCCTCCTACAAAGCTCTGGACTGCGACTTCTGTCTGTATTTACTCCCTCTGAGACACGCTTCTGGATGTCATCGATGCTAATGGTGTGAGCATGCATATTCATTCCAGCTTGAAATAGACTCACATATTCTTTCCCCCACCCCGGTAGAATATAACTGAGATTACATGAATCCATTCAGTATTCATTTCATTCAGCTAGAAATCATCAATTCAATTCAGGCAGATTTTCATCCTAAAATTTAAACTCACACATCCAATTATTTCCTCACAATCTCTAGTGTTGCGATAAAAAGTTGTCATTTCAGACTTGACAGTTTCAAAACAACAGTCCTGATATCCTTCCGTTGAAAATGTTGGGAATGCCTGAGCCCTCTCCAGATCAGTGAGCAGCTGCTCTGTGTTTGATGTGGTTCCAGCCTAAAGCCTCCAGTCATCTCAAACACGTCTCTGGGCTTCCTCACCGTGTCACTCCAAAGCTTTCAAATTTATCTTCAAAAACCACCCAGAAGGCATGTATTTTCTAATCTCCTTCGCTGTCACCAGGTATACCTGGTTATTGTCTATTTTCTGGCTTTTTAAAATAACATCTTTTCTATTCTCCTTCTAATCTTCTAATCATGATTGTGTCTTTTCTGGTCTCTACATATTAACCACATTTGGCATTTTAAAAATCACAAGTCACAAATGTCACTTGGTATAGATTCTGAAGGATTTCCATTCTCAATTCAAGAAAGTCCATGCAAGGACACAGCACTTGAACTGTTTTACACATACACATACACACACACACACACACACACACACACACACACCTACAAACTTAGCTCCAGGACTCAGTTTTCAAGGGTCAGACTTTGAAAGAGACTTTGATTATTCAAAAGATTATAAGTCAAACTCAACCTCATTGGGCCTAAAATATTTTATTTTTAATCACATCTATGAGTAGACATGTGTATAGATATGTGCACATGAGTACAGCTACCCATAGAAGTTGCCAAAGAAGATCGCATAAGTACCCCTGGGGATAGAGTTACATGGGATTGCGAGTAGCCCACTGAGGGTGTGGGAATCTACCCTGTGGTCCTCTACAAGTGCAGTACATGCTATTAATTGCTAAGCTGTCTCTCCATTCTCAAAGACTAATTCTTTTAAAATTTCTATCAGTAAGCATGGCTTGAGATTTGCCATCTACATATTCTCCTAAGATGCTCAGTTTTATGGATGAATATCAAGTTCTCCAGCAGCCCTAGGACTCATCAGAGCCCATGGTTGGCTATTAGGGAAGTTAATTTTTTCCAGGATCCCATGAGTCCCACAGCACACCTGCCACCTTTCCTTGCGTGCATCTTGTCCTAGCTTCCCTGAAACGAAGCAGCAAATTGTCACCAGAAGAACTTCCCAAGCATTTGTTCTAGCACTTTACCTTACAGGAAAAGATTAGACCATTTGATCTCAAATGTAGCCATTTCTTCATCAGCAAGCATTCAAGTAAGTGGGGAGGGAGAACTGTGCATTTGATGTTATCTAATCCCAGGACAGGCGACCTTCCTATGATGGACCCTACTTTAGGGTTTGGTCGCCACGTAGTCCCTGTTGTAACAATACAGTTTTAATAATGTAAACAGAGTTGCCAAAAATAAGTTTTAAAAAAGACATGGCTATGGCTCCAGCAAAACTTTATTCCTAAAATCACGCATCTCTCTGGATTGGTCTGTGGGCTACAGCTTATAAGCCACTAAAATAACCAGGCAACTCAACCCTCCTATTCACGCAAAATGAACATGAAGAATGAACAGTGGCTCGTTTCAGATAGAGCAGACAAGTCTCAGATTGTACCTGCCACCTCAGTACAGCATCCTCTTCACTCTCATAAGCAGCCAGGTCTAGAGACCAAATTAGATGGCCACCCTTTCCTTAAGTCCTTTGGCTTATATAAATCTTTGTGTATTAAGAGCACCCCACAAACCATTGCGTACACATACAATAAAAACAAAATCACTGCTAATAAGACTTGAAAGACTACAGGAAAGTGGGAAGAGGTAGATGGGGGAACACAGGGAGGGAAAAGGGCATGTGGGACCTTTGGGGGGCAGGGAACCAGATAAAGGGAAATGAAATGTAAATATAGTATATATCCAATAAAAAGAAAAGAAAAAAAAAGACTTGGAAGACTAAAATACTGCTTATAACTTTTGCTACCCAAATAATAATCCATTTTCTAAGGCTAAATAAATGATCTTGAATAATGGACTGAAAGATTAAATATTATACTGTGGTTAGTTTTTGTCTGCTTGGTATATCTGGGACAGGAGATCCTCAGCTGAAGGTATTGCCTCCATTGGATTGATCTATGGGGATATCTTTGGGAGCATTTTCTTCACTAGTGGCTGGTGTGGGAAACCTCAGATCCCTGGTGTGTGGGACCACCCCTGGGCATGTGGTTCTCAGTTGCATACAAAAGCAGTCTGAGCAAGACAGAAGGAGAAATCTTCCTCCATAGTCTCTGTTTCAGGGTTTTGCTTTCCAGCTCCTGCCTTGAGTTCCTGTTCTGCCTTCCCTCAGTGACAGACTGTGATCACGAGTTGTAAGATGAAATAAACCCCTTCCTCCCTAAGTTTGTAATGAATATGTTCTATCAGGACAATAAAAGCAAACTAGGCAAAATATAATCTTACTTTCAATATAAGTATAATATAGTTAAATTGTCTTTAAAAAGTAATAAATAATATGCAGGCAAGCTATCTTTGAAATATGAGTAGTATTGATCATAGAGGTCAAGTGTTTATCTGAGTATCTTACATTATACTCGTCTGTTGTCTGAGAAACTCCAAAGTTTACTTCCTTCTATTAGATACTTTTCCTGAATTATCCACCAGTCTTGAAAGGCAAGGATGATCACAGACAGCAACTGTCAGAGGCTAATCGTTGCTCTTGGGCTTATAAAGAAGTAAAGAGTTTATGGCATTTCAAATTTCTACTGAGTACCAAGTTGGGCCTGGTTGGCAATTTAAGATTTCTTCCATAGTCAAAAAGACAGAGAAAGGGGGGGTGAGAGAGAAGGAGACACTCAGAGAGAGAGTGAGAGAGATTCATAGATTACCTCCCTTGTGCTAGCAGTGAGCCTTCTATCAATATAGCACGTACAAAGAAAACCTTTAGTGCTCACGGTTTGGGTATTCCAGTCCATGATTGTTCCTGCTTGGTGGGATGAAGGTAAAGTGGCACATCATGACAAGAAGGCATGGCGGAGCAAATGGCTAAGAAATGAAAGAAGGGAAATGGAAATTCCAGTCAAAGGCATGCCTCTCAGTGACCCAGACACCTCTTCCTAAGCCTCACCTCTTAAAGGTCCCATCGCTTCCAATGGTGACATGCAGGGAACCTTAGAAAACGCTGACACCCCAAAACTCCAGCATCACAGTACCCATTCTATGGTTGAAATATGATGCTGTCCACACTAGTGAAACATGAGGCATTGTATAAGACAGCCAGTAGTAACGTACCTATACCATTCTTTCATACTTTGGAAAATTATAATTTTAAATCACTATGGGAAGCACGCTGAGTGTTAGATTTATGTTTATAAAGAAGATTATACTTGGGAAGCAATTGTGCTCAGGTAGAGTCTTTTACTTTCATTAAGGAATATTTTGAGTAAGTTTGGGAACTGTTACAAATGAAATGACAAACATTGTTTTCCAGTTTACTACTGCAACCATTTTGACTTATCCTACAAAGCTTGGGCCTGAGGCCTAGAAAGCATTCAGTTGTCGTCTACCTAAATGCAATCTTATCTTTGGAGACATCTATATGAGCAGTTTGAATGCTCGGGGGCTACCATTATTCATGGCTGTTTCTCTCAGTTCAAGGAGGAAAACAGGAGCTAAATAGCTTTATGTAAGGATCTATACAGATAGAAACAGAGTATTTACTATATAATTTGTAAAAATGGATTTTTTTCATTCTCCTGAGTCAGCCTTTGAAAGTTAGATTCTAAGCTATTTGAAAGCAAGGACCTAAATCTTTTGTCTAAAAGTTCCCTGGTGTATTAGTCTAGGTTCTCTAGAATCATAGAACTTAAGAAAATTTATTGAAAGGATTCTTAGAGACAAAATCATTTCATCTGAATCTACTTGAGTAAAGAAAAAAATCTACTTGATTCATGAGTTTGCACCACTTGGAGCCAGAGGAAGTTCAAAAAGTTATACTGTAGAAGTGGGGACACAAAGCCTCCAGTGGCCAAAAGAAGGAAACAGAGCAAAGACATATAATTGGTCTCAGAGTACAGTACCTACTAGAGATGGTTTGTAACTGGTAAATCTTCATATTCATCTTACCATTTGATATGGGCTTCAGTATGCTTAAATAGGGAATTATAGCACCAAAGCTATGCCCACACACTGGACTCTCAAATACATTGCTTAAGTCATTCTGTCTGCCTCCCAACCCAATGAAAGGGGTAAATGTGTCATGCTGGTACAATATTCTTTCCTATGTGGTGGGATGTGCTGACTCTCATTCTGGGTACTGCTGTGCCTTCAAGGTATTCATCTTCTGGTTGGTTATTTCTGCCTCAAACTAAAAAATATACCAAGTCAGAGTTGGAGCTGGCCTACCAGGAAACACCTGGGAGCTCTTCTCTTCTGTTTGCCTAGACTTGAGTATAGCATAGGCCTCTGCCTTCTGTGGCCATTCCAGTAACTGCCATGCATACCCTGCAATGCAGAAATCACCTAGTCTTAAGCAGTGTGGCAGGTCAAAGCAGAATGGGGCATTTGGGCAAAGACAGTTTTAAGTGTTATTCTGACTCCATGCCCAAATACTAACTTGGCTCTGGAGCATGTTAATTTGGTTGCCAACCTTAAAACCAAGAAGAATATGACTGTTGCCACCTTGCCACTCCAACCAATGTGCAATACATGAAAAATATCACAAGATCCAATAAGCATTTAACTAAAATACAAAAGCCTTTGCTTTGATAACTTTAACGACTCATTCTGGTGCTACATAGATATGCCAGGATGAATAACTGACATTAACAACAGTATCCAAAGCTTGCTGTGACTGAGGCTGCTATGGCTCTACCAATTATTCATCCTTTTCTTAACTTCAAGTAGAGTTGCTAACCTAGTCAGGGTCATTCCTGGCTCCATTAACTTCTGAACAAGGCTATGTGACTGAACCTTATTGGTAGAATGAGAGTGGAGAAGAACATAGTTTCTATGCCAAAGATTATTGAGATATGACCTGTAGCTCTCTATGCACTGGACAGAGGCACACTGCTGTGACAACCCTTGAGGCTACAACTTGCAGATAGAGGTTCCAGGAGAGGGAATCAGTAGTGCTCATTGTATTTGGTACTTTCCCCATTCCTATGAACAAATAATACCTGGCAAGAAGCACTTAAAAACCAAAGTATTTGGGCTCATGGTTTGAGAAGATGTAGTTCATCACAGTGGGAAAGGCATTGTGGTTATGGCAGTAAGAACATGCAGTCAAGTACAGCTTGCTATGTCTCTCTTAACCAAGAAACAGCACAGGATGGAGTATCTCCATAGTCATTACACCTCTGCTGAAGAGTTAACTCATCTAAGGTAACTGTCATGGCAACCTCTATCTGTGGAAGCAGAGGTAGGCTATAATCTACCACCAGTGACTCAATTCCTGAAACTAAGTCCCACTTAAGTCCCATAACCTCTCAAAACAGTGCCATCATCTGGGAACAAACAATTCAGATGCATGAGCCTATGAGGAATGTCTTACATCCAAATAATGACATCCACTGAAAATCAGAGTAATAAATGAATTTTCCCCATGTTTGAGTCATAATATTGGGTCTACTAATTAAAGCACCTAGCCTATCCTAACTAATCAAATGTGCACCTCTGTAATACTGTAACAAGGATTTGGGGTGGTGGTCGAGGGTGTTGCTTAGTTTATTTGATGAGACAGGATAGGTAACTGTTTGGGAAAGATAGAAAACTAGAACCTGGAGAATATCAAAGCCATAGCTTTATTTGAAGAAGCAAACTTCTCCCTTTAGATTGGGATGGTTTCATCCCAACTAGGAGTCCAGTCCACCAAAAGGATTCTGGGTTGGGAAACTGCATCCCTCCCTTTCCTCACTATTGGTTCCGCTTGAGTGTCTGAGTGTGTGCCCCTGAGATGTCCCATGAGGCTATAACTCTGCCATCTTAGAGAATTTGTTTGCTCTCCCTGTCCATCTGTGTCCCTTTCCTTCTCTACAGTTGTCCTTATACACACTGGGACAAGAAGCTAAGTGCACCTATGAAAAACAATAAAAGAAAACCAAAACAATAACAAAAACAAAAAACAAAATGGAAAAAAATGGCAGATAAGGACGGTATTACAACATTGTTTTCACTTACCAAAGAGCCTAGAAGAAAATAGTCATTTTAAAAGCAGACTGGATAGTAAAGATATTTAATAGAATGATTTAAGCTTTTAAATATTGTTCAAATTTCAAACTAAATGACATCATTTTTGCACAGTTAATTAATAGTAATAAAGTAATTGCCACATTTCAGACACCAGAATGTTTTCATCCTTACCTCTGTGATCAAAATTTTATAGATAAGCAAAACAAATCAGAAATATTAGGTTACCTCTGATCACACAGCCAATCAGTAGCAGAGTGAATAATACTGGGAAATGTCTGTTGCATATGAAGAAAGCTAAATAGGTATGCACTTAGTAGACTGGGTAGGTAGACGGGGCCACTGAAATCCATTCACATCTTCACTCATGACTCACTTAGAAATATTTGTTGAGTTTTTACTTTGTATCAGGCATTGATCTCAAGGCAGAAACAGGGCTAAGCCCATATGGGCTTTATCTTCAGGTACAAGAAATGTAAGAAACAATTAAACATATCATAAAACCATAAGCATGATACACACTCTGGAGACAAGAAAAGACAGGGAAAAGGATAGCAGCTGGTTAGAGAAGACACATTGCAGGAATGCAAAGGCTTCCTGGGAAGGTAGAAAGAATATGTGCTACTTCCTTGTTTGATACATAACAATTACTATTGTTATTATGGAAATTACCTCATTAGATGAACAAAAAGGGCAAACAAGAAAGTTCTCCCACTCTCTAGAGTGACACAGGACAAAGCAGGCCAGGTCAAGCTCTGGGAGAAGCTTCTATTTATCAGAGCAAAATTATAGTTAAAAACCTGGAACTATGTATAGCAAGAAATCCAAAGCATATACTTGCAGCAAATTTCATGAGTATATGTACTCATGAATGTTCATGAGAAATGTACACACATTTCTTGTGTAAAATCATTGTTTTTTTTTTAATTTTTATTTTCTATATTCTATGTTTACATTCCAAAGGCTTTCCCCTTTCCCAGTTCCCCCCCCACCATACGTCCCATAATTCCTCTCCCCCCCAACTATTCCCCAATCATTCCCCCTCCCCCCACGGTTTCTCTATTCTGGGTCTGAGTAATACTCCATGTGTAAATGTACCACATTTTCTGTATCCATTCTTCAGTTGAGGGACATCTGGGTTCTTTCCAGTTTCTGGCTATTATGATTAACGAAAGCTGCTAGTGCAGCCACCATACCTGTGGGATAGTAGAACATCTTTTAGGTCGATGGCCAGGAGTGGTATAGCTGGGTCTTGAGGTAGATCTACTCCCAATTTTCTGGAAAACCAGCAAACTGATTTCCAAAGTGGCTATACAAGTTTTTACTCCCTTCTACCAGCAATGGAGGAGTGTTCCCCTTGTTCTACACCCTCAACAACATAAGTTGTCACTTGAGTGTTTGAGCTTAGCCATTCTGATAGATGTAAGATGAAATTTCAGAGTCATTTTGATTTGCATTTCCGTAATGACTAAGGATGTTGAACATTTCTTTAAGTGCTTCTCAGCCATTCGAGATTCTTGTTCAGAATTCTCTGTCTAGAGCTGTACCCCACTGCTTCAGCAGACTGCTGCTGATTTGGTACAGCCTCATGGTTTCTTCTGGATCTCGCGGCTGCCTTCGCTCAGGGCGTAGAACAGAGGTCAAAGTACTTACAAACCCTTATTAAAATAGGTTCTGAAATATCTCAGCTGGAGTACCCCATTTTTAAATAGGTTATTTGGTTTGTTGATGTTCAGTTTCTTGATGTTTTTTTTTCTATATTTAGGATATTAACCAACTGTCAGATGTGAGTTTGATGAAGATCTTTTCCCATTCTGTAGGCTGCCATTTTGTTCTTTTGATGATATCTTTTGCCTTTCCAAAGCTTTTCAGCTCCATGAGGTCTCATTTATTAATTGTTGATCTTACTGCCTGTGCTGCTATTGGTGTTCTGTTCAGGAAATTCCTGTATCAATCAATGTTTCCAAGATTACTCCCTACTTCCTCTTCTATTAGGTTTAGCATTTCTGGTTTTATGTTGGAGTCCTTGATCCACTTGGACGTGAATTTTGTGCTAGGTGATAGATATGGATCTATTTTCATTCTTCTATATACAGATATCCAGTTAGACCAGCACCATTTGTTGAAGCTATTTCATTTGTTTCATTCTATAATTTTGGCTTCTTTGTCAAAAGTCAAGTGTCCATAGGTGTGTAGATTTGCTTCTAAATCTTCATTAATCAATTTCATTAATCAATCTGTCTGTTTTTATGCCAATACCTGCCTACAAATTATGCTGGGACACATATGGAACATAAATTGAGGGAGTGGTCAATCAATGACTGGTCCAGCTTAAGACCCAGGCCATGAGAGGAAGGCCAACCCTTGAAAGTGTTAATGATATTCTGCTATATTTGGAGAGAGGTACCTAGCATAACTTTCATCAGTGGCTTCACCCACCAACTCATGGAAATAGATACAGAAGCCCACCAGCCCAACATTAGGTGGAGCTCAGGAAGCTCTGGGGAAGAGGTGGAGGAAGGATTGTAGAAGGTAGTGGCGTCAAGGACACCATAAGAAAACCCACAGAATCAACTAACCTGGGCACATAGGAGCTCACATAGACTGAACCACCAACCAGAGAGCATGCATGGGACAGACCTAGACCCTCTGCATATATGTCAAAGTTTTTTACCTTGGTCCTAACAGTGGGATTGGGGGCTGTATCTGACTCTGCTACCTGCCTTTAGGAGCCTTTCCCTTAACTGGGCTGCCTCATCTAGCCTCAATAGATGTCCCTTGACTTACTGCAACTTGATATGGCAAAGGTGATTGATATCCATGGGAGCCCTCCCCTTTCCTGAAGAGAAGCTGGTAGAGGAGTGGATGGTGGGGATGTATGGAAGGACTGGGAAGAGAAGAGGCCAGGGAAACTGCAGTTGTGATAGAAGTTAATTAATTAATTAGTTAATTAATTAATTAATTAATTAAGAGAAAAAGAGAGCCAAAGCAGCTGAAATGAGAAGTATGTAAAGGAGTAGGGAGGGAGAAGATTCAGGCCCAGAACCCACAGGCCATTGGGAAGGAGTGCATTTTTCTTCAGTAAGATGAGAATGTCACAGACTTAGTTCCTGGGATAGACCAGAGGGGAGATTCCAAGAAGGATGTCTGGCATTTGTACCTACAGAACGTAGAGATGTGGAAGGGTTTAGCAGAGGAACAAATTGAACTGAGATACATTCTATCCCACTGGGAGCTCTAAACCCATATTACAAACTCCTAAGTGTTTCATGACTGATATCCCACTCTTGCCATCAATGGATTCAGGACACCATGGTGGTGAGTGCATGGAGAACTCCAGCAAAGAGAGCGCATAAAGAGAGACTCAACTAAGGACTGCCAATTGACACCAGGACAAACAGCTGGGCAAATCAGTGCATCATCAGGTCAGGTCACCTGGGTATCTGCACAAGTGGAGTATTTTGACAAAGGGCTTGACATGGTTAAAATCACTTCTCTTTGCTTTTGGTGTTTAAATCAGGGTCCAACTATGTAGTCTAGGCTGGCCTTGAGCTTGCCATCTTGTTACCTATTCTCCCAATAGCTTTGATGATATGCCACCGGACCCAGCTTGGACCTATGCTTTTCATGATCATTCTGACTGTTGTAATGATAATGAGGTGTTGGGAGCAAGGGGAACAATGAGTAGCAGAGCAGGTGCTTTAGGATTTGGAAAATAAACTAAAAACTGTAGACTGTGACTGGTATTCAAAGCAAGCACTGAATTAGTCATTTTGTAGAATCAGAATGTTCCTCAGAAGACCCGGTTTGTTCTTTTAGTACTAACAAGGACATCTATAGGTTACAAGAATCCTAACTTGCAAATTCTTTATAATAAAGTTTTAATTAAAATGAAAAATAAGATACTGATTCTCAAGCTTGTAGATAGACCTTGGATATGACTTAAACTTTTGTGGTGCATTCTCTAGGCTCCACCCCCACAGACTTGGTGCACATCTGGGTATGGCAAGGATGTCCCAGATGATACCAAAAGAAGCACATTATAGATAATCTTGGATAAATATCACCTTGAGATGGAGATTATTTTCCAAAACGTTGAAGGCACTGTGAAGTCAGATAGGCCAACACATTATTTTAGCAAGCAGAGAAATAGATGACCAGTAAGTTGAACTAGATCTGACTAGCTTCTCCATAATAGTCTCTGTCCAAACAGTCTATAGTCACCCTTCCACAAAGCTAAATGTAACAATACTTCTCAATCTCAAAGTCCTGTCAACTGACAATGATAATAGTCAATGCCAAACTAACTCAGCTCAAAGTAATCAGCCAAAGAAAATGCCACAGGCCTGGTCACAAGAAGCCAGGGGTCATGGATGATTACTGCGACATCTGCTGTATTAACCACCAAAGTTTTTATTTTATACCAAAGTGAAAGAGTGACTTCAGTCCCCATAAATAATACATTGAAGAGAGAAAAGTTGCTTGAATGCTGTATCTGAAGAGACCCTGCTCAGATAAAAGGTCCCATTCCATATTTATTTTGCTGGCAGAGGACAGGTCAAGCAGTGAGGCAGGGGTGTAATTGAACGTAAGTATATAGGAGAACTAAACCAAGGGGGAATGTGCAATAGAAAGCCTTGCATAGAGAGAGTAATAAGCTATACTTCCAGCAAACTTATAATGCAAGTGATATGAAAATGGGTTTGATCCAGTATATTGATGTTTTGAATTTTATAAAATGTAACATTTTAATTTTGTGAACAAAATGGTGTAAAGTAAATTAGAAGTCAGCATTTCATCACCCCATCTCTCCCAGTGCTAGCTAGCTAGGTTTTATGTCAGCTTGATACTAGCTAGGATCTGGGAAGAGGGACTCTTAAGAGAGAAAACACATTCATAAGCTTGGCCTATATGCAAGTATGTAGGCATTTTCTTGATTGATGATTGCTGTGGGTAGGCCAAGCTCACTGTGGGCAGGGCCACCTCAGGGCAGGTGGCTGCAGGATGTGTAAAAAAGAAGATTGAGGAAGCCATGAGTAAAAAGACAGTGAATGGCATTCCTCCATGGCTTCTGCCGCAGTTCCTCTCTCCAGGTTCCTACCTTGGGTTCCTGCCCTGACTTTCCTGGATGATGTGTTATGATACGGATGCTTAAGTGAAATAAACCCCTTCTTCTTCAAGTATCTTTTGGTCATGCTATTTTATCAGAGCAAGAAAAAGCCTAAGATACTCCTAGACAAGCAAAGGAATACAATAACAAGAACAGGTAGCTACATACAATCATCATGGGGAACAATAGGATGCCAGTATGTTACAGTAGCAAGGCAAGAAGATACAGTTTACAATAAGTATTAATCCACCCTTCTAGTTCTGCTCTACAGAGATGTTGGTCTTCTTCTAGCAAATATAACCAATGTCTCAGCATCATCTATGAACCTGTGAGCATGCAGGTAAAACAATCTCTAAATGAAGACCTATTGCTAGTTCGTAAAGAAGGGAGGAATACTAGTCTTATAAAAATCCTTCTATGGAAGATTAGATTTAGGTTATCTGCAGGAGTAAAAAAAATCAAAAAGCAAAAATAGTTAAAACTTGGCTTTGATACTTATATTAATTTTACAGTTATATCTTACTACTTTTGTTCTTAGAAAAATAATCATGTAAGGTTTTTATTTTTCACTCTTTTATTCTGAATACATCTATATCCACAGTGCATAAGAATGGACCAAAGGAAAATGTATTAAGATAAATATTACTAAGGGGTGTGTGTGTGTGTGTGTGTGTGTGGGGGGGGGGGGTTGCATGCATGTATATTGGAGGCCATAGGATGAGGTCATATGTCCTCCTCAGTCATTCTTGTCATATATTGAGACAAGCTCTCACTGTACCTGTTGCTAAGAGAATCTAGACTGCCTGTTCAAGAAATGCCAGCAATCCTGCTGCCTCCTCTGCCACGAAGGTGTATATGTTTATGGATCTAATTGAGGTTCCACACTTATGAAGCAAGCACTTTCCAGGCTGAGCCATCTCTCCAGTCCTTGTTCAGATTTAAATTTTACCCCTTATCATCCAGAATCAAAGCAGAATCTAAAAATTAAATACTGTGATGGTTAATCTTGATTGTCAACTTGGTGTGTTTCAGAATTACCATGGAACCAAATTCAGGGCATGTCTGTGTAGGATTTCAAGATTAGGCTAAGGAAAGAAAATCCACATTGAATATAAATGGCATCATTCCATAGCATGGGATCTGAGCCTGCCAAGAAGAAGAGAGGGAACAGTGCAGGACTGTTCATCTCCATCTCCATTCTACCTGTGTGTCTGAAGTGATCCTCTGCCTCAGGCCCTGTCTTTATGGCCTCTTCTTCAAGATAGACTGTACCCTGGAACCATAAACATCATAAGCCTGTCCTTCCTCCAGTTGATTTTGCTAAAAATTTTTATAAGAATGAGAAAAGGAACTAATACCCCAAACAGGCACCAAGAAGTAGGGCCATTGTTATGATAAACCTGACCTTTGGCCTTTGACGCTGTTTTGCAGGTAGAATGTGAAGAGATTAGAGTTTGGAGCTAGGCAAGCACTTGAACATTGCAAGCAGAGCTTAAGGTGCATTCCATTGAAAGATCTCTGGAGAGCGGAGGCTGGGCTCAAGAGTATCATTCATATGATACTCTGACAATGAATTAGGCTGAATTCTCATTGCTTATGTCTGCTCATGTCTGAAGTAAGGCTAGATTTATAAGTAATGAACTAACATGTTTACCAGAGGAAACTTCAAGACAGAGTAGCAGACTATGTAGTGGTTTCTGCTTACTGCCCTTATACAGGTCTACGGTGACAGAGAGCAAAAAGTGAAACAAACAAAAGAACAAGGAAATGTGAAGGTGACAGTATGTAAGCAATTACAGACATTAGTTATGAATACTTTCCATAAAAGAAAATCCCAAGTGTCAATGACATAATTGTAAATTTTAACCAAATATTGTGTATTGTTGACACAAACACTGCCATGTCAATGCTAGTCAGTGATGCTTCAGGCCCGTAGGAATAGCAAGACTTTCCTCAGTCAGTCTCTCTCTCTCTCTCTCTCTCTCTCTCTCTCTAGCTCCTTCACAATATATGTAAATATATATATATATATGTGTGTGTGTGTGTGTGTGTGTGTGTGTGTGTGTACATATATGGGTATATATACATATATGAATACATATATATAAATACACATATGTGGAGAGAGATGTATATGTGTATGTGCATGTAAATGCATTCATGTATATATGTTTATGTGACATGACAGAGTCTGTTACTATTTTGACACTAAGAACAGGTAAGATACTTTATTTTGTCAGAGAAATGTTAGCACAGGAATAGCATTGTGCTGTTTAGTATTTTTCAAACTCCCACCTGCTCAGCTGTTTCTGAGCCCATGGTGAAGTGGATATCTTGAGGCAGTTGAGGAAGGAAATGCATACTCTCTCTCTCTCTCTCTCTCTCTCTCTCTCTCACACACACACACACACACACACACACACACACACACACACGACTGGATGCTTACATCTGTGATTTGTGATGTAACAAGTACTCAGCATTTTCTAGAGAACTCACACTCAGTGTACTAAGGTTAGAAAAATGAATACAAACAAGTTTTGGAAAATAAATAAAACAAATAAGTGGTGGAGAAATGAAGGGGAAAGTGAGACAGAGAGTTGTGTGCACAATAAAGAAAGGTAGACTGGAGACTAGGGAGGGTAGTGAGGAACAGCCTGATGTGAGTAGCTAGTGATGCCACCTAGACCATGGTAGGGTCCGGCCCTGTGCTACCACCAAGGGCTATGTCTGGGTCCATGGTCCTGCAGTATTAAGGGGCTGTTACCACCGAAGACCAGGTGGGTGTCCCCAGACTGGGTTGCCACCTGGAGCCATGCTGATGTCTGAGGGCTCTGATAAACTGGCCCTACTTCTTGTCTGGGTATTGTGGAAGACCTGGCCCTGCAGTCATGAGAGCAGGAGGGCTGGCCCTGTCCCTCACCGGTTGCAGCACCAGGAGGAGCAGGCCCTGATGTTCTCCTGGGCAGCACAGTAAAGCTGGCCCTCGTGATAAGGTGTGGGGGATTGCTCAGTCAAGCTGGTCATTGGGCATGAGCATGGGAGAGCTGGCCCCACAACTGTTTGCTATGTGGTGACACAGACCAGAGAGAGATGTCCTCTCAGCTTGCCACCTAGACAGGAGAGCTGCCTCTCCCCAGGTCATCAGAGTAGGAGAGCTGTCCCTGTCCCTCGACTACTATAGCACTTGAGAGAGTAGACCCTGTAACTCGCCGTGGCAGCTTAATAGAGTTGGCCCTGATGGATCCAAGGATGGAAGCAGGGAAGAGCTGGTCCCACAAACCATCTGCTATGCAGCAGTTGGGGCAAGGGAGAGATGCCCTCCCCTCCCCTCACCCCTTGCCACCAACAGCAGTCAGGAGAGCAGGTCTAAGGTAGTGAGAACTGACCCTGCCTCATCCCTGCTGCAGTACTTGAAAGAGTGAGTCCTTCACCTCACCTGCGTAGCGCATTAGAACTGTGCCTGGATGTAGGGGTTCCACTGAGCTGGACCCAAGGGTGTGAAAGGGACCTCTCAGGCCTAGATCCAGGATTCTGAATTGGCCCACCCCAGCATCTACCCAATCGATGGAACTGCTAGAGTACATGAAGGGACTAGTCCTGTAGATCCCAAACTACAGGATCTCCATGGCACAGAGCAACAATAGGATAGCCAAGAGGAGCCCCAATGAGGTTTCAGTATTGACAGAGTAACAGAAGCCAGAGGCCTCATACCAGAGTCATTGCAATAAGCATTAAAAGCACACAGATTTGTGGACAAAAGGGCATACCGTGGGGTACATTGTGACACACTACAGTTTTTAGATTATTTTTCCTCGTGGGGGGAGGGTTAAGGGTACAGGATGGGAAGACAAGTGGGATTAGAGTGATATGAAATTCTCAAAGAAGAAATAATTTTCAAAAAAGAGAAAAGTAAAATATTTGGCAAGATGTCTTCCAATCAACTGTGTTCATGACCATAAAGTGAACATCATGGTCAGTCATGAGGGAATTGGAAGTCCAAACAGAGGTTAATATCACTTCATAGTCACACGAAAGCCTAGAACTGAAAATACTCAGCACATACTGGCAAGGATATGAAGTAAATGGAGTCTCCTACTTTGCCAGTCGGAGTAAATAACAGTAAAGTTGTTTTGCAAAGCAATTTGGTGATGATTTACACATCTAAAGATAAATTCACACTATGAGACAATGAGTGCACTCACGAAAACAAGAAAAAATGTGTCCACCAAAATATATAATTACTAGTATAAATTTAAAGTTACAACCGCTTTATGACCCAATAATTCTACTTGAGATAAATGAGAAAATTTGTTTATAAAGCATTTATAAGTACACTTAGAGCATATTGTTAAATGGTTCACAAGAGGAAGCATCGCAAACATTTATCACAGTAAAATAGATTAGTAACTCACTCATGTTCCCACAGAATACCCAACACTAAAAGCGACCATTGCTTGTACAACAGCAAAGAAGGATATCAGCAACAAATAAGCACACACTTTGACTGTACTTCTGTGATGTCCAAGAGCAGACAAACCCATCTGAGGACAGAAGTCAGGACCCTAGTAGCTCCTGAGTGCAGGAAGAATTAAAATCCAGTAAAAGGACAATTTTCATTGGGATAATCTAATGGGATAGTGTGATATGTACATTTGCTGAGATGTGTCACATTTCACATTGATG
The DNA here is from genome assembly GCA_964023405.1 of Apodemus agrarius. Taxonomy (NCBI): domain Eukaryota; kingdom Metazoa; phylum Chordata; class Mammalia; order Rodentia; family Muridae; genus Apodemus; species Apodemus agrarius. The sequence goes on along the minus strand of OZ030009.1, from coordinate 146,408,331 downwards.
ATCTATCTACTTTATTTTATGTAAGTTTTATAGAAATTTAAAAGTATGTTTAAAGATTATAGCCATGTACAGATATTTGTTTAATATGGATTATATGATTTCAAAGTCATTCTATCATTCTTTAAGTTAAATCATTCCATGTGTAAACTCCTCTGGAAAGATACTGGTAAACTGATTTTTTTCAGATAGGAGGACAGTGGGTCAGTAGCGTATGCTGCCCTACCTGCAAGATATGCTAGTGCAATGGTGGCACAAAGTTTATGGGAGTAACCAACCACTATCTGGATTGACTCAAGGACCATTTCACACGATAGAACACATACTTGACACTGGGTGATCAAGAACCTGGGACTAAATAGCCCAGGGACCTAAGGTGAAACCAACCACTACCGTTCTTAAAATCAAAAATCACAGCTGCAGAATGATCCCTCATGCCATTAGACTGTACGCAGTACATTGCTCGGCCATCCTCAGATGATTCCTCCTGCAGCAGATGAGAATGAATCCTGAGACCCGTAGACAGACATTATGCAGGGTGAGAAACCTTGAAACACTCATCCTGAAATTGGATGTCTCCATTAAGCCTCTCCTATCAGGGTTCATGGAACCCCATTTCAGGAGAAAAAGGCAGAAAGAGTATAAGAGCCAGAGGGGATGGAGGACATCAAGAAAAAAAAATTCCTTTAAGTCACCATGGACAGTGTACATATGAATTCAGACACTGAAGCAGCAAGCACTGGGCCTGAATGGGTCTGTAACAGACCCTCTATGTATACACTATGACTCCTAGTTTGGTGTTTTTATGGGATTCCTGGGTGTGTGAACAAGTGGGTCTCTGATTCTAGTGCCTTCTCTTGGGCTCTTATTCTTGTCTTTGTTTTGTCCAGCTCCAACATGTTAAGATTTGATTATTTTCCCTTAGAAGCCTGATTGTGTTATACTTAGAGGCAGAAATGGAGTAGATCTGGATTGGGGGGGGGAGTTACAGAACAAGTAGGAGGAACAAAAGAAAGGGAAACCATAGTCAGGATACATGAGAAAAACATATTCTCAATAAAAGGGAAGAACATTTCTTCTATCATGTCTACACCATTTTATATATCAAATGCCGAAAATGGCCATTCTAAAGTTCTACAGAATGCTAACCTCTATTAAATTGTTTCCTTCACTCTCTTCAAAAAAATAAATAAATATGCAGGATTTAGTAACAGTTACCTTTTATTGTGCAATAGGGTTCCATGAAAGAAACATTCAACCCTGTAAGCCCGCAAACATCTCCCTCTTTAATTTCATTATTTATAAAAACAAGACAAGACATTGCTTGTTGTTGTTCTTGCTGCTGTTGTTGCTGCTGCTGCTGCTGTTTCATGAAAATTTAGACACTTGCTATAGTTTGCTATTCTTTGCTATAGTAGGAATAGGATGTATCCTCCAGATATGCAGATGTTGAATGGTTGACAGTACTCTTTAGTGAGATTGTGAGACTGGAGGAGATGGGGCCTGGAGGAAAGCAGGTCAACAGGAGCTTCTCCTTGGAGCTGGGTCTCGTCCCTGTTCCTGTCTGCCATAAGGGGAATGGCTTCTGCCACGTGCTCCCAGTCCCTTGATGTTTCATTTCCACAGGACCATAATTAATAGAAGCAAAGACTGCACACTGAAACCTCTGATACCTGGAGGCAAATAAATCCTTCCTACCTTACACTGTCTGTGTCGATATCTGTCACAATGATAAAGGGCCTTACTGATATAATGGTATCCAGAAACCCATCTGTGGAAAGACACAAGAAACAGCATCAGGAGCTGAATGCAGCATCTCTAACGGAGTATATTTTATTTCTCTACCAGCTTGCTATTATCCATGAATAAAAGAGCTAAAAATAATTATCCTGATGATATTCTATACTGCTTAATATTAATGAGTTAGATGTACAGTTCCAGAAGCTCAGTCTATGTTCCCACCAAAAAACAACTAGCTAAAAATCCATATTATACTATAAGTGGAATTGAACTGAAACCATTTTCTAACAAGCAAAAATAGTATAGTCTTCTGATGTTAGGTACATAACTAATCTTTCCAGTAATACTATAAAAGTGGCATCAAAAGTTACTGTCCTTTCATTCTGATGAAGGAAATTCATCTAGGTAGAAATAAAAAGATCTTTCTTTTTTGGTATACAGAGATAGTATTAGTCAGGATTCTCCAAAGAAACAAAACCAGCAGAACATAAATATTTCAAAAAGGCTTTTCTTAGATCAGTCCCCAAGATACCAGAGGCCAAAAGCTTCCCTAGGAAGCATTACCCCTCTGCCAAGCAAAATGGACACACATCCCAGGAATAACTCTGGGTCTGCTGCCAGATCTAAGGGAAGCAGCAACTGAAGTCATGTCCCTCGCCCCTTCTAATGCTTCTTTCATCTCGACCCTAGAAATACCTTCACACATATACAAGGACACAGAAGTATACACACCCTCACACGGGTGCATACACAGGAGTATGTCTTACATATACATACACATACACAAACACACAGACACATACACACACACACACACACACACACACACACACACATCACCCCCAATATACACATCTCCACGGCTGATGCTGGCCAAGACAGAGGTAACGGCCCTTTTACTTAAATCTAATTTTAAAAGTGCTAGAACCCTGGCATGTTATTTCAGCTGTTATTATCTACACAATTCTTCAGCTTCATGACACTATCTTTTAGGGCATTTGTTGTTGTAATCCCATGAGGTACTACTAAATCCAACATAAAGAATGAGGAACTTGAAACATAAGAATAATTTACTTGAAGAGTAGGAAGGATTGTATGGGACAGAGAGGTCAAGGACACTAAGAGAAAGCCCACAGAATCAACTGAACAGGGGCCATAGGGGTTCACTGAGACTGAAGTGGCAATCACAGAGCCAAAATGGTCTCCTCCACATATGCTGTGGTTGTGTAGCTTTGGGCTTGTGTGGGAGTAGGAGTGGGGATCTCTATAACTCTTTTGCCTGCTCTTGGGACCCATTTCCTCCTACTGGGTTGCCTCATCTAGCCTTGATGGAAAGATTGTGCCTAGTCTTATTGCACTGTGTTATGTTGTTTCGGTAGATATACCCAGGAGGCCTGCTTTATTTTTTTTAAGAGAATTGGAGGACTAGTAGATCTGAGGGAATATGGGGATTGAGAGGAGGAGTGGAGAGAGAGTAGGTGCTCTCGGGATTTATTATGTTGCATTTTATAATGCCAGTTAAGTCAGTTAATTCAAATCTGTTGAAATGGCTATATTGATTTTTTTAAAATCCATATAAGCAATATGTTAATCTAATTCCAGTAAATTGAGATTTAATTGCCTCTAGATACATCTTAAATAATGTATAAAATAGAATTTCTACTCAATGTGTTTTTACACAAAAAATTAAGCATATTCTTTTGTTGCTGGTCTTACAAATTGAGTTTTGGCAAGTAAAGTAATTTGCCCTGGAGATATTTAGATGTATATACATTCATATATTATATCACACACACACATAGACATATATGTTATGAAAGCGCTAAAAGTTGTTAATACTTATTGAGAATTTACTACTGGAAAGGCCCTATGCTGTATGCACTGCATCTTATTTGTACTAAAGGGAAGGGGAAAAGAAAAAAATAACAATCAATTTCCATTTAGAGCTGAGACTCTGAGATGGATTGACTTGATTTTGACATCTGATTATTGAAATGGAACCCGAGGACCTCTAAGGATAAACAACTGACACCTTGTAATTTATAGCTCTGCTATGATGCTCACTGTCCCTCCTCCTGTGTCTCCTTCCCTCTTTGAATGGGTTCTTATGAATATGGTCAGACAAAATAGGCAGACAGCACAGGGAAGCCAGGGTTCAGCAAAAAGTAAACCGTCACTTAAAGACTGAGCTTTTTCTAAAAGCTCAGGTATGTCACTCTATTATGGTCACTTCTGGCAAACCCATCCACAGGTGTCCAGCCAGAACACTTTGGGAGGAAATAAGCCCAGGGCACAGAGGCACAATATTCTATGCTACAAGATGTGTTCCCAGCCGGGCCTCTACCGTGAGCTCTGTATATCAAATCAGTAAACTCACTGTGACAGGCGTGTTGGCTGTCACTTGTAAGCCAGCCAAGGCTCTATCATGCTTGCCAAACAGAATGCTTCTGACAAGGTCACCAGCAAAGTCACCTTCGGCGATTGGGTGCAGATGGTTGCTGTGTGAGGGCTTGTGGCTGTGTGCACAGATGCAGGAGACGAGTGCACGTGGAACTATCTAGAGTTGGGTTCTGTGTGGCTATAAAGAGAATAATCTACGGCAGGCATCCTGTAAGGAATCACTTTATTACTAACGGAGGACAGTTTACTATCTACAGGATACAGATCGTGCTTGCAGCAGACAGAAATCACTCTCTAATCTCCAGCTCCTCGCTCTGAGTACCCTGTCTCCTAAAGTCAAACAAATATCAACACAACTGTGCTCTAAATTAACACTGATCACAAATATAAGTAACCAAATAAATATAAAATAAATAGCACATTTGCTTTCATGTAGAGTTATGTGACCCCTCGGCAGGCAAAGGAATAGATTTGCTAGGTAATTAATTTGTGAGTGAGTGTGTCTCCAGACTATGAATACTATTTACTCATTGTAACGAGCAATACCTCAAGCTCTCTAGGTAACAATAATCACTTGACTTCTGCTTCTATACATGCCACAAACTGGAAAGGAGAAAGAAGGCAATGTTTTATTTGGAAGCCCATTTTAGGGAAGAAAAATGGTCTTTTTGTATCTATCAATTCTTCCAGTTCACTAACTTCTGCTACTCATAGGAATCCTTAAAATGGGAGCTATTTATCTGCAAACAGATATAAAAGCACCTGGACCTAAATAGCTGTTTCGCTTCTTATTCCTTGAGCCTGGCTTCCCTAAAAGCAAAATAGAAAGGCAGTGATGGCTTACAAACCCATTGCTTTATGAGAGTGTGTGGTAAGGGAGTTACAACAGCTTTTCATGCACAATTTATATTTGCAACAGCTTCACTGAAGACTAATTTACATGCCACTAAATTCATCTATTGTAAATATATGTCAATTATTTTCAGAAAATTTATAGAGTGGAACATCACTGCTAAAAAAGCTAATTTGTGACCTTTAATTACCTTACCTTAGCCACTGTTCTATTGTGATGGGAAAAATATTACCAAGGCAACTAATTAAAGAAAGTATCTGACTTTGGGGTTTCCTTACTGCTTTGTAGGGTTAGTCCCTCCAACATGACCATCATGGCATGCATAGGAAGGAAGCACAGCAGCAGGCAAGCAGCCATGATGCTGGAGCAGTAGCTGATCCATTAGAGGCAGGTAGAAAGAGAGAGAGAAAGAGAATGGCTTTGGAAATCTCAAAGCCCACCCCCAGTGATGCAACTCCTCCAACAAGGCCAGGCCTCCTCCAACAAGGCCACCCTTCCTAATCCTTCCTCAATTCAACCAACTGGGAACCAAATATTCAAATATATGAGCCTATGGGAGCCATTCTTACTCAAAGCACCACATAACCCAAATGGCCTTTCCACTTTTCACTAATCCATTCAACCATTCTTCTGCTTTTTCAACAGAGAGAATTACTTTTCCTGACAAAGTCATCTAAATGGAAATGTAGACTCTGGCATCTTACCTAATATAAGAGTTTTAAGGTTTATTCTCATTGCAGTAAGTAAAAACAGCTCTGGTCTTTTAATTTAGTGAATAGTACCCCACTGTACAGGTATACTGTACTCTGTTAATCTAGATGTTAGAAATAAACATGGGGTCATGAACACAGATACCACTATTCCAACTGAAGTGTCTTGACAAGGAAAACTTTATTCTTAATTGAGGGTGTACTCAGAAAGACCGAACACACACTGGGACAGGAAGCATATCCATCTTTCACTCTAAGGAGGGTAGTGACTATCTTTTCCCCATTGGCTGGGCTCTGACCTCACAATCTTATTCAGCTGGCTAATCTGAAAAGAATTGGTACATAGGAAAGAGAGGAACGGGGTTTCTGGTCCAAAATGAAAAATGTCACTGGTCCAGACCACCATATTTCTAGAACAGAGCAGTGGGACATTGAATAAACAAAAGACTCACTGGGCAGGGAGGATTAAAGCACTTGAAATTCTTACGAGTTGGAGGAGACAAAAATATCTGAATTCCTTGATCTAAACACAAGTTGTAGTTTTTGATAAGAAAGATTGATATCTGATATTTCTTACACCACTCACCGACTGATAGATACTCAGATTTTTTTTTTTTTATAGTTTGAAGCAACTTTAAATAGCACTGCCTGAACCATTAGTACACAACTTTATGAAGACATTTGGTTTTCAATTTTCCTGGATACACACACACACACACACACACACACACACACACACACAGAGTCATTAATGAGTTTCATAAATTTTTTTAAGAAATAAGACAAAACATTTTCCAATGTAGCTGTCCAATTTTATATGACGAGCAGCAATGATGACCAGTTTCACATTTGTAACATCATCTCCAATTCTTAGTCTAACCAGTTGCAATTACACATGTTGCTTAACTTAGGACAGGGTTAGACCCCCCCCCAGTCAACCCACTATAGCACTGGTGAAGTTATTTCATGTTGAAAACATATTTTAAAAGAAAGCAAGCATTTAGCACAGTTATGTATCAGAACTCATTTGTTCCCTCATCCAGGAGAACTGCTTCTCCCTCTGAGATCCTAGTGGATTCATCTGTCATCCCACTCAGTGATATCCCAGGTCACGCATGTGTCCCTATCCCAGAAGAGACCAAAATTAAAGATTCAAAGTACAGCCAAGCTTACTTATTTTACTTTGAGAATGGGCTTCTACTGTATCCCAAACTGGACCAGAACTCAATATGTATCCCACATGAGCCTCAATTTTCCTGCCTCTGCTTCTCAAGTGCTGCTACTTTAAACATGAGCCAGCCTGTGAAGTTGTCCCTAAAAGCACACTGCCTTTGTTTGATTGCAAAGCAGTTGCATAGTTCCAGTGAGCTGCAGGAGCCACCCCATGTGTGGGCCTCCTAATGACACTTCTCCTGAAATGATACTGCTCTGTGAAACACCTAATGGAGAGCCTGCAAAGAAACACTACACAGGGAAAAATACATTACAGTCTATCTGACAAGAAGCTGGTTCTAGAATATTCAAAAAACTCTTTATATGCAATATCAAAAAAAAGAAAAACATATCCAGTCCAGCACAAGGGGCCCGGGCAGGAAACAAGCATTAGATGATCCCTGTCTTGTGCCATGCAGCCACAGGCCAGTAAACCCATAATTCCTGCTGGTGTCACACTGCATATGCAGGGCCTAGCACTCCTGAAACCACTCTTAAGACAACCCAAACACCCAGAGGCCCCAGGAACCACTGATATGAACAAGCAAGTGGTGGAGCAATGGAAGAGAGAAACAGAAGGATGTCTGTACAATGAAGAGAGGCAGAACTGGAGAACGAAAGGCAGTAAGGAACAGCCTGATGTGAGTAGCTAGTGATGCCATCTATGATGACAGTGGGGTCCTGGCCTGTGCTGCCACTGAGGGCCATGTCTGGGGTCTGTGGACCTGGAGCACCAGGAATCTATAACCACCAAAGGCTAGGCAGAAATCCATGGTTTGAGCTGCTGTCTGGGGCTTGTTGATGTTTGAGGGCTGTATAAAACTGGCGCCATGCCGAGCCTGGGAATCCTAGGAGAGCTAGCTTCAAGGTCATGAGATCAAGAGAGCTGGCCCTGCCCCTTACCTGCTGCAGCACGTAGGAGAGCAGACTAATCAGCTCAGATATCACTCAAGCCCAGATCCAAGATCGTGAATTGGCCCACACCAATATCTACCACATCTATGATATGGAAGAGTATGAGAAAGGGCCAGTCCTGCAGATCCAAGACATAGAGCAGCAACAGAATATCTGAGAGGAGTCAAAGGAAGGATCCGGTATGGAGAGTGTAGAAGCCAGAGACCTCAAACCAGACCAATGACTCATTGCAATGAACATGTGCAAATAAAGAAGTGTGCAGAAAAGAGTGCCCTGTGGGACATATTGTGACACACTACAGCTTCCACAGTGAGAGTTTTCCTTTTTCTTGGGGGGCAGAGGTTGTAAGAGCAGAGGGAGGGTACGAAAGGATATGGAAATGAACAGGATTGGGGTTCATGATGTGAAATTCTCAAAGAATCAATAAGGAGTTAAATAAGAAAAAGAAAACTTGACCATTTAAACATATGCAAATGAGTCAGGTATGTGCATGTTTTTAATGTCTGAATATGGGAGATTAATTTTTAAGATCTGTCTAGGTGATGTAGTAAAACTCTATTTCAAATAAATAAACAAAATAATAGGCAAATTCTATGAATATGAATTTTATCAAAGACAATGTTTCAATGGTAAGCCAGCATGTAAAAAGATTTCAAAGACTTTGGGAACTAGAGAAAACAAATTAAAATCCAAGAAGATCTCATTATACAGTTTTCAGAATAGCCCAAACAGAATGATGCATCAAATATTGGCAAGGATTTAGAGAGTTTGAACCATGCACATAATGCTGATGAAGATGTAAATTGTATTATCAATAAAAAAATAATTTGGAAGTTTCTAAATGAAAATATATAATTAGCAGGTAATCCATAAACTTCCCTTTGGAAAAATTGATGCCAGAGAAATGAAAACTTATATCTTTGTAAAAATGTACACAAAAATGTACTTAACAGGTTTTTGTTTCTTTTGAAATCATAAATTAGAAACAATTAAAATGTGTCTAACAGATGATAGACTGAATAGCACATCTGTATCACTGAACAATACTCAACAATACAACATTTATAGGGTTTGGGCTGATCCAATGCAGTGCTCACTACCCGAGTTTGCCTGGCAGGCTGCCACTCACACAGTCCAGATAGCCCACTAGGTGAATGATTAAGTCTATGGTGAAACTGGTGGAGGAGTATCTTAGTCAGGGTTACTATTGCTGTGTCGAAACATGATAACCAAAGCAACTTAGGGAAGAAAGGGTTTATTTGGCTTAGATTTCTACACCATTGTTCATCATTGAAGGAAATCAGGGCAGGAACTCAGAAAGGGCAGCAACCTGCAGGCAGGAGGCCATGTTTACAGGTGGAGTGAAGGTGTGGCTTACTGTCTTACTTAGCCTGCTTTCTTATAGAACCCAGAACGATCAGCCCAAGGATGGCAGTTTCCACTTGGGCTGGGCCCTTGATGACTCTAGATTGTGTCAAGATGGCAAAACCATTCATTATGAGGACAGTGGGTAGGAGAAATCTCTGGAAGTCAAGGAGAGTGACAGGGTATCTCCAATATGACCTAATGTCTAATGTCAACAGCCTGTTTTGCTCAGCCTGTGTCATGCAACTGGAGTATGATCATAAGCTAGCCACAGGGCCCCCAAAACATAGCAGAACTGAATAACTTGGAAGTGCTTAACCCTTTCAATAACTAAGTGGAGGAGCAGCCCACACAGGTCAGCAGACTCCAAAAATTCAAGCATCTAAACCTTGGTAAGAACAGGCTGAATGTCGGCCACAGGATTTGGCTCTCGCTCAGTTTTTAACATACTAGAATTATCCTAAAACATGAATGGACATTCTTTCCCCTAGAAACTTCTACTATATGACCCTGTATATACTCCGCCTAAGCCACTGTCTTCAAGTAAAGCTGTGGGTATTCAGCCTCAGGGCTAAGTACTTGATCTCACTGAAAAAGGAAACTAGGTAGCTAACCCCAGCTCAAGGAGCCCCACCTCCTGGGGAACTGCCTACCCTTCCGCTTCCAAGGCTAAAAAATTCGCATTTAACTAGTCAGAACCAAGTCTTCAGAGAAGACAACCCCGCAGATACACAACAACTGATCATCTCCAGCTTTGTCTTGCCCATGTGTCTAAAGATACCTATTCTGAAGCTCACAGTAGCCTCTGTAGCAAACACTTGAGGACAAATCCAGCATCCCCAGAAAAGAGTAACAGCAAATGAGCATTTAGCTCCAAACCCTCAGATCCAGAGACAGAGGCGGAGCAGACATGCTGGGCTTCTGGTCTCCTCTCTAGCAACTTTTGCGCCTTTCCTTCCTCTCTCAGGAATAAACTCAATGTGCAAGCAGTTTTGTTTTTAAAGAAAATTCTTTTCTTTCATTCCTCCAGAGCTTGAGTGCAAGCTTAATTTGAAATTCTTTTGGCACTCAGTCCAATAAAGCAGGTAGGTTAACTGTCGATCTTCACCTCTCCCCTGTTATCCTTCACATTTACTTCCCCAGTTCTATAGCAGGCCACCTCCTGTGACATCCCCCTCCTCTCTGCTCTCCTCCACACTTTGTCCTACTTTGTCCTCAATCATCCTGTTATGCCAGCCCAGAACTCTAGTAGGCATTACCTGGGAAGCCATCACCCAAGCCAGCAAGAGAATTAAGTGGGTAAAAAGTTTAGGAACATGAACACTTACCTCTGAGGCAAACCTCACTGACAGAATATGTGAGATAAAAGAGAGAATCTCAAGCCGGGCGGTGGTGGCACACACCTTTAATTCCAGCACATGGGAGGCAGAGGCAGATTTCTGAGTTCAAGGCCAGCCTGGTCTACAGAGTGAGTTCCAGGACAGCCGGAACTACACAGAGAAACCCTGTCTCAAAAGAGAGAGAGAGAGAGAGAGAGAGAGAGAGAGAGAGAGAAAATCTCAAGCACTAAAAACAGTGTAGAAGAAATGGATACCTCCATCAAGAAAATCATACATATATACATACATACATATATATATATACACATATATACATATGTGTGTGTATATATATGCATATATATATATGTGTATATATATATATATATATATATATATATATATATATATATATATAATATTGCTGACATAAAACATCCAGGAAATCTGAAACACTAGGAAAAGACCAAATCTTAGAGTAAGGAGAATAGAGGAAGGAGAGAAAACACATGTGAAAAACCACAGAAAATATTTGCAACAAAATCATAGAAGAAAATTTTGCTAACATAAACAAGAAGGTGCCTATCAAGGTATGAGAAATGTTTAGAATACTAAATACAATGGGCCAGAAAATAATTTCCCCTCGGCATATACTAATAAAAACATTAAGTATATAGAATGAAGAGAAAAAGTTAAAAATGTAAGGGAATAATACCAAGCAAAATAGAAAGGCAGACCTATTAAAATAACATCTGACTTCTCAATGGAGATTCTAAAATCTAGAAAAGCCTGGACAGATGTGGTTCAGACTGCAAGAGATTCCAACCCAGACTGTAGAGATTCCAGTCCAGACTACTATACCAATCAAAAATTTTCATTACAAAAGATGGAGAAAATAAAACATTCCATGATTAAATCAAATTTGAGCAATATCAATAAATCCAGTCCTACAGAAGGCATGAGAAGAAAAAGACCGGCCTAAAGCAGTTAACCATACTCCAAAAATTACAGGGAATACACAAATACCAGACCAGTCAAAGAGAACTGTAGCATGAAATACTAAAAATAAACCACACTACCACCAGCAAGGCATTGGTGGACAGGCTGGCCTGTTCTCAGCCCAGCAGACTCTCTGACCTGGAGCTCTGAAACCTCTCCACCTGACTCACCAAGGTCCCATGGAGGACCGCTGCCATGCTACTGCCAAATTCCCATGGCTAATTGGGGTGCACTTCTCGCAAACCCGCACTTTCCTGCTGTACCTTTCCTCTCTTTCACACGGTTGAGTCACCGTGTGAAGGAAAACACACAAAACTTAGTTTAGAATCAACAGGTAACACAATCGCTGGACTCAGCAACAAGTATCCTAATTTTTAAGCTATTCTAAGTTACAAATCCTCTGATAGTGGATCCGCAGGGATCCACCATCTGAACCAGGAGCCTCCGCTACCTACATTTTATCCTCCATCAACTCTCTTGTCTAAATAGCAAGTATCCTTCCTGCTTTGCCTCTTCCCATCTCTGAACGGGAAGTCCTGCTTACTCGCCCAGTGATTGGTTCCTTGAAATCTTTATTCATCAGGGGGAGGTTCACAGGAAGTCATCTGAGTACATGATTCACTCCTCCTCCCAGGCAGAGCCTCTTGGGGAAGCAGAATTAGCACTAAATACAAACAGCACCAAGGCAATCCACAACAGAGAAGAAACGCAACACATACACATCATAACCACCACTACCACCACCACAAAAACAACAACAAACAAACAAGCAAACAAAATAACCGGAATCAATAAACAGTGCTCATTGTTATTTCTTCCTTTCCTTTCCTTTCCTTTCCTTTCCTTTCCTTTCCTTTCCTTTCCTTTCCTTTCCTTTCCTTTCCTTTCCTTTCCTTTCCTTTCCTTTCCTTTCCTTTCCCCTTTTTCCTTTTTCCTTTTTCCTCTTTCCTCTTTCCTCTTTCCTCTTTCCTCTTTCCTCTTTCCTCTTTCCTCTTTCCTCTTTCCTCTTTCCTCTTTCCTCTTTCCTCTTTCCTCTTTCCTCTTTCCTCTTTCCTCTTTCCTTTCCTTTTTCCTTTCCTTTCCTTTCCTTTCCTTCTTTTTTTTTTGTGCAATCACACAAGGTTTATTCGGGAAACCAGTGCTCTGGGGCCGAGCTCATACCCCCACGCAGGGGTAGAGGAGTTCAACCCTGAGCAACTGAAGACAGGGATATTTAAAGGGGAAAACCGCAAGGCAAGGGGTTGGGAGAAAAACAAGAGTCATGGGGAAGTACTGAATGGGGAAATACAGAATGGGGAAGTACAGAATGGCTCAAGTTTTGTGGTTACCTAGTTCCTAGAGTAGGATGCTCTAGCCCTGGGGCCAGGCCAAGGTCAGCCAATTCCCAGAACTAAGGGTCCAGTCAGGTGGGGCTTAGCCAAACATGCAGTTCTGACTCTATTTCCATCTCAGGCTCTAAGTTTGCTAGGGGTCTAATTTTCTCATGCGGAGCTTAGGTCTTTCAACACCAGACACCAACCTCTGACCTACCTAGGTACATGCCAACATGTGCATGCTCACCCACACCCACACATCATACATAATTTTTTTTTAAAAAAAGGCTCATCTGTCTCTACAAAGAATTCAAAGGAGGCTAATATCTTTTTTTCTTTTTTTTTCTTAATTTTTATTTTCTATGTTCTATGTTTACATTCCAAAGGCTTTCCCCTTTCCCAGTTCCCACCCACCATAGTTCCCATAGTTCCTCTCCCCCCCCAAACTGTTCCCCAATCATTCCCCCTCCCCCCTCGGTTTCTTTACTAAACTGGATGCAATCTTTACAGGCCCAGGGTCCTCTCCTTTCTTCTTCTTGGGAATCATTTGACTTGCTATTTGTGTCTTGAGTATTTAGGGCTTCTGGGCTCATTAATATCCACTTATCAGTGATTGCATTTCATGTGCATTCTTTTGTGATTGGGTTAATTCACTCAGGATGATATTTTCCAGGTCTAACCATTTACCTACAAATTGCATGAATTCATTATTTTTAATTGCTGAGTAGTATTCCATTGTATAAATATACCACATTTTCTGTATCCATTCCTCCTTTGAGGGATATTTGGGCTCCTTCCAATTTCTGGCTATTATAAACAAGGCTGCTATAAACATAGTGGAGCATGTGTCCTTATTGCATGCAGGGGAATCCTCTGGGTATATGCCCAGGAGTGGAACTCAAGAAGTTAGACCGCAAAGAACCAAATAACCCTATCAAAAACTGGGGCACAGAGCTAAACAAAGAATTTTCACCAGAAGAAATTCAGATGGCCGAGAAACACCTTAAAAGATGTTCAACATCATTAGTCATCAGGGAAATGCAAATCAAAACAACCCTGAGATTCCACCTCACACCAGTCAGAATGGCTAAGATTAAAAACTCAAGAGACAACAAGTGCTGGCGAGGATGTGGAGAAAGAGGAACACTCCTCCACTGTTGGTGGGATTGCAAAATGGTAAAACCGCTCTGGAAATCAGTTTGGCCGTTCCTCAGAAAATTGGGCATATCACTTCCAGAGGACCCAGGAGGCTAATATCTTAACAGAGTTCTCACTTATATAAACACACTCATAAGCCCTTTGCTGCCTTCCACTCCAAGAACTGGGAAGCCATGTTGTCACATAGGCCTGGAGTTTAAGCCTAAACTGTGCAACAGCCGCAGGAAGTGTGGAAACTCTCAGCACAGACTCACTGTCAGGACTTCCAGCACCTGAGGCAGCACTGGGCAGGGGCCCAAGATGGCTATGGTACACTGGGCAAGAGTCAGCTGCCTACCTCACACGGGGGTTGCAGGATTCATAGGGGACAGTATGTATGACATAGGGTGGCTGCAGGATTCATAGGGGACAGTATAGGGTAGGAAAGCTTGGGAATCTGAGCTCTTTTACTGATGGGGAGAATTCAGGTAATGTTCTCTTCTGTTGTACTGTTTATCTGTTTAATGTGTGGGAGGCAGAGAGGTCTGTTCTTTCCTTTTACCACGCGGTCCTAGGGATCCATCTCAGGTCACTAGGACTGGTAAAAGTTCCATACCTGTGCTGGGAAGTAGTTTTTTTATTTATTTTTATTCATTGTTATTTCTTAATATCAATGGTCTCAATTCCTCAATAAAAAGACACAGGCTATCATACTGGGTTGCAAAACAGAATCCATCTTTCTGCTACATCCAAGAAACACACCTTCATATCAAGGGTAGATATCACCTCAGGGTAAAAGGATAAAAAAAAATATTCTAAGCAGACAGACCTATGAAACAAGCATAAAGTCTCACCCTCTGCCAACACTCTTTCCCCTTCTCCTGCCTCAAGAAGAACTGGAAAGAAGACCCTGCTGGGTCTGACCAGCAAATTGAAAAATAAATAGGGTAGAGATATAAACAAAGAATTCTCAGAAAAGAAAAGAAAAAGGAAAGAAAGAAGGAAAGAAAGAAAGAAAGAAAGAAAGAAAGAAGAAAGAAAGAAAAACTCAAATGGCCAAGAAAAACTTAAATGTTCAACATCCTTAACATCAGATAAAGGCAAATCAAAACTACTTTGAGATTTCACCTTATCCCTGTCAGAATGGCAAAGATAAATAAAACACATGACAGCTCATGATGGCAAAGATATGGGGAAAGGGGCACACTCATCCAGTGCTGGCTGACTTGCAAACCTGAAGAGACACTGTGCAAATCAGTGTGGTGATTCCTCAGGAATATGGGAATCAATGTATCTCAGTGTCCAGATATTGAGCACATTTCCAAAGGATGCTCAATCCTACCACCCGGACACTTGCTCAATCATATTTCTGCTGTTCTAGTCCTAATAGCCAGAAGTTGGGAATAATCTAGATATCCCTGAACAATAAAAGAAAATGTAGTTCATTTACACAATGCAATATTATTCAACTGTTTAAAAAAATAAACATTGTAGGTAAATGGATAGAATTAGAAAAAAAATCTCTTGAATGAGGTAACTTAGACCTAAAAAGACAAATATCATATGTCTTTGCTTATATGTGGATATTAGCTATTAAGTCAATGATGATCAAGCAACTATATGTAAAACCACAGAGGTTAGGTACAAAGTAAAGAACTAGGTGAGACACTTAGATTTCCCTAGGAAAGGGAATAAATAGTTATGGATGGATTTGGGGTGTGTGTGAAATGGTAGGATCAACTGGAAAGGGGAGGGAAGAAAGGAATGAGGAGGGAAAATTGGGAGAGACATCCAAATTTGAGGGTTCTTTCAGTGATATTATGGAAACCCAATACGGTAGAAAGTTTATTCACATACATATATTCATATATATTCACACACATATATTCATATATATGTATATAAGCTAAATGAAATAACCAAATAATGGGAGAAACCCAATCTGGACAACTCTTGTCACCAAATGAAGCCTCCAATACCATAATGGGTTACATCTAATTGAGGTATTGGCAAAAGGGGTCTAATGAGAACCCCTAAATAATCCAGGCTTCTGCCAAGACTATAGGTTGCTCTTAGCAAACTGACAGCAAGGCCCTATTCCTGAAGACAGAATCTACAAAACTCATTTAACATAGAAAAGTGAAGCTACTGTCTACATAGAGCCTTTACCCCTGTGAGCTAGATTCTTTGGTTTAAGAAGGTACTCTGTGTGCTATATAAATATAGCAACCAACCTAGTCACAAAACCTATGGATCAATAATAGCATCCTGCCTGCAAGATATGCTAGGACAATGGTGGCATAAACCTTGTAAAAGCATCTTTTACAAGGCAAAAACCTTGTAAAATATCTAATTTGATTTAAGCCCCCTCTACAGGATGGAATCCATATCTGACACTGCCTAGGTGACTAAGAACCTGAGCCCAGAGACCCAGGGTAAAGCCAAACACTACTGTTTTCCAAAAATAACATAGCAATACAATGACTCTAATGATATTCTGCTATATTCACAGGTCAGTGCTTTGTTCAAACATCATCAGAGAAGCTTCCTCCTGCAGCAGATGGGGATGAATACAAAGACCTACAGCCAGACAGTAAAGAGTGAGAGACAGTGGAACACTCAACCATAAATCATGTCTTCATCAAATCTCTTCCCATAAGCCTCAGGCACCTCTGCAGAAGAAGAGGCAGAAGGTGTGCAAAAGCCAGAGGGGCTGGAGGAAACCAGGAAACAAGGCTCTCAAAAGTAACAGGATTGATGCACTTTTGACTCCTTGATACTTGGGCAGCACATACTGGGCTTGCACACACCAGCACCAGACAGGGTCCAGGGATTGAGAGGAGAAATGGACACATGCCTTCATCCTAACCTAGAACCCATCTCCCCTTTATAACCACTTGAATGTGAATTTTATTTAGTTTTCTCCAAAGTAGTCTCACTGGGCTGCTGCATGCCCAACAGAAGATGGCCAACAGGAAATGAACTCAAAGGCATCTTTGGTGATTCACTGTCTCATAATGTCATGACAAGATTTTATGTATGTGTATATATATATATATATATATATATATATATATGTGTGTGTGTGTGTGTGTGTGTGTGTGTGTGTATATATATATATATATATATATATATATATATATATATTCTTTTACCCCTCAGGTGCTTTGGTTATATATCATCTCTTCTAGTTCAGTGTTTTTATAAGGTGCCTAAGTGTGCAAACAAGTGCGTCTCTGCATCAATGTCTGGCTCTGTGCTTTTTCATAGGCTCTTTTCCTTCTATTTGTTGGTTTTGTCCTATTCTTATATTAGTTTTAATTAACCACATTTCATTTTATAATTATTATTTAGAAACCTAATTGTTTTCTTAATGAGAAACAGAAAGGGGTAAATATGGATGAGGGAAGGTGGAAAGGAACTGGATGGAATGATGAGGGTGGGGAGACATAATTCAGATATATTATATGAGAAAATCTATTTTCAATAAAAGGAAAATAGAAGAAATTCTTTTTGGTAGGTGGGATTTTTGTTAGGTCTTAAATTTGTTTCCTTAAAATTCTCAAAGGCAGAAAATAAAGCTCTCATTTCCCTGAACACTTATGGTCGGCATGGGTTTCAGTGTCTTGAATAGATATCACAGGGCTCCTTATTATAAAAAAAATATTAAACTCTTGTAACCACTTAAATTTTACAGGTTACAAATTTTCATTCTTTCTGTTTGTTTGCATAACTCACTATTATGTCCTATTAAAGATCTCTCTTCCCTACCTAGTTATTAATTTTATTAAACGTCCAAATGACTTTAATAAAATATTAAACTTTTAAAACAAAGAGGTGGGGACTATTTATGACTCATTTAAATAAATAATCCTAAGGATGGTTCAGAGTAGAAAGATCCAGTTCCAAATTGACTGTAGTGGTACATGCCTTTAATTTCAGCACTTGGAAGGTGGATCTATATTTAGGCCAACCTGATCTATATAAGTGAGTTCTAGGAAACCTAGGGCTACAGAAGTGAGACTATATATATGTATATACATATATATACACATACACATATATATACACATACACATATATATGTATATGTATATATATTGGCTTCTTGGAAGTGTCATCCTTACGAGCTGGCTTTTATAGCGCTGGAAGGTGCTCTGCATGAGCCTTGCCTAGCTATGACTCCTGTGACCTACAATAATGACTGGCTAAGATAGTCCCACTAGGGTGATAGTAGTATAAATATCATGGGGGTAACTAAGAACTTTCTTATTGGACTTAAACACAGCACCAAATACATGCAGCTCAGTATTTAATGCCTCTTCCCCCAGAACTTATACGTTGGAGGAAGGAGGAACATATGTCAATGTAATTCCCAAATACATGTTCAAGATCAGCATGATCTACAGTAGAACTTGTCACACAAAGAAAGAAAGAAAGAAAGAGAGAGAGAGAGAGAGAGAGAGAGAGAGAGAGAGAGAGGGAGGGAGGGAGGGAGGGAGGGAGGGAGGAAGGGAGGGGAGGGGGAGGAAAGGAAGGAGGGAGGGAGGGAGGAAGGGATGAAAGGAAGGAGGGAGGGAGGGAGGAAGGGAGGGGTGAAAGGAAGGAGGGAAGGACGGAGGGAGGGAGGGAGGGAGGAAGGGAGGGAGGGAGGAAGGGGAAAAATAAACTGACTTCTTCTTCCTTTAAATCTCTATGCTCACTCTTTTCTCCTCCCCCCCCCCACTTCTGCCCTGATTTGCTTCTCTGTTTCCACAATGAACACCACAACTGAAAGCAATTTGGGGAGGAAAAGGTTTGTTTCCATTTACAGCTTACACTCCATGTGAAAGGAAGTCAGTGCAGAAACCAAAGGAAGAAATTTGGAGGAAAGAACTGAAGCAGAGGCTTGGGGGAAGTGCTAGTCTCTGGCTTGCTCCTTGTGGCTGGCCAAGCTTGCTTTCAGATACGCCCCAGGACCCAGGACCATCTGTCCAGGTGACACTGCAGCCATTGAACTAGGCCCTCCAGCCTCAATAATTATCCCAGAAAAGGCTCTACAGACTTGTAAGGCAAATCTAAGGGAGGTGTTTTCTCAATCCAAGCACCTGGTTCCTAGAAAACTTTAACTTGTGCCAATTTAACTAAGTAGCCAGCACATCTTCTTTCCAACTATTTCGGTTTCTGTAATCTCTGTTGATATCCTCTATGCCATTCCTAGTCTAATAATTAGTGTCTTCTCTTTTTTACTCAATCAAGTTAGTTCACGATTTATCATTCCCAAGCATGTGTGGAACCCTCCAGTCAGCTAGGTGAGAGCGGAGAACTGGTTCTTCAAGTCACACGCAGCAGCCGCTCATGCGTCATTGCTACCTTCTGTCAAGCTGCCACCGAGTTCTCCAGTCCTTGGACCTTCAATCCCACCCTGTTTCTTTCTTAACAAATTTATCATTTTCCCCACAGAGTCTCTACGTGCAGATTGGTTTCCTCTCCACTCTATAAAAACCCTCCGCTTCTAGTGGAGAAGCTGCTGGCTTTCACAGTGAACCAATCCTGGGAGAGCTGTCATAGCAACCTAGCTGGCTGCAGAGGGGAAGCCCCAAACAGGGATGCTGCATCCTGACTACTCGCCCATCAAGTTCCATTTACTTTAGCAACAAGTGCTTCTTAACTCATCACTGTGTGCCAACTTCTGGAGCTCAGAAATGGTTTTGGAAATCTCATCTAATCTCACAATTTGTTTCTTGTGAAAAAGATGTGCCAATTTCTTCAATCAGACCCTTTGTGTCCAGTACATTTGTAATTCTCTATTACGTCTTCATTATGCATTCCACTATTGATCCTCCTGCTTCTCCAGTTTTACCTTCATAACCTTTGTAACGTCTTCTGTCTTTCCAGTTGCTATTATCAGCTTTTTATTGCATTTCTCTGAAAATGTTGAAATGAAAGAAAATTATAGAAAGACGTAATGTTGTGATTACAGCAGCATGAAAAGCAGCTGAAGATGGAGAATGTGGATATTCCTGGGGAGATCCTGCTGGGTGTGATTGTGGGTGACTTTTTTTTCCAAGTTTATGCAGTGTAGTTAGATGATCATTATTGATAAGTGATGGGCGCAGGGCTTCTGTCACCAAGAATTTGAAAATAAGGAGAACAAGAGACTTAGCCAGGAAGTAAACTTGTAATTGTGTAGTTGGTCGGAGCAAGAATATGTAAAGGATGTATACAGGAGCAAATGGCTCATGATCAACTGGTTCTATGGTAACTCAATACGCGTGTTGGTATCACTAAGGAGAAGCCTATGAGAGGTCAATCAGGAAGGCACAGAAAACTGAGAATCAGATACAGTGATAGCAGAATCTGTTCAAGCACAGCCTGGGAAGGGACTGTCCAACCCCCCTCCCCCAGGATAAGGTACTGGTCTGAATTGAATTTGGCCCTTTCCCCTGGGGTTAGTTGTTTCCTGTAACTTGCTTTTCAGAGCCCAGTGTTGTCATCAACTCTTCTCCACGACAATGCACACTCATTGCCCTGATTACAGTTTTGCTTCCACGGAGCTTTCTGGGAGAACCAAATTAGCTGGCCAAAGCATACCATCTGTATCCTAGGAAAACCCACCAGGACAATATAGGACAAACGTGACTCATTGGAGAAGTTCTGAATTCAGGAAACCAGGCAGGCAGCTGGGCCAGCAGCAGTCAGTAACTGACAAAGAATCTCAGTGACAGACATATCGGGAACATAGAAAGAGAGAAGTAAAAGCTACTACATGGAGGCCAAAGAGATGGTTCAGGGAAAAGAGCCTGAGGACACACGTTCAATCCCCAGAACCTACATGATGAGAAAAGAGAACTGACTCCTGAGGGTGTCTTCTGACTTCCATACACTCATCCATGCACCTACCCTCCACAAGAATATATAACTATATATATTTATGTATACAGTTAAGGAGTCATTACAAGGAATGCATTGGCAGGACAATGTGTCAGACATGAGATGGAGGAGATTGGGAATCAGGGATGACACTAGAGCTTTATGCCAGGTAAATGCTAGTCATAAATAAAAGGCAGAAAAGTAGAGCAGCTGCCTCACACCAGGAAAGGAGGTAACTGATAGGTTTATTTAGATGGGCTGCTTTGAGGGAAGGTGAAACATGAGCTGGGAATAGCCACCGAGCCAATGAAGAGTTAGAAGCCAATTCTCAGGAAGTGAGATTATTAAAGAGATTTGGGTCCTGGATATGGACCAGCAATTGGGGTAAGTGATGGGGGGTAGCTTGGTCCCTGGGTGGTCTCTCTTGGAGAAAGAATAACAGGACTATAAAATTGCAGTCTTAGAGTATCCCCATCTGGGAAATAAAAAAGACAGGGTCCAGGTCATGAAGCCTCATGTTCCTAAATAAAAGCACATTGTAGCTTCCTAAAATCTCAGGTGACCTGGCTCCAACCCAGAACCATGTTATCAGACATGCCTAAGGAATGGCTTAGGAATGAATACTATAAGAAGTTCCTCCTTTTAAAATTATATTTATTTATTTTAGGGGTGGGCTCACATCGGAGATTAGAGAACAACTTTTGGGAGTCCATTCTCTCTTTGACCACATGTTGTAAGGGTCCAAAAATCACTATAGGAAGACCCCAAACTCAGTATGCAAAGACAAAGAGTGTTTATTCTGCAGAACCAACTAGCATGTGGGGGGGTGAACCATTCTCCAAAATGCTGACCCCAGACAAAGGAGCACAGGCTTCCTTATAGGGAACAAGGAGAATTCTCTAAAAGGATTAGGTGATCTACTGTGATTGGTAGGGGTCAAAGCCGTGACATTAGTGCAATTTTGATTGGCTACTATATTAGTTCTATATGTAGAGAGTGGGTTAGATAATCTAGAATTTCATTGGTGGGTCTGGGTGGTCATATGGTTCAGCTTCTGATTGGCTTGTGCCTGGTGGTTAGTAGTCTGCATTCCTATGTCTTGAACATTTAACTATAGGATGAGATAGGGCTGCCCAGCACTGGATGGCCCATCCTGAGATAAGGTATTTTCCCATTCTTGTGGTTATCTCCAGGCTGTTATTTGGGAAAGGATTTTACGATGTTGTTCCTGGAATTTATGGTCTGTTCCTGGAGCTGGTGACGTATGGCCTAGTTCCTGGAACTGATGACTTTCTTTTTGAAATCATGCCTGGTCCTAAAACGGACACAAATGGGTTTTATGTCATCCTTTCGATGGTCTTTGGGGATTGAACTCAGGCCTCCAGTCTTGGCAGCAAATGCCTTCACCATCTGAGTCCCCTCACCAGGCCCTGTTTTTGGTTTGGTTTTGTTTTGATTGGTTTTGTTTTGTTTTGAAACAAGGCCTCATGTAGCCAAGCTGACTTTAAACTTGCTACATAACTAAGGTTACATTGGAAGCCCTGGACCTTCTGCCTATGTCTTTGCAGCCCCACAGTTGCAGGCAGATGTTATCATGGTGAGCCCTACCCGTTTGTTGTCTTATTTGAATTTTATTTTCTTTGTTATTATTATTGTATGTGTGAACATGAATGGGTATATGGTGTGTGTGTGTGTGTGTGTGTGTGTG
Organism: Apodemus agrarius; assembly: GCA_964023405.1. Lineage (NCBI taxonomy): Eukaryota > Metazoa > Chordata > Mammalia > Rodentia > Muridae > Apodemus > Apodemus agrarius. The sequence continues at coordinate 146,385,811 of OZ030009.1, read as the reverse complement.
TGTGTGTGTGTGTAAATTTGCATGTGAAGGTCAGAGAACAACTTTTCAGTTCTTTCCTTCCATAATGGGGTTCAGTGTTCTGCTTTGGTTTCTATTGCTGTGATAAAGACCATGACCAAAAACTACATGGGAAGGAAAAGCTTTATTTCAACTGTCAGTTGTAGTTCATAGTGAAAAGAAAACAAGGCAGGAACTGAAAGCAGAGACAATGGAGGAATGCTGCTTGCTGCCTTGCTCCCCAGGGCCAGCTCTCTTAAACAACCTGGGATTACCTACCCAGGGATGGCAGCACCCAGAGTGAGTTGGACCCTTGAGCATCAATCTTTAATCAAGAAAATGGCACACAGGCTTGCCTACAGAGCAATCTGATGGAGGCCTTTTCTTAGTTGAGGTTCCTTCTTCCTGTATAATTCTAGCTTGGGTCAAGTTTACAAAAAAACAAACATCCAGGGATCAAACTTAGCCAGATCTGCAAACAAGTACATTCACCCTGCTCAGCCATTCTTGCTGGGAAGACATTCATTTTTTGACTCTTGTCCTCAAACAAGCTTCAGGAAATATCCAATACTAAACCAGGCAACCTATGACAACCTCAGGTGGAACAGGGTGAGTAGTTAGGAAGAGAAAGGACCAGGCGAAGCACTGGAGATAAGCACTGGAAATAGGGAGATATTTAAAGATGGAAGATGGAGTCAAAACAAAAGTAGAAAGTGAAATGCCACAAGAGTGTATAGAAAGGCTGGTGGCTGGAGATGAGCTTGCCAGGCGAGGTCTTTCCTTGTGCAAACTGCCATCAGGTCAAGGATCACACTGACTTTCTGGCCAGGTGGGAAACTTGGCCTCATCTCACTAGCACGTTCCTGGTGCAGTATGAGCTCCTTATAAAAACTTACTCCATACATGGGGGCCAGCTGATAAGTGCCTGACCCTGGGAAGAAGGCTGGTGTTTTCCTCTCCAAGAGAAGACAAAAGGGATAAGTGGAAATATTTAAAGGTCCAGGAATAAAGATAGCCCCCACTTAATAGATGCCATCAGCTAGCTGTCTAGAGGGTCATACTTTGCAAACGACCTGGGAGGATCTTAATAACATTGCCATAGAGCTGGTGTAGCATGTATTTCCTTAAATGTACCTTATTTCACTTACATTTCTATTTTGTTTTGTATTTTATGATTTTTTTCATTTTTTTATTTTTTAGAGAAGGACTTGCTATAAGACCCAAGCTACCCTTCTCTATACGATCTTCTTGCCTCAGCATCCCAAGAGTTACGATTACAGGCATGCACCAAAATGAACTAAAACGTTCTTTTCTGAAACCAACAAACCTTGGTATCAGCACTAGTAGAGTTCAAGGTCACAAGTTAATGAACGGAGACCCTGGGAAGCACCTGAGTGCTGTGAAACAGAAGCACATTGTGGTCATGATGAGGAGGGAAGCGGAGTTGCAGCAGGCTCTCCACATGTACTTTCTTGATGAAGCAAATGAAAACTGGGGCACTCTCCAGGGCATCTGTCACCTGTGAGCTGGAAGAAGGTGATTCAGATAAAGCTGAGAAGGCCAGTAAGAGCTGGTGCCTAAGTCCTGCCCGTGGGAAGCAGACAGGGATGCTCAGCACAGCAGGAGAATTTAGAGAACCCAGAGAGGCAGACCTGAACAACTCAGGATCCCAGACACTGAGGTCAGCTTTCAGAACCCACTGCCAGGGCTGTAATGCTGGCGTGTACTGATTGGACACCAGCTCACCCCAAGATAGCCAGCTCTTTGGACCTTGAAAATGGCATGAGGGTGCTTTGATCTAACTTACTGTAAAGAATAGATATGCTAGATGAGAGGTGGGCACATTTTGTGCTTAGGTCACCCGGGCTGTCAACAGACCACACATTTTATGCTAATCTGTCTGATCACTTTAAACAATTTTATGTGCTTCAGAGTACATCAGAGTATGACTGGCGAAGGCAAGAACAAGCCGGTGCTGCCTTATCTCCCAAGGAGACAGGAGCGTCGGGAATTCTGAAAACTGAAATGGCTCGGAGAAAAACAGTGAGGTTAATTCTAAATATATCCTCCGGAAGCATTTCCCTACAGTGTCATCTTTTTGTTCAGAAGGCTATAGGCTGTAACAGCCAGCATTCCACCAAACCATGGGCAGCCCTCCCACCACTCCCATGCAAGAACACAGTAAGAGAGACTGGGCTACACACAAAGATTAAAGGACAGATACAGCTTGCAAGCTAAAATTCAGAATACGCCACTTTGACTGTGAGCCAATTTCTTGTGGTACAAAATACAAAAACGCCTTTTCTAATAATATCCTTAGACTCTTCAGGCTATTTTGATATGTTTTGTAATTCATCAGCATGATGCGGCAGGAGGGGCACCTCAGCAGTCCCATGCTGAGGCATACCCCCACGTATCAAACATAAGACAGGTCTTCTGTAAATGAAGTTTATTTTGGTGGAAAGAGAATGAGGTGAGAAGGGAGTAGAGGCGGAGAAAAAAGGGGGCCAGAGAAGGACAGAGAGAGAAAGGAGAGAAAAAGAAGGAAAGAGGTCAGCTGAGAATGTGTGGAGGTAGGGGCAAAGATGGAGAGAGAGAGAGAGAGAGAGAGAGAGAGAGAGAGAGAGAGAGAGAGAGAGAGAGAGAGAGAGAGAGAGATTGGCCAAACAGTCCTTTTATAGCAATCCAGGCTCATACCTGACTATTGCTCGGTAACTATTAGGCAGAGCTTAGAAGAAATAATCCACACTATATCTCAGAATTTCTGGCTTTAGATAAAATTCATCTACTCAATGATCATTTAAAAACAGATGAACCTATCAATCTGTTTAGGAAACATAAACTTAAGCCTTCTGTATCACATGCCAGCACAGACCATTCGCTACTCAGCTCCCATAATAAACTTTGAAGACGTGCCAATTAAAGACACACTGATTTACACAATGAATTCATGAAAGGGTTTACATGTTGAATTCTGGCTAATCAAGTTACAAGTCTTTTACCTATAGTTTGTCTTTCTATACTATGCCATATTACCCCATACTGCCCTATACTACCCCATACTAACCCGTACCACTCCATACCACTCTCTACTACACCATTTTAACACATACTATTCCATACTGACCCATAATACTCCAAACTACTCAGATGTGAAAATAAAATTATGTGAAAAACAAGTAATTCTAAAATGAAAACCTGAGCGGCATGAGGGGCTCTCACAGTGCCCTCCCCCATCCAGCCCAGGACAGGGTCTTCCCTTTGTCGAGTGTAAACACAGTAGCTGTTCAATATCCATCTTGGCTATCCCATCTATCACTAGGCTTGTGTTCAAGTGACACTTCCTTTACTCTCTAATGGAATCTGTGTACAAAATACGGATGATGGTAATTCAAAAGGCTATGAAGTATTTAAGTAAAAAGATAGACATTCTCAACTTGTAGAAAGAATGGGGTCATACGGTGAGATCATTTATCACGACAATCAAGTGGTGTCAGTTTCTTTCAGTGTGTAATTTATAAAATAAACTTTATCATAGATTTATATATAGTAAAAAAAAAAAAAAAGAAAGAAAAAACGCAATAGAGTTAGTCTTTGGTACTACTGAAGTTTTCAGATATCCGCAAGGGTTCTTGAAAATTAATTACCTGGAAAGGGAAGGCATGAATGACGAGACACAAAATAAATGAGGAATATGCTATGGTGAGTTACCTTATAAGTGAAAATATGAGTTAAGATATCTGTTGCCTCATCTGTCCTTTGCAGATTCGTACACTATGTACACGGTATATTTGAAGTAAGGAAATACAGTTTTGCTCATAAATGACTGTGTTTTATGCTCAGTGCCTTATTCAACAGGGGCACTGTCCCCTAGAGCCACTTCCATGTGGACATTTTATCCTCTGGCAGAAAAAAAAAAAGAAGGCTGGATTATAAAGACATGTGTTTTGGTTTTCAGTAAAATGAGAGAGAGGTTTCAAATCTGCAGGTCTCAGAACAGGCCCAGCTAGGACAGGAGAAAAGGCCCTGCCAGGACACGGGTGGGGAAGAATGGTGTGTTAGAAATAGAGATCTCACACCGACAGCCTCAGCTGGACAAGAACCTATGTTGAAAGTATTGGTGGGTATCTATGAACTCGAATGCTATACATACGGAAACACTACAAAGAAGATGCTGTACAGTGAGTTATACAGATTCTGGCCACAGGCTGCATTGTATCAAATCCAGGTCTGTAGCAGAAGGCTGAGCAGTTTAATGATAGATAGTGGTTGAAAATAGTTATTGTTGATACAGTTGGTAGATGGCAATGACAAAGACCATACCTGTTCTATACCATGTACACCAGTGTGCTAAAACAGGAAGAACTTAAGTTTAGCAAAGCTTAACTGTTTCCCAGGAATGCCATGTTTTAATAAGAATTACAGCCATATAAGACATCTAGAATACTGGGGAACTAAAAGTTAGCTTTCTAACTGGATAAAGCATGTGCAGGACAGAAACAAGGACTGAGAAATGTCAAAGCCTCACTGAATGATGTGAACCATAAGACAAAGAAGTAAAATATGGCTCCCAAGACAGAGGCCCTGAAGAGAGAGCTGTCCCTCCCCAGCAGTACTTGTGGCTGTGAAGGAGGAATTAGCTCCATTTCTTACTCAAACCCTTGTCAACGTGAAGGAAAGAAGGGTTTCCTTGGCTTAAAACACCAGGTTGCAGCCCAGCATTGCGGTGAAGGCAAGGCAGGAGCTTGAAGCAGCTGATTACGTGGAGAGAGAACACACGCATGCATATTACTGTTTACCTTCTCAACTCTTGGCAGTTTACGGTCTACCTCAGAGGCGAACTGTGTCACCTCCAGGGAGTCAGTCTTGCCACATGAATCAGCATATTCAAGACAACAGCTCACAAACCTGGCCACAGGCCAAGTTGATCTAAACCGTCTATCACTAAGCGTGTCCCGAGAACATTCTAGATCCTATCAAGCTTAACATTAAAACTAACCATTACATCTATTTTCAATGGGACCCCCAGAGGCTGTCCCTACTTTCCACTATGTGAGAACATAGTGGGAAAAAAAACCACCATATTCCTTTTTGTTATTGTTTGTGTTAAGACACAGTCTCATGTATTCCAACCTAACCCTGAAACTCGCTATGTATGTAGTGATTCAGGATGACTTTGAGTTTTGGATCCTTCTGCCTCCATACCCCAAGAACCGAGATCTCAGGAACATACCACATGCCTCCATTTATGTGGTTCTGGGGAGCAAACCCAGGGCTTTGGCGCTGCGAGGCAAGCATTCCACGGTCTGGGGTATGTCTCCAGTTCTCTAGCATCATCTCAGATGAAAAACGAAATACTGTATCTCTCCTTTTCTGGCAGCTCTGTCTCCATCCCACTGTACTTCTCTATCTCAGACTCCGACATAAACTTCTCAGGTAACAGGCATGTCAAGACCTGTCAGAGCCTTAAGCAAAATGGGAACCTCTCTCTGAAATGAGACATTAAAATGGCTTACTTTATACCAGCAAAGATGTTTTATCATAATTAAATATGTATATATATGTATGTGTATATATACACATATAACATATAATTTGCTACATTACCCATTTTATGTTAATAGCTAATATGTCAAACAAAGCCACCATCCATTCCAGAACTTTCTATGCTCCATGATGAACTTTCCCTACTCCCAGCTGCTAGATCTCCATTCTACTTTCTGCCTTCTCCATGAATTTAACTAGTGTAGGACCTCATGTAGGTGGAATTATATGGTACAGGTTCCTCTGTGACTAGTTTAACTCACTACCATGATGTATTCAATGTTCATTCATGTTGTAATATGTTATAATTTCTGCTATTCTTGAAGGCTGAAAAATATTCATAAATATATGTATTGCATGAATATATGTGTGTGTATGTATTATATACACACACACATACATATTTTAACTTTGAGGTATACTTATTTAGTATCAGCTACTAGCTTGGTATCAGTTACTAGCTTGGTAGTAGCTGATACTAATAATATTTATTCAACATAATAAAAAAAAAGTAACTTCTCCTTTTCCTCCCATTGTTGACCCAAAAGGGAAAGGTGACTCGGAAGTAGTATACTGTGTAACTCTGTCCCCCATCCTCCAAAGCAAACCAGACCAACGTGGTTCTTCTGAGCCGCAGCAAAATGCTGTGAGTGGGCCTGTGCAGCCTTGGCAGGTAAGGACTCAACCGAAGGAAGATTGTGAAAGAGACAGAACGAGAGGAGAGATGGCGCTGCAGCATTGTCTCCCGGGCAGCCAGATCTCCTCTGCCTTCTCAAGGACCCAGGCTTTCATGGTGCAAGCCGACCCTTGCCAGGAGCGGTGATTTACCATGCTGGCTCCTGACTCCTAGCGGCTTCACAGTGTCTCTTGGAAAGAGGGAGCTGGCTAGATACCAACGGGGCAATACATCAAACAACCCTGACAGCTAGCCAGTGGGCACCACTCCCTCGACCTTCAGTCGCAGAAAATGTGACATTGTGTCCCACCCCTAACAACAGATACAAAGATGAAATAAGCTTTCCTGCCCATCAGGCCTCTCAGCTACTCCTTCAAAGTTTCCGTGCTATTTGGAAATATTGCAGGTGTTGGTGCAATGCAGCTTAATGTGCATGAATACAGCAGTATTTACAATACCAACGTGACACAGGATTTACCGCTATTTTATCTTTACGTTAACCTGACCTGCAAGTGTACATCAGTGTACATCAAAGTATACCTGCAAGTGTACTTTGAATGTGTACTTTACCATGCCTTACTATTAAAGAGAGAATATAATAAATCAGATATTAACCCCTTCAATCAGACCCTGAAGTTATGTAGAAGAGCTTTAGCTACCGGAACTTGAAGTTGAGTGTTCAGGGCTCTAGGTCCTCAAAGCCCACAACACCAACGACATGGTTGTCTCTGTTTTGCACAACAGTCATCTGTCAAAACTTTCCATGTCCCCCCTCAAAAATGTTGGAAAACAGCTGTCATGAAAACAGTCTAAGGAAGCCCCCTCAAAACTAAAATGGGGTTATACTGGGACCCAACACTCCACACATCTGAAGGAAGGGAAGACAGTGTGTGGAAGACACATCTGCATACACACATGGGTCACATCACCATTTATAATAACAAACAGAATCAACCTAAGTGCCCATCAACAATAGAAAAGTAATACAAAGAATGTAATGGAGTATGATCCAGCCACGAAAGGGTGACATGCTGTCATTTCATGGTCCAATGTAAAGGACAGATACAAGGCAAATAAACCAGAAACAAAATAAATACCATGTTATCTCACTGGTAAGTGAAAACTTACTTAGAGGAAGAGAACTGGATAAGAGAATGGAGTGGAATAGAGATGGAAATGGTAAGAGGCAGTGGGGAGAGGACAGTAACAGGTACAAAGTTACAATTAGGAGGAAGTCTGTTTTGGTCTATTTTGGTTGGTTGGTTGGTTGGTTGGTTGGTTGGTTGGTTGGTTGGTTGGTTGGTTGGTTTGGTTGGTTTGGTTGGTTTGGTTGGTTTGGTTGGTTTGGTTGGTTTGGTTGGTTGGTTGGTTGGTTTGGTTGGTTTGGTTGATTTGGTTGGTTTGGTTGGTTGGTTGGTTGGTTGGTTGGTTGGTTGGTTGGTTTGGTTGGTTGCTTGGTTAGTTGGTTGGCTTGATTTTGCTGTTTTTCTTCTGTTTATTTGAGAGAGAACATGAAGTTGGACATATAGGGGGCGGGAAGGATCTGGGAGAAGTTGGGGGAAGGGAAAGAATATATACCACTAAAAATACTATGCTAAAAAATAGAAACATAAAGGCAGTAGGCTCTGATGGAAGGAACCAGAACTCAAAGCCAGAAGATCCAAGCATCAGGCAAAACTCTGCCACCAACTATAATTAAACCATGGACAGACCTCTGGGTCCCGGCTTCTCAGGTGAGAGCTGACTTTGTGAGTAAAAATCTACCTCCCTCCTGTGCTGGATAGTTTCCATATCTACTTGACACAAGTTACAGTCATCAGAGAAGAGGGAACCTCAACTGAGAAGCTGTAGGCAAGCCAGAAAGCATTTTCTTAATTAATGATTGCTGTCAGAGGGCTCAGCCCATTGTGGGTGGTGCCATTCCTGGGCTGGTGGCCCTGGGGTCTATTAGAAAGATGAGCAAGCCATGGGGAGCAAGTCAGCAGGCAGCACATGGCCTCTGCATCAGATCCTGCCTGCAGGTTTGAGTTCCTGTCCTGACTTCCCTCAGTGATGAACCATGGCAGAAGCCAAATTAACCCTTTCCTGCCTGACTTGTTTTAGGTCATGGAGTTTCATCACAGCAATGGTAATCTCGACTAAGACAGCCAGCACTGCAGCACAGCTGAAATGCATTCTGAAATGCAAGAGAAACTTTGGGCTGGCGTGGATGATCCTCGTGGATAATTGGGCATGGTCTCTTACGGGGATGTTTTTAAAGGGCGTTTACATTTGAATGGCAAGGACATCCAAGTCATCAATGCAATGCATACCAGGGATCTTGCTTCAGATAGATGCTGCAGATAATTGGTATCCAATCTTGGGGCTTCCTTTGAAATTTGTCCATACTATTTTTTGTGCCTGATTAAAACCTGTAAATGTCTAATCCAGACCTCCCGTTCAATTTGCTACTGTTATCAATTATTTAAATTATGTGTCTAAAGCTGATATCATTTACAACCTGAAATAATTAATGGAGCTTGGAAATGTAATTTAAAATCATATGACTATGACTGGAGAGGAAAGGTGCCTGAAGCCAGGTAATGGTCCACATATCACAGCAAATGTTCCCATATGTAATCAATAAAATAGAGTGAATCCTGAATATGTTGCTGGTTTATAATACATGCACATACATGCACAGTTTTCTGCATATATATATATATATATCACAATACATACATAGTCTTCTTCATATATACATCAGAGAAGCAAACTTTAAAAGCCAATAGCTAACAAATGTTCATGCATCTTATCTCATTTTGTGCACACATGCACATAAGCATGTGAATAAGAAGTAACTGGTAGGATTAATAACACTAGTCAAGGTTAGTACAACTAAAGGTCAGTGATTTAGATTTAAATGCAAGACTGCACTGACTCTTTTGACAGTTTTCCATCAGAGTAGCTGACAACATCTATCCATCTACTCGGTGTAGTTCAGAGCAGCTAGGAGAAGAGACTCCTTCCCTGGGACACACACTCTTTCTAGTTTGTGAGCAGAGAAGAGCGGAAGAAGCGTGTGACAAGAGCAGAATATACTAAGATGCATATTGAGCAACAAGACCCACAGGTCTACTGGTCCCAAGGAATGGTCACATGGCAAAAGGCTTCATGCCAGAGAGAGGATCTCAGCAACGCTTTGAAGGAGGGAGGCTTGAATAGATGTGTAGAGGAAAGAGGGAAGCATGTGAGTCAATGTTAGACCATGTGTGTAAGCACTGAGAGGTATAGTTCTGGTCAATGCAGGTGTTGGTGAGGAGCGCCCATGATGCCCATGTTCTTGTAGTGCTTCAAACATGCTTTCATAGAGAAACACACACTACATGTAAAGGACACACAGGTACAGGAGTACACATACAGTGTATGTGCAGAGAACACTTGGAGGCACCCTTTGGGAATACAGGTCCTATAGACTGAGAATCATGAGAAGGACTCCGGCAGATGTGCTGACATCAGAACTGACTTGAATATGGCCCACCCAGAAGCATTGTACAGCCAAGGCCACTGGATGCCTTTACAACAGGCTGAGGACTCCTGGAAAATAAAGCCATCTTCATACCATCTCAGTGTTGCTCAGCAAAGAAAACCAACTGTCTTGAGTGGCTGATGCTGAAACTTTGCACATGGTCCCCTGGTTCTGGTCTACATGAAGTGAGGCTAAGGTTCCAAGCACTCTTTGCAACACTAAGACAAGTTTATGTGCCATTAACCCGTTACCTCCAACACTAGTGACTGTCAACGGGCACATAGATCTTGAAACATACCATGATTTTCAGTCCTTGGTGATACAAACTTGTGATGTGATGTGAATCTGTGCCATTCTGTGTCCCTTGAGCTGAGCAGATAGCTAACATGTGGTGACCACCTGGTTAATATTACTGAATTCTCCCTCAAGTTATGTTATTACCTCCATTAAACCATTGTATTAATAAATAAAATAATAAAAAAAATTAAAATGTTCAATATAGTACTTGAAGTTCTAGCAAGAGCAATTAGACAACATAAGGAAGTCAAAGGGATACAAATTGGAAAGGAAGAAGTGAAACTATCATTATTTGCAGACGATATGATAGTTTACCTAAGCGACCCAAAAAACTCCACCAGAGAACTTCTACAGCTGATAAACAACTTCAGCAAAGTGGCAGGTTATAAAATTAACTCAAGCAAGTCAGTGGCCTTCTTGTACTCAAAGGACAAGCAGGCTGAGAAAGAAATTAGGGAAATAACACCCTTCACAATAGCCACAAACAACATAAAGTATCTTGGCGTAACTCTAACCAAACAAGCGAAAGATCTGTACAACAGGAACTTCAAGTCCTTGAAGAAAGAAATCGAAGAAGACCTCAGAAGATGGAAAAATATTTCTTGCTCCTGGATTGGCAGGATCAATATAGTAAAAATGGCCATCTTGCCAAAAGCAATATACAGATTCAGTGCGATCCCCATCAAAATCCCAACTCAATTCTTCATAGATCTAGAAAGAGCAATTCTCAAATTCATCTGGAGCAACAAAAAACCCAGGATAGCTAAAACTATTCTCAACAATAAAAGGACTTCTGGGGGAATCAATATCCCTGACCTCAAGCAGTACTACAGAGCAATTGTGTTAAAAACTGCATGGTATTGGTATAGCAACAGGCAAGCAGATCAATGGAACAGGATTGAAGACCCAGAGGTTAACCCACAGACTTATGGTCACTTGATCTTTGATAAAGGAGCCACAACCATCCGGTGGAATAAAGATAGCCTTTTCAACAAATGGTGCTGGTCAGACACACTGACAAAACGGCAACCAACAAAGTGGGAAAAGATCTTCACCAACCCCACATAAAAGATGTTCAACATCATTAGTCATCAGGGAAATGCAAATCAAAACAACCCTGAGATTCCACCTCACACCAGTCAGAATGGCTAAGATTAAAAACTCAAGAGACAACAAGTGCTGGTGAGGATGTGGAGAAAGAGGAACACTCCTCCATTGTTGGTGGGATTGCAAAATGGTAAAACCGCTCTGGAAATCAGTTTGGAGGTTCCTCAGAAAATTGGGCATGTCACTCCCAGAGGACCCTGGCATACCACTCCTGGGCATATACCCAGAGGATTCCCCTGCATACAATAAAGACACATGCTCCACTATGTTTATAGCAGCCTCTCAGCAATTAAAAATAATGAATTCATGCAATTTGTAGGTAAATGGTTAGACCTGGAAAATATCATCCTGAGTGAGCTAACCCAATCACAAAAGAATGCACATGAAATGCAATCACTGATAAGTGGATATTAATGAGCCCAGAAGCACTAAATACTCAAGACACGAATAGCAAGTCAAATGATTCCCAAGAAGAAGAAAGGAGAGGACCCTGGGCATGTAAAGATTGCATCCAGTTTAGTAAAGAAACTGAGGGGGGAGGGGGAATGATTGGGGAATAGTTGGGGGGGGGAGAGGAACTATGGGAACTATGGTGGGTGGGAACTGGGAAAGGGGAAAGCCCTTGGAATGTAAACATAGAATATAGAAAATAAAAATTAAAAAAAAAATTAAAATGCAATTATAAAACAATCTAACAACCCCCTATGGTAATCCATGCTTCTTATCCTAACACTTAAACAGCTACAGAGGGAGGATTCCTATGAGTTCCAGGACAAACTCAAATTACTTAAGTTTACAAAGTAAATTTAAGGCCAGTGCGGGCTGTATAGCTCGATCCTCTCTCAAACCAACAAGGAACAAAATGATGCCAAAGGAATTTAACCAGCTAACAATCCCTACATCCCTCCTGGAGTTAATTCTATCTCCCCACACAGTTGATAAATAACAGAATTTTAGTGCTGGGGTGTTTAAGAAAAATAAAATTCAATTCATACTAGAATATGAATAATTTCATAAGTCACAAGAACCTGATACAGAAATGACAACTCTTTAACTAGATGTGAGTTGAAATCTTTAGTGCCAGATAAATCCAGATAAAGAATCATGGCAAAACCCCACCCCATCTCAATATAGTTTGTGTGTGTGTGAGATGCAAGATCAGGTGGGTGGTGCACAATGGAGAGCCCAGGTCTAACTCAGTCTCCCAGAAATAACAGCTAAACTGGTTTATTGATTAACAGAAGAGACTTTTTGACCAGTGTGCCCTACTGTCACAGATGTTAACTCAAGAGGACTCCAACTGCTCTCAAATACGTCAGACCACTGGAAGGCATTGCTCTGCAGAGTGGAGGAGGAAGAGGTGATGTTCCTGGCACTCTCTCTCCATCCCCCCACTCTGAATTGTAAAATGGAACAATCCCCATGCAAGAGCAAGGCTGTGCAGAGGACCAGCATTAGCATCCCATCATCCCCGGGCACTTCCTTATCTCACTTAGGCACACATGCCCACACGCACCACGGGTCCCTTCAGTTCCTAATTAAACTGCTGTCTTCACAATTAGTGCCATTCTCCTTCCCCAGCCTATTTGATTTTTAGTAGTTCCTAGAAGAGAGAAAGTGACTTGCTTTTGTATTTGTCTTCTTCCTTAATAAACATAATTTATTAGTAATTTAATAGATGCGTTTCAGATTAAATAAGCACCCAGGTTGGACCCCCACAAGGCCTTTAAGTTCAGGCTTGTCTCTCACTTTTCTCCTGCCTCATACTAGACAAGGCTCCCAGGTGGTATAAAGGGTGGGAGAGTGTTTACGACTACAGCACACAAGTCAAGGATATGCCTGGGCTCTGTGTTCCAGTTCTATAGAAAGCATATATTCTCCTGGTGTGGTAACTGAAAACATTCTGGACTTTGCCATCATACAAGTAATAGCAAGATTGTACACACATGTATAAAACTATATGTTTATATACCATACATATAGTATATAAACAGCTATATGTAAATAGCACAGGATCCCCAGATGTAAATTTTTGATCAGCAATGAGTTTTTTGAAAATATATTCTAAACATTATGCTTAGGTTACCTGTCTTTTGTCTAGCAATCTTTTCCAATGGCAGAGTAATTTGATCTACATTTTCCAAAAGGAGATTTCAAACTAATGGACTCTGTCCTTCCTTGTGCTATGTTTATTATTTGTACTTTGCCTACACTTGTCCCTTCTTCCATAAGTCCTCTCTTGAGAGTGAATAATGACTGACTTTATTCAGGATTATTTTTTTATCTTCAAGATTCTCTTCAAGAGATACATCTATGTGACTGTATCATGATGATGATAACATGTCAACTTTTCCAGACAGAAAAGGACCACTCAGGGACCCATATCCACTTCCAGTGGGCTCTCTATGGTGCTTGTAGTTTACCAAATACTGTATACAACAATCCTGTTAGCATGGCCTCTCAAACTGGACTGAATTACTTCCTACCTATAAGAAGCCTTCAGGTTGGCTGTGCGGTGGTGGTGCGTGCCTTTAATCCCAGCAGTTGGGAGGCAGAGGCAGGAGGATTTCTGAGTTCGAGGACAGCCTGGTCTACCGAGTGAGTTCCAGGACAGCCAGGGCTACACAGAGAAACCCTGTCTCAAAAAGCAAAAAAGAAGAAGAAGAAGAAGAAGAAGAAGAAGAAGAAGAAGAAGAAGAAGAAGAAGAAGAAGAAGAAGAAGAAGCAGAAGAAGAAGAAGGAGGAGGAGGAGGAGGAGGAGGAGGAGGAGGAGGAGGAGGAGGAGGAGAAGAAGAAGAAGAAGAAGAAGAAGAAGAAGAAGAAGAAGAAGAAGAAGAAGAAGAAGAAGAAGAAGAAGAAGAAGAAGAAGAAGAAGCCTTCAGGTTTTGGAACCTTTAGATATAAGGTCACTGACAGAACAGGAAGTGACTAGTCTCTGAAAACAGAAAACTTCATTCCTGATAGGAACATGCTGTGTAGCAATCAGCAAGTCATTTCAAGATGTTTACAGCTTTGAGTAAGTTTCAGAATTTGTGATGAATAACAGAGGCTCTCTTCACCACAAACAATTATATTAACAACACTAAGGAGAAAAACCCTTGGAGAAAAGCAAAAACATCTATAAGAATGTTCCAGAAGGACTCAGTTAACATAGCATATGTATAAACGTAAGCTCTCTTCCTGATATCTCTACAGAGTATTCTACATTGTGGTAAGAGGGCAAGAAATATTTCTACATCTCTGAGCATGCTGACAAAACCCTTTTGGCATTTTGTTTTTGTTTTCATGATTGCAGTGCAAAACTAGTTATTGTACTGTATCTCACAAAAGAACTAAGCCAGGAAATGAACCCCAGCAAAATACTGTTTTCCAGGTATCAGTGGGTCTTCAGGGACCACTGAGGAAGGAGGATGGTTGGCCACATCAGTAAATGGCCCTGACACTGCTACAGGTCTACTCTTAGTGTCAGTGAGTCATGTATACACAGACTTGCCCAACCACAGGTGGGAATCAATTTTGTAAATTATGCTGTTACTAAACATATATGCATTCATTTCACCTTGCACTGTATTTTTTTTCATGAGGACAGCAATTCTTTACATGGTATTCATATTATGTTGGGTATTATACATCATCTAGAGATGGTGGAGGGGTGTGAGTTATATGAAATATTATGTTACTTTCTCTACCTATCTTGAACATCTGCAGGTTTCTATATTCATGGGGGTTAGGGAGTACTGAGACCAATCCTGAGCTCATTCTTGTTTTCTCTCTCTCTCTCTCTCTCTCTCTCTCTCTCTCTCTCTCCCCCCCCCCCGGCTTTCTTCATCACAGTAGTACCTTTTCTTCTTTGCCTGAAATGCAATTTAAGTAGAAAAAGCATGTGTTTAATGACAAGACACATGAAACTTTCCACACAGAGACATTTTTGCTGCCTTCTCTTATATTACTAACAGTTGAGACTAGAAATTTCTTGAAGAATTATTTAATAATCATGTCATCCATAAACCATCTGTTCATACAACACATTTAATGGTCATTGGTATTTGTTAAATGCTGAATGGTTAATAGCACACTTAAGAATTGTATCTTAATTTTCAAGTCATGTCCCTATTATCAGAAAATAATGGAGTTTGATGACAACTGTCAAGCTGCCATGGGTAGTGACCCCACCACCCTTGTTTTTGAGCACCCCTGAAGAGCCATTTGAATATATCTGAGGTTAAAATTAATCTCACACTTGCTCCATATGCTTACTTTGACTCCAGAGAAGCTGAATTAAATGATGCATCTTCAACTGACAAATTCCTAGTTAAAAGAGAAAGGACTCGGCTATAGTTTTTCTCATCCCTGTCATATGTAAAACTGGCACAATAATAGCAGGGCCTTCAATGGTTTGTTTAAGGTGAATCCATGGATATGTATAAATAAGTACCTAGCAATTATTATCATTATTTTCATTGCCATTTATCCCTCTATGGTTGCCATCCCTACATGGTTGTCTACTGAAGAAATATTTTTCAAGTTTAAGAGGTGGGAGGATAAAATGATTTAGTCTTATAGTTTTAAATTTTTTCATGCGTAGATTATTCATACTACATTTGTTACATTTTTTTTATATCAACTCCTTCAGAATTCCTGGATCCTGTTTGTGCTCATAAATGCTTACAGGAAGAAGGGGAAGGAGATAGAATTTGCTGTAATTTTTTAGATGCAGTCTTGCCAAGAAGCTCAAAGAGAGAATAAGGAACAGAGATCCTGTGAATAATTTACTACGAATGTCCTGGTGACCAATTAAAATGTAATTCCTCATTCCCATTTCATATTTATGGCAAACTCAAGGCACAAGACTTAAGGCATTTTATCTTACAGAAAATAATAAATTTTCTTTTTATTCCCATCCCAGGAAATAACTGTTTGTTTCTCAGACCCTGAACTATTTCTCTTTAAAGCATGTCGACTTGTGCTGGAGATTCTTGGACACTAATCTAATTCAGCTTTGAAATCCAAAAAGGACAATGGAGAACATGGCGCTCTTCAGTCCTCTACTCTTCTTGCCCTCCAGCACATCTCTACCTAAGACCTACAATTTACGTGGGTAGACCTCACCATTACTGTTGAAATTCTCAATCCTAACAGTCTCTAACCAGGTTGGACTGCTCCACCAAAGAGGTCGCACTTGTAGCAGCTGAGAGGCTGCACCCTCATACACATTGAGTATGGGAACTACTATCTAAATAACAGGGGCTTTAAAAATTATTCCTTTGGTAGTGGAGTGATGGCCCATTGTCAGAAGTGTGGCTGCTCTTTGAGAGCACCCCAGTTTGACTTCCAGCACCCACATTACAGCCCACACACCTTCTTCAACTCTAGTTCCAGGGACTCTTGATGCACTATTCTGGCCTCTTTGTCAAAGTGCACTGACATACCTATGGGCAAAACACCCATTCGCATATTTTTTTTTCCTTTAATTAAAAAAAGAAAAGTGATCCTCTCTAAATGTTTACCCAAAAGCCTAAATTTCAAATTGGTGCCAAGCTGAAATGTTGGGACACTGATTAGGGCTTGCTGACAACCGCTATTTTTATTACCCTCTTCAACCAACTAAACTATTGGCTAGGTATACTCCAGTGTTAAATTCCTTTAAAGCTTTACTAACTTTAAGTTAGACAATACACATTGCCAATATCTAATTCACCTCCTTGAACCAAACTAAAACAATGTGGTGTACTCGTTTTATTTAAAAATTATTAGTCTTTTCATCCAAAAATTTTTGCAATAGTCACTTTGTACCCAAAGCATAATCTTTGCACCCCTTAGGGTAAAGCCACACGGTATTGGTGGCTCCCCCAGACATCTGTACTTTTCCACAGCCACTGCCTTATCAATCAGCAGTCTCAATGCTGCTACCGGAATAATACACAACCTTATAAATTGCAGAGAAACATAGAAAATAAAAGTACTAATATTAAGGGAAGTATCATTTGGATGAAAGGAAAATTATCAATGAGCAAAGATTATACATATATAGTTAAACATATTTAAACTCTAAAAAAAGCCTGAATTAAATTCTTATCCATTGTGTGTATGTGTGTATATGTGTGTGCGCACACATGCGTGTATGTGTGTTCATGTGAATGTAGGTAGGTCCATACATCTCTCTGTGACTGGCTTTTTTCATGTTGCACTGCTTTTGTCAACTTGACCCAAACTAGAGACACATGAGAAAAGAGAACATCAGTCAAGGAATTTTCTCCATTACAGTGACCTGTGGGCAAGTCTGAAGGGCATTTTTTTCACTGTGGGTAGAGTCATGTCTGGCAGTTGGTTCTAGGCTGTATAGAAAGGTAGCTCAATGTCAGTCTGGGGCCAGAAGCAGGCTCTCAAGCAGCATAGGTCTAGGCTCTCTGTTTCAATTCCTGCCCCCAGTTTCCTGCCTTGAGTTCCTGCCCTGATTTCCACCCCAGTGATAAACAGTCACCTGTAAGTGTAAGCTGAAATAAACCCCTTCCTCCAAGTTACTTTTTTTTCTTTAGAACACTATATTTTATAAAAGACAATAATAAAATAGTACAAACATGTCCATGAGAAGCAAAACAAGACAAAAAGAGAAGACAGTAAGAAATCACTGGCATTTATGTCAATGCACTTACACAGAAGTATTCCATATCATAATAAATAATCTTAAGTACACCTCCACCTTCCAAAAAAATCACTGTAACAGCTTGCTTCTCAAATATAAAATCTGCAAGCCCAGTGCAAGAAATCTAGAGTGTTATTTATCTAAAAGGTATATAAAGAAACAGGACAGATACAATAACACAAAAATCTGCTTCCCCCCAGGGATCTCCAAAGGGACAACATTGTGTTGGTAATGCTTCCATTTTATCTTACAATGGTTATCAGTATCAGTTGGAATAGGAATTTTTGGCTTTTTTGAACCAGGGTTTCTTTCTATAGTCTCAGCTGTCTCTGAACTTATTCTGTAGACCAGGCTGGCATCAAACCCAGAGAACCTGCCTTTGCTTCCGGAGAGCTGCGATTAAAGGCATACACAACCATCGACTGGCTGGAATAGGAATTTTTAATAGCTAATTTTGTACTTAAATTTCATAAAATATTTTCTTAACTGAACAGCTTCCTATAAAAAACAGAAATTTAACTTTTAATTATCTTTTAATTGATTTGTGTGTGGGCATGCACACGGATTTCTATGTGTGCTCCTGTGTATATGTACATGTGTGTGCTCACACATATGTAAGTCTTAGGATACTGTGCAAGGGTAGGTCTCTCCATCTACAGGGTGGGTTGCAAGGATCAAATGTAAGCTATCAGGCTTGGCACAGGCATCTTTATTACACCCTGAGCCATCGTTAGGGTCTGCAACGGAAAATAAATATTAAAAGGGGGTTGGGGAAGCCACTTCATTAAAACAATAATAAATGGCAAATAATCAAATGGCAGCTTCATTGAAAACCAGATGGAATGTTACACTGAATGTGGGAACTTTCTCCCTTTCTTTGATAAATAGCCCATCAGCCGTGATTTCTTCTTTAGCTCAAAGGCACCATATCATTTCCCCAGTGCCAGAGGGACCTTGCAGCCTCTGGGACCACACTGGATTTGAGACTAAGACAACTAACAGATAAGTTACCAGAGGGTGTTCTTCCTAATTTCAGGTAAGTTTCAACTTTGATTTGACTTGTTTAGGAAAAAAAAAACAAAACAAAACAAAAACCACCTTTAAATACCAAGTTACTTTTGGTCTTTGTGTTTGTCATAGCAACAGAGAAGCAAACCAGAACTTGTGGATTCTAGAGCTCTGAACTCAGGACCTCACACTTTCAAGCTACTTTGCCAATAAAATCACCCTCAAGCCCTCACTAAAGTGGCTGTGTACATGCTCAATTTTTGATGTAAAAATTATATATAATCAAATATTTGTAAAATACTAGAAATACTTGAGAAGTGCACCTGAACAGTAGTTTTACAGTATTACCATAAGTCTCTAATAATCATCAGACTCCCTATCCCTTTGCTCATCTCTCTCACACACACACACACACACACACACACACACACAAAAGAAGTCCCCTTTGGTATGTAGACTTTTGTTCCAGTTTCCTATTTTTTGATGTGTTTTTGTTGTCTGTTTGTTTCAGACATATAATTTAAAGTATATTATTATGGTACAAGCATTATATTTTATTTATGCCTATACAATAAATAAAAGAGAACTTTTGGTATTAATTTTTATTTGTATTTTCTATTAGTTTATGAAGCCAACCATAGTTTATTTTATTTTATTTTATTTGTTTTGTTTTCTTGGTGTTTTGGGAGGGATTTTTTTAGTTTTTCAAGACAGGGTTACTCTGTAGCCCTGGCTGTCTTGGCACTTGTTCTATGGACTAGGCTGGCCTTGAACTCAGAGATCTGACTCTACCTTCCAAGTGCTGGGATTACAGGCATGCACCACCGTGTCTGCCTTTGAGAATATTATTTTAAGCATAGTAGATGTTCACCTTTCCAAACTGTTTGTGTATGCGTAAATATAATCTATCCTTAATTGTATATGTTTAAATTGTTTATTTGTGCACTCAGTTTTGCATGGATAAGTAAACAGGGGGTGGGGGCTGGAAGGTAGCTCCCTCATGGAGAACTTGTGCAGCATGTTAGGAACCTTCATGTCAATACCCAGAGCCACATTGTTTTAAGCATACAAATACTAGCAGTTTTACAAAGAAGAGCTCTAGAGGATGAGATTAAACAAGGACATAAGAGTGTCACATCATACTTTACGAGATGACGCTCTCTTTCAGCTGTCCCTTGCTGGACTCTGTGCTCTGGAAGAGAAGAGTTCTGTTTGACTGGCTGGTGACAGCGCCTGGCACAGGACTGCCTCTACCAGCCGCCCCAGATGCCACTGTTGAACCAACTTGCCTAACTGTGGACAGCATGTAACTTTATTACTGCTAGAAGATATTCACAGCCGATGGCATTATACAAAATGTGTCAGTCCCTCTTAGATGCTAGAGTTTGCTTTGTTTCTGTGCCTCACCCACCCCCTTGCCACCCACCCCCATGAGGAAGCACTCTCCTCCAGCATCATGACTACGACTAAGCTGAGCCTGCTCAGATGATATGCACAGATCCAGAGCTCCTGGAGGAGCCAAAATTAAGCCTTAGGTGATTTTTCACTTTTTATATCACTTCTATTTTACTAGACAGCCATCCGAGTGACAAAATAAAGTAATGCACAAAATGAATTTGTTTTAGTGAATCCCAGTTCTTCCTGCCGTGTGTGTGTGTGTGTGTGTGTGTGTGTGTGTGTGTAAGCTTGGCTAAAGATACCCTGAGGGATTGACCCTGAATTGCAGAATGAAGAAGTAGAGAATTAGGACATGGGATCTTTATAAAATCCCCATTAAAGCACTGCTATGCTCACATCTCAGGCTTAGTACCATCCACCCAATAATCTGGCACAACTGCAGACCCAAGAACCACTAAGTTGCCCAAGGTTTCCTGAGGTTTTCAAAGCAAAAAGGCAGATAGCTCTCTCTTCTCTAATCACCATTAAGAGAATAAATTACTAACCAATAGATGATCCCTGCTTCATTTGCAGCATTTGAAGCTCCTGCTTCATTTGGAAAACACAGCACAATAGTGTGTCAAATAAAACAGCTAAAAAAAATTAATCTAATTTACAATAATTTAATTCACACTTCACACTAAGAACAAGCTCTCAATTTTAATGAAATTGCAAATTTGCCTAAAAATTTGTCTTAGAAAAATCTATTTTTTTGGTAAAGCTGTGAAGATTTTTGTTGTTGTTAGATTGTCAAAGACCTTGCTAAACAATCATATTGATCCTTTTAGGGCAAGCAGATATTCATTTTGTAAATAACCATTACATTCAGTCTTATAAGCTTGCTTTGAATGTTCTAGGACTGTGGTCTGTGGGACCATTAAAGGCAGCCTGGTTTTTGGCTGAGCTAGGTTTAAAACCCTGGTGACCCAGCAGGTGACCCTGCAAGGGACGGGGACGGTAGGCATGTGGGCATGCTCCTAGACACCAGGCTCCTGATACGAGGCCTCAGTTCTCCATAATTCTGTGACCATCTGTGATCGAAGAAGTGACCACAGATTACATAGCCTCAAAACAGATCTCCATTGTAATGACGTACCTAAAGGCGGGGAAGGGCTTAGCTAATTAAACTCTCCTACCCAGACACTCCTCCCTGCAAAAGGTATTTAACCTCAGGCCTGCCCTGAGAAAGTGAGGTATGATAACTCTCCGCCATGCTCTAAATTCTCTAAAACCATGGACTGCCTCTTCTCAGGGATCCACTATGAAGAACAATGGAGCAGGTCCTCCTCTAAGGAGTGGTGCCTAACCTGCTGCAGGAGGCCTCTCTGGGCTCCCAGACATGGTCTCTACACCAAGCCAAGCCAACCACCAAGCAAGCCAAGGACTCTTTTCCCTCACCCTTTAGCCTCCCGCCTCGACCCAGCAGGGCATCTCCGTCCACCCTTTTCCCTTCAGCCCCAGCTGTGGCCCCTACTCCATTCTTAGCTCTTCCGTGACATCTGGTGGCATCTGGGATGTCCTGAGAACTTGTCATCCTCGGTCTCTGTGCGGGCCAGGACCCCTGAGCCAACTCTGATAGTTCCCCAGGGACCTCAGACTGTGCTTCCCCGCCCCTGGAGCAGCATCCTGCGACTTCACATAGCTCGAAGCCCAACCAACATGGGGATGAGCAGTTAAAACTCCTGCATCCTGCCTCCGTGAGGGGCCCTAGCCCTGTGGCAGACCAGACCTGGGCCACCATTTTAACCCACAGTGGTCTGACCCTCTGAAGTTCCCATCTGCTGAGAAGTTACACATATTACAAAATTCTTACTATTTCAAGTTTCCTACTGGTATATCCTCAACTGATACCACTGCACTGAGCAATTTCTATCAGTCAATGATACATGAGCTAAATTTATCTTTGGTTTTCTGACCTTCCATTTATTCAGCAACCTCAGAAAAACAAATGACAAATGTAAGTTGTTACTGAGGTAGCAGTCAGCAGTTTCCAACAATGCAAAACCATCAGTTGGAGCCAATGGTTTCAAATGAGGATTAATATAGGGCTTCTTAAGCCACAAAGGAAATAGAGATGTCTAATCGGGATGTGCTTGAAGTCCTTCGAGCCGTCTGCTTCCAATCAGTAATCCTATACACCAAAACGTTTTCTGAGAAGTGCAGTTATAGATGTATTTTTGAACTTCCTCTGCCTTGCTATGAGAAGAAAAATATTCCTAAGAAGCACAGTTGTGCAAAACGGAGAAAGACAAAACACTATGAAGCAAATGCAAGCTGTTTCTTGCAATGTGACTTTCTGGGGCTTCCTTTCAAGTAGCAATTAGCAGTACTTGTGATCTGGCAAAATAAGGGGAAACAAATTTGTGTCCAAAAAGATACCACATAATACAGTGAAAGCCGGGCTGGAATATGTATGTATGTGCCCAAATAATAAAAGAAACTGTAGCTAGACAATAAATTTTACAGTAAGAACTTCTATGATAAATTAAGTTATAAACTGTTATAATAATGTAAAAATATGAGTAATATTCTTGGACACCTACTTTATATAACAATTTGGTGTGGTCATCTTAAGACAAAAGAGGCAAGCACCAATTCACACTATTAACAATGGATACTCTGTTATGCTTGCATACAGGCACCTAGCATGGCTGTCCTCTGAGAGGACAGATGACTCAGACAGATGAAGGCACTCATAGCCAAACACTGGATGGAGCTTGGGGATTCTTATGGAAGAACAGTAGGAAGGATTGAAGCCCCTAAGGGAGATCGGAACTCCACAGGAAGACCAAAATAATCAACTAACCTGGATCCTTGTGGCTCTCAGAGACTGAGTCACCAACCAACGAACATACACAGGCTGGACCTAGGCCTCCCCACACACAAGCAGCAGATGTGCAGTGGGTCCCGAACAACTGGAGTGGGGCTATTCCAAACGCTGTTGCCTGTATGTGGAATATGTTCTAGCTGAGCTGCCTTGTCTGGCCTCAGTGGGAGAAGCAGCACCCAGCCTTGTAAGGACTAGATATATCCGGGTGCTGGGATACTCCAGGGGCCCTCCACACCGCCCAGAAGAGAAGAGGATGGGGGAAGGATAGTGGGAGGAGTGACAGGGAAAGGGAGTCAGTAAGTGGAAAATCAAGTGAATAAGTTAGAGAGCAAGAAGAAATTTAGTAATGACCTATCTTTAAGAAGTTTATCTCCTGGGCCCCAAAGACCATGTTGTAGAAAGAGACTAACTCTAAGGACAGAAGGCCAAATGTCTAAGAAGGACAATAGCTACTGTGTGATCAAAGATCACTATGGGCCAGAGAGGCCAGTACATATACTGGGAAGGGCTAAAGTGACCTAAAGGTTGTCATTCAAAAGAACATTCTTTCCATTTAAGTGTTCATCTGGGAACATTCCCAGATTATTGATATGATCACTTAAAAACATCAGTTGGTAGACTACTGCATTACATGGCCTCAGCATCCTCTTACTTTTGCAGTCACTTTTAAAAAAGAATAGTATTAGTAACTCTGAAGAGATGATACACTAATAGTCAATAGTGCCTAGCCAGAGTCCCTGTGCATATAATAAATATAGCAAAATATAAATGAATTAATTAAAAGCCATCTGTCTTCAGTCAAGCACCTGAAAATCCAAGGACATGTTTGCCCTCACAAGCTAAAAATCAGAAGGTTGAGGAGGAAATGAAGAAGGCACTGCCCTTTGAAGAAGAGCTGAAGAACACACAACCAAGCTGACTTCCAGCTAAAATATACAGGCAGGAGATAGAGACACCAGGAGAAATGGAAAGAGCTAACATTACCAAAACAACACTCAAGAAAATAAAACTCAGCTGGATAGAAGGAGAATCCCACCTGGACATTGTACAAGGGCAACCTACTCTACAAAAAATAACACAGGCATTGAGAGAAAAGCTGGCAAAGTCAGGAGCTGAAGAAATGGCTCAGCAATTAAGCCTACATCTGTTCTTGTAGAGGACCTAGCTTTGCTTCCCATCAGCCACTGGAGCAGCTCATAGTCATCAATAACCTCAGCAAAAGGGAACTCACACTTCTAAGCCTTTGCAGGAACTACATACTTGGTGCAGTTGCAAGGCAGAAACACAGCCATACACATAAAACAAAATAAAATAATTTATAATTTCAAAACAAGGCCAAAGAGGAAACATCATTGGCAGTGAAACATTTAAAATATGGGATATTGATATGAAGAATTAGAATTCAACTGTCATATGGTAACCCACAATAAACAATAATATGTGTGTATACATATACACATATATAAGATACATGTATATGTTATTATTATTCCAAAAAGAGACAGAAAGGAAACCTTTTGGAAATTCACATAGAGAGTACTAATACAGCCTGAACATGTGCAGAAACAGAAGGACAGTGCAGCAAAATGAAAGTAACCAATGGGAACACATCAACCAGCCACACACCTACCATCATGGGAGTGGAAGCAGAGACCACATCAAGAAGGTAAGACAGTCAGTCTAGCTAGGCAGCTAGAGGCTGGTAGTCCTGCCCACACTCTTACAAGCCCCATATTCATATGCAGACCTTTCTGAGACAACGGTTCCCCAGGTGGGAGAGTCAGCAGCAGACAGGAGTTCTATTTTGTAAGTTTCCTCTATTCAAGTGGCTGTAACTAGTCCATCTAGGGGGTAACATTGTGTAAGGTTGAGCCAATACCCGATCCCTAAGAACAAGGCATAGTGATGATTAGGGAACTTTTAAGTTAATTTCCCACAACCCCAGGGTGAGAAACTGTGTAGAAAGCACCCCGGGAGAACAGAGGAGCCAGGAACTGACAGCCCCAAAGTGCAGGCAGAAAAAGAGTCAGCTTAGATAGGGAAACCTACAGGAGGACTAGGCATAGTCCTCATCAGCTAAGAATGAAGTGAGTCTGATACCCCTGAGCTTCAGATTGTGAACCAGCCTCTACAGCCTCCTGTAGGGTGATGCTTGGTATGGTAAATTCCTAAAATTCAGAGGCTCCAGTAGAACTCATGATGTCTACAGGCATCTGCCCTTCCTCCTAGGAGATATTTGCCATTGTGCAGTACAGGCTCAGTGCTCTATAAACCATAGATGAGACACATCATTTTTTCATTATTAGATCTCTCTCTCTCTCTCTCTCTCTCTCTCTCTCTCTCTCTCACACACACACACACACACACACACACACACACACACATGTTCATTTAGCTACAATTTTAGTCATGTTTTTGTTTTATCTAGCATCTTTTCTTCCATGGTCAGTTGTGAATCACCATGTAGGCCCTCTGTAAGAACAGGTGCTCTTCACTGCTAAGTCATCTTTCCAGCCCCTATGTAATGCGTTTGGATTTTTTTTTTGTTCATTATTTCTTTGCTGGTGGTGATGATGATTTTAAGGTTTATGCTTTCATTGTATGTTATCCTTGTTATTTCATTTACTATTTTTTGTTAGTAACAAAACTTGTCTTTTTTTTTCTTTCATTCATTTAAAACCAGAAATTTGTGAACAAATGAGAACTAACAAGAATTCACCATAGGTAACATAGTAAGTCTGGAGACTCCTATGACAAATAAGAAAGAAGAGGACAAATATTACATTCTCATGTGTAAATTTGCCTCCTAAATACCTATGAGGAACCATTCCTTGCAGTGAACAGTTGTGAATACAGACTCAGAGTTGCTCAAAGTGTTGTGAATAAGTGACACTTGTGTGTTCAACCCAAAACATTTATCTATCCCATTCTTAGCTCAGAAACACTGCAGGCCAAGGGACAGAAAGACTGTATTAGCCCGAAGAAAGAGAAGATCTGCAGAGTGCTAGTTCTAGGCCTGGTAATGCCATTGCAGTATTTAACCATAGCAGCAACCATAGCAGCTGGCCTTACTGGCACTGGATTGACACAAATCTGGCTCTATCAACCATCAGTTATCAATAGGGGAAGGTCTTATGGGGGTCCTACCCCCATTCCTACTGAAGTATTGTCTATGGAAAGATTCCAGGAGAGGGATCTCTACTTCCAGTTGTGCACCAAAAGGTAAGCCCATCAAGTTCCAAAGGTTAGCTCTACAAATGGCTAGCTCCACTTATCATCACACAGACAGCCGGATTAAACTCAGTGGGTCACAAAAGAAAACAAGAGATGTGAATGTGGGAAAGGGATTGGAAGGAAGAGGACTGACAGGTTTAGGACTCAGAGTAATTATAACATGTTTTCTAGATGTATGAAAATGTCCAAGAGCAAATTTAATAAAAAGCATGAATAATAATTCATCTAATGAGAAAGTAACCAACAAAATTATGAGAATTAGAAAACATTTTCTCAAAATTAACCTTAAACATAAGTATTCACCTTAAAAATAAATCATCTTAACTTTCCAAGTAAAAGAGCTAACTGATTGATTTGAATGAAAACAAGATCCAACTACATGCTGTCTCCAAAAAAATAATGAAAGGATGGAAGCCAATGTACCAAGCAAATAAATGAAAGCCCCAAGTAAGTTAGCATATCAGTTTGTGATAAATAGTAAACTAGACTTCAAACCAAATTAGGCAAAAGAAATAAAGGCATTATAAATTAATAAAATGAATAAGCCACAAAAGTTATAGCATGTGCAAATACATAGGCACTAAATGTTGGAGATCCTAATTCTATAAACAAATACTAATGAGCATAACACTCTAGCAGTGTCCTCACAGAATATGAGTGAGTGACTCCAACACCCACTCTCATCAATAGAAAGTCAATCATATTAAGTATCAATTAAGAAATATAAGATTTAATTCATACAAAGAAGATGGATTTATTAGTTGTTTACATAATATTTTACTTGTAAGTCACAGAATAGACATTCTTCTCAGTGGTCCAATGAACCTTCTCTAAAACAAATAAAATTTTAAGCTGGAATTCAAGTCTTAAATATAAATGTACTAGAATAATTTCCTATATCTTATCAGATCAAAAAATATAATAGAAATCAATAGCAAGAGAAGGAACAGAAACTATACAAATAAGTATGGATTTGCAAATAACTGTGTTTTATTTAAGAGACTGTGGAGAAAGTTTTTAGAAATCATTCAATCCAGCAAAATGAAGATAGAATTTTCAGAACTTTTGGTATACATCAAAAAAAATTCTCATAAGAAAGTCTGTACTGGTTCTTTAAAACAGAACAAAACAGGAAGCCCCCAAATAAATAATTAAATAATGCACCTCACCATCTTAGAAAAATAAGAGTAAGCTAAACCCAGAGCTGAAGAAAGAAATAATAAATACAGCACAGAAATTAAATAGAGATTAACTGAATGATACGAAGAATAAGTAGTCGAAATTGGTTGTTTGGAGGGGGGAAGCAAGATTCATAAACCCTTAGCTGAAAGACTGAAATAGAGAAGGCCAAAATTAAATTTAAAAATTAGGGGAGAAAAGAGGGGCATCATAACAGATTCCAATGAATCAAGAGAATTGTAAGTAAAATCCTTTGAAAAATTATATTCTGCAAGATGAAAAATCTAGAATGGCTAAGTCTCAGTGACTATATAATAATGAATACCTCTGAAATTCCAAAATTAAGTTGAGTTTATGTAAACAATATGAACATATCTATAACCAGCTAGGAGATCCAAAGAATGATATATATTTTTTCTCATACAGCAAATTCAGGAATACATTAGGATCATATACTATAATTAAGCTGTTTTATACTAGGAATACAAGAGTAGTTTGACATACCTGTACCCATACCGGTACCCATACTCATACCTGTATCTATACCTGTACCTGTACCTAAAAGCAAACAAATAGACGTAAGGACAGAAATCAAATAATATTACCAAAGAACAACATTTTCCATGATAAAACTACTAAATTAATTATATGTACAAGGACCATATATGAGAATATTAAAGGCTATAAACAACAATTCAAAATCTTCACTATAGGACACAAAACTCTGAAAATTCATTTCAAGATTTAGGCATAGACAATCACTTCCTCAAAGTAACTCCATTGGCAAGAAATAAACCCAAACTCAGGTGAATGAGATTTGTAAAATTAAACAGCTTCTCTGTAGTTTTCCTTACTTGGAACATTGCCTCTCCAATCCCTTGCCATTGCAGTCCACCTGAGGCACATTAATCAAAGCTGGGTATCCTGATCTCCATTGTCTAGCCCACAGTTCCCCCACTGTTCCAGAGAAGTCCTACTTTCATCACAATCACCCAGCCAACCCCAGTGAAAACCAAATGTCTAAAAGACAGCTTAAGGACAAAATTAACAAGAGCCAAGGCAACTTGGCACCAACAGAGCCCAGCTATCCTGCTACAGCAAACCATGGATGTCCTAATGAAAATTAAGCAAAAGACAATGATCTTAAGTCTAGTCATATAAAGAGGACAAAAGTCTTTAAAGAGTAAATGAATAAACCCCTTAAAGAAATACAGTAAAATATATTCAAACAGGTAGAGGCAATGAAAAAGAAGGTAAATAAAAAATAAATACAGGGAAAGACAATCAAACAGGGGAAGGATATAAATAAAATTGAATTGAACTTTCAAGAACTAAAAATGGAAATAGAAACAACAAAGCAAAGACAAAGTGAAGCAATTGTGGAGACAGAAAACCTTAAAAAAAGAACAGGAACTGCAGACATAAGAATTACCAGCAGAAACAATCTTGGGTATAGAAGATACAATAGAAATCATTATATCATTCAAAGAAATGTAAAATTTAAAATGTTCATGTCACAAAACATCCTTGAAATCTGGTACACTATGAAAAGACCAAATTAATAATAAGAATAGAAAAAGGATAAGATTCCCAGCTCAAAAGCCCAGAAAATATATCTTCAATAAAATCATAGAAGAAAATTTCCCTAATCTATAGAAAGATATGCCTATATATGTACAGGAAGCTATCAGAATACCAAATAGAGTAGGCCAAAAAAGATAAACATAATAATTAAAACACTAAATGTACAGAACAAAGAAAGAATATTAAAAGTCACAAGGGATAAAGCCCAAGTAATGTATAGGGGCAAACCTATTATAATTATTAATGGAAACTTTAAAAGCCAGAAGAGTTTAGACACATCTCATAGTCTCTAAGAGATCACAGATGCCAACCCAGACTTCTATATCCACCAAAACTTTCAGTCACCAAAGACAGAGAAAATAAGATATCGTATGACAAATCCAAATTTAAACAATACTTTTCCACTAATCCACACCTACAGAGGATATTAGAAGGAATATTCCAACACAAGAAGAGTAATTCCAGCCAAGAATACATAAGAAATATATAATTCCAAACCAGCAATCCAAAAGAAGAGAAACACACAAACATATACATGCACACACACATACAGTACCACCACCAACATCTAAAAGCAAACTAAAAATAATTGATCATTAATATCTCTCAACATCAATGAACTCAATTCCCCAATTAAAATGCACAGACTAACAGAGTGGATATATAAAGAGGATCCATCATTCTACTGCATACAAGAAGCACACCTCAGAAACAAAGATAAACATTACCTTAGAGTAAAGGGCTGAAAAAAAAAGTTTTCCAGGCAAATAGACCCAAGAAACAAGCTGGAGTAGCTTGTTTTAACATATATTAAAATAGATTTTAATATTTATTAAAATAGACTTTCAGTGAAAGTAATCAAAAGATATATGGAAGGACACTTCATATTCATCAAGGAAAAAAATCCACCAAGGGGAACTTTCAGGTCTAATTATATATATATATATATATATATATATATATATATATATATATATATATACAGTTTCTTAAAAAGAAACATTAGTAAAGCTTAAATCACACACAGAACCCAACACATTAAAATTAGGAGACTTCAAAACCCCATTCACCAATGGACAGATCATTGAGACAGAAATTTAAACAGAGAAATAATAAAACTAACAGAGGTTATCATTCAAATGGGACTAACTTGTCTATAGAACACTTCACACAAACGCAAAACAATATACTTTCCTCTCAGTACCTCACAGAACCTTCTCCAAAATTGACCACATAATCAGTCACAAAGCAACCCTCAACAGATACAAGATGATCTAAATAACCCCATGCATCTGATCAGATCACCATGGATTAAGGCTAAACTTCAACAAGAACAGAAACAACAGAAAACCTTTATGCTCATGGAAATAGAACAACTCTCTACTCAGTTATCACTGGGTCAGGGAAGACAAAAAGAAATAAATTAAAGACTTTCTAGAATTCAATGAAAATGAAGACACAACAGACTCAAATTTATAGGACACTGTGAAAGCAGTACAAAGAGGAAAGTTCATAGCACTAAGTGACTTCATAAGGAAAGTGGAAAGTTCTTAAACAAATTAAAAATACAAAGAAGAAGAAAGAGGAAGAGGAAGAAGAAAAAAGAGGAGGAGAAAGATAAAGAAGAAAGAAGAAGAAGAAAGAAAAGGAGGAGGAGGAAAAGGAAAGAAGGAGGAGAAGGAGAAGAAAGAGAAGAAGGAAAGGGAGGAGAATGAGAAGGAGAAGGAGGAAAAGGAGAAGGTGGTGGAGAAGGAGGAAAAGAAGGAGGAAGAGAAGGGAAAGGAGGAGGAGAAAAAGAAGGAGGGGAAAGTAGGAGGAAAAGAAGAAGCAGAAGGAGAGGGAGAAGAAGAAGAAAAGGAGAAAGAAGGAAGGAGAAAGAAGGAAAGAGAAGGAAGGAGAAAGAAGAAAAAGAAGGAAGAAAAAGAAGGAAGAAGAAAAAAAGATGGAAGAAGAAAGAAGGAAGAAGAAGCAGAAGAAGTAGTAGTAAACACAACCAGGAGGATTAGACAGCAGGAAACAATCAAATTCACGGCTCGAATCAATCAATTAGAAACAATGAGAGCAATACAAAGAATAAATGCAGGAGTTGCTTTATTGAGAAAATCAACCATATAGAAAAATCCTTAGCCAAATCCTTAGCTAAATCAGATCAGGTAAACTATCTGAACAGTGTAGTATCTATAACCCCTAAAGAAATAGAAGTAGTCATCAAAATGTCCCAACCAAAATGATCCCAGAGTTAAATGGATTTAGCACAAAATTCTACCAGACTTTCAAAGAAGTGCTAATACTAATACTCCTGAAACAACTACACAAAATAGAAATGGAAATAATATTGCCAAACTCATTCTATGAGGCCACATCCATCCTGATACCTAAACCACAAAAAGACTCAACACAAAAGAGAATTTCAGGCACTGGGGAGCCAAGCAGCTCCCCAGCCTTCTGTGCAGGACCTGCCAGGAGAAAAGTAAAAGCAGCACTTTCACTTCTGAGCACAGAGGTGAGATCTCCACCTTCTTTCTAGAGGGGAAGAGCTAGGAGCACACAGGAATACAATTAGTGGAGCAGCTGGGTCAGAAATCTTCCTGCCACTATTTGCACCAGGGAGCCAGGCAGCTCCACAGCCTTCTGTGCACAAACCCCGCCAGAAGAGAGTTGGTCTCCCAGGTGTAAGGACACAGGTTTATATAGGCCTACAGGAGGATAAGCTCCATCCAGAGACAGCAAGGCCTACTAGGACCAGAGATAACCAGATGGTGAAAGGCAAGAAAAAGAACCCTACCAACAAAAACCTAGGCTACTTGGCAACATCAGAACCCAGTTCTCCCACCACAGCAAGTCCCAGATATCTCAACATCATGGGAAAAGCAAGAGTTGGATTTAAAATCTCATCTCATGATGCTGATAGAGGGCTTCAAGGAGAGCATAAATAACTCCCTTAAAGAAATACAAGAAAACATGGGCCAACAGGTAAAAGCCCTTAAAGAGGAAACACAAAAATGCCTTAAAGTGCCGGGCGTGGTGGCGCACACCTTTAATCCCAGCACTTAGGAGGCAGAGGCAGGTGGATTTCTGAGTTCGAGGCCAGCCTGGTCTACAAAGTGAGTTCCAGGACAGCCAGGGCTACACAGAGAAACCCTGTCTCGAAAAACAAAAAAACAAACAAAAAAAAATACCTTAAAGAAATCCAGTAGAACATGGGTCAACAGGCAAAAGCCCTTAAAGAGGAAATACAAAAATCCCTTAAAGAATTACAGGAAAACACAAACAGTCAAGTGAAGGAACTGAAAAAAACCATCTAGGATCTAAAAATGGAAGTAGAAACAATAAAGAAATCACAAAGTGAGACATCTCTGGAGATAGAAAACCTTGGAAAGAATTCAGGAGTTATAGATGCAAGCATCAACAACAGAATACAAGAGATAGAAGAAAGAATCTCAGGTGCTGAAAATACCATAGAAAACATTGACTCAACAGTCAAAGAATGTACAGAATGCATAAAGCTTGTAACCTGAAACATACAGAAACTCCAGAATACAATGCGAAAACCAAAACTAAGGATTATAGGTATAGAAGAGAGCAAAGATTTACAATTTAAAGGACCAGTAAATATCTTCATATTTTTAGCCCTACAGTTGGAAAATGCCAACACAAGGAGGGGAACTACACCCTAGAAAAAGCAAGAAAGTAATCTTCCAACAAACCCAAAAGAAGATAACATAACACAAACATAAAAATGCCGTGGAACAAACCCACCCGGGGATTGTAGTCCCGGGAAAACCAGGATTCTTCTGGCACAGGAAGATATGGATTCGGCGAAGATGACACAGACACAGGACACAGAGATAGTTTAAATTCCAAGTGTGTATTCTTTCTCTCAAAGAGGAGTTTTTGAGCATGAGGTTTTGACATTTACATATCAAAAGATGTATCCAGGAAAGCAGGCACAAGGAACAATTAGCATAACCATTTGGCACAAGGAAATGTAAAATCAACCAGGTAAACGTTTCTCATGTAACAAATTTCGAAGCTCAAACACAGACAATATCAATCTTAGTCTAAATTAGTCTCCATGAGTAAACTTTACCTGACACCTAGTTTTCATCTGTAAAACCTGAAGTTTCCTATGATTTTGTATGGAGTAGGCAGGCCAAATTCCAATGCCTTCCTAAGTTCCACATAGCCTCATTAATATTTCATAAGTTGGAACTGCAACCTGAACTACACCTGGATAAGCCAAGAATGTTGTTTTGGCCAGAAACTCCCTAAGTGGGGTCTGCAAGACAAAAGGCTGTTCCTATAAGCTTCCACTGAGGAAGCTCTGAGCTTTGCACTAACTCAAATGTAAATTTAACTTGCCCAACACCCATCTGTCCAGCAAGGGCACAGTAAGAGGTTCTTCAGATGTAAATATCTTTTTGTTTGCCTGGTTGGTTGGTTTTTGTTTGTTTGTTTGTGACAGGGTTTCCCCTGTCTAGGATAGCCCTGGCTGTCCTAGAACTTACTCTGTAGACCAGGCTGGCGTCAAACTCAGAAATCCACCTGCCTCTGCCTCCCAGAGTGCTGGGATTACAGGCATGCGCCACCACTGCCTGGCTGTAAATATCTTTTAACCTGAGCCTGTTGTCTAAGCCTAGGCCCAACATCCACGTGTCCCGCGAGGACTTTTGCATGAGAGTCAGATAACAAAAGGAACTTATACTTTTAGAATTCCCGGAAAAATTCTACTCATTGTTTCATATTTTCAATGAGATCTCCTTTTTAATCTGGGGGAAAATGTGACAAAAGCAAAACATTACAGTTTTCTAAGAAAAGAGGTTTTGGGCCAGTAATATTACTTCAAAGAATGGGTTACAATTTACCCTCTCGAATTTATTTGGTCTCAGGCTACCAGGAAAAAAGGAAGTTTAGAATTTGCCAAATGAAAAATTGCCACTTCTATATTGGGGGAGTTCCGCAGGCCCCAAGAGGCATTTTCTACCTCAGTCTGTAGAACTCTGTCTTACAGAATCTATTGGGGCTACAGTGGTATAAAAATAACATCAAAAATAACAGGAAGCAACAATCACTATTCCTTAATATCTCTTAACATCAGTGGACTCAATTCACCAATAAAAAGATATAGACTAACAGAAATATTTTTCATGCAACTCTTCAATTTTATCAGAAAAGTTTATAATTCCTCTTTCAATTAATTTGGTAATGTTTCATGGCTACCATTTTTCTCTGCATTATTTTTATGACACTCTTAAATTTTAACATGTTTTTCTATACATTTCCTCTATTTTATCAGAAATGTTTTCCATGTAAATCTCTGATATTATCACAAAATGTTAATTTCACCTTCAATTAATTTAGAAAGGTTTTTTATGTCTACCATTTTATCTGTATACTTTTCCATGAAATAGTCAATTTTAACGTATTTTTCTATATATTTCTTGAATTTTTATCAGAAATGTTTTCCATGTATATCTTCCATTTTTCCTGAAAATGTTTATAATTCCACTTTCAATCAACTTAGAAACACTTTTATGTCTACCATTATATATATAATTTTCCATTATAATCTTCAATTTTAACATGTTTTTCTACATTTTCTACAATTTTATCTGATATATTTTTCATGTAAATCTTCAATTCTATCATAAAATGTTTCTATTTCCTTTTTCAATTAATTTTACAATGTTTATGTCTATGATCTACTCTTTCATTTTCCACGAAAATTGTCAATTTTAACATGTTTTTCTATATATCTCTATTTTATCAGTAATATTTTCCATGTAAATCTTCAATTTTATCATAAAATTTTTTTCTTCCTTTTTCAATAAAAGAAGAGCTTTTCAAAAAAGGAAGGAGAATTTCAGACCAATTTCCCTTATGAACATTAAAACAAAAATAATCAATATAATGTTTGCAAACTGAATCCAAAAATACAATAAAGTCATCATCTAACAAGATCAAGCAGGGTTCATTCCAGGGATGCATGGGTGGTTCAATATACAAAAATCCATCAATAATGTAATCTACCACATAAACAAACTGAAAGAAAAAAAGCACATGATCATCTCATTAGATGCTGAAAAAACCTTTGGCAAAATCTAACACTCTTTCGTCTTAAATGTGTTAGAGAGATCAGGGAAACAAAGCATATACCTAAACACAATAAAGGCAATATGTAACAAGCCAATAATAGCCAACATCGAATTAAAGGAAGAGAAACTTAAAGCAATCCCACTAAGATCAGGGACAAGTGAAGACTGCCCACTGTCTCCATATCTATTCAATATAGTACTTGAAGTTCTAGCTAGAGCAATAAGACAACTAAAGGCAATCAGTGGAATACAAATTGAAAGGGAAGAAGTCAAAGTATAACTATTTGCACATGATAGT
The DNA here is from genome assembly GCA_964023405.1 of Apodemus agrarius. Taxonomy (NCBI): domain Eukaryota; kingdom Metazoa; phylum Chordata; class Mammalia; order Rodentia; family Muridae; genus Apodemus; species Apodemus agrarius. Next base: position 146,350,374 of record OZ030009.1, on the reverse strand, counting down.
ATACATAAGTGATCCCAAACAAATTCTACAAAAAAAAATCCTATAGTTGATAAACACTTTCAGTAATGGGGCTGGATATAAATTTAACTCAAAAATATCAGTAGCTCTCCATTTATACAAATGATAATAAACAGGATGAGAAATTAGGGAAACAACACCCTTTAAAGTAGCCACAAATAATATGTCTTCATGTAACTCTAAGCAAGTGGAGGACCTATATAACAAGAACCTCAACACTTTGAGGAAAGTCATTGAAGAAAAAAGTGAAAGATGGAAAGATCTCCCACACTCATGGACCAATAGGATTAACAGAATGAAAATGACCACTTCACCTAAAACAATGTACACACTCAATGCAGTTTCCATCAAAATGCCAACACAATTCTTTAAAAATCTTGAAAGAACAATTCTCAACTTCATATGGAAAAAAATTCAGGATAGCTGAATAAAATAATCTTCAACAATAAAAGGACTTCTGGAGGTATGATTATCCCTGACTTCAAGCTATATGACAGAGCAATAGAAATAAAAACTACAATGTATTAGTATAGAATCAAACAGATAGATCAAGGAAATCAAAGTCCCAGAAATAAACTCACATACCTATGGATACTTGATTTTTGACAAAGAAGAATAACCATGCAGTGGGAAAGGAATAGCATCTTCAACAAATGGTGCATATAGTAGAATGCAAATAGATCCATATTTATCTTGCTATGCAAAACTCAAATCCAAATGGATCAAAGGTCTCAATGTAAAATCAGATACACTAAATCTAATCAAACAGAGAATGGGGAATAGCCTTGAACTCATCCATACAGGCAACAATTTCCTAAACGGAGTACCAACAGTTCAGCGCTAACCAACCATTAATAAATGGGAACTTTCAGTTTCTCTTGAAACTGAAGACTTCTATACGTCAAAGGACACCATCAATAGGACAAAAAGACAGTCTTCAGTTTGGGAAAAGAATTTAACAACGCTTCATCTGACAGAGCATTAACATCCAAAATATATAAAGAACAAGAAGTTAGACGCCAACAAACAAAATAACCCAGTTTTTAAAAATGGAGTATAGAGCTAAACAGAATTCTCAACAGAGGAAACTGAAATGGTTGAGAAGCACTTAAAGCAATGTTTAACATCCTTAGTCATCAGAGAAATGCAAATCAAAATGACTCTGAGATTCTACCTTATATACATCAGAATGGCTATGATCAAAAATTGAAGAGATAGCACACGCTGGTGAGGATGTAGAGCAAGGGGAACATTCTTCCACTGCTGGTGGGAATGTAAACTTGTTCAACTACTCTGGAAATTAATATAGCAGTTTCTCAAAAAATTGGGGATAGTTCTACCTCAAGACCTAGCTCTACTACTCCTGGGCATATACCCAAAAGATGCTCTACTATCCCACAAACAAACTTGCTCAATTATGTTCATAGCAGCTTTATTCATAATAACCAGATATTAGAAACAATCTAGATATGCCTCAACTGAAGAATGGATAAAAATGTTGTTCATATACACAATGGAATGTTACTCAGACATTAAAAACAAGGACACCATGAATTTCTCAGGCAAATGAATGGAGCTAGGGAATATCCTGAGTGAGGTAACCTAGACCCAAAAGTACATGTGTGGTATGTACTTAATTATAAGTAGATATTAGCCATAAAATACAGGATAATCATGTTTTAACCAACAGATCCAAAAAAGCAAAATAACAAGGAGGGCCCAATTTTAGATGGTTGAACCTTTCTCAGAAGGGGAAACTAAATAGATATAGGATGCCAATGGAAGGAGGGAAGTGGAGGGGAGAAGAGGTAAGGATGGGAGCAGTGCAGGGTGAGGGTGGATCGGATGTAGTAAGAGCAGCAGAGAGAAAAGGGATAGTAGTAGTGAGGGCTGTGATCTCAACCACATGCCAGAGACCTGGGATAGGTTGAGGTCCCAGTGGATCTATGGGGGTAACTCTAGCTGAGATTTCTAGAAGTGGGGGATATGGACCCAGAAGTAGCCACTTCCTCTAGCCAGGCAGGACTCCCAGTGGAGGAGTACAGTAATCCACCCATAAAACCTTCAATCCAAAATGGGTCTTATCTACAAGAAGTGTAGGGACAAAGATAAAGCAGAGATGAAAGTTTTGGCCAACTAATGACTGACCCAAATTGAAAGGCATCCTATGGGCAAGAACCAAACCCTGATACTTAATTATTAATTAATTGATTAATTAACTAATTAATTAATGATACTCTGTTATGCTTGCTTGCACACAGAAGGCTAGCATAACTGTCCTCTGCATGACTCCACTCTGCAGCCAATGGAAAGAGAAGCAGAGACTCACAGCCAAATATAAGGTGGAGTTTGGGGAGTCTTATAAAAGTGTTGGGAAGATTGAGGAGCCTGGAGAAGACAGGGACTATACAGGGAGACCAATGATTCAACTAACCTGGACCCTTGGCAGTTCCCAAAACCTGTATCACCAACCAAAGAGCAAGTATGGACAGAACCTAGGCCCCCTGCACATATATAGCATATGGGCAGCTGTGGATCCTGTTCCCCTAAACGCTCTGCCTTGTCTGGCCTTGGTGGGAGAGGATGTGCCTGGTCCTGCGGTGACTTGTTGTGCAAGGAGTGGGTATTGGGTGAAGCTAACACCCAGAGGGGAGCTCTCCCTTCGAAAAGGAGAAGGGGAACATCTGTGTGAGTGGGTACTGGGAGAAGAAGGGGGATTGATATTGGGATATAAAGTGAGCATATAACTAATTTGTAAAAAGCATGTAGGAAAAGCGGAGTCTATATGCACTGTAGGAGGGCATGTAAACTGTTGTTAGGAAGTCAGCATGGAAATACCTCAAAAAACTGAAAATAGAATGACCAGGTAACCCACTTAGTCCCTCATTAGGCATAATGATTCTTTTCTTCTAATTTTTATTTCTATTTCTTTATATGCAACATAATATATTTTATACCTATCATAAAAATAATGGACATGTTATTAAATGAACATAAAAAGATAAAGTCTTTTTTGCTTGTTTGTTCATTTTGTTTTTAGTAGTGCTTAAAATCTTGGCTCTTACTGTGGTAGAAACACAAAATAAGAAAAATGTTTAGACATTGGAGTGAGTTCATTATAATAAGGCCATACCTTAATGTCCCTCACATCACCAAAGGATTTTTCCTTGATAGTAGCTAAGAGCTGACAGTTCTGCTGCCCTAAGGAATGAATTGTAGGCACAATTATTTGGATACAGATTTCTTACTATGGTCAAAACTATTTGACTTGAGTGATTGTCATCATTTTTAGACAACAGGGAACAGGCTACATTCATATAAGAAATGGTGTGTGTATTAAGATAGTCTATTCATGAAGTCATTCATCAACTGTTTCAATGAACAACAGTTCTGCTTGGAGGGTGGCACAGCCATTAGGTGAGGGTGAGATTCTAGTTCATTGGCTGTGATGATTTTGAAAAGCAGTCATCTCAGAAAAAGAGTAACTTGTAAGGTCATCTTCTTCAAAATTGATACAATAATTATAAATATCAAGTAAAGCATTCATTCTCATTCATTGTTCTCCTACAAGCCACCTCCCAAATTAATGTCTATGTTTCTTTTGGCTGTATAAATAATTTGGAAATATGTAAGCTGTTCTGAAAACTATAGTATAATATAAAAACATCAAATAAACAATCCTACTTATAGAGAGGCTAAGATAGGAGAAGTATGATTTCAAGACCATTATGTGGTATACAGCAAGCCACTTTCAGGTACAAACAAGCAGAAAGCATATATGTACTGTACAATATTGGACATATCTCTCCAATTACCAGATTAGAAAGACCACCATTTGTTGGTGACAGGCAACAAATTTCTAATTCCTCATACTTTTAAATTTCAATCGATTAGGATATGTTGATAATATTAATTTTAATATTAAGAGATATTAAGGAAAAGTGATTGTTACTTCCAGTAATTTTTGTTGTTAGAAATGGAATTATGTTTGTGTGAGTTTGTTGAAAGATTATTTTCTTTGCTTTTTCTAGGGTGTAATTTCCTTCATTGTGCTGGTGTTTTCCATCTATTATCCTTTGTACGGCTTGATTTGTAGAAAGACATTGTGTAAACCTGGTTTTGTCATGGAATATCTTGTTTTCTCGATCTATGATAACTGTGAGTTTGGCTGGATATAGGAGCCTGGGCTGGTTTCTATGTTCCCTTAGAGTCTGTACGACATCTGACTAGGATACTTTCAGATAGCATTCATAGTCTCTGGTGAGAAGTCTGGTGTAATTCTGATAGGCCTGCGTTTATATGTTACTTGACCTTTGTCCCTTACTGCTTTTTTTTTTCTATATTCTATGTTTACATTCCAAAGGTTTTCCCCTTTCCCAATTACCCCCCACCATATGTCCCATAATTCCTCTCCCCCTCCCCGCTATTCCCCACTCATTTCCCCCCCCCCCCACGATTTCTCTGTTCTGGGTCTACAATACTGGATCCAATCTTTACAGGCCCAGGGTCCTCTCCATTCTTCTTCTTGGAAGTCATTTGACTTGCTAATTGTGTCTTGAGTATTTAGGGCTTCTGGGCTCATTAATATCCACTTATCAGTGATTGCATTTCATGTGTATTCTTTTGTGATTGGGTTAGCTCACTTAGGATGATATTTTCCAGATCTAACCATTTACCTACAAATTGCATGAGTTCATTATTTTTAATTGCTGAGTAGTACTCCATTGTATAAATATACCACATTTTCTGTATCCATTCCTCTTTTGAGGGATATCTGGACTCCTTCCAATTTCTGGCTATTATAAACAAGGCTGCTATAAACATAGTGGAGCATGTGTCTTTATTGTATGCAGGGGAATACTCTGGGTATATGCCCAGGAGTGGTATGACAGGGTCCTCTGGAAGGGACATGCCCAATTTTCTGAGGAACCGCCACACTGATCTCCAGAGTGGTTTTACCATTTTGCAACCCCACCAACAGTGGAGGAGTGTTCCTCTTTCTCCACATCCTCGCCAGCACCTGTTGTCTCTTGAGTTTTTAATCTTAGCCATTCTGACTGGTGTGAGGTGGAATCTCAGGGTTGTTTTGATTTGCATTTCCCTGATGACTAATGATGTTGAATATCTCTTAAGGTGTTTCTCGGCCATCCGAATTTCTTCTGGTGAAAATTCTTTGTTTAGCTCTGTACCCCATTTTTTGATAGGGTTATTTGGTTCTTTGGGGTCTAACTTCTTGAGTTCTTTGTATATATTGGATATTAGCCCTCTGTCGGATGTGGGGTTGGTGAAGATCATTTCCCACGTTGTTGGTTGCCGTTTTGTCCTTCTGACAGTGTCCTTTGTCTTACAGAAACTTTGTAATTTTATGAGGTCCAATTTGTCAATCCTTGATCTTAGAGCATAAGCTATTACTGTTCTGTTCAGGAACTTTCCCCCTGTGCCCATGTCCTCCAGGGTCTTCCCACGTTTCTTTTCTAATAGTTTCAGTGTGTCTGGTTTTATGTGGAGGTCCTTGATCCACTTGGAGTTGACTTAGTACAAGGAGATAAGAGTGGGTCAATTCGCATTCTTCTGCATGTTGACTTCCAGTTGAACCAGCACCATTTGTTGAAAAGGCTATCTTTTTTCCACTGGATGGTTGTGGCTTCTTTATCAAAGATCAAGTGACCATAAGTCTGTGGGTTCATTTCTGGGTCTTCAATACTATTCGATTGATCTACCTGCCTGTTGCTGTACCAATACCATGCAGTTTTTAACACAATTGCTCTGTAGTACTGCTTGAGGTCAGGGATATTGATTCCCCCAGAAGTCCTTTTATTGTTGAGAATAGTTTTAGCTATCCTGGGTTTTTTTGTTGCTCCAGATGAATTTGAGAATTGCTCTTTCTAGATCTATGAAGAATTGATTTGGGATTTTGATGGGGATTGCATTGAATCTGTAGATTGCTTTTGGCAAGATGGCCATTTTTACTATATTGATCCTGCCAATCCAGGAGCAAGAAATATTTTTCCATCTTCTGAGGTCTTCTTCGATTTCTTTCTTCAAGGACTTGAAGTTCCTGTCATACAGATCTTTTGCTTGTTTGGTTAGAGTTACGCCAAGGTACTTTATGTTGTTTGTGGCTATTGTGAAGGGTGTTATTTCCCTAACTTCTTTCTCAGCCTGCTTGTCCTTTGAGTACAAGAAGGCTACTGATTTGCTTGACTTAATTTTTATAACCAGCCACTTTGCTGAAGTTGTTTATCAGCTGTAGAAGTTCTCTGGTGGAGTTTTTTGGATCACTTAAGTAGACTATCATATCGTCTGCAAATAATGATACTTTGACTTCTTCCTTTCCAATTTGTATCCCTTTGACTTCCTTATGTTGTCTAATTGCTCTCGCTAGAACTTCAAGTACTATATTGAAAAGATATGGAGAGAGAGGGCAGCCTTGTCTAGTCCCTGATTTTAGTGGGATTGCTTCAAGTTTCTCTCCATTTATTTTGATGTTGGCTACTGGTTTACTGTAGATTGTTTTTACTATGTTTAGGTATGGGCCTTGAAATCCTGCTCTTTCCAAGAATTTTAGCATGAAAGGATGCTGAATTTTGTCGAATGCTTTTTCAGCATCTAATGAGATGACCATGTGTTTTTTTTCTTTTAGTTTGTTTATGTAGTGGATTACATTGATGGATTTCCGTATATTGAACCATCCCTGCATCCCTGGAATGAAGCCTACTTGATCATGCTGAATGATCATTTTGATATGCTCTTGGATTTGGTTGGCAAGAATTTTATTTAGTATTTTTGCGTCAATATTCATAAGAAAAATTGGCCTGTAGTTCTCTTTCTTTGTTGGATCTTTTTGTGGTTTAGGTATCAGCGTAATTGTGGTTTCGAAGAACGAGTTGGGCAGTGTCCCTTCTGTCTCTATTTTGTGGAATAGTTTGAAGAGTATTGGTGTTAAGTCTTCTTTGAAGGTCTGGTAGAATTCTGCACTAAAACCATCTGGTCCCGTACTTTTTTTGGTTGGGAGGCTTTCTATAACCCCTTCTATTTCTTTGGGGGTTATGGGACTGTTTAGCTGATCTACTTGATGCTGATTTAATTTTGGTATTTGGTATCTGTCTAGGAAATTGTCCATTTCCTCCAGATTCTCCAGTTGTTTTGAGTATAGGCTTTTGTAGTAGGATCTGATGATCTTTTGAATTTCCTCCGTTTCTGTTGTTATATCCCCCTTTTTATTTCTAATTTTGTTAATTTGGATACTGTCTCTGTGCCCTTTGGTTAGTCTAGCTAAGGGTTTATCTATCCTGTTGATTTTCTCGAAGAACCAGCTCTTGGTTTTGTTGATTCTTTGTATGGTTCTCTTTGTTTCTACTTGATTGATTTCAGCCCTTAGTTTGATGATTTCCTCTCTCCTACTCCTCCTGGGTGAGTTAGCTTCTTTTTGTTCCAGGGCCTTCAGGTGTGCTGTTAAGTTGCTAGTGTATGCTCTCTCCAGTTTCTTTTTGGAGGCACTCAGGGCTATGAGTTTTTCTCTTAGCACTGCTTTCATTGTGTCCCAAAGATTTGGGTAGGTCGTACCTTCATTTTCATTGAAGTCTAAAAAGTCTTTGATTTCTTTCTTTATTTCTTCCTTGACCAAGGTGTCATTGAGTAGAGTATTGTTCAGTTTCCATGTGTATGTGGGCTTTCTGTTGTTCTTCTTGCTATTGAAGTCCACTTTTACTCCATAGTGATCCGATAGCAGACATGGGATTAATTCGATCTTCTTGTATTTGTTGAGGTCTGTCTTGTGACCAATTATATGATCAATTTTTGAGAAGGTACCGTGCGGTGCTGAGAAAAAGGTATATTCTTTTCTTTAGGATGGAATGTTCTATATATATATCTGTTAAATCCAATTGGTCCAAAGCTTCAATTAGTTTCACTGTGTCTCGGTTTAGTTTCTGCTTTCCTGATCGGTCCATTGAGGAGAGTGGAGTGTTGAAGTAACCTACAATCATTGTGTTAGGTGCGATGTGTGCTTTAAGCTTTAGTAAGGTTTCTTTTACAAATGAGGGTGCCCTTACATTTGGCGCATAGATGTTCAGTATTGAGAATTCTTCTTGGTGGATTTTCCCTTTGACAAGCAGGAAGTGACCTTCTGTGTCTCTTTTGATGACTTTAGGTTGAAAGTCAATTTTATCTGATATTAGAATGGCTACTCCGGCTTGTTTCCTGGGACCATTTGCTTGTAAAACTGTCTTCCAGCCTTTTAATCTAAGGTGGTGTTTGTCTTTGACACTGAGATGTGTTTCCTGTATGCAGCAAAATGTAGGGTCCTGTTTCTGTATCCAGTCTGTTAGTCTGTGTCTTTTTATTGGGAATTGAGTCCATTGATATTAAGAGATATTAAGGAATAGTAATTATTACTTCCTGACATTTTGGGCGTTATTTTTTTTATTTGTTTGTTTGTTTGTATTTGAGTGGTTCTCTTCTTTTGGATTGGATGACATGGGGTTTCTATCTTGTTTCTTCTGGGGTGTTGTTTCCCTCCCCCCTTGTGTTGGTATTTTTCCCCTATTATCCTTTGTAGGGCTGGGTTTGTAGATAAGTATCGTGCAAATTTGGTTTTGTCGTGGAATACCTTGGTTTCCCCATCTATGGTGATTGAGAGTTTTGTTGGGTATAGTAGTTTTGGCTGAAGTTTGTGTTCTCTTAGGGTCTGCATGAGGTCTGCCCAGGATCTTCTAGCTTTCATGGTCTCAGGTGAGAAGTCTGCTGTAATTCTGATAGGTCTTCCTTTATATGTTACTTGTCCTATTTCTCTTGCTGCCTTTAATATTCTTTCTTTGTTTAGTACATTTGGGGTTTTGATTATTATGTGACGCGAAGTATTTCTGTTCTGGTCCAGTCTATTTGGGGTTCTATAGGCTTCTTGTATATTCATGGGTATCTCTTTCTTTAGGTTGGGGAAGTTTTCTTCCATAATTTTGTAGAAGATATTTGCTGGTCCTTTAAGTTGTAGATCTTCATTCTCATCTATCCCTATAATCCTTAGGTTTGGTCTTCTCATTGTGTCCTGGATTTCCTGAATGTTTTGGGTTACCAGCTTTTTGCACTTTGCATTTTCTTTAATAGTTGAATCCATGGTTCCTATGGTATCTTCAGCATCTGAGATTCTGTCTTCTATCTCTTGTATTCTATTGTTGATATTTGCATCTATGACTCCTGATTTCTTCCCCAGGTTTTCTATCTCCAACGTTGTCTCCCTTTGTGATTTCTTAGTTGTTTCTACTTCTGCTTTTAGATTCTGTATGGTTTTGCTCAGATCTTTCAGTTGCTTGTTTGTGTTTTCCTGTAATTCTTTAAGGGATTTTTGTGTTTCCTCTTTTATGACTTCTGCTTGTTGACCCATGTTCTCTTGTATTTCTTTAAGTGATTTTTGTTTCTCCCCATTATTGGGATTCATTTTTTGCTCTATATTCTCCTGGATTTCTTTAAGTGATTTTTTTGTCTGCCTTGTATGGCCTTCTAGCTTTTGATCTATTTTCTCCTCTATTACTTTAAGAAATTTATCTAAGTGATCCTCAATCTGCATCTTTACCAGTGATTTTAGATCTGAGTCTTGTTTTTCTGGTGCCTTGAGATATCCGAGATTTAATTGTGTTTGCCTTGTAAGGGCTTCTAGCTTTTGATCTATTTTCTCATGTATTACTTTAAGAGATTTATCTAAGTGTTCCTCTATCAGCAACCTGACCAGTGATTTTAGATCTGAGTCTTGTATTTCTGGTGTTTCGGGGTATCTAAGATTTATTGCTGTCGGGGAACTGGGTTCGGATGCTGCCATACTGCCTTGATTTCTGTTAGTAATGATCTTACGTTTGCCTTTTGCCATCTGGTTAACTCTGGTGTTTGTTGGTCCTGTAGTTACTAGCTGGTGCTTGACCCTCCTGTGGGCTCGAAAGACTTTTCCAGCGTCTGGGACACCTGAACTACTGCCCTGTAGGGCTCCTGCTCACAGATTGCTGACAGGTGGCCTGAGTCTCCCGAGGTCTTAAACTCAGAAAATCCCAGGTACTTGGTTCTGCCTGTTGGGCAGCTGCTCTGCACTGCTCCTGCTCAGGGTTTGCTGTCTGGTATCCTGTTTCCCCAGGGGTCTTAAGGTTGGGATATCTCAGTTATCTGGTTACGCTGGCTGGGTCTGAGCACCTGGCAAGCTGGTTGGGTCTGGCTTCCCCGCCACCAGCTGGATGGGAAGCTGCAGGTAAGATGGCGCTGCCTGCATGGGGTTCGGGGTCTGGCCTGCGAGCACAGAGCGCAGGCATGGCCACTGTACCCCGAACCGCTACTCTGTGCGCAGCTCCTGCTCCAGACCTGAGTCCCCGAAGGTCTTAAACTCGGGCTGTCTCAGGTACCTGGTTCCGCCGGCAGGGTATGAGCACCTGGCAAGCTGGCTGGGTCTGGCTTCCCTGCCACCGGCTCCCCTTACTGCTTTTAATAGTCTTTGTTTAGTGCATTTGGTGATGCTTGCATCTATGACTCCTGAACTCTTTCCTAGGTTTTCTAGCTCTAGGGTTGTCTCACTTTGTGATTTCTTAGTTGTCTCTACTTCTGTTTTTAGATCCTGAATGGTTTTATTCAGTTCCTTCACTTGTTTGTGTTTTCTGTAATTCTTTAAGGGATTTTTGTACTTCCTCTTTAAGGGCTTCTACCTGTTGACCCATGATTTCCTGTATTTCCTTAAGGGAATTATTTATGTCCTTCTTAAACTCCTCTATCATCACCATGAGAAGTGATTTTAGATTCGAATCTTGCTTTTCTGGTGTGATGGTGTATCTAGGACTTGCTATGGTGGGAGAATTGGGTTCTGTTGATGCCAAGTGACCTTGGTTTCTGTTGCTTATGTTCTTACACCTGCCTCCTGACATCTGGTTGTCTCTAGTGCCACCTACCCTCGCTATATATGACTGCAGCCTGTCCTTCCTGTTATCCTGTGTGTGTCAGCACTCCTCAGTGTCAAGCTATGTCTGTAATCCTGTGATTCCGGGATCCTGTGATCCTGAGATCCTGGGTGTGTCTGAGATCCTGGGAGTCAAGCTGCCTCTGGGACCCTGAGATCCTAGTATGACCAAGCTCCTGGGATCCTGGGATCCTCCTGGCCTTGTAAAAGTGCCTGGAAGTGGAGTTTCCTCTGGGGTTGTGGGACTGGCCATGGAGTTTGCTCCCAAATTCTGCTCCAGGCATAATGATTCTTTTTGTTTGTTTGTTTGTTTGTTTGTTTGTTTTTTCGAGACAGGGTTTCTCTGTGTAGCCCTGGCTGTCCTGGAATTCACTCTGTAGACCAGGCTGGCCTTGAACTCAGAAATCACCCTACCTCTGCCTCCCAAGTGCTGGGATTAAAGGCGTGTGCCACCACTGCCCAGCAGCATAATAATTCTTAAAGAATCTAAGTCAGCATACCCCAGAGACACATGCATACCCATCTTTATGGTTGTATAATTTATAGGAGTCAATAAATAGAACCCAGGAGATTTAGATGTTTTCCCATATATTAATGGATAAGAAAATATGGCATATATTCACAATTGTTTTATTCAGTCACGAAGACTGAAAGTTTGCCATTTGCAAGAAAAGCAATAGTACTGGAGATCAAGTTAAAAAAAAATCCAGGCTCAGAAAGAAAACTACCATGTTTTCTCTCATATACAGAACACAAATGAGTGCATGCATATGCACGTGCACACACACACACATACACACACACACACACACACACACACATACACACACATCATTAAAGTAGATAGAAATGGGACAATTTGTGGGGAGGGTGAGATACAGTGAGGGCTAGGACACTTGAGAGAGGGAAGAGGGGAAGTGTATATACACACAATAATGTATGTATATAAAAATGTCACAGTGAGGACCTGAGAGATCGTTCAGTGGGTAAGAACGTTTGTTGCACAAACATGGGGACCTGAGTTCAGATTACCAACACCCATGTAAAGAGCTGGGTGTTATAAACCTATAATCCAGTGTTGGAAGGCACAAGAAGCAACAAGAGAACCATAGTGGCTCAGTCCCTAGCCAGACAGCATAGCCAAAACACAGTGAGTTCCAGACTCAAAGAGAGACCCTTTCTCAAATAAAGTAGAGGGGGCTAATAGAAGATATTATTCCTCCTCTGGCCTCAACACATGTATTCACCACAAAGAATACATGTACATTGCCATATGCACAATGAAAATGTCACAATTAAGCCGATTGATTTGTATGCTTTAAGGTTAACTTTAAAATAAATAAAAAAAAACTGCATTGATTAAATAAGTATAACCCAGCATTTATTTCTTTCATGACAGTCCTAGATGGCATTAGAATGAAACGTGTGATGCTGTGTGGTTTTCAAAGCAAGATAATAACTCTAGAAATATTGGGTTAATATTACTGTTTTATTATAACATAATAGAAAAAGTATATATGAGCCACAAAAGTAAATTTTAAACAAATTAAGTTTAAAACAGACAATATTTACTACATTGCAAGAAACACATCTTTAACATCAGAAGGATATGTTTTTGAATGCACATAAATAAAAATTTAAATTTAGTAGCAGAAGTCATAGAAATTTTATATTTTGAATATATTAAGAATCAATGCAAGCTCTGGTGGAAGCCTCCTACTCCACCAGATGCCAGACCAGCATCCTGAATCCCAGGTAAGAACACTCCCCACACTGCCCATGCCTGTCTGGCAGAACACAACGGTTCCTCCTTTCCTCATCATCACATCCCTGCCCACAGTTCTGGTGGGATCCTTCAACATCAAAAGAAGACAAGCCAATCCACTGAAGGCCAGGTAAGCTACCACTTCCCCCCTCCCAGCCCCCACAATTGCTGGTGCCTGCTCCCCATAACCCAAACCACCCTCTCTCCCCTCACCACACCCTAGCACATGCTGGAAGAAGCCCCCTATCTATGAGAAGTCAAGCCAGAATCCTGAATCCCAAAGGCCAGATCAGAGGCCACCACCCAGACTGCCAAAATTCCAGTTATCAAATTTGGCAGAAACCCCCTGAAGGACCAGAGACCATCCAGGCCATCAAATCCAAGCACTAACATTGGCAGAGATCATAGTCTACTCTGTCCAGAAAATCCAGAAAGCAAGAAAGAGAGGAAACAGAAACCAAGGGAGAAAACATGCATCTAAGAATGACAAACCCAGAAATCAGCACCTAGACCTATTATCACACTGTACTGGCTGGTTTTTTGTGTCAACTTGACACAGGCTGGAGTTATCATAGGAAAAGGAGCTTCAGTTGGGGAAGTGCCTCCATGAGATCCAGCTGCGGGGCATTTTCTCAATTAGTGATCAAGTGAGGAGGGCCCCTTGTGGGTGGTACCATCTCTGGGCTGGTATTCTTGGGTTCTATAAGAGAGCAGGCTGAGCAAGCCAGGGGAAGCAAGCCAGTAAGTAACATCCCTCCATGGCCTCTGCATCAGCTCCTGCTTCCTGACCTGCTTGAGTTCCAGTCCTGACTTCCTTTGGTAATGAACAGCTGTGTGGAAGTGTAAGCTCAATTAACCCTTTCCTCCCCAACTTGCTTCTTGGTCATGATGTTTGTGCAGGAATAGAAACCCTGACTAGGACACACACCAACTCAGTGTGCCTAAATGTCACTGTAAGAACACAATAAATAAGACCCAGGTCATGAACTGAGTCCAGCCATCCCACTACAGCAAGCGCTGAATATGCCAATATATTTTATTCAATATAAAATGAACTTTATGAAAATGATAGAAGTCCTTAAAGAGCAAATGAATCAAGGAATCAAGGATAAGACAAGCAAAAAAATGAGGAAATAAATCAATCACTTAAAGAAAGACAAGACAAGAACAAACAGTTGAAGGAAGTCAATAAAACTGTTTAAGACACAAAAAGCGGAAATAGAAGCAATAAAGAAAATAAAAACTGAGGGAATTTTGGAGACAGAAAATCTAAGTCAGCAAACAGGAACTATAGAAACAAGCTTCATCAATAGGCTACAAGAGATGGAAGGGAGAATCTCAGATGCAGAAAATATGATACAAGAAATAGCTACATGTGAAGGGGGCCTTCCTGAGGAACATTCCTGGGCATAGAGAGGAGCATCGGAAGGTCTTTGCTGACAGAGCAGCTGGTAGAGAAGATGATTCAGCCAGAAGAGAATGTGAACCAAGCGAGACAGTCGGGGCATCTTACAGCTGACTTACTAGCAATCAGGCCGTGTCTGTGGCTCTATTAGAAATCAAGCCCCCTTTCCAGGCTCCCCCCTCCCCGCAAGTCCCATAAGCCCTCTTCCCTCCTCCTGTTCCCCCATTCACCCCTTCCCTCTCCCCTGTTCTGGTATTTCCCTACACTGCTGCATATATCAAATTAAAAAAAAAGAAATATTTTCCACGTAAATCTTCAATTCTATCATAAAATGTTTCTATCCCATATTTCAACTCATTTAGCAATGTTTTACATGTCTACCATTTTACTCCTTGATTTTCCATGAAAATTGTCAATTTTAACGTGTTTATCTGAAATATTTTCCATGCAAATCTTTAATTTCATCATAAAGTGTTTTTACTTCCCTTAAAAAATAAAATAATAAAAAAAGAAAAAAGGAAGAAAAAAAGAAATCAAACCATTTTTCATGCTCTGACTGACTAGCAACCAAGGGCTTTGTTATTTGTACTAGTTTCACAGAACAAAGACATGATGATGATCCAAATGGTATAGAATATATGTTTGACTTCTCATTACATGTGCAAGGTTAGAAAATACAATCAGAACAGATTATTCTTATTATTAGCAGCCCAATAACTCCAATGTAAAGAATCTAAAGAACATCTTTACCTTAAAAAATAAAAACAAAAAACAAAAACAAAACAGAACAGAACACCTCCTTTAAGGTAACTACAAACATTACGTGACAGCCTGCTTTTAGGCTGGCATTGTTTAATGTTTGAAAGCATTCTAGACAGACAGAAAATATCTGAACCGATCTTCTTATGAGTAGCAAACACTAATACCTAACTTCTTTTACTATATGTCTATATATTTCATCATCTACGCTATATAGTAGGAGAAGTTTATTTTAGTCAATCTATCTTATTTACTGAGTTTTGTTTCTTCAGGGGTATACCCTGTGTAACCACTTATGTCTTCACAGGACAGTTGTAGAGACGTCTGAGCGTATAATAAAAAGAGACCTTGAATCTACAACCTATTCTCCTGCTTGGTCAGTTGGTCAATTGTCTCTGTTTGCCCCAGATCAATTATACTGTTTGAGTTTGCTCGGGGACAAATGCCCCAAGAAGATTCTTAAGAGTAAGGACCTCATCTATCTGTGTGCTTATGTGTGCTGAATGATCTCCAGGGCAAAAGGAAGACTTTCAAATAGGAGCCAAATAAAGTTAATTTTAAGGTTTTCCTAAAAAGACTGACATTAGTTCTTCAGTTATTTGATGTGCCAGGGTGGAGTGATACCCAGAAGAGGCCTTCACCTTCTGGGGGGGGGTGTAAGGTAAGTCAGGGAGGAGATGTGGTGGAAGAGAGGGAAGAAGGCAGGGAGGAGATGTAGCGGGGTGGGGTGGTCTGGGAGGAGAAGGAGTACTGATAATGATTTGTAAAGTGAATTAATTAATTAAAAAGATACAGACATAATTTTTCTCAGGAGAAGAAAAAAAAAAAAAGAATCATAAAGCAGAATGACCCCAACGCTCAGAGGACAAAACACAACAGTTGGAAATAGAAGCACTGTGACTGTAGCAATCTGCTCAGTGTTGCTGGAACTGTCAAGCCAGCAGCAATGCTGGCTTCATGACTCTTGCCATGTCTATGGATACAGCGATGCCATACATAAGTCAAAAATTGATAAATTAAAAATTCCTGATACAAAACATCCAGGAAAGCTGGAACACTGTGACAAGGCAAAGCTGAAAAATAATAGAAATAGGAGGAAAAGATTTGTGGGCCTGAGATCCAGAGACACGCACTGAACGCCACAGAGGACGGACTTGGGACCTTCCAGCTACACATGAACTCTCTTGCCAAAGCCGAATGACTGTTGAACTTGAGGGAAATTACATGATAGTGAGAAAAACATAATGTCTGTCTAGACTGATTAATTACTGTTTAAAACTGATGTTATTACCCTCAAACTCTGCTACCCATTGGTTCAATCACCCCTTGCCATCCCAACCCCTACCCTTAACCCTCCTTACTCCTCTGGCCTATATGTCTTCTGATACTTCCACCTCACCCAAAATATTTACCACAAATTACACCTCTCCCTTAAAGGGGGGAATTGTCAGGAGGTGAGCTGTGCATAAGTACCCTTGTTCCAGGTTGGTGGCTTCTGCCTCCATGGAACAGAAGTTCAGTCATGCCCCAGAGCCCCTGGCTCCCTGTCTCAGTTGCAGCCTCCACAATCCCCCTGCAGGAGAGGTGTGTGGCTATCAGTCACATAGGGCAATACAGGGACCCCTACCGTTAAAAAAAAAAAAGGTAAAGGGAGGAGATGTTGGACATAACCCTTTGACCATCAGTGGCGTAGGGCAATGCCTGTACCAAGCCCCTGGTACTCCACCCCCATAGATACCTGGCTACAGCCAGGTATGCCCTGCCCTACAGTTACCTGGCAATAGCCAGGTAGCTGGCCCACTGTAAAGGGGCCTTCTTGGTCCCTCCTCCCTCTCTTGCCCTCTTCTCTCTTTCCCTCTCTTCCTTTTTCCTTCTTGCCCTCTTGTGCCTTTCTTTCCCCATTCATTCCCCCCCCCTCTCTCCACATGGTCCTGGCCAGCTTCTACTTCCCTACCTTTTCTCTTTCCCTCTATCTTTCTGCAATAAAGCTTTAAAACCATGGACTGTCTCATTTTATCTAAACCCGCTGTGTTGGAGCAATAGAACAGGCCTCTCAGTGCTTCCAGCTGCCAGACTGGACCAAGAACTCACTCCTCCAACCCTGCCAGGTCTTCTTCAACAAGTACACAGCCCACAGCAGAACAGGCCCGCAAAGATTCACATGATAAAGTCCCAGAAACTATTTTAACAGAATCATAGAAGAAAAATTTCCTAACCTAAAGAAGAACATGCCTATAAAGGTACAGGTCACCCTGACATAAACTAATAAGAGAAATAGAGCTAACAAACATTATGAAACAATGAACCTAACAGGACTTTTCACACAAACACAAAAGAATAAACCATCTTCACAACACCTAACAACATTCTCCAAACTGACAACATACTTGGCCACAGGAAATTTTCAACACATACAAGAAGATTGAAATAACCCCCAGCATGCTAACAAACCATTGTGGATTAAAGCTGGATTTGAACAACAATAGAAAGAACAGAAAGCCTACAAACTCATGGAAACTGAACAATTCTATCCTGAATGACTACTGTATTAAGGCAGAAATAAAGAAGAAAAATTAAGGACTTCCTAGAATTCAATGAAAATAAATGCACAGCATCCCCAAATTAATAGGACATATGAGAGCAGTGCTAAGAGGAAAGTTCACAACACTAAGTGCCTTCATAAAGAAATTGAAGAGATCTCACAGTAACAACAGTACAATGTAAACTCTAGAATAAAAAAAAAAAGCAAATCCACTCAAGATGAGTAGATGGCGGGAAATAAACTGAGAACTTTAATCAATAAGGTAGATACAAAGAGAAGAATACAGAAAAAAATTAATGAAACAAAGAATTGGTTCTTGAGAAAAATCAACAAGGTAGATAAACCATTATCCAAACTAAAAGACAAAAAGAAATATCCAAATTAACAAAATCAGAAACAAAAAGAGAGACATAAAAACACCAAGGAAATCCTAAGAATCATTTGGTCATACTTAAAAAAAAAAAAAAAAAGTACGCACAAAATTAGAAAAATCTAAAAGGAATGAACAGTTTCCTAGATAGATACCACTTGCCAAAGTTAAATTAAGATCTAATAAACAACTTAAATATTGCTATAATAGCCCAAGGAAATGGAAACAGTCGTTAAAAATATCCCAACAAACAAAGCCCCAGATGCAGATGGCATTAGTGCAAAAGTCTACCAGACTTTCAAAGAGGAGCTAATAGCAATACTCCTCAAATTATTCCACAAAATAGACACAGAACAAACATTGCCAAATTTATTTTCTGGGGTCACAGTCATCCTAAAACTCAAATCACTGAAAGATTCAACAAAGAAAGAGAATTAAATACCAATTTCCCTCACATATATAGATGAAAAATATTCAATAAAATATTCACAAACAAACTTCATGAACACATAAAATGATCATCTACCATGATCAAGTATACATCCCATAGATGAAGGAATGGTTCAATATACAAAAATCTGCCAATGCAATTCACCACATAAATGAACTGGAAAGAAAAAAAAAAACACTGGTCATCTCATTAGATGCTGAAAAGGCCTTTGATAAAATCCAACGCCCCTTCCCAACAAAAATCTAAGAGAGATCAGAAATGCAAGGCATATACCTAAACACAATAAAGGCAATATACAGCAAGCCAATAGCCAACATCAAATTGAATGAAGAGAAACTCAGAGCAATTCCACTAAAATCAGGGACAAGACAAGGCTGTCCACTCTTTCCATATGTATTCAATATAATACCTGAGTATTACTGAGAGTAATAAGACAACTAAACAAGATCAAAGGGATTCGAGACCTGCACCACATCTGGCACAGAGAGGGTCCTACTTCCTGATACTCTCTAGAGAACCAACAGGAGCAGGGCACTCGGTAAGAATCACTACCCACCCCTAGAGGCCCAGAGCAACTCACTACCCAACAACTTCCAGATCACCAAGCAAGGCATTTGAGAATTGGCAGGAGCAGGTCATTTCAGAACTGGCAGCAGCAGAGCATTCAAATAGGCAAAAGCAGGGCATTTGAGAACCAGCATCAACGGGGCACTTGAGATCCTTTAGCAGCAGATCATTTGAGAACTAGCAGCTTCGGGGCATTTGACTCTTGCCTAGTCTGCCAGAGGGGAGACCCCATCGCCTGATACTTCCTGGAGAATCAGCTATTTGCAGGGCATTGGACAGAAAGAGAATCCCAGGAGTACATTCTCAAACTACTAACAAACATTTAAAGAAGTGTTCAACATCCTTATCTATCAGGGAAATGCAAATCAAAACAACTTTGAGATTCCACCTTACACCTGTCAGAATGGCTAAAATCAAAAACACAAGGGACAGCTCATGCTGGAAAGGATTGGAGTGAGGGGTAACACTCCTCATATGGTTTTTTTAAAAATGACATCATGAAATTCGCAGAAAATGGAAATTATCCTGAATGAGGTAACAGACCCAGAAATACAAACATGGCATGTACTCCGAGTGGATATTAGCTGTCTTAGTCAGGGTTTGTATTCCTGCACAAAATGTTATGACCAAGGGGCAAGTTGGGGAGCAAAGGGTTTATTCAACTTACTCTTCCACATTGCTATTCATCACAAAATGAAGTCAGGACTGGAACTCGCACAGGACAAGAAAGGGGAGGCAGGAGCTGATGCAGAGGCCACAGAGGGGAGGGTGCTGCTTACTGGATTGCTTCCCCTGGCTTGTTCAGCTTGCTTTCTTATAGAACCCAGGACTACCAGCCCAGGAATGATACTACCCACAATAGGCTGAGCCTTCTTCTCTTTATCAGCAATTGAGAAAATGCCTTAGAGCTGGATTCCATGGCAGCATTTCCTCAGTTTCCTTCTCTGTGATAACTCCAGCTTGTGTCAAGTTGACACACAAAACCAGCCAAAGTACATTAGCTGTAAAGGATAACCATGTTACCATCCACAGAAAGGGTAAGTAACAAGGAAGGCTTGAGACTGGGGGGATGGCAGGGTTGTTGCAAGTTCTGCCTAGGAAGGGCAAATAGTATAGATTTTGCAGGTGGACTCAGGGGCAGGTGGGGGTGGGGATAGGAGGAAACACCGGGAGAGACTACTGAAATTGGAAAACATTTTGGGAGTGAGGTAGAAACCTAGTACAATGAAAACTCCATGGAATCTAGAAAGGTGACACTAGCAAAGACAGCTAGCAATCAGACACAAAGTCTGAACAGGCCATCCTCTACAACCAAACAAGGCTTCAAGAGGAGAGGTTGGGACACCAACCCAGCCACAAGACCTCCAGCCTACAGGTTGCCATGCCTCAGACCACAGCCTAGCATAACTATCATCAGATAGATCAGGCAGACTCTGTCCAACCTCTGGTGGGAACAGATACGGCTATTTAGGCAGAACTCAGCGAATCCTGTGGAGGAGGCTGGGGATGGATGGGAGGAGTCAGAGGGATCAAGTACACCACACACAAGAACATGGCCCACAGAATCAACTGTCTGGGACCCAAGTGGACTCACAGAGGTCAGGCAGCCAGTTTGGGTCTGATATAGGTCCTCCACATATATATTATGGTTGTGAAACTCTGTGTTCTTCTGGGATTCCTAACAGTGAGAGTGGGTCAGGGGAAAGTAGGGACTGTCTCTGACTCTTGCTGGCTTTTGGGACCCTTTCCCTCCCACTGGGTAAGGAGGAGGGGAGGGAAATGAATCTGCAGTTGGGATGTAAAATATGAGAAAAGAAATAAAAAGGGAAAATGCACAAGAAGAATGAAGTATGCCAATGCCCAAGTTGTAGTAGAGGAGGCATTTATTGCCATATACCTAAAATCCAGCTTCAAGATATATAAGTAATGGCTCAAATTTCAAGACAAAATTTATACAGAAAAAAAGCAAATATGCTCAGAATAAATTCTTTGACTTAGTGACAAAGAATATTTACACAGCTCTCCTGACAAGGACGGCAGACTGTGGGGGTGGGACCGACAGGAATTCAAATGCTGAGTACCTGTAGTTAACTTCTACAACACAGGTCAACAGAAATAAAAATTGGAATACTTGTGGAGTAGCAATGTCAGAGCAGAAGGGCAGTATTGTTTCTAATTAGTCTTTTAATATTACAGCTAGTTTTGCAATAATGCTGGCTTTGAAAGGTGCATTAGTGTTAGAACAATTAACGTATTTACTCAGAAACAATTTCACCAGTAAAACATTAGACCTTTTTTTGTAGGTCTAATCTTGTCTGCAAAAATACAAATACATCTGGAGCTATGCCTAGAGTAGAGTGTTTAACTTATATGTTCAAGGTCTTGGGTTCAATTCCCAGCATCAGAAGAAGAAATAAAAGATTTAAAGGGGGGGCAGAGGGGCACCATTCTAGAGAGATGCTTCTGTGGTTAAGAGCATTTGTTGCTCTTGGAAAGGCCACAGGTTTGGTTACCAGCTCACAACTCTCTGTAACTATAGTTCCAGTGGATCCAACACCCACTTCTGACCTCCAGGGGTACCAGGCATTCACATAGTATACAGACATACATGCAGGCAAAACACTCATACACATAAAATTAGATGAATTTTTCTTAAAGTCTATTTATTTATTTATTTATTCACTCACTGACTCACTCACTCATTCATTCATTCATGTTACACCCGTACTGCAGCCACCACCTGCCCTCCCAGGCCTACACTCACATATCCCTCTTTCTCCTTAAAAGTTATTTTTAAAGTTATTTATTTTGCTTGCATGTATAATTGTTTTGCCCACTGTATGTCTATGCACCATGTGTGTGCTGTACCCACAGATGCCAGAACAGGATACTGGAGGGGACTGGAATGACTGTGGATGTTGGGAACTAAATCCAGGTCCTCTTGCAAGAGTAGCCAGTGCTCTTAACTACTGACCCATCTTATCTGCCCCTTTAAAAAAATCTTAGAGAACAGAAACATTGAGACCCAATAAACTGAGTAGAAATGTACATCCTCTATTCAAATGCCTACCAACTGCCCATCACCACATGTATGAACCACACATAGAGTGCTCCCTTCTGAAAGACATCACGGTGCATCGAGATGAGCAGAAATAAGTAGGTACAGGTGTCTTCCCTTTAGCACACCAATATTGAACCTTTATGTCGTTGGTTAAATTTGGAGATATTACAAAGTACTCTTTCTTGTCTAATTACTGTGGATCGGGTCACTCATGTCACTTGACAAAGTATTTGAACTGCAGCTTTTGCTACCCACAAAGTGTTTTTGCTATACCTGCGTATCTCTTTCTAGCTCCTGGAAACTACCATTTTTTTATTATCTCTACACTTACATCTTTTCCAGAAACCCATTTAGTTAGAGTCATAAATATTGTGTTTCCAGTTTGATCTTCCCATTCAGCAGGAGGCAAGGAGATTGCTTCAAGTGTGCTCATGACTTGGCAGCCATTTTTTTTTTTTTTTTTGCTAAATATTATCCAATTTGTGGTAATACTTAAGTTCTATTATCTACTTAGGGATAATTTGCCAATTTTCCTACATTTGGACAGTTATGAATAAAGGTACTTGCTACAGCTTGAAATAAAATATCTCCCACAAAAGTTCACGTATTGGAGGCCTGACTCTTAATGAAATGTTTAGAATTTGGGCTTTGAGGATTAAATTGTAAAGTTTGAGACCTAATCATTTTTTCAGCAGATCGGGTGATCACTGGATTCATAAGATAATGGTATATTATGGGGAAGTGAAGGAAACTATAATATGGTACCTATTTGGAGGAAGTGGATCACGGGACATACCTTTAATGGATGTAACTTGTCTCTGGCCCCATTCTCTTGTTCTGATGTTTCCTGGCTTCCTTGAGATGGGCAGCCCGGAATCCTTCTAAGAAGTTGTCTCCGCCTTGTCATAGACCTGAAATCAAAGGGGTTAATTGACCTCTGTCAATCCTTCTAAGAAGATGTTTCCACCTTGTCATAGACCTGAAATCAAAGGGGTTAATTGACCAGGAAACTCCAAAAGTACGAACTATAACATATTTTTCCTCCTTTGTTGGGTGATTTATTGTCATTGGCATTAAAGACATGAGACACCATGCCCAGTCTAAATCCTTCCATTTTAGTAGTATTTATCAACAAAATCATTGCCATAAACATTTCAACTGAGTGGTTAAGTACCATGGAATAAGACAGATGGATCATAGAGAGGTAATGTTTATTTTACAGGAAAATTCAAAACCATATTAAAAAGTGCCTTAGGCATTTGGCACCTGCTTCAGAAATGATTGAGAGTTTCTGGATTTGGAGACAATTACTGTTCCTGTTTCCTGCAACATGAGTAGATGTATAGAAAATTCTCACCTTTTAAATTACCATTATTTGCAATAGACAAAGATTGGAAACAATCTAGATGTTGCTCAGCTGAAGAATAGATAAAGAAAATGTGGTACATCTATGCAATGGAATAGTATTCAGATATTAAAAACAAAGATATCATGAATTTTGTAGGCAAATGGGTGGAAGTTGAGAATATCATCCTGAGTGAAGTAACCGAGTTCCAAAAGGACATGAATGGTATATACTCACTTATGAGTGGATATAAGCCATAAAATACAGGTAACATGCTACAGTCCACAGACCCAAAGAAGCTAATCAAGAAAGAAGGCCCAATATCGTTTCTATTAGTTTCAGTGTGTCTGGTTTTATGTGGAAGTTCTTGATCCACTTGGACTTGAGCTTAGTACAAGGAGATAAGAATGGATCAATTTGCATTCTTCTGCATGCTGACCTCCAGTTGAACCAGCACCATTTGTTGAAAAGGCTATCTTTTTCCCACTAGATGGTTGTAACTCCCTTGTCAAAGATCAAGTAATCATTATTCTGTGGGTTCATTTCTGGGTCTTCAATTCTATTCCATTGATCTACTTGCCTGTCACTGTACCAATACCATGCAGTTTTTAACACAATTGCTCTGTAGTACTGCTTGATACTGATGCCCAAGAAGTTCTATTACTGTTGAGGATAGTTTTAGCTATCCTAGTTTTTTTGTTATTTAAGATGAATTTGAGAATGACTCTAAGTCTATGAAGAATTGAGTTGGGATTTTGATGGGGATTGCATTGAATCTGTAGATTGCTTTTGGCAAGATGGCCATTTTTACTATATTAATCCTGCCAATCCAAGAGCATGGAAGATTTTTCCATCTTCTGATGTCTTCTTCAATTTCTTTCTTCAAAGACTTGAGGTTCCTGTCATACAGATCATTCACTTGTTTGGTTGGAGTCACACCAAGATACTTTATATGACCCTTGAGGACATGGGCACAAGGGAAATTTTCCTCAACAGAACACCAATAGCTTATGCTCTAAGATCAAGTATTGACAAATGGGACCTCATAAAATTACAAAGTTTCTGTAAGGCAAAAGACATTGTCAAAAGGACAAAATGGAAAAAGAACAAATTGGGAAAAGATCTTTACCAACACTACATCCAACAGAGGGCTTATGTCCAAGATATGCAAAGAACTCAAGAAGGTAGATTCCAGAGAGCCAAATAACCCCTTTAAAAAACAGGGTACAGAGCTAAACAAAGAATTTTCGCCTGAGGAATATTGAATGGCTGAGAAACACCTAAAGAAATGTTCCACGTCCTTAGTCATCAGGGAAATGCAAATCAAAACAACCCTGAGATTTCACCTCACACCAATCAAAATGGCTAAGATCAAAAACTCAGTAGAAAACAGGTGTTGGTGAGGATGTGGAGAAAGAGGAACACTCCTCCACTGCTGGTGGGATTGCAAGCTGCTACTACCACTCTGGAAATCAGTCTGGCAGTTCCTCAGAAAACTGGAGATGATACTTCCGGAGGACCCTGCTATACCATTCCTGGTCATATACCCAGAAGATTCCTCAGCATGCAATAAGGATACATGTTCCACTATGTTCATAACAGCCCTATTTATAATAGACAGAAGCTGGAAAGAATCCAGATGTCCCTCAACAGAGGAATGGCTACAGAAAATGTGGTATATATACACAATGGAGTACTATTCAGCCATTAGAAACAATGAATTCATGAAATTCTTAGACAAATGGATGGAGCTGGAGAACATCATCCTAAGTGAGGTAACCCAGTCTCAAAAGAAAACTCATGGTATACACTCACTGATAAGTGGATATTAGCCTAGAAGCTTGGAATACCCAAGACACAATCCACATATCAAATGATGCCCAAGAAGAAAGGAGTGGCCCCTGGTCCTGGAAAGGTTCAGTGCAGCAGTGGAGGGGAATACCAGGACAGGGAAGTGGGAAGGGGTAGATTGGGGAACAGGGAGAGAAAAGAGGGCTTATGGGACTTTTGGGGAAGGGGGGGAACTGGAAAAGGGGAAATCATTTGAAATGTAAATAAAGAATATATCAAATTTAAAAAAAAAAAAGAAGGCCCAAGAAAGAAACCTTGAATCTCACTTAGAGGGGGGTATAAAATAGTCAAAAGAGGCAGGTGAAGGGAGGGAACTGGGAGAAATAGGGATAGAGAGCAGAATGTGGTGTTCAGGATCAGGTGTGGGGAAGGACAGGAGAGATGTCTAGACGGCCATGAAAATGAGTGGAAATCTATAACTGACTGGGGTGAGGAGATGGGGGGGCATTTCCAGGATGAGACAGATATCTGGAATAAGAGAGGCACACAAGAATCAATGGGGGTGACCTTAGCTATGACTCACTACATTGGAGATATGGAACCTGAAGAGGCTTCTTCCTGTAGCCAGACAAGAACCGCAGTGGAGCAATAGAGACACAAACCCACCCACAAATCTATCAACCCAAAATTTATTCCATCTACAAGAAATGCAGGTATGGGAAAATAGAACAGAGAATGAGAGAATAGCCCAACAATAACCAGCCCAACTTGAGACCCATCCCATGGGCAAACACCAATTCCTAACACTATTAATGACATGATGTTACTCTTGCAGATAGGATCATGCTGTCCTGAGATGCTCCAGCCAGCAGCTGACTCAGACAGATAGGGACGCCCACAGCCAAACAGTGTGTAGAGCTTGGGGACTCTTATGGAAGAATAAGAGGAAGGAATGCAGCCCCTAAGGGAATAAGAACTCCGCAGGAAGACCAACAGGATCAACTAACCTGGACCCTTGGGGAGTCTGTTAGAAACTGAACCAACCAAAGAACAGATAGAGGCTAGACCTAGGCCTCCCTGCACATCTGTAGCAGATGTGCAGCGTGGTCTTCATGTGGGCCCTGAACAACTGGAGCAGGTGCTATCCAAAAAGCTGTTGCCTGCAGGAGGGATAGTCTCTTCTAGCTGGGCTGCCTTGTCTGGCCACAGTGGGAGAAGAAGCACCTAGCCTCCCAGAGACTTGAAGTGCCGGGGGTTGTGGGGGTTGTGGAATACCCAGAGGAACCTGCTCAGAGAAGGGGAAAGGAGATGGGAGAAGGATTGTGGGAGGAGGGTGACTGGGAGGGGGGTGACTGGGAGGGGACAGTGAGCAGGTTGTAAAGTAAGTAAGAAAAATTTAATTAAATTTTAAAATTGTTGTCCTCTGATGACATATGACACTGAGTACCTTTCTGTGAGATTATTTATCATCTGAGTGTCTTCCATGTTGATATATATTTTAAGGCCTTTGCTATTTTTTAATTGGGATGTTTTAGTCTTTTAATGTTGAGCTATTAAAGTTCTCAAGAAATTTGGGTTTCATTCCATTGCCAGGTATGTGTTTTACAAAGACGTTTAAATTGTTTGGCTTTTCATTCCCTAATGGTATCACTCGTAGAGGAAAAAGCTTAAATCTAACAAAATTCAGTTGCATTTTTTCATTCAGAGACAATGCTGCACAGCTCTCTAAAGCCTCAGCTCACTGAGGTTTAGCAATTCCTATCATGTATATGGCCGCTGGCCACATTTATCTTTTTGTCCACTGGATATTTCCATTTCCTTATTTCCCAAATAATATATATAAAGGTACTAAGTACCTCATTAGGCTGAAAAATTGGAAACCTGGCACAAAATGTGATAAGAAACCCAAGACAGTGTTTCATATAATATGAGGTACCAACACGTCATTTTAAAAACTGGTAACATGACAACATTCTTTAATATAAATATATGCTGTGGGAGGACAGGTGATATAGTATGATAGTCGGGTGTTTGCCTAGCACACACAGGCCCAAAGTTCAGTCTCAGCACAAAACACACACACACACACACACACACACACACACACACAGAGAGAGAGAGAGAGAGAGAGAGAGAGAGAGAGAGAGAGAGAGAGATAAACATGCATGTACATACACAACAAGCCTGAGAATAAGTAATGATGGTGGGTGTAAAACAAACTCAGGAAGACTGGGAGAGAGAAGGCCCGTGAAGTTTCTATGGCAGCTCAGAGGACCGGAGTCGCACAACCTTGCCTAGACATGCTGTGAGCAGGAGACAGAGAAATGCTTTCCCACAAATCCCCTTACATTTGGCTAAAGCACCCTGGTGTTCTTCGGCTCCTTTCACCTCTCAATGTTGCTTAAACCAGCCGTAATATATATATATATATATATATATATATATATATATATATATACATATCCTTCATTATCTAATCTATCCCACTTCTGAGACTGGATTACAAGACTTTTGATGCCACTTATTCGAGCCTCTTAGGTTTCATTATTTAGAGAGCGAATGTTTTGATAAGATGGATTTATTCCTTCCTCCTTTGAAAGGGAGGAAGAAACTATGAAAGTTCTGTGAGCTCTTTCCCCATCGCTTGTTTATATAATACCTTCTAAATCAACTCAGATTACTGCCCGTCCTATTAAAAACTTTCACAGACAGATCCCACGTCTTGCCAAGGAAATGATATATAGCAATCCTCTATAAGTGATCTCTCATTTTTAACTGATAAAAAATTAAAACAAAGCAGAACTTCAAAGAATTTTTTTCTAGGTAGCACCAAACAATTTGACTTGTGGCTTTTAATGTTAACTACATAAAAACATTTTGTAGTTACGGAATTTATGAGGTGGAGCCAGTTTCTGTAGCGTGTTTTAGATTAGCCTTAGCACTCTGTATGGCATAAGCATCCCTAGACATTGTACACATGGCGAGTGATGCATCATTGCTACAGCAGCCCATTTGTTTTTATTTCCATGATCACCTTTAACACTGCTCACCAATTAGCACTTAACTTAAAGATGTTGTAAAGTGTTTGGGAAGTCATAGCAGATATGACTACTATAAAAACTCTTGTGATTGCTGTCTGGCTTTTAGAAATGTTCAGTATCCATTTGTAAGATGTATAAAATAGATGACCTTAGTAGTTCTTATTCTATATCTAACATAAATATTATTTTCAGTTTTAGCTTATTTAATCTCTTTACCTTATTTAATCTCTTTAAAGTGCCTTCCTCTATTTTTCCTTTTGTATTTTATTATATTTTAATCTCTTAAAATAAATAAAATACATTCAAACAAGGCTTTTTTCACTAAATTATATATGGAATTTAGCTGTTTTAACAGAATTTTCAAATTTCATAGCATTTTTGTAAACACCTATTTTTGTGTACACTTTGGATTTTCTATTATATAATTATACCATTATTACATTTTTATACCTTTAGTAAGCTTTAGTGCTTTCTTACTAGTTGTATCTCCTTTAATTCTCCTTTAATGCCATATTTGTTTTTGTTTTATTTTGTTTTGTTTTGTTTAAGTTTCAATAAAGTAAGGCTCTGTAGACAGCAGCAGAGCACTTGCCTAGCATGTGTGAAGCCCAAGGATTGGTTTCCAGTGCTGGAAAAAAGAGTCACTAAGATCAAAGAACTGAATCTGAATTGTCCCCACTCACCTGAACCACTTCCCTAAAACCAAAGCGTTTGGAAAGCTCTGTTAAGAAAACTAATGACACCTTGGAAATTACATCACCTGAGGCTATTAACTGGATTGGGATTGCAACTTCTAAAGATGGTAAAGAAAAAAGTATCAGTTGATATCCTAAATGAGTATACAAAATGCAATGTTGTAAATTTTATAATAATGTATTATTCTATAACATTAAATTTTTACTACTATGGAAAAGAATGTTTCTAAACTGAATCCTGAGTAGAAATCTCATGCTAACTTCTAATCAATAAGTTTTGGGTGTTGGGATACCACCACCTGCTGGAGGATTAGAACCAGGAGGTTTTTATTTAAAAATGTTTAAGACTAGCAATGCTCATCAAAACCAGCATTCCTTGATTTCTGGTCTTCTAAGGTGCTAATGTTCTCACCAGTTTTCCACACATACAGAAGAAAACAGACATGTAAGGGTTACGTGAGGCCAAATCATTCCCCCAAATCATACTGTTAATTATATACACCGATGTCGCATTTGACTGATTTCATATAAGACTCATCTAGGCCCCCAGTTCTCCACTTTTGTGCTTCAGCAAGTCCTGTAAGCATGCAGACACCATGTTGGATGCCAGTGCTAGCTTTAACAATGGATACAACTTCACATCACAACACTTCTTATGTTGATAGTTTTCCCTGCTTTCCTCATCCTCACATTTTGACTTGAGATAATAAATATGGTCTGAGTTTCTAGTAAGTGCTTATATTCTCTCCTAAGGTTACCATTGGGTGAATTATTTAATAAGAATAGTCTATGTTTTTCATCATCTCCCTCTTATTTTCTCACCCATAATGAAAGAAGCAACCAAGGTAACATTTTCAACTCTGCCTGACATTTAAAGACTGTGGAGATGATGCGAGAACAAACACCTTTCTAAACGATGAGGTGGTAAATTGGTGTTAAAGTTTGCTAGTAATTTGAAAGCCTCTATCAAAAAGTTAAACTACATAGCCTTTGACACGGTGATTCTACTTTGGGAATATGTCCTTAACATTTTTTTTCACACATATTCAATGCAGTAGTATTTGCAATAGCACAAGAACATATGAGAACAATGTGTTATTAATGGGCTTCCAAAATCATAGAAAAGCTAAGCTACCACACTGTAAAGAATACCATGCACCCTTTATGTACTCATTCTACTTTTTAATTTGGTTTGTTTGGAGGAGAGAATTGAGCCTCAATATACTACAGATAATACACAAATAATTCAAACACTGAGTTACATCTATAGCAATCAATATAATTTTTAATATATGATGTTCTGTAAAATCACATATTAAAAATGGCTCCATGTGATTCTCAATTGAGACTTTTGAAAAGTGATTTGAACTCATTCTTCATGGACACCATTTGATTTAAAAATAAAACTTGATTTATAATAGTATGTAGTTTTATAATTAAATACTTCATAACCACAGTAATATTACCTATCAAAGAACTATTTTTCATTGTCCTCTTTTTTCTTTCATTGGCAATATAAATTAATATTCCTTTGATTATGTGAATGATTTACAATATGACCAAATGTTTTTTATATCAAGCACACCATCGTGTAACAAACAGTTCCTCATACTTCTGCCTCCTCCTTGAACAAGGTCCTCTGGTGCTGCTGGAGTACAGTATGGGGATTGGATAAAGACCTAAGTGAATGTGGTCCATTACTATGGCCATGCCAAGAACCCCACTACCTAGTCTAGTTTTGTATCTACTTGACTCAAGATAGAGTCATCAGAAGAGGTAAATACTCAATTGCCTTCACAAGGTCAGCCTGTAGGCAAGCATGTAGAGCATTTCCTTAGTTTGTGACTAATGGGAGAGGACCTAGTCCACTGTCAGTGGTACCACACTGTTGGGCAAGTGGACCCTGTCACCAGACAGAAAAATTAGTAAGGTTGGGTGAGTCCAAACCCCCGTAATCTCAGAATTGAGAACAGTAGGAGTGGGGCCCATCTCCTGCCTACTTCTACCTGCTCTGGAACGCATAACCATGACACCCCAGTGAGAGGACCATGACAGTCAGCCACCACATAAGAAAAACACTTGAAGCCCTTCCCCATGCAAATAGAGCATCAATAGCATCTCAAACTGATCCAAGGGGGAGCATCTACCCCTGGATCCCACCCTACTCCTCAATGTCTATAACATCCCTATCCACATGAAATAAAGTGTACAAGTTATTTCACTGAAAATCATCTGGAGAATGGCAGTTTTACTGAGCTGTAACACTTTGGGGAAGAGTTTTCTCTCCCAAAATATTCATAGCTGAACCTTGGATGCTCCTGACAGGCTGGGCTCACACCCCTGCTGCCCCTGCCCCAGCTGCGGCCACTGCCATCACCACATCCCCGGCTGTGGGCTTTGGCACTGCTGCCAAGGTAGCACGTGAGACTTGGGACTCCAGCTACCTGTATGGGCTTCCCTCCTGAGTGCTGTAACACTTTGGCTATTTCCAGCCAGACCAGAGACCCAAGAAACCTATTTGTCCCAGTTCTGCAGAGGGTGATACTACCTCTGGGCTGGTGGTCCTAGGTTCCATAAGAAAGCAGGCTGAGCAAGCCATGTGGAGAAATTCACATCCTGTACAGTATTCACAATGATCATCTCCATCTCTGTGCAGTCACTGTACGTGATCAGAGTGTCTGTGTTTCAGCTGCTTATAGAGATCAATGGCACGATGTTCCAGAGATTCTATCAAGTCTCCTTGGCATCTTCCATAGGGGCTCTTCTGCCCATGATTTCAGTGTGCAAAGACATAATTTGATCCTCAAGGTATCCAATGACACCAACCTCAGAATAGTGAATGACCTTTCTTCCATTTCTTTCCATGCTCTCAGCATTTTTTTCTGAACATATCCCATAAGTTGTCTGCTCACTGTATCTCTCCAAGTCAAGCTGAAAGCTTTTGCAAAACAAAACAAAGCAAAACAACTCCAACTTAGCTTTGAGTTGCTGTGAT
Organism: Apodemus agrarius; assembly: GCA_964023405.1. Taxonomy (NCBI): domain Eukaryota; kingdom Metazoa; phylum Chordata; class Mammalia; order Rodentia; family Muridae; genus Apodemus; species Apodemus agrarius. Next base: position 146,318,642 of record OZ030009.1, on the reverse strand, counting down.
GCTGAAATCAAAGTAGTCTTCATTTTTGTCATGTTAGCATTATATCTAGGAAGACTTAACATTGCTGCTTTGTCCCTGAAAGATCCTGTTGTAGTATTCTTTTAGCCCAGATACATAGTGCACTGCTTGATGAAGCCTAGGTACATAGTGCATACTTTCCATAGCTGTATAACTGGCAGCTGTATTTGCTGTCTTGTACAATATAATTTACACAATCAGATCAACTTCTGGATGCCCCTTCATATACAGTCTTACTTTTATCAAACAAATAAACCATGTAGCATCACAGCCTCTAACTCCATCTAGAACACACTGAGAGGCTGGTTTCCTGTCTCTGACAGGAGTTCTTGAGGACCTGCATTTATTCCTGTTTCACATTCAGTTCAAGACTCTCATGGATGTAGACTTTCATCACATGCTAACAGAAAAGAAATGATTTTCGCAGAGGTCATATTTAGGTTGTACACTATCTTTAAATTGAGAGTGTGACCCATTAATACAAAGCATCTTGACTGCTTCTAGGTAAGATCAATAGGTGGTCCTCTCTGCTGTGGATCCCAATTCAGCAGCAACTACAAAGGCTGAAGTAAATGGCTACTAAACCGAATTTCTCCAGTCTCCTCTCCACATGCAAATATACACTTTGGATCTTTCTTCTTAATCTTCTCATGCCAGGTAAGTGGCTGCAGATGATGCAAAAAAGGCCTATATCCAGCAATACACTCAAACACTATAGTCCCAAAGCTCCAATAATCCACAGTGGCTGGTACAGCTGATTTTCAAAGAGCTCTAGGGCCATATACTACAATGGTTCCCACAAAAGATGTACAGAGACTTCCTTGATCAACATCTTTGGCATAACCCAAATCAATTATTTTATGCATTATCTTCCCACCAACATCTTGAGGAACTATATTTTCAGGGTTTTAGATCTCAATGTATAATTTTGCTTTCATGCAATTATCAGATACCAGATCCTATGTCACTCGGTAAAGAAAGTATCTGGCTTTTTTTAAGGCCACAACAATTTTCTGGTTTGTTGAGTAGCTTCTGGAGGTCCCCTCCAGAACAGTACTCCTTTGCTAGAAGAGACACATTGTTAATTAAAAAAATTCAATTCCTCAGGAACATCACAGGCCTTTACAACATTTGCATGGTTCAACTTTTTTTCACGATCTGGATTTCAGGGCACCATCGCTCTCTGTTTCTGGTACTTAGCCCTGAGTGACAAGACTTAATTGCTATTTTGAGATTCAAATTCCTGATGCTGCTATAGACTGAGGTTCCTGAGGCTGCTGGTGCCAAGCTGCTCCCACATCTCCCGTGGGGTGCCCAGGCCCGGGACCGCCTCAAGCACCGCCACAAACTCAAAGCCAGTTCCGGTTTATATATGCTTGTCCCAGGGAGTGTCACTATTAGGAGATGTGGCCTTGTTGAAGTAGGTGTGTCACTGTTGGTGTGGGTTTAAGACACCCTAGCTGCTTAGAAGTCTCCACCAAACCCATGCCTGTCTGGATGCTGCCATGCTCCCACCTTGATGATAAAGAACTGAACCTCTGAACCTGTAAACCAGCCCCAATGAAATGTTATCATTATAAGAGTTGCCTTGGTCATGGTGTCTGTTCACAGCAGTGAAACCCTAAGACAGCCAGTGAGCAGCACCCCTCCATGCTCTGTGTCTGTTCCTGCCTCCAGTTCCTGTTCTTTTTAAGTTCCTATCTTGACTTTTTCAGTGATTAACAATGATAGTGAAGTGTAAGCCAAATAAACCCCTTTTTCCCATGTTGAGAGCTTTGGGGGCCAGTTCTAGGAATTTGGCATTTCTCACTGGGCTTTACATAAAAAAGTAGGCTCAGATAAGAATATTAGAAACAGTAACGGGGGGCGGGGCTTTGTTTATTACTTTTCTTAATTACAACCTTGTGTGATCTCTTTGCTTATTACTTTGCTTAATTATTACCTTGTGTGGTCCTTTCACTTACTACTGTGCTGGATTACTATCTTGCGTGATCTCTTTGTTTACCATTTCACTTGATTACTTTGTCTTTGATCTAAGAATTGACCATGTTTTGTGGATGTACCTAGAATGATACAAGAGCAGACTGGAAAATAAAGCTGCTTCAGCCTCAGCACTGACTGGAGTCATGTTATAGTGTTGTCTAATTGCTTCTTTTGTTTTTTTCTTTTCAACCCTCACTCCCACCCTTGAGACCCTGTCAACTGACTGAGCTGGCTTGGTCATTCCCCAACTTGCTTTGGTTTCATCAAAGCAATAGCTATCCTGACTAAGACACCATGGATATTGTAAGGTCAGGTTCAAGTGATTGGGATCCAATGTTAACAATATGTACAGAAAGAAACTGCTATAAACTCCTCTTCCTGCATGACTGCAGCCTGGCACTACTCCCATATAAAGACCTCCTACCAATATTAGCTAATCTGCAGCCTCTTCACTCATGCTGTAGATAATAAATGCACTGACTTTGCAGGTTGCTGCTACTGTGACTCTATCAACCAAAGCGCACAGTCCACTCCACCATGCATATTTGCACATGTGTGTTTTCTTCATTCCTCCTTGCCTGGGTCAGAGCAATCTCAGTGCCTGTCCTGGGAGCAGACATAAACTAAAAGAACACGGTAGTTTAGGATAGGGAGGGATTGAAGGGACTTTCCATCAAAATGGCCTCTTCCATATACAGTTTGATGACCTTGGCTATGTGTCATTTGCTCTGAGCATCTTTTCTAGGGTGAAAATTTGTAAATCAGGAGGTCCTGAGAATCAAAAAAAAAAAAAAAATGAAGAATGCCTGGAACTGAGGAGAGAACCTATCACACAGTTGTTAGGCAGACAAGGATGTGAACTCACAATGTGTCAGATGTCAAAACCCCAAAGGAGCCCGTGCTCCACTTGCTTCTCTCTCTGAGGCTCTAGATGCATTTCATTTCTTTAACCCTAGGAGTTCATTGGAACTCCTTGTTCAGACAATGGCTGCCTTAGGCCTTGCATGTTTCCAGATCCGTTTCTGGCACATTTTCTATCTGACACATTTGAATCTAACTCCATCTTTTAAAAGAATAAAACCAAAGTAACTGTACTTGGTCATAGATGCCAGTTCACTGGACTGTGTTCACTGGTCAAGCTCCATGTATACAGATTTCAGCCAGGAGAAGTAGTATATAGACTAGGAAATGCCCACAACTAAGCTGGCAGCCACCTGCTATAATCTGTCTTCCCTGCCCCCCACAACTGTCAATATAAATTGCTGGGTCTCCTCTGAATTGTAAAATTCCAGCTTCCAGTGATTTAAGTAGAATTTTTGGGTGCATAGCTGACTTTAGGAGGCTGAGAGTTGGAGAACAAAACTGAACAGTTTGATTTACAGCTGCCTTAGACTGAGATGATGACCATCTCCAAGGAACACAAACCACAGCATGTTTGCTTAAAGTTCCAGAGAATCTCACAGCACAGGCAGTTATACAAGGGTAAAATCTTGCATCAGTTGCTGGTGCTCATGATCAAGTAAGCTAAGAGTATGTGACGTACTTCATGTGGTGTGCAGTGACATGGGTGTAGAAGCCCGCTGGAAAGCAATGATTGAATAGGAGTGATGTGTACTACCAAGCTCACTAATGTGAATGTGTCAAGGCAAACCTCATGATGAGTGATCACTTCAGGCATAAGAAGACAACAGTGCACACCACTGGCAGAAGCCTCCTACCCCACCAATCAATAGGTCAGCATCCTAAACCCCAGGTAAGACTGCCCCTCCAATCTGCCCATGCCTTTGCAGTATAACTACAACCACGCCTCCTCTTTTGCTCACCATACCCCAGTCAACACCTCCATTGGAAGGTGAGGCCAGGCTATCTCTCTGAAGACTATGTAAGCCACCCCACTTGTTCCCAATTAATCATCATTTCCTTTTCACCATATCATGATACACATATTTTGTAGAAGGATACTACCCACAAGATGCCAGGGAAGCACCTCAAACTCCAGGGGACCCTAGCAAACAGAGCCTATGCACATGTTGAGACCTCCAGTCACCAATTTGAGTGGCAACTCAAACTCAAAACAAGTAGATTAGAGGCCATCCAGTCCATCAAAAATCTAGAGTCTAACTCAAGTAGAGACCTTTTACTTAACCATGGGGCACTCTAGCTAGAAGATCAGAGAGGAAACAGAAACCAGGGAAGAAAGTACCCAGAGAACAAAGACAACCCAGAAATCAGCCACAGAAATCACTTCAAATCCAGATGCCTAAATGTCAGTGTAAAGAATCCAATCGAGCTCAGCCAAGGACACGCGGTGCTTTCAGCAGGGGCAGCCATCTTGCCCCAGACCCCCGCGCGCAAACAGAGGGCACACTGGATGCAGTGAGCGGCTGGAATCAGGTGCGTGGCCAGAGTTATAGCTTAGCTTAGCTCTGCAGCAGATCCAGGCACAGAAAGATCAGCTGCAGGTGCAGACTAGCAGCCGGGACCAGCTCTCCGAGCCGACTAGCAGCGAGGGGCCACTGGGCCGCCTTGGGGCACAGCTCGGCACTCTAGCAGCTGGAGTCAGGGGCCTGGACTCAGAGCGAGCATAGTCCAGCACACTCAACGCAGCCAGAAGGGAGCAGCAGAGCCGGGCACGAACAGCTCAGCCAAGGACACGCGGTGCTTTCAGCAGGGGCAGCCATCTTGCCCCAGACCCCCGCACGCAAACAGCGGGCACACTGGACGCAGTGAGCAGCTGGAATCAGGTGCGTGGCCAGAGTTATAGCTTAGCTTAGCTCTGCAGGAGATCCGGGCACAGAAAGATCAGCTGCGGGTGCAGACTACCGGCCGGGACCAGCTCTCTGAGCTGACTAGCAGCGAGGGGCCACCGGGCCGCCTCTGGGCACAGCTCGGCACTCTAGCAGCTGGAGTCAGGGACCTGGACTCAGAGCGAGCATAGTCCAGCACAGACAAGCTGCCAGAAGGGATCTGTCTCCTGGGGACAGGCGTGCTGTGCTTTCAGCAGGGCGCCATCTACAATAAGACCAACTAGCGCCAGAGATAAAGAGATGGCAAAAGGCAAACGTAGGAATGTTATTAACAGAAATCAAGGCAATATGGCACCATCTGAACCCAATTCGCCAACCACAGCAAGTCCAGGATACCCCAGCACACCAGAAAAACAAGAGTTAGATATAAAAGCACAGGTCATGATGCTCCTAGAGGAACACAAAAAAGATATAAACAAATCTCTTAAAGAAATGCAGGGGAACATCAATAGAGTAGAAGCTCTTACAATCCAAACACAAAAAACACTTAAAGAACTCCAGGAGAATATGGGCCATCAGACAGAAACCAATAAAGAGGAAGTGAGAAAATCAGTTAAAGAAATGCAGGAGAACTTGAAACAACAGGCAGAAGTCATGAAAGAGGGAGCACAAAAATATATTAAAGAATTTCATGAAAACACAAACAAACAAATGATGGAACTGAGCAAAACCATCCAAGATCTGAACACAGAGGTAGAAACAACTAAGAAATCACAAAAGGAGGCAACCTTGGAGATAGAAAACCTTGGGAAGAAAACAGGGGTCGTAGATGCAAACATAAACAACAGAATACAAGAGATAGAAATAAGAATCTCCGATGCTGAAGATAACATAGTAACCATTGACTCCACAGTCAAAGAAAATGCAAAATCCAAAAGGCTTGTAACCCAAAACATCCAGGAAATCTAGGACACAATGAGAAGACCAAACCTAAGGATTATAGGGATAGATGAGAGTGAAGATATACAACTTAAAGGGCCAGCAAATATCTTTAACAAAATTATGGAAGAAAACTTTCCTAACTTAAAGAGAGAGATGCCCATGAATGTACAAGAAGCCTACAGAACTCCAAACAGACTGGACCAGAACAGAAACACCTCCCGTCACATAATAATCAAAACCCCAAATGTACTAAACAAAGAAAGAATATTAAAGGCAGTAAGAGAAAAGGGCCAAGTAACATATAAAGGAAGACCTATCAGAATCACACCAGACTTCTCTCCAGAAACCATGAAAGCTAGAAGATCCTGGGCAGACCTCATGCAGACCCTAAGAGAAAACAAATGTCAGCCAAGACTACTATACCCAGCAAAACTCTCAATCAACATAGATGGAGAAATCAAAATATTCCATGACAGGACCAAATTTACACAATATCTTTCCACTAACCCAGCTCTACAAAGGATAATAGGAGGAAAACTCCAACACAAGGAAGGAAATGGCACCCAAGAAAAAGCAAGACAGTAAACTTCTTCCATCAAACTCAAAGGAAGATAACTACTCAAAAACAAAAATAACATAAAAAATGTCAGGAAGTAATAATCTCTATTCCTTAATATCTCTTAACATCAATGGACTCAACTCCCCAATAAAAAGACATAGACTAACAGACTGGATACGGAAACAGGACCCTAAATTTTGCTGCTTACAGGAAACACACCTCAGAGTCAAAGACAAACACTACCTTAGAGTAAAAGGATGGAAGACAATTTTGCAAGCAAATGGTCACAGGAAGCAAGCTGGAATAGCCATTTTAATATCAGATAAAATTGACTTTCAACCCAAAGTCATTAAAAGAGACACAGAAGGTCACTTCCTGCTAGTCAAAGGAATAATCCACCAAGAGGAACTCACAATTCTAAACATCTACGCTCCAAATGTAAGGGCACCCTCATTTGTAAAAGAAACCTTACTAAAGCTCAAAGCACACATTGCACCTAACACAATGATTGTGGGGGACCTCAATACTCCTCTATCTACAGTGGACCGACCAGGAAAACAGAAACTAAACAGAGACACGGAGAAACTCATCGAAACTTTGGAGCAATTGGATTTAACAGATATATATAGAACATTTCACCCTAAAGCAAAAGACTATACCTTTTTCTCAGCCCCTCATGGTACCTTCTCCAAAATCGACCATATAATTGGACACAAGACAGATCTCAACAAATATAAAAAGATCGAACTAATCCCATGCCTCTTATCAGATCACCATGGAGTAAGAGTGTTCTTCAATAGCAACAAAAACAACAGAAAATCCCCATACGCTTGGAGGCTGAACAATATTCTACTCAATGATACCTTAGTCCAGGAAGAAATAAAGAAAGAAATCAAAGAATTCTTAGAACTTAATGAAAATGAAGGCACGACATACCCAAATCTATGGGACACAATGAAAGCAGTGCTTAGAGGAAAACTCATAGCCCTGAGTGTCTCCAAAAAGAAACAGGAGAGAGCATATACCACCAACTTAATGGCGCACTTGAAAGCTCTGGAACAAAAAGAAGCAATTTCACCCAGGAGGAGTAGAAGACAGGAAATCTTCAAACTCAGGGCTGAAATCAATCAAGTTGAAACAAAAAGAACCATACAAAGAATCAACAAAACCAGGAGCTGGTTCTTTGAGAAGATCAACAAGATAGATAAACCCCTAGCCAGACTTACTAAAGGGCACAGAGACAGTATTCAAATTAACAAAATTAGAAATGAAAAGGGAGATATAACAACAGAAACTGAGGAAATTCAAAAAATCATCAGATCCTACTACAAAAACCTATACTCAACACAACTGGAGAATCTGGAGGAAATGGACAATTTCCTTGACAGCTACCAAATACCAAAATTAAACCAGGATCAAATAGATCGTCTAAACAGACCCATAACCCCCAAAGAAATAGAAGGGGTCATAGACAGTCTTCCAACCAAAAAGAGCACAGGACCAGACGGTTTTAGTGCAGAATTCTATCAGACCTTCAAAGAAGTCCTGATACCGATACTCTTCAAATTATTCCACAAAATAGAAACAGAAGGAACACTACCCAACTCATTCTATGAAGCCACAATTACCCTGATTCCAAAACCACACAAAGATCCAACTAAGAAAGAGAACTACAGGCCAATTTCTCTTATGAATATCGATGCAAAAATACTAAACAAAATACTTGCCAACCGAATCCAAGAACACATCAAAACGATCATTCACCATGATCAAGTTGGCTTCATCCCAGGGATGCAGGGATGGTTCAATATACGGAAATCCATCAACGTAATCCACTACATAAACAAACTCAAAGAAAAAAACCACATGGTCATCTCATTAGATGCTGAAAAAGCATTTGACAAAATTCAGCATCCTTTCATGCTAAAGGTCCTAGAAAGAACAGGAATTCAAGGCCCATATCTAAACATAGTAAAAGCAATATACAGCAGACCAGTAGCCAACATTAAGGTAAACGGAGAAAAACTCGAAGCAATCCCTCTAAAATCAGGGACTAGACAAGGCTGTCCCCTCTCGCCATATCTCTTCAATATAGTACTTGAGGTACTAGCTAGAGCAATTCGACAACAGAGGGAAGTCAAAGGGATACAAATCGGAAAGGAAGAAGTCAAACTATCACTATTTGCAGATGATATGATAGTTTACTTAAGTGACCCAAAAACTTCCACCAGAGAACTCGTGCAACTGATAAACAACTTCAGCAAAGTGGCTGGCTATAAAATCAACTCAAGTAAATCAGTAGCCTTCCTATACGCGAAGGATAAGCAGGCCGAGAAAGAAATTAGGGAAATGACACCCTTCACAATAGCCACAAATGATATAAAGTATCTTGGAGTGACGCTAACCAAACATGTGAAAGATTTATACGACAAAAACTTCAGGTCTCTGAAGAGGGAAATTGAAGAAGACATCAGAAAATGGGAAAATCTTCCATGCTCGTGGGTTGGCAGGACTAATATAGTCAAAATGGCAATCTTGCCCAAAGCAATATACAGATTCAATGCAATTCCCATCAAAATCCCAACTCAGTTCTTCATAGAGCTAGAAAGAGCAATTCTCAAATTCATCTGGAATAACAAAAAACCCAGAATAGCTAAAACTATCATCAACAGCAAAAGAACTTCTGGGGGAATCAATATCCCGGACCTCAAGCAATATTACAGAGCAGTGGTATTAAAAACTGCATGGTATTGGTTCAGTGACAGGGAAGCGGATCAATGGAATAGGATCGAAGACCCAGAATTGAACCCACACATCTATGGCCAATTGATCTTCGACAAAGGAGCTGAAAACATCCAGTGGAAAAAAGATAGCCTTTTCAACAGATGGTGCTGGCTCAACTGGAGGTCAACATGCAGAAGAATGAGAATTGATCCACTCTTATCTCCTTGCACTAAGCTCAACTCCAAGTGGATCAAAGACCTCCACATAAAACCAGACACACTAAAACTAATAGAAAAGAAACTGGGGAAGACCCTTGAGGACATTGGCTCAGGGGAAAAATTCCTGAACAGAACACCAATTGCTTATGCTCTAAGAGCAAGAATAGACAAATGGGACCTCATAAAACTACAAAGTTTCTGTATGGCAAAAGACACTGTCAAAAGGATAAATCGGCAACCAACAAATTGGGAAAAAATCTTCACCAACCCCACATCCGACAGAGGGCTAATCTCCAATTATACAAAGAACTCAAGAGGTTAGACCCCAGAAAACCAAATAACCCTATCCAAAAATGGGGTACAGAGCTAAACAGAGTCTTTTCACCTGAAGAAATTCGGATGGCTGAGAAACATTAAAAAATGTTCAACATCACTAGTCATTAGGGAAATGCAAATTAAAACAACCCTGAGATTTCACCTCACACCAGTCAGAATGGCTAAGATTAAAAACTCAGAAGACATCAGGTGTTGGCGAGGATGTGGAGAAAGAGGAACACTCCTCCACTGCTGGTGGGAATGCAAGCTGGTACAACCACTCTGGAAATCAGTATGGCGGTTCCTCAGAAAACTGGGCGTGATACTTCCGGAGGACCCAGCCATACCACTCCTGGGAATATACCCAGAAGATTCACCAGCATGCAATAAGGATACATGCTCCACTATGTTCATAGCAGCTTTATATATAATAGCCAGAAGCTGGAAAGAACCCAGATGTCCCTCAACAGAAGAATGGATACAAAAAATGTGGTATATATACACAATGGAGTACTATACAGCCATTAGAAACAATGAATTCATGAAATTCTTAGAGAAATGGATGGAGCTGGAGAATGTCATACTAAGTGAGGTGACCCAGTCTCAAAAGAATACCCATGGTATACAGTCACTGATAAGTGGATATTAGCCTAGAAGCTTAGAACACCAAAGACACAAATCACATATCAAATGATGTCTCACAAGAAGAAAGGAGTGGACACTGGTGCTAGAATGGACCAAAACATCATTGTGGGAGAGTACAAGAACAGTAAAGTGGGAGGGGGTGGATGCGGGAGCAGGGGGAGGGAAAAGGACATGTGGGACCTTTGGGGGTGGGGAACCAGAAAAAGGGAAATGAATTGTAAATATAGAATATATACAATAAAAAAAAAATCAAAAAAAAAAAATCCAATCAACAACAACCAGGGCAATATGTCACCACCATAACATTGCTGCCTATAGTAATCCCTGAGTATTCAAACATAGCTGAAGCACAAAATAAACAAAAACAAAGAAACAGACAAAAAAGACCTTAAAACCAACTTTATGAAAATGAAAGAAGTCCTTAAAGAGGAAATGAATAAATCCTTAAAGCAATTGAGGATAAGACAATCAAAAAACTGGAGGAAGTCAATAAATCCCTTAAAGAATATCAAGCAAACCAAGAAAAAAACAAACAGGAGAATGAAATAAAACTGTTCAAGACCTAAAAATAGACATAGAAGCAATAAATAAAAACAAACTGAGGGAATGGATGCAGAAAATCTAAGTAAGCAAAACAAGCAACATGTTCAAACAACCATAACCCACAGAATACAAGAGGTGGAAGAGAGAATCTCAGATGTGAAAGATACAAGAAATAAATACATCTATCAAAGAAACTGTTGTATCTAAAAACTACCCAACACAAAGCATACAGGAAATCTGGGACACTATGAAAAGACCAAACCTAATAACAATAAGAATAAAAGACTTCCAGCTCAAAAGCCTAGAAAATATTTTTAACAAAATAAAACTTTCCTAACATTAAGAAGGATATGCCTATAAAGGTACAAGAAGTTTCCAGGTATCAAATTGATTGGAGAAGAAAAGAAAGCCCCCTCACCACACAATAACATTAAACACACAGAACAAAGAAAGAATATTAAAAGCTGCAAGAGAAGAAGACTAAGTAATGAATAAAGGCAGACTAATTAGAATTACTCTCAACTTGTCAATGGAGATTTGAAAATCCAGAAAGACCTGGACAAAAGTGTTACAGACTCTGAGAGACCACAGATGCCAGACCAGTTTACTATACCCAGCAAAACTTTCAATCATCATAGATGGAAAGAACAAGATATTTCTTGACAAAGTCAAATTTAAACAATATCTATCCATAAATTGTTGGAGGAAATTAATTAAATCCCTTAAAGAAAGCAAAGAAAAAACAAACAAACTGGTAAAGGAAATGAATAAAACTGTTCAAGACCTGAAATTGACAATAGAAGCAATAAAGAAAGCACAAACTGAGAGAATCCTGAAAAGGGGAAATATAGGTAAACAAACAAAAACTACAAATAAAAACATTACCAATACAAGATATGGGGAGAGAATATCATACATAGAAGGTATGATAGAAGAAATTGATACATCAGTTAAGGAAAATGTTAAATTCAAAAAATTCCTGACACAATACACCCAGGAAAATCTGAGACACTTTGAAGAGGCCAAACCTGAGAATAATAGTAATATAAAGGCACAAGAAGCTTCCAGACAACAAATTGATTGCATGAGAAAAGAGAGTCCCCTGCCACATAATAATAAAAACATTAAATATGCAAAACAAAGAAAGAATCTTAAAAGCTGCAAAGGAAAAAGACCAACTAACATAAATGCAGACCTATAGAATTACATCCAAACTCTCAATCACTCTAAAAGTCAGAAGGGTATGGATAGATGTCTTGTAGACTTTAAGAGACCACAAATATAGGCCTAGACTACTATGCCCTGCAAATTTTTCAATTACCATAGATGGAGAAAACAAGATATTCAATGACAAAGTCAAATTTAAACAGTATCTATCCATTAATAATAGTAGAAATATTAGCAGTACTAGTAGCAGTAGCAGTAACAGTAGTAGTAGTTGAAAATAACAGGAATTAACAATCATTTGTCTTAATATCTCTCAATATCAATAGACTTAATTCCCCAATAAGAAGACACAGTCTAAGAGAATAGAGTCAAAAACAGTGTCCATCCTTCAGCTGCATAAAAAAAAAAAAAAAAAAAAAAAAAAAACAACCACCACATCTCAGCATCAAAGATAGACATTACATCACAGTAAAGATTTGGAAAAAGATTTTCCAAGTAAATGAATCCAAGAAGCAAGCTGGTGTATATAATCATTCTAGTTTGTAACAAAGTTACATTTTCATTTTCATGGTTCATTTTCAAACCAAAATGAATCAAAGGAGATTGGGAAGGACACTTTATATTCATCAAAGGAAAACCCCACCAAGATAATGTCTCAATTCTAAACATCTTGGCCCCAACTGCAAGGGTACCCAAATTTGTAAAAGAAACATTACTAAAGCTTAAATCATACATGGAGTGTCATATATTGATAGTGGAAGACTTCAATACCTCACTCGCATCAATAAACATGTCACCCAGACAAAAACTAAACAGAGAAATGATGGAACTCATATATATTATGAAGCAAATATACCTAACATATCTACAGAACATTTCATCCAAATACAAAAGAACATACCTTCTCAGCACCTCACAGAACATTCTCCAAAGCTGACAACATACTTGGACACAAAGCAAGTCTCAACAGATACAAAAAAAAAAAAAAAAAAAATAGAAATAATACCTTGCATCCTATCAGACAACCACAGATTAAAGTTGGATTTTTATAATGATAGAATCAACAGAAAGCCTACAAACTCATGGAAACCGAAAGTGTTGATACTGGATTGATGTTAGGAGCCATCTAGGAGAGGCTAAGGCTAGCAGGTGATTTCTTAGAGGTAGCCCACCATTTTTGCATGGCTTATAATGGGTTATTTTTGAGAGACAAGGTCCCAAGAAACTTCATCTCAGGATTGCTTCTTACAGTTGATATGCGTTTTCTTATCACTATTACATAGTCTAATTATTCCTGGGCATCACCCCATCCTAGTGGGGTAATAAAGATGAATTTTCATGAATTAATGCTGTTGAGGCGAATTGATGATTTTATAGAATTCCTGATTTGATTGAAATAATTTTAGAAAGAAAGTTTTAAGAGATGGTTTTAGTTGTTTTACCAAAAAGATATAATAAAGTTAAAATTAAGAATAGAATGTGCCCACTCCTCACAAAATAATAAGTAAAGGCTGCATAATACGGAATCCAATGAGCTTTCATGACTACATCAAAAAGAAATAGGCTTGGAACAAATTTGTGTAATCAAGGAAAAAGATTCATTCTAGGTTAGATCCAAGAGCCAATGTGCACTATCTTAAATCGAGGCCATATGAAATTTTTGCTTCATTTTTATAGTGAAACACTGCCTTGAATTTAATATCAGCATCCTTCTGTAACTCCCCTTCTGTGTAATATTTTATCTATGAGGTAAATTTCTAAAAAACTTTTGTCTAAAATGGTATTAAAAAAGACAGAAAAAAAAAAACAAGAAATAAATGGTGGCATCTGGGGCCCTGCTCCATCTAGGCACCAAATGTATGTGTGTGGCATTTGGGGCTCAGCCCTATCCACCAAGTGTTTTATGTATATGTCTGTTTGTATATACACATGTGTGTTGGTATAAATGTGTATATGTAAGTATGCATGAACACTGGTGGAGTTGATGAGATTGGTGGTCGGGTCCAACCAGAATATGTGTGTGTGTGTGTGTGTGTGTGTGTGTGTACCCACGTGCACGCATATAGCCTGTGTTAAAGATTTTCATTCTGCATGTATGTCTTTCTTTTCCTTTCTCATAAGAAGTTGATGAACTCTGAGCCTCTGCAGGATCAGCAGAGACCTGCAAGAAAAGAACAAGGAGCCAGAGTAATTAATCCTTGCTTAATCCCTGCTACTGAGCAGCAGGAGAGAACTGCCAGAAACCCAGAATAACAAAAAGTTAAGAAAGATAAATATTACAAAATAAACATTTTAGCCCTCGCAAAGTTAGTTTTGCTCCTCTCCCCCCAAAAAATCATCAATGTTGTCCACACTGCTGCCTTACAGAGAGAATGGGTGCTTTTGGGCAGGCTCCTGGCAGGTCAAAGCAGAAATATAGAAAAAAATTAAAGGCTTCATAAAATTCCTCAAAAATGAACACACAATATACTCAAATATATGGGAACAATGAAAGCTATGGCAAGAGGAAAGTTCATAGCACTAAGTGGCTTCATTCCAAAAAGAAGAAGAAAGGAGTAAGGAGGAGGAAGAAGAAGGAAGAAGAAAGAAGGAAGAAGGAAGAAGAAGAAAGAAGGAAGGAAGGAAGGAGGGAGGGAGGGAGGGAGGGAGGGAGGGAGGAAGGAAGGAAGGAAGGAAGGAAGGAAGGAAGGAAGGAAAGCAGCACAGAGATCTCAAAGAACAATAGAAAGAATCAATGAATCAAAAAGTTGGTTCTCATGAAAATCAGCAAGATAAACAAACAATTATTCAAACTTACTAAATGACAAAAAGAAAATATCCAAATTGACAAAATTAGAAATGAATAGAAGCACTCATCAAAACTCTCGCCCACAAGAATAAATAACTAAATAAAAGGACCAGGGAATTTTAGTACAGAATTCTACCAGATATTCAAAGAAGAGGTAATACCAATACACCTCGAATTATTCTATAAAATAAAAACAGAAAGAACATTGCCCAATTCATTTTATGAAGCCACAGTCATCCTGATACCCAAACCACACAAAGATTCCACAAGGAAAGAGAATTACAGACCAATTTCTCTTAAAAACATTCATATAAAAATGTCAATAAAATATTTGCAAACAGTTTGCCAGAACACATCAAAATCCAATACACCTTCATGATAAAAAACTGGGAGAGTCAGGAAAACAAGGCATATACCTAAACATAATAAAGCAACATACAGCAAGCCTATACCAACATCAAATTAAATGGAGAGAAACTAGAAGCAATTCCACTAAATTCAGAAATAAGACAAAGCCATCCACTCTCTCCATATCTGTTCAATATAGTGCCTGAAGTTCTAGCTACAGCAATAAGACAACTAAAGGAGATCAATTGGAAAGGAAGAAGTCAAAATTTCATTATTTATAGATGATATGACAGTATGCATACATGACCCCAAAAAATTCTATCAGAGAACTACAGCTGATAAACACTTCAGCAAAGTGGCTGGATACAAGATTAAGTCTAAACAATCAGTATTAACACCCCCCCTATATAAATGATGAACAGTTAAGAAAGAAATCAGAGGAAAAAATCACCCTTGAAACTAATTTCAAGGAAGGAAGAAATTGATGGAAGGATCTCCCATGCTCATGGATTCATAGGATTAACATCGTAAAAATGATCATCATGTCAAAAGCAATTCCCAATCAAAATTCCAACACAATTCTTTACAGACCTTAAAAGATCAATATTCAACTTCATATAGAAAAGCAAAAAGTCCAGGAAGGCTAAAAGAATCCTGAACAATAAAAGAACTTCTGAAGGAAAAAACACCTCTGATTTCAAGCTCTCCTACAAAAACAAAAAACAAACAAACAAACAAAACAAAACAAACAACAAAAACAAAAAACCTGCATGGTGTTGATATAAAACAGACAACTTGATCAATGGAACTGAATTGAAGCTCAGTTGTAAATCTGCACACCCATAAACACCTGATAAAGAAGCCTGAATTACACAATGGAAAACGAAAGCATCGTCCACCAGTGGGGCTATCCTCCCTCTCGGCCTCCTCCCTCAGTCTCACAGCTTCTCTGAGCCCATCTGCGCTGTCTCTCAGCATCTTCTTGGAACTCACAGGACCTCTCCCCCATCAGTGTTCCATTTTGAAACCCTTTCTCGTTTCCTCCGTGGAATCAGATTTTATTAAAGCCTTGCTATGTTACTACAAATAGCGTGGCCTAAGTACAGATAGATCACTGGCCAAAGACTGGCATACTTGATTTTCAAATTCTCTCATAAGGTAATAACTTCCACCACTGTACAAACAAATGTTTGTTAAAAAAAAAACAAAACTCTCTTATATTCAAATAAATCTCTTATCCCTTAAATGACAATACTCCCAAAAGTACACTTTCAGAAAGAACGCACTTCCAAAAGTCTCTTATCTCTAAGATTTTTCTACTTTCCTCCTTTAAAAATCTTTTATAAAAGTCTATGACTTCTCTGTGCTCTGCTCTTTAAAAAAAAAAAATTCCTTAAGATGATGCTATAAACTCTATCTCAGGATTTGGAAGCTCATTGGGTGTGGTTAAAAGAAAAACTATAAAAGCTGTAACAAAAAAACTGGCTTAAAAGTTTTAACAAAAGGTTTATAGTTTAAAAAAGTCCACATATGGGTAATGTAAATCTGTTACAACTTTACATATATAAATTAATATGTTATAAACAAGTATTCTTATGTTCTTAGCATACATATTCTACATAATGGTTATAATAGATGATTGATTGATTTCAACTCTTGTTTAGAATATACTGTATATGTAACTTAGATCCAACTCAAAGTTTAAAGTATAGACCTGCCCCCTCAAAAAACAGATATTTTAAGTAGCAACCACATGGTTGACTGCTATCTTTACTAAGGTTAAATGATACATGCCAAGTAACTTCACCATCATCTTAACCACACGGTAAAACCCAACTAAAGCAGCACCTATGAAGCTCCTCGGTCCTACAGAACCTTCTGTATATCGCTGCATTTGCTTTTCAGTCTAAGGAGACAACACAGGCCTCCGAAGTAGTTTAGATTAGTATGAATTTTCCAAGGTTTATAAATTCCTAAGGTTATAAAGTTAGACTCAGGTTAACAAAAACTGACTTGGAGTTGACGGCTTAACCACTTAATGTCATTGTTAACTGTTCCATACCAGGCTTCTAGAAAACCTAAATAAGAAACATGTTGGATAATGTATGTTTAATTTTATAAATTCCTAAGGTCTAATCAGGTTAATAGTAACTGACTGATGCATGTGTAACCTCTCTGTCTTTGCAAACTTTGTTAAGCTTTGACTACTTGTGTAAACTAACTCAAACAAGAAACTGTAATATTCTAAAATTTTGCTCTATAAAATGATTAAGTTCCCAGTCTATCTATGGACTATATTTTTATGGTTTATAAAGCTTCTATTCTTTCTGTGGACAGTATTTATGATTTAAAGTTTACAACATTTATGATTTTTTTTCATCTTTTATTAGATATATTCTTTATTTACATTTCAAATGTTGTCCCCTGTCCTGGTTCCCCCCCCAAAAAAAAATTCCCTAACCTATCCCCTCTCCCCCTGTTCATCAATCTATCCACTCCCACTTCCCTGTCCTGGTATTCCCCAACATTGTAGCATCAAGCCTTCTCAGGACCAAGGGTCTCCTCTCCCTTTGATGTCCAACAAGGCCATCTTCTGCTGCATATGCATCTGGAGCCATGGTCCCGCCATGTATACTCTTTGGTTGGTGATTTAGTCCCTGGGAGCTCTGGGGCGGGGGTGTACTGGGTGGCTCATATTGTTGTTCCTCCTATGGCACTGCAAACCCCTTCAGCTCCTTGGGTACTTTCTCTAGCTCCTCCATTGGGGACCCTGTGCTCAGTTCAATGGCTGGCTGAGAGTGTGCCCCTCTGTATTTGTCATGCACTGGCAGAGCCTCCCAAATATAGGTGACAGCTATATCAGGCTCCTGTCAGCAAGCACTTGTGGGCATCGATAATAGTGTCTGGGTTTTGTAACTGTATATGGGATGGATCCCTAGGTAGGGCAGTCTCTGGATGATCTTTCCCTCAGTCTCTGTTCCACACTTTGTCTCTTTATCTCCTCCTGTGGGTATTTTGTTCCCCCTTCTAAGAAGGACCAGAGTATCTTGTTCTTCCTTCTTCTTGAGCTTCATTAGATCTGTGAATTGTGTATTGGGTATTCCAAGCTTCTCGGTTAATATCCACTTATCAGTGAGTGCATAACATGTGTGTTCTTTTGTGATTGTGTTACCTCACTCAGGATGATACAGCAACCAACAAATTGGGAAAAAACCCTATACCTGACAGAAGGCTAATATCCAATATATACAAAGAACTCAAGAAGTTAGACTCCAGAGAACAAAATAACCCTATTAAAAATGGGGTACAGAGCTAAACAAAGAATTTTCACCTGAGGAATATCGAATGACTGAGAAGCACCTAAAGAAATGTTTAACATCCTTAGTCATTAGGGAAATGCAAATCAAAACAACCCTGAGATTTCACCTCGCATCAGTCAGAATGGTTAAGATCAAAAACTCAGGAGACAACAGGTGCTGGTGAGGATGTGGAGAAAGTGGAACACTCCTCCACTGCTGGTGGGATTGCAAACAGGTACAACCACTTTGGAAATCTGTTTGGCAGTTCCTCAGAAAATTGGGCATAATACTACTGGAGAACCCTGCTATACCACTCCTGGGTATATACCCAGAAGATTCTCCAGCATGTAACAAGGACACATGTTCCACTATGTTCATAGCAGCCTTGTTTACAATAGCCAGAAGCTGGAAAGAACCCAAATGTCTGTCAACAGAGTAATAGATACAGAAAATGGAGTACTACTCAGCTATTTAAAAAAATGAATTCATGAAATTCTTAGGCCAATGGATGGAACTAAAAAACATTTATGATTTAAAGTTTTATTTTGATGCTAAAGGATCTTCAATTAAATCTTCAACTTGTACAGAAAATCTCTTATAAGCACTACCTGTCAATAAAAAAAAAATGCTTATTATAGCCAATGAGTTGAGGCAGAAAATACTAGGTGGGACATCCTGCAAGGAGAGAGAATTCTGGGAAAGAGTCAGAGGCATGATAGATTTGAGCTGAAACATGAAGGAGACAGACATAAACCAGCAGGTAGCTTAACTGAGGGTAGAATAAAGGGAAAATTTGTCCCAGGAACTCTGAGGAGAGGGACTCAAGAAGACAAAGAGAAGAAAACAGCCTCATAGCTGAACCCAAGTTAGAACAAAAGGGATAGTAAAAGAGCAAGCCAAATCTTATAGCCTAGGCATTTATTAATAAATAATTAGTCTCAGAGTCATAATTCTGGGAGCAGGAGCTGGGAGAAAAAACTTGTTTTTTGTTTTTGTTTTTGTTTTTGTTTTCTTTTTTTTACCTCCACTCCAATTTCTAAGGCTCAAATTTAACAGAGATAAGGCTGTAAACTTTCTAACCTTATAAAGGTCAAAACTTGCAAACTATTGTGTAATTCACTTAATGGCAAGCTTTATTTAGCCTCTTGTTTATGTTTTCAAGGTTAAGTCTAAAACAAGTAAAACTTATTTAAAATCAGGTATATTTAATAGATGGTCCTCAAACTCTTCAGAGATCTGGTGGATATGGTATTTAAAATGTTTAATAGCTGGGGCAATGGTGGTGCCTGACTTTGGGAAGAAGAGGCAGGTGGATCTCTGAGTTTGAGGCCAGCCTGATCTTCAAGGCAACTTCCAGGACAGCCAGAGCCACACAGAAAAACCCAATGTCAAAGCAACAACAATAAATCCAGAAATACAAAACAAAACAAAACGTTTAATTAAAATCAGGTCTTAGACCTCACTTTTGCAGAGTGACTAGTTCTCCTGCTAAGAAAGGCAGATGCTGTTTATCCAATCTACCACATCCTGAATGATAAAAGGAAACAAACAAACCTAGAGAAGCCGGGGTTGAGGCTTTTATTATGCATATAAAGGAGAGCACAGGCAGAGGCCTAGACTTCACTGCAGGGACTGTGGTGGGCAGCATGCTTGTGAGGGCTAGGGAAAGAGGAGACAGAAGAGGGAAAATAAAGGTCCCTAGAAACAGATGGAGACTCAAGGAATCTCTGATTAACATTTTTCACTAAATCAATAAGTGAAATAAAAATTCAGTTATACTGACTGCTTTGAACATCGTTTTTTAAACATTAAGGTATTAGGAAACGAATTAAACAACAGCTGCAAATTTCACATTAGCAGTTCATCCTTCTGTTAATCAAACTCAACTTTACAATTCTACACGTAACACTAATCACAGTAAGATAGTCGATCCCCTCTTACTGTATATTTTATAAACACCGTTTTCCTGGAGACTTCCTGTGTAATAAAAGATTAGAAATTTGGTGCTGAGGCTCAAGTTAAGAGAGCTAGAGGCTGTGTGTTGATGCTGGTGCGCCCCCTGGTGGAATTGTGTCACACTGCAAAGCTCTTGAATTCTTTTAACAATAAGTAGCTTGCAAAATCTTTTCATAGATATACACACACACACACACACACACACACACACACACACTCAACTAACTGAACTTGTATTCACCAAAAACTCCTCTGCAGATTTTTGTTAAAGAGAAATAGCCCAGGCAGACACAACTGGTTCCAAGGCTTTTCTAGGCAACATAGAGTAAAAACAGCCTACAACAGAAAAGGCTCATTAGTTAGTGTTCTTAAATGTTCGTTCTGATTAACAAGAGGTGGTATACTAGTTAGTTTTCTTGCACAAAATAAATAAATGACAGAAGCAACTTGTGGAAGGCCTCTGTAGCTCAGTTTCAGGAGGGAATGGGTCGGTGGAGAGTGTGCAGGATTGGTAGGAGAGAGGCAGTTGTTGGCAGTGAGAGTTTGATGGAGATTGTTGACATTACCAGATCAAGAAGCAGAGACAAGGACCAGATTAAGGCTAAGCAATAATGCTCAGAATCTAGCTCTTCCAGCCTGTGTCTGACAGCTAGGCCTGATAACCCAGAAACTCTAGCTCTCAGAACAAAGCAACCAATTGGAGACCAAGAATTCAAATGCGCGAACTTGAAGAGAGCACTCTAGATTCAACACTAACAGGTAGGAAACTTGATTTTGAGAGTTAGGGAAAGAAAAATTCCATCCTCACCCTGGGACAGCTCAGCGTGGTAGATACCAGGGAGAAAATGCATGTCAAAATGCTCACACCGTGAGCCTGGATCCTGAGCCTTCCCTGGGACCTTGAAGATATTCAGTAGAAAAACATTTGAAAATGTGAAGATGTAGAGTCTGAATTCTATATCTCCCAGGATTTGGGGAGATGTTATGGGCTGCACTGTGGTGCACTGCTAATCCATAAATCTAAAACATGAAGCTCTATTCCCAAAGACCACATTAGGGAATAGAGATATTGGAGGTAATTCTGTCCTGCTCACAACACTGTTATCGTTATTTGGATAGACACTACAATATCACACACATCTCTTCCCCAACACCACAGTTCAAGGGCATAGCAAGAAAGCAGCCACCAAAATTTCAGGAACGAAGCCTTTGCCAGAACCCACTGGCCATCTTGGCTTTTGAATTTCTAGATCTATGGGACATTAAACATCAGTGCTTTAAGCCTATGGGTGTGGTTCTTTGTTAAGGTAGCTGGTACTACATCCCCCAGCTGAGTGTATAGAAGCCTAGAGTTACTGTATGGAATGCCATGGTCCTTCCCTGGGGTGATCTGTAAGTCGGTGAAGCTCATCACCTCTGTCTCATACTATGTGAGGGCTGAGAGAAGATGAAGGTGGTGCTCCATTTCTCAAAGCCAAATTGTCACAGGAGATGAAGGTCAAGGACAAAGGTCTGAGGCTTGTACCTTCACACACCATACTGCTTCACTAGAGCTGAAAAATCTCAGAAGCTCAGCCCAACCTCAGTCTACCCTGTGGATGCCAGGGAAATTCTGTGGTTGGGAGTCTGTAAGCTCAAAAGACAGCAGAATCTTTTGATCAAAAAAGCAGCAGAAGCCCTATAGACTCTCTTCTAAAACAGATCTCTCAGGGCCACCGTGCACAAGGGGATATGCCTTGGAAACAACCAACACTGATGATGCAAAGTCCCTGTATAAGATTGACAGGATGTTTGCACAGTTCTGAAACTGCTGATAAGAGTTCTGACTTCTGTCACCAGCCTGAATGAGAGAAGACCTCGGTGGTCTTAAATCATGGCATTTGCTAGTCTTAAACTTTTACTGCTCATAAGGCTTATGCCTCAAAATTTTTATCCAGTTCCAGGAAATAGTTATATAAAATAGATATGCAAATAAAAAAATGTTCTTGATAATAAATCGGAAATTTATTTTGAAGCAACTGTTTGGTGTACTTATAATATTATCACTAATTAAAAAGGAAAACAAATTCATATACTGAGAAAAGGTATACAGTTGTTTTTATATAAAAATAAGTTTTCGTTGTGTGTAGTTTTAAGTCTTCCACTTTCGCTGGAAAACTATAGTGCTACCAGCTCATCCCAGCTCCCTTTTTTTCCACCCTGCTTAGCTTCGCACCACCTCCAACCCTAACCTGACTTCTCTTTCTGCCTTTGCTGCAGGAGGGGTGGCTCTGCCAACTCCCACCCAAGGTCCTTGCATCCGCGGATTAAAAAATACTCACACACAGCTTGTTGCTTTTTAACTAGCTTAGTATGTACAGCTATTGGGCACAGCTATCTCCCACCTTGGAAAGGTGTGCCCTTACCAATGTATTATCTCCATCTCTCCTTCCACCCTGAACTTAGTGGCTTCTTCCAACCAGTCCCTGCCAAACATCTTTGGCCACCTGTCACTGACGCCTTGGCTCTGATCACAAACGTGCCCGTTGCCCTGCCGTGGCATACCAAACAATGCTGTCTGGAGTAGCTTGACCCTGGGTTAAGACTGTTGTCTCAAGACTTAAGAATGAAAGTGTAATTACTATACATACATTTCCTGCTCTCATCAAACACAGTGATATAAACATAAGGCTTGAGACAACAGTGACACTATATGACTCGACATGGAACAGAACTGCCAGAAACACCTCACACTACACTCATTCTGCATTTATTGTTGAATTACTTTCTGTTACTATATATCCAGAAACTGTTAATCTTGTTAAACTTCTGGCCCACAATTCAGTTACTAAGAAGCATAAAGGCTGTGCACTGCTCCAGGAAATGTGGATGGTACTGACTCGCATCACATACAGGATGAAATTCTCAGCTCTGAGTTGGATTACTGTCTTAGGATTTCATTGCTGTGAAGAGACACTATGGCCAAGGCAACTCTTATCAAGGACCGGCTTCCAGTTTCAGAGTTTCAGCCCATTATCATCATAGTGGGAAAGATGGCAGCATCCAGGCAGATATGGTTCTGGAGAAGCTGAGAGTTCTAAACCTTGATCCAAAGACAGCCAGGAGGATGGTCTTCTCCAGGTCGTCAGGAAGAGGAACTCTTCCACGCTGGGGTGGAGCCTGAGCACTAAGACCTCAGAGCCTAAGCCCCTAGTGACACACTTCCTTCAACAAGGCCACACCTAATAGTGTCACTTTGCATGGGCCAGGCACATTCAAACCACCACAATTACCCATT